>CM012441.1:33653642-34863642 GCA_003999625.1 Oryzias javanicus
GAGCATCTGAGCCACAGACTGTTGAGGAGAAGACCATCTGCATCATGTGTGGTCAGAACGTGCAGGACAGGGAAAGAAAAACTCAACATCATCTATTTCAAATGCATTTGTGAACAGGCGAAGTAAAAAATAAATATAGTTTATTAATTTGAAATTTTAGATGTAAATTGTGATCATTAGATCTGTGAGGATTGAACAACCACAGCGCTCCAAATTTAAGTCATTCCTCCTCCGTGTATTTCAGTTTCTGGTTTTCGGAACACTCTTTATTTATCTCTGTTTCACAAGTTAATTTTTAAAACTGTTTACTGGTCCAAAGGGATCACAGGTTTCTGAACAAACTCTGATAAAAGATGAACATTCCACTTATCACAATCGCAATATGTTACATGATTTTGGTTTAAAGCTTCCTAAAAATCTATTTTAGGATTTTTATTACAATATTTATTCCTGTACTTTAATTTTGCTGTAAGTTTTATTTTTTATTTAGTAGCATGTAATTTATTGGGTATAATGACATGCTTTGATCATTCTTTTAAAACAATGTTTGATATTTTAGGCTATTTCAAATTAAAACCAGAAAAAAATTGACATTAATTTATGTATTTTACAGAAACCTTCATTTGACAATCTCTGTCTAGTTTTTTTTTTCTTTTTTTAGTTTTGGTAAAATCTTACTACTTCACTTGAACAAATGTCTAATCTTAGGCTTGTTTTTTTTTTAATCATGGTTAAAACCTTAACTTAAACTGGATGATCTCTCAAGATTCTGGTTCTCCTTTGCAGCAGAGATCTGTTTAGTTAAATTAACAACAGCTTCAATTATATATTATTCAAAACTATGTTCAAAAATATTCATGATACACATGATATAAAAATTTATTAAAAATGAGTACAAGTACCAATAATTTTCCATCCTTTCAGTAATATGCATTTATATATATATATATATATATATATATACTGCTCAATGGAATTTAGGGAACACTATGAAACCACATCCTATACTTGAATGAAGTAAGTACTCTTTGTAAATGCTTTATTCTGACTGCATGTGCTGAAAACAACCACAATAAATATCAAAAGAAATTGAATGTATTTGTCTATGGAGGTGTGGAATCATACTCAAAATAGAAAAACACACCACAGGATGATCTAGTTTGGACATGTTTTTAACTGGAAATATTTTGTGTCAACTGGTAATTCCATATGGAGTTCCCCAAGGCTCCATCCTGGTACCACTTCCATTTCAACATCTACATGCTGCCACTGGCACAGGTTATAAAGAACAATATTAGTTACCATAGCTATGCCGATGACACACAGATATATATTCCATTGACAGCAGCAGACCGAGGCCCTGTACAGACTCTTGGTAAATGCATTGATGACATTAATGACTGGATGTGTCACAACTTACTTCAGTTAAACAAAAACAAAACAGAGGTTGATGTCAGGCTTTGGTGTGTGGACACAATCGCAGGACAGCTGTGAGCTCCTAAAAAAGTGTCTTTAATAACATAAAATCCAAAACTAAGGAAGAGCACAAAGCTGAAAAAACAGGATCAGTCAGTAAAGTCAAAGTCCATAAACCAACCAAGGCTAAACTCCAAAAATCCAATAGAAAGCCACACAAAAACCTGGACTGGGGGACAAGATTTCACGCATGAGGTGACAAGACAAACCTGCAAGAAAGTGAGGGGAGGAACCCATTATATACCGAAAGGGGAGTGAAAAAAACGAAAAGACACAGGTGTAACTTGTCAGTGAGGAGTGGCGATCAGCCCAAGGGAAACACATGGCAGTTATTGTCTCTGGAGCTAAAGAAAAAAAGCTCGGATGTCACCACAGATCTTCAATCTATTCATCTAAAAACTACCAACCAGGACAGAAACTTAGGTGCAGTCACAAAATCAGCCTATCATCTCAAAAATATCTCAAGGATTAAAGATCTGATGTCCAAGCAGGACCTAGAAAAACTAGTGTATGCATTTATCTTTAGTCGACTTGATTACTGTAACAGTGTTTTTACAACCAAAAAAATCATTCATTTTCCAACATTCCTTTGTTCATAGCTTATTGTTGGAAAGTCTTTGCTATGCTGATGTCATCTTAAAAACAAAAACAAAAAACTAAACGTGAGCAATATCATTTCTATCCAGTTTAGATCCAGATTCCAGCTCATGAGGAAAACAAAGACGTTCATGGATCTATTTGTCTGGAGGTGGTTGCATCAGAATGGGGTGGAGCTGGAAAACTTTTACCCTTTCCTAACATTTACTGTGTCACAAACCCGACATTCATCAATGCTCAGAATTTCCTCTGATCCTGATCCAGTATGATTTGATGAGAAAAAGGCTTCAAAAACATGTTAAAAATTAGGGCTGGGTATTGATAATAATTTCAAGAAACTAAATTTGATTCGCAGGAAACCTGGATCGATTCTATACCAATTTTTTTTTATAATTGCTATCTTCTCAATTCAATTAAATTTTGAGTTTACACATTTGATTATAAAGACATTAATAATCTACTATATGTTTTGAATATATTTATATTAATCTGATACAGTTCACATACTGTAAAATATATCAGTGAAATATAAAGACTGTTAATATCATAATAAAATAAATAAATAAATAACAAATAATAAAAATGTTCAGATCATTTGTTCTGCTTCTACCGTTTCAGTTTGGCCACTAGGTGGCGATCGCACTATAGAAGTATATCTTATTCCAGAAGAAGAAGAAGACAGTATGAGCAAAAAAAAAAAAAAAAAAACAGGGTAGGCCCTACTTTGGACCATGAATGGTTACTTAAAAAATATTTACTTAAAAAAGTTTGAAAATGAGTTTATAAAGATGTCAACAATCTATGTTTGGGTCGACCGAGTGCTAGCATTAGCCTTCTTATGGGAAATACATTAAATGTTAGCATCGAGCTAACGGACTTTAGCTTTGTGCGCAAAATCAATTTACATTTCTATGAATCGATTATTGACTTGTTACGATTAAATTGATTCAAATGGATTAATCGAGCACAAACTAATTGTAGATGATAAGATAAATCTCAGCTTTTGGCTTGTCTTTCCTCCTCTTCCTTCCTTTTTCTCTATATAAGACAGTGAGAACGGCATGTCATCTGTCTACAGCACAAAGCTGATGAGGAGCGAGCGCTGACATCATCGACGTGCGCCCCGCGGAACTGCTAACTCAAACTGATTTATGAGACACTTTTTGCACGGTGGGATGTGAAAACAAAAAAGCAGTCTTTATCAATTTAATTATTTCACAGAATGAGCGGATGATGAAGAAAATGGAAACGCAGTTTGGATTACTGTTTTTTTCATTTTATTAATTATTATTATTAATGCATGTGCATTGAGAAAATGAAAAAGCATTTCTGTTAATCCATTTTAATTTTCAATTTTTATATGTTAATTTAATTTTGGTTCAAATTTACGTGACAACTTTTTGAAAAATGAAATATCAAATGCCGTTTTATTTATCATTTTAATTATGTCAAAGAATGAGCGGTGTTCAAGATGAAAATGGAAAAGCCATTTGGAGAATTTCTTTTTCATTTTATTTAAGAGACAACTAATGCAGTTACATTGTGAAAATGAAAAAGCATTACTGTTAAGTAGTGCTGCCACAAACGATTATCTTAATAGTCGACTAATCAGCGATTATTTTTTCTGATTAGTCGACTAATCGGGTCATGGGCAATGTGGATGTAAAGCAAAATATCAATAGCTTTTAACTAACTAAAAACTAGATATATAGCATTCCCAGCGACAATGCTAGCGTGAATGCTGTAAGTTGAATTTGGCCACTGAAGATGCTAGTGCTGGTAGCTGAAGTTGCTGAAATTGATAGCTGAAAACGCTGAAGCTAATAGTTGAAAACGCTGAAGCTGATGGCGAGCTAAAATATTAGTAAAATGGGAAATTAGCATAAAAAAACAAAACAAAAGTTGGCCAGAAACAGCTAGCATCCATCTGAAATATCAGTTAAACTCCAAAACAGCTAGCATGTAGCTGAAAAATTAGCTAAACTCCAAAATAGTCTAAAAAACTGAAAAAATACTAGCCAAAATAGCTAGCAGAATGCCATAACTTTCAACTTTACTACACTCTGACTCCATATAATATAAAGTAACGACTAATCGACTATTGAATATGTAATCAACAATTTAATAGTCGATTAATCATCGATTAGTCGACTAATCGTAGCAGCCCTACTGTTAAGCCATTTTAATTTTCAAATTTGATATTTCCAATTGAATTTTGTCACAAATTTTCTTAAGAACTTTTTAAAATGAAATGTCAAAGGCCGTTTTAATTAAGTTACAGAATGAGCGGTGTTGAAGAAGAAAAAGAAAATTCGTTCTGATATTTGCTTTTTAATTTCATTTAAGAGACAAGTAATGCAGGTACATTGTGAAAATGAAAAAGCATTTGTGTTAGTCCATTGTAATTTTCAAATTTGATATTTCATTTTGGTACAAATTTATAAGATAACTTTTTGAAAATAAAATATCAAATGCCGTTTTATGTATCATTTTAATTATGTCAAAGAATGAGCGGTGTTCAAGATGAAAATGGAAAAGCCATTCGGAGAATTTATTTTTCATTTCATTTAAGAAACAACTAATGCAGTTATACATTGTGAAAAAGCAAAAGCATTACTGTTAAGTAGTGCTGCCACAAACGATTACCTTAATAGTCGACTAATCAGCGACTATTTTTTCCGATTAGTTGACTAATCAGGTCATGGGCAATGTGGATGTAAAGCTCACATCTTTAAATATCATTAGCTTTAAACTAACTAAAAACTAGATATATAGCATTCCCAGCGACAATGCTAGTGTGAATGCTGTAAGCTGAATTTGGCCACTGAAGATGCTAGTGCTGGTAGCTGAAGATGCTGAAATTGATAGCTGAAAACGCTGAAGCTGATGGCGAGCTAAAATATTAGTTAAATGGGAAATTAGCATAAAAACAAAAAAAAAGTTGGCAAAAACAGCTAGCATGCATCTGAAATATCAGTTAAACTCCAAAACAGCTAGCATGTAGCTGAAAAATTAGCTAAACTCCAAAATAGTCTAAAAAACTGAAGAAATACTAGCCAAAATAGCTAGCTAGCATAATGCCATAACTTTCAACTTTGCTACACTCTGACTCCATATAATATAAAGTAACGACTAATCGACTATTGAATATGTAATCAACAATTTAATAGTCGATTAATCATCGATTAGTCGACTAATCGTAGCAGCCCTACTGTTAAGCCATTTTAATTTTCAAATTTGATATTTCTAATTGAATTTTGTCACAAATTTTCTTAAGAACTTTTAAAAATGAAACATCAAAGGCCGTTTTAATTAAGTTACAGAATGAGCGGTGTTGAAGAAGAAAAAGAAAATTCGTTCTGATATTTGCTTTTTAATTTCATTTAAGAGACAAGTAATGCAGGTACATTGTGAAAGTGAAAAAGCATTTGTGTTAGTCCGTTGTAATTTTCTAATTTAATTTTGGTACAAATTTATAAGACAACTTTTTGAAAATGTCAAATTTTCTTTATCATTTTAGTTAAGTTACGGGATGAGCTGTGTTGAAGAAGAAAAAGAAAATTTGAAAATTGTGAAAATGAAAAAGCATTTTCAGTATTGACTTTTATTTTGAATTGAGCCCTACAAATTTCAGAACTTTTGGTGATTGATCCAATGTTAACCTTTTTCAGTGCAGGAAGCAGATGAGCATTATGGTTTAAATGTCTTTCAGTGAAATTGTTGAGAGACCAAAAGATGCTGTGCTCCTGCACGCATCTCCATCAGCAGCTCCTCGTTCTCGGGAGAGATGATCTCGGTCTGCAGGAGGAGATGGAGCCAGCACCTGCTCGAACCCCGAGCTGTCACATACAGTTAGGCTCAGGCGGCTGAACGCGTCTCCACAGCGCTCAATGCAAACGTGCCGCGGATTTAACACCGCAACAAAAGCCGGGGCCTCTGCTGTTTGTCTGGACAATTTCAGTCTGTTCGTGCACAGCTCTGGCACACACACACACACACAACCACGCGCGCGCGCGCTCATAAGTGGAACTCCAGGGGCCCTGAGCCACGGGCCGGCCACGCGCGACCCGCATTGGATGGGGAGTGGGAGGAGCTTGGATGAGAAGGTTAAAACCGGGAGCCCCCGCAGAATGACCCGCACTGAGACAGAGAGCGCGTGAGCAAGACAGTCCCGGGACGGTTCTGAGAACAGAAGGAGAAACATCCGAGAAACTTCCTGAAGAGCACCGGAAACACCTCCGCGCACCTGCTCAGGTGAGGGAAACACACACTTCACATTCTCTGCTTTTATTTCTTTTTTTAAATGAATAAAACTAGATTTGGACACGTTGACGCAAACGGAGATGTCCGATGACGCATGCGCGGGTTTAAGGCTCTGGTTTGATCATATAATAATAATAATAATAATAATAATCCTCGTGCTCGTGTTTGAAAATGTTTCCGTTCATCTGGATGGGATGGGGGGGAGGTGGGTGGGGGGTGGGGGGGTTGTCGATCTTCCCTTTAATCTCATGGTCTCTCTCTGCTTCATCCATGAAGTAAATCCCGCGCTGCCCCAGATTGAAGTCCTGTCAGTGACTTTATCTTAGCGGAGCATTACCAGTTCACAAGATGACCGGGATTAGGCTGACCCCCCCCGGCGGGGGGGGGGGGGGGGTATGGGGCAGCAACAATACTATAAAGCACAATAAATACATATTTTTTGTTCGTGGGCTATCGTCTCACTTATAACATGGTCACTTTCAAAAGAAATAAATATTTCATTGTTTTTTAGTTCTTCAATTTCGTTTTTTATTTTGGTTTAGATCTTTTTTTTTTTTTTAACAAAAAGTGGGTTATTTGATACATGTGGGTTGTCACGGTAACAAATTATATTTTCACAAAATTTACCTATTACAGCAACTAAAAAAAAAAATATTTGCGATTAATCGCGATTAATTTCCCCAGTTTGCGATTAATTAGTTAATTCCCGGCCCTAGTTTTACCTCATTCGTTTGTTGTGTATCATCACACTTATACCAAAAACTAATAAATATTCAATCAGTTTTTAGTTCTTTAAATCTGGTTATTTCGGCTTACATCATTTTTTTACAAAATGCGAGTTATTTGATTCATGGTCCGCCGCGTTGTTACGGTAACAAGACATACTTTCATAAAACTGACCTAATAAAACATGATTAATAGTGATCAATCAGATCAGTCAGACAGTTTAATAATCTTTTCTTTTTTTGTCATTTTACATCCTTAATTCAAAATAAATATTCTAAATATACAGTTTAGTGTCTACATTTCTTATTGTGGTTATTCTCCGGTGAGTGGTCAGCAAATAATTGACCAAAATAAGTTAATTGCGATTAATTTATTCCAGGTTTGCCATTAATTGGTTAATTTTAGGGCTGTGAATGTTGATGCGCTCGATTAATACAACCTAATGAACGCGTTACTATATATTAATGTCCTCAGGCGTCCTGCTGTGCAGCTTTGAGATCAGCGTAATAAAACTCCAATAAAATAAACTTTATTTTACTTTCTGTGATTGAGATATGGTTGAGTTGAAGAGATTTTATGGCATTTATTTATAGTGTTTGGAGAAAAGCGATTGTTTATTTGGATAAGAACGAACGTCAATCTGACAGCGGTTTTGTAGTATTGATTTATTTACTTTATTTAATAACATTTTTTATTTATGATTAGATTTTCAATGATGGTAAAATATTAAATCTTCTATCAGAGCAGATTATTATTAGAATGACATAATTTTATAGCATTTAGTTTAATGAAATATTTATATTTTACATCAAAGTTGTTGTGTTTATATTTGATAAAAAAGGAGAAAAAAGATAAAGAAACACCAAAGTCATAATAATAGAAAAGATATTTGAAGTAAATCTGCTGCAGCTGGAGGATCTCATTAAAAACAGGATGCATTTTATTTTGAAAGGAACTTGTTACTTGCTTTCAAAGGTAAACAAAGTTAATTTAAAAAAGAAAAACTCAATTGCAGAGATTAATTTGAAGCTTTATTTTATAAATGAATGGCTTAATGGCCACAAAAACATAAATAAAGTGTATTTTTTTTTATTTTGAAGGGTTGACTTTAAACTGGATCATGAGGCTCCTTCAGCATTAAAGGTGGTAGATCTCTGGAGCAGAAGTTCTTCAGAGGGGAACTGTCCGGTGCTGAAACCCAGCAGGATGATCCTCCACCAGCAGAAACTTACATTCAATAACTTTGCATTACTAAAGTTTTGTTTTTCTGGATTATCAATTAATTCCTTTATTTATATTGCACTTTTCATCAACATGAACAAGGTGCTGAACAAAATATAGAAACAGTTAAAACGTAAGAAGCCATAAAACATTTTAACTTATTTTTATAAAAGAAGTGATAATAAAACAGATGTAAGAATAAAAAATAATGGGAACTCTGTGGCTAAAATCATTATCTAAACTTTAACATATTTACAGCAAATAGAAAACACTTCACTCTTCCAACCAAAATTAAAATATTTGTCTTTAATTTACTCAAAAAAGTGTATTCTTAACTTGAAACTAACCTTCTCCATTATAAAATGATCTTCCCCAAATAGGAGTTTAATTTTAAGCACAAACTCTGATATAAACTGACTTTACTAAAAAAGCTTAAATACAATTTGACATTTTTTAAATTAGTATATATATATATATTATATATATATATATATATATATATATTATATATATATATATATTATTATATATATATATATATATATATATATATATATTATATATTATATATATACATATATATAATATATATATATATGTAGCTACACTGAAAAAATGAAACATTGGATCAATTAACAAAATATCTGTTATTTATTACATTTAAATTATTATTTTTAATCAAATAAAAAATAAGTTAATTGTGTGATCAACCTTAACATGTAATTTGATAAAAACTTATATGTTTAAATGTAACAAATTAAAACAATTGATCAAATTTTTCACTTTTTTCAGTGTAATAAAGACAATAAAAACTGTTTAAAAAACAAAAAGGTTTTTAAGTCATCTTTATTTTACACAAAAACTGTATTTGTAACTTAAAACCAACCTCATCCATTGTAAAATGAAATTCCCCAAATACCCTTAAAATTAAATTAAATTTTAAGCACAAACTCTGATATAAACTGACTTTACTGAAAGAGCTCAAAGAAAATTTGATTTAAAAAAAAAAAAATCAGTTCAGATTAGCTAATTTTAAGACAATAAAAATTCAGACATATTTAAAGTAGTTTGCATATTTATTCCAAACAAAAGTTTTTTTTTTTAAGTCAATTTAAAAAAAGCACTTTTAACCATTTGAAATATTTATGAAATGATGAACTTTAAAACAAAGAGAATTCTCGAAAAACTTAATTTTCTATATATATTTTTTAATATTAGAAAACATTTTAAACCTTAATGTGTTAGTTTGCAAAAAAATAAAAATTTTTCAAAACATAAAATATAACATTTTGTTCCATGTTGAAATATTTTTGCATTTTTTGTTTTTTTTTTAACTATTGGAGATGAATGGTGGCTTAATTTAATTACAAAGCAAAGGAAATGACTGTTACAGTGTTTTAATTGTATTAATAACATAAAGCTTACAACTGAATGTCTGAAGATTGAATGTTTGATTGAACGGTTTCTGTATTCTTTTAGATCAGTTTTTAGCTTTTTATATTTTGCCTTTTATTTTGTATTTGGGATCTGCAGACCCAATCGTTTCCTCTGGGATAATTCAAGTATTTCTATCTATCTATAAGTGTTTTTCCGTGTGTGCAGAGTACCATGATGATCAAGCCGTACCTGAGACAAGCCGAGGGAGACGAGGTGATTGGCTCTCTGCAGTGGATGGACGGAGACATGAGCTCACCTGAAGGGGACGCTTTGGTCTCGTCCCATCACTACAAAGCGGCAGGGGCGAGCCAGCAGGCCAAAGAGATGGGAAGCGAGGACGCAGAGGAAGATGAAGAGGACGGAGACGACGGACAAGAGGACGAAAACGGATCCAAGCGGCGAGGACCAAAGAAAAAGCGGATGACCAAAGCCCGGCAGGAGCGTTTCCGCGCCAGGCGCATCAAGGCCAACGCCAGGGAGCGCTCGCGCATGCACGGCCTGAACGACGCGCTGGAGAACCTGCGCAGCATCATGCCCTGCTACTCCAAAACCCAGAAGTTATCCAAGATCGAGACCCTGCGGCTGGCTCGCAACTACATCTGCGCCCTGTCGGAGGCGCTGGAGGGGGGGCTGTCCACGGAGAGCCGAGCGTTCATGGAGACGCTTTGCAAAGGCCTCTCGCAGCCCACGAGCAACCTGGTCACTGGCTGCCTACAGCTGGGGCCGACCGTCGGCGTGCGGCCGGACGACAGGCACGCCGTCCGACCGCCGCACAACCCTCTCGGCGCCATGGCCAACTTCGCCTCGCCGGGGCTGCCGAGCCCCCCGTACGGGACCTTCGATTCAGCGCACATGCTTCACCTGAGGGCCATGAAAGGGAGACAGTTTGAGAGTCACTCGCCACACGAGTACAACGACGGGGGTGTGGGGACCCCCCCGTACGACGGTCCTCCCACGCCGCCTCTCAGCATCAGCAGCAACTTGGTTCCCAAACAGGAGCCTTCACCGCACTACCCGCCGCCACATCCCTACTCCCCGACGCCAGCGGACCAAATGGTCTACCAGACTCACGGCGGCTACGACGGACACTTAGAGGGACAATATGACTCCTACCAGCCCCCCCAGATCGCCCCCCGACAGATGACCGCCGTCTACAGGGACCAATGAGTGACGACGGTTCAGACATTTGAAAATGAATTTTTGTTGTCTTCAAAACCAAAACATATCATTTAGAAAGAGATGAATATGACTGAAGACGATTCATTTTCCTGACGTGTTTGGTGCTTTTACACGGTAGAACGGGGGTGTCAAACTCTAACACACATGAGGCCAAAATCCAAAACAGACCTCAGGTCGCGGGACGAACAGGATGAACATTTATTGAACACTCTAAAACTACAGTTTTAAAACATAATTATGAACCAGATATAAAGCATTACCTGTGATAATGTTAGTGTGAATGCTGTAAGCTGAATTTGGCTGCTGAAGATGCTGAAAATGACAGCTAAAAACGCTGAAGCTGAAAGCTGAAACCACTGATAGCCGAAAACGCTAAAACTGATAGCTGAAAACGTTGAAGGTGAAAGTCAAAAACGCAGCTTAAAATGCTGAAGCTGAAAGCCGAAAATGCTGAAGCTGATAGGCGAAAACGCTAAAGCTGATAGGCGAAAACGCTAAAGCTGATAGCTGAAAACGTTGAAGCTGAAAGTTAAAAACGCTGAAGTTGACAGCTGAAAACACTGAAGCTGAAAGCCGCGAACGTTGAAGCTGATAGGCGAAAACGCTAAAGCTGATAGCTGAAAACGCTGAAGCTGATAACTGAAAATGCTGAAGCTGATAGGCGAAAACGCTAAAGCTGATAGCTGAAAACGCTGAAGCTGATAACTGAAAATGCTGAAGCTGATAGGCGAAAACGCTAAAGCTGATAGCTGAAAACGCTGAAGCTGATAACTGAAAATGCTGAAGCTGAAAGCCGAAAACGCTGAAGTTGATAGCTGAAAACGCTGAAGCTGATAACTGAAAATGCTGAATCTGAAAGCCGAAAACGCTGAAGCTGATAGCTGAAAACGCTGAAGCTGATAGCTAAAAAAGCTGAAGCTGATAACTGAAAATGCTGAAGCTGATAGGCGAAAACGCTAAAGCTGATAGCTGAAAACGCTGAAGCTGATAACTGAAAATGCTGAAGCTGAAAGCCGAAAACGCTGAAGTTGATAGCTGAAAACGCTGAAGCTGATAACTGAAAATGCTGAATCTGAAAGCCGAAAACGCTGAAGCTGATAGCTGAAAACGCTGAAGCTGATAGCTGAAAACGCTAAAGCTGATAGCTAAAAAAGCTGAAGCTGATAACTGAAAATGCTGAAGCTGATAGGCGAAAACGCTAAAGCTGATAGCTGAAAACGTTGAAGCTGATATCCGTAAACACTGAAGCTGATAGCTGAAAACGTTGAAGCTGAAAGTCAAAAACGCAGCTTAAAATGCTGAAGCTGAAAGCCGAAAATGCTGAAGCTGATAGGCGAAAACGCTAAAGCTGATAGGCGAAAACGCTAAAGCTGATAGCTGAAAACGTTGAAGCTGAAAGTTAAAAACGCTGAAGTTGACAGCTGAAAACACTGAAGCTGAAAGCCGCGAACGTTGAAGCTGATAGGCGAAAACGCTAAAGCTGATAGCTGAAAACGCTGAAGCTGATAACTGAAAATGCTGAAGCTGATAGGCGAAAACGCTAAAGCTGATAGCTGAAAACGCTGAAGCTGATAACTGAAAATGCTGAAGCTGAAAGCCGAAAACGCTGAAGTTGATAGCTGAAAACGCTGAAGCTGATAACTGAAAATGCTGAATCTGAAAGCCGAAAACGCTGAAGCTGATAGCTGAAAACGCTGAAGCTGATAGCTAAAAAAGCTGAAGCTGATAACTGAAAATGCTGAAGCTGATAGGCGAAAACGCTAAAGCTGATAGCTGAAAACGCTGAAGCTGATAACTGAAAATGCTGAAGCTGAAAGCCGAAAACGCTGAAGTTGATAGCTGAAAACGCTGAAGCTGATAACTGAAAATGCTGAATCTGAAAGCCGAAAACGCTGAAGCTGATAGCTGAAAACGCTGAAGCTGATAGCTGAAAACGCTAAAGCTGATAGCTAAAAAAGCTGAAGCTGATAACTGAAAATGCTGAAGCTGATAGGCGAAAACGCTAAAGCTGATAGCTGAAAACGCTGAAGCTGAAAGCCGAAAACGCTGAAGCTGATAACTGAAAATGCTGAAGCTGAAAGCCGAAAACGCTGAAGCTGATTGCTGAAAATGCTAAAGCTGATAGCTTAAAACGCTGAAGCTGATAACTGAAAATGCTGAAGCTGAAAGCCAAAAATGCTGAAGCTGATAGGCGAAAACGCTAAAGCTGATAACTGAAAATGCTGAATCTGAAAGCCGAAAACGCTGAAGCTGATAGCTGAAAACACTGAAGCTGATAGCTGAAAACGCTGAAGCTGATAGCCAGCTAACATATTAGTTAAATGCCAAATTAGCCTAAAAAACGTAGAAAAAAAAACTAAGGTTAGCCAAAACAGCTAGCATGTTTCTGAAAAAAATAGCTAAACTTCAAAATAGCCTAAAAAAATAGAATAAACAACTAAATTAGCCAAATCAACCAATGTGTTAATATTAGCTAAACTCCAAAACATCCTAAAAAATGTTTTTTTTTTAAAAGCCTAAAGTAGCCCAAAAATGCTAACTGTTTTGGCTAATTTTGGCCTTTTCTCAGTTTTTACAGGCTGTTTTGGAGTTTAGTTAGTATTTCAGCTACATGCTACCTATTTTGGCTAATATGGAAATTTGTTTTAGCCTAATTTGACATTTTTCTAATATTTTAGCTAGCTATCAGCTTGAGCGTTTTCAACTATTAGCTTCAGCATTTTTGAATTACAAATTTCAGCATATCCAGCTATCAGAACACAAGTTCATCTTACAGCATTCACTCTAGCATGACAGCATGTATGCTATATACATAGCTTTTAAAATGTTTTTGTATTATTTTTCTTCTATGAAGATTACAGAAACGAATTTGTTAAAAATTTGGCTATGTGTGGATTCCTGGAAACCCGTAAATGTTTAAGTTAAGGCTGTGATTGTTACACTGTTTCTGTTAGCCTACAGAGCGACCCCGGACCCCCAGCCCACCAGAAAAAGTTTGGGGACCCCTGATTTAAACCACTAAATTATCCCCAAAATGATGACCAAATGCATCCGAGACCATAAGGTCTAACTGTGATGTTGCTTTGTAGCTATTTACTAAAAATGAGCACTTGTAATTTAGTTTGGATTATGTATTTGTATTTATTCTTTAATTTAATACGGGATGTACATAGTTTGTTCTTACATGTTTTTCTTGTTTGGTACTTTCACTGCTCTCTTCACCTTTTTTCTGTCCATTGTTGCATTCATTTCTGTGTTCTCACATAAACACTGTAAGATTTGTTGATATTTTTCTGACAGTGAAATAATTAAATGAATGAACAGGAATCAGGAAATGTAGAACGTGAAAGAAAGTTCATTAGAAATGTTAGATTTGAGGAGTAGAATTCTTTTGGCATTGTTTATCGTCTTACTATTTTTTTATTTATTTGTTTTGGGGAAAAAAAGACCAAGTAAAATAAATAAAAACAAAAAAAATATACTGTTTTCTGATTTGACTTAAACATAATAAATTTGTGACAGACTGATATTGGAGCAGACAGCAGAACCCCCTCTCTGTGGTTTAGCTGCTCTAATCCCGGGCCTGTCTCTTAATGACCGGCTGATGCGTGAGGCTGGATTGTAAAATAAAGACCGATGATTAATGCGCCCGCTCGCCTCTGCAGACTCTCCTCTTCACCCACTTTAGATCAGCATAATCCTCTCTTGAGATCTAGTCCAATCACAAGTAAATACCTCTAAAATGCGATGAAACCTTCATATACACGAAGAGGATAAAGATTAAGAACGGTTCATAAAGAGGTCCTTATTTCGTCTTGTAGTGTACACGTATTGTATGAGCATTATGGGAACAAAAAAGGGACATTTTAAAGATGAGTGTCAGATAATCAGAATCATTTGACTCTTCTGTTCGGTCCCAGTCTTTGGCGGTCGGTGTAAAGGCCACCCACTGAGGAGGGTCAGTCAGAAGGTCACAGGCCACCCCAGGTCAGGGGTCATCGGTGGGAATGGTCACCACTCGCGTTTCGTCCTCTGACTGTTTCGGAGGATCTCTCCGCACTTTAAAAACCCGCGTGTCGTCGTCGGGAGCAAGATTATAATTGACATGCTCATAATCCTGGTAAACATGCTGATGAAAATCCCACGCTTGACCTGCACTGACAGAAATGGATCTGTTTGTTTTCACAGGGATTAGCATAAGCCCGCCTCTCTAAAATACACGGACAAAACCAACCCCCCTTTAGAAACGAATTTCTGCCTCCTGGAAAGGAAATCGTTCTGGTTCGACCTTTCCTTTGGGTGACGTCAAACGGGTTTTGTTCAGCGGCTGAAGCTCTTTGCTTCACGAGCCTCTCGTATCACACGCTGATGAACACGTTTGGGACAATGCTGGTTTATCGAGGAATACTTCAGCCTCCGAACCGAATAATCCTGGGATCAAAGCACCAATTTGTGGTCTCTCCATCGTGATGATTTCACTCCTCAATTGAATGTTCCAAAGACTGTCTTAACAGGAAACAAAACGAAATCGTAAAATTCTCAAATGGCCAAACAAAAAATAAGTCATGTCGACCGTCTGAGTCAGCAGCTCCTCCTAACAAAAGAAACAAATAAACAAAGCCCACAAACTAAGACTACCAACCCCAAACTAAAATAACAAAACCCAGCAGTGTAAGACTGCTGAGAGGGAAACAAAAAAAAATAAAAAGAGAAACAAAATAATTTTAAAGTAAGGACTACTAATTTATTCAATTTATTAAATTTAGATTACTTAAATGTGGCTCTCTAATCCCTCCGTTGTGGCTCTTCAACCTAAAAGAAAAATGCTAATAATTATTTTGGATTTGTACTTTCATTTTACTAAATTAAGTTTTGCCATTTCTTTTTAGATCTTTAGTGTGTTGATAATTAAAAAAGGTTTAATCTACTCTGGATTAAAGTGCTGATTTGGATTCCACACCCACGTTGCCATGTTTTTATTTGATAGTAGGAGAAAAAGTAAAAGTGCATCACATTGAGAGAAGTTTGACTTCAATTTGTAACTCAGGTAAATTTGCTGCAGCAGGATGATTTTATTTTGAAAGGAACTTGCATGTGCTGCTGTTAAAAGTAAAATAAATCAGAATTTTATTTATACAAAAATATTACACTGTTATAATGTAACTATTTAATTTTTTTGTAAAGCTATACTTTACAGAAACAGAAATAAAATGAGTTTTTTGGGGAACATTGAAGCTCTTTCTGGGCTCCTTTGGGGTTAAAGGTTACATTCTTAAAATTTAGCATTTGCTATTGTTGTTGGATCTGGTCGTCAGAAACGTCCTTAGCAACAGTTGCTAGCGTCGTTAGCGCCTGTTGTTTCACAGAAGATATTGCTTAATAGTAGAGATGAACAAATGTTCAATAAACTTGTTTATATATGGACCAAAGATGCAGACGGTCGACGCAAAAACATACTTTTGGCACAAATGGAACCCCATAAGACCCAGACTCTGCCTTTAGTGGCCCCTGGGTTTAAATAAAATGAAAAAAAAATTGACAGCTGCTTCCCTGACGTCTGCTCTCCTCAGTGTTTCTGACAAAAGCTAGCATGCTACTAGCTAGCACCTACTTTAGCTCAAGCCTGATTTCTCTCTATTAAAATGTGATTTCTATCCTTTAATGATTCCTCTCCATCAGATTATTTTGTTATCGAGGTTTTTGAAGTCGATTGACGTAACATTGTGTTCGCTTTTGAGGTTCTTATTTGAACCTCCTCCGTTTTTTTTCGAGCTCGTGCAGGCGGACGCAGCGCTGCGCAGACGCCTGCATTGCGGTGCATGTTGGGTAGTTTTGATTCCGACGTTACTTGTCAATCATCATGAAAACATCGCGAGAAAGTGGCGGGTGCAACTTGAAATCTGCTTCACATGCAAGATGCCTATATGACTACAAAACAATGCATTGTGGGAAACAGTGTTCTGGCAGTTCTTGTACTTAAACGTGATTCTGTTCAGAAATTACTGGCGCTACCCTTACCAAAAGTAAGTATACTTCAAGTATATTTTTTAAAGTATAAAAAAGTATATACTTAAAAAGTATACTGGAAGTTTACTACCAAGTATACTTCTTTGTACTAAATTGGCCCACTTTTAGTTTATAAAAATTACAATTACTTAAAGTAAACTTTCTGGTATAGGCCTACTTCTAGTTTACTGGCAATAAACTTTAAGTTTATCATAAATAAGCTTAAGTTTATGAAAGTATACTTAAAATAACCTTTATGGTATACTTTTAATTTACAATTTGGTATTTACACCAAATCTAACTTCTTGCTACAAACCTACAAGATACTGAACAAATCGTCTATGAAGAACATCAAAAATAATACAGCTACTGTCAAAAAGAAAAATACTTGTACACCAATAGCTACATTTAAATATATCTTGACAAAAATTTAAGGCTAAATTCATTTAGAATTGTAGTGAAATTCTAAGTATAAACAATATACTCTCTAAGTACATAAAACGTAAACTAAAAGTATACTATATCAAGTTTAACTTGTAAATTTCTTTCTCTAGTAAGTACATAAATAGTATAATTAAAGTATACTATCTTAAGTTTAGTTTAAAAAAAGTATACTTAAAATAAACTCGAGTATACTTCTTTTTGGTAAGGGTAAATGAAGGACATCTGAGCATTTTGTATTTTTTTCTGGAAAGTATTGAATCACTGATGTGAAAATGAACAATATTTTAAAAAAATGTGTTATTGTTGCTCTTAAAAGTTAAATTTAATTTCAATTTTATTAATTTCTCTTGGACAGTGCTCATTAAAATAACCCAAGGTGTGATCCGCAGACAGGATGCACCAAAAACTGAACAACACAAGTATTTGTCATTTACCAAACATTTTATTTATCTTTATTGACAAACTCAAACTGAACAAAGTGTTGAAAATTCCTCCAGAATGAAATATAATGAATATATTTGTATTTACGTCAGTTAAACCCTGCACTCATTCATCATCAGCATTTTAAGAACTACAGTGACACCACGTGGTGAGTGAGAGATTTTTGTTTTGATGAAATCCTCAACAACATGAAGCGCCACCAAACGGCCACTAGGGGTCACCAGAGGACCATCAGCTGCAGCTCAGATCTGAGCGTTTCTGTTCGAAACACACATTATTGATCCTTTTATAAGGATCGATTCTTCTGCTGGGAAACATCAAGATTCTTCTTAAATGTGCACATCAAACATCTGTCTCATATTCAGGCCATTTTGGATGTAAAGATGAGGAAAGAACAAAGTCGAGAGTCATTTTCTGCTCAACATCAAGTGAGGGAGTTGGAATAGAATTAACCTATTTGCATGTAAACTGGCTGATGCTGCGCGCTTGCACCAGAATAATCAGGCTAATGAAGATACCCAGGGACTCCACTGGGTAGAGGTGTGCACGTCTTCTCCATCCAGAGTCATCTTATGTGTAATTATTAATCATGGAACGACATGAATGTGGATCAATGAAGGAATCTCACATCTTCAAAGAAAGAAGGAAGTCTGTGTGTGAAACGGAATGAAAGCAGGACATGTGGAAGACAACTTTCATGGAAATGAAGGTATTCTTGTCTTTCATAAATGATTAAATGAAACTTATAAACAGTAAATTCTGTTAGAGAGATATCAGAGATATTTAGAGATAAAAGTCTCTAAAAATGTTTGCTTTGGTTATTTGTCTTATTGTTGTTAAGATAAAAAGATACAAATCCTTTAAATTTATCTGGTGCATCAGTTTATAACTCCATCCATCATTTCATCCATCCATCCACCCATCCATCCCTCCACCATCCATCATCATCCATCCATCATTTCATCCATCCATCCACCCATCCATCCCTCCACCATCCATCATCATCCATCCATCATTTTATCCATCCCTCCATCATCCATCATTTCATCCATCCATCCATCCCTCCACCATCCATCATCATCCATCCATCATTTTATCCATCCATCCATCCATCATTTCATCCATCCATCCATCATTTCATCCATCCATCATCCATCATTTCATCCATCCATCCATCATTTCATCATCCATCATTTCATCCATCCATCCATCATTTCATCCATCCATCATCCATCATTTCATCCATCATTTCATCCATCCATCATCCATCATTTCATCCATCCATCATCCATCATCTCATCCATCATTTCATCCATCCATCATTTCATCCATCCATCATTTCATCCATCATTTCATCCATCCATCATTTCATCCATCCATCATCCATCATTTCATCCATCCATCATCCATCATTTCATCCATCCATCATCCATCATTTCATCCATCATTTTATCCCTCCACCCATCCATCCATCCCTTCATCATCCATCATCATTCATCCATCCATCCTTTTATCCATCCATCCATCCTTTTATCCATTGATCCCTTATTTTATCCATCCATCCATCCATTATCCATCCATCTATCCATCCTTTTATCCATTGATCCCTTATTTTATCCATCCATCCATCCATCCATCCATCCATTATTTTATCCATCCATCATCCAACCATCCATCCATTATTTTATCCATCCATCCATCCATCCATCCATCATTTTATCCATCCATCCATTATCCATCCATCCTTCCTTTTATCCATCCATCCATCCATTATCCATCCATCCATCCATCCATCCATCCATCCTTTTATCCATTGATCCCTTATTTTATCCATCCATCCATCCATCCATCCATCCATCCATTATTTTATCCATCCATCATCCATCTATCCATCCATCATTTTATCCATCCATCCATCCATCCATCATTTTATCCATCCATCCATTATCCATCCATCATCCATCCATCCATCATTTTATCCATCCATCCATCCATCATTTTATCCATCCATCCATCCATCCATCCATTATTTTATCCATCCATCATCCATCCATCCATCCATTATCCATCCATCATCCATCCATCCATCATTTTATCCATCCATCCATTATCCATCCATCATCCATCCATCCATCATTTTATCCATCCATCCATCCATCATTTTATCCATCCATCCATCCATCCATCCATTATTTTATCCATCCATCATCCATCTATCCATCCATCATTTTATCCATCCATCCATCCATCCATCATTTTATCCATCCATCCATTATCCATCCATCATCCATCCATCCATCATTTTATCCATCCATCCATCCATCATTTTATCCATCCATCCATCCATCCATCCATCCATTATCCATCCATCATCCATCCATCCATCCATATCCATCCATCCATCATTTTATCCATCCATCCATCCATCATTTTATCCATCCATCCATCCATCCATCCATCCATCCATCCATCCATCCATCATTTTATCCATCCATCCATTATCCATCCATCATCCATCCATCCATCATTTTATCCATCCATCCATTATCCATCCATCATCCATCCATCCATCCATCCATCATTTTATCCATCCATCCATCCATCCATCCCTGCATGCTGTTCAAGGTCACATGTGTTGCTGGAGCCTGTCCAAAGGTGGTGGATGGTTGGTAGTCCATCCCAGAGCCACACAAACACACTCAACTTTCTTAAAAGATAAAACTTTTTTGGATCACAACAAAAAACTTAAATTCTATAGGAGATATTGATACTTTGAAGAACCACACACACATTTAAAGGAGACTTCTAACCAAAACTGTGATTTTAAAAACCTACAGTATACGAGTCAGGGATTAACTTCTAACAGCTTCATCTGCACTAAAATTCACCCTCTATGTTGCTTTCATTAAGTCAGATACAGTCAGGAATCTGAGGAGCTCCAAAAGCCACGCACCCTCAGAAAACAGGCTTCACGAAAAATGAGGCTTCGGGATGCCGATCAGATTGGATCGGAACCAGGAAGTGACCAACAAGACGCGAGGTGGAGGAGTATGCTGCTACATCAATAAGAGGTACTGCAACACCGTTGTAGTGCGCGAAAGGATTTGTACTCCGAATATTGAACTGTTATCCATCTCTCTTCGGCCCTTTTACTTGCCGCGTGAGTTCCAACAGCTGTTTTTTACTATTGTTTATGTGCATCCTCGGGCTGACGCGGCAGCCGCCGCACAGCTGATTGATGACGTCACGCACCGTCTTGACAGTATTTGCCCTGAGGCCCCGAAATTTATCTTGGGAGATTTAAATCATTGTCAACTTATTCACACCCATAAGACATATGAACAGTATGTCACTTGCACCACAACTCAGAGGAACACAACTCTAGACTTGTGCTACGGCACAGTGAGTGGCGCGTACAAGTCTCTGCAGCTTCCTCCGCTGGGATCCTCCTATCATAACTGTATATATCTGATACCACGCTATATCCCTGTCTTCAGGCGTCTTCCTCGGGAGGAAAAAACTGTGAAATGTTGGTCTGAGGATAACATTTCCACTCTTCAAGCCTCACTCGAATGTACTGACTGGGACTGTTTCTTTGAGTCATGTGATGATGACGTTGATGTCCTCTGTGAAACTATTTCTTCTTACATCACTTTCTGTGTTGATTCTGTTGTCCCATCTAGGAAAGTTGTTATCTATCCAAATAACAAACCATGGGTAACAAAAGAGCTGAAATCAATCATAAATAAAAAGAAGGTGGTCTACTGTACAGGGATCCATGGGAGAAAAAGGCTGTCTCTAAGGAGGTAAAAAATGAGATTCGAAAGGCCAGACTAAAATATAAGGACAAAGTGGAAGCCCTGTATAGTAGTGGGGACATCAGAGCTGCTTGGAGGGGCATTAAGAATATGGCCTCCTCCCATGCAAAAGAGGACAGGAAGCCAGTATCTTTAAACGGTGTACCTGACTCTGAATTACCGAGCACATTCAATGCCTTCTTTTCTCGCTTTGAAAGAACTGATGTCTTTGAAAATTTGTCTCAATGTAAGAATTCTCTCAAGCCTGAAAATGATATTGTAATTTCACCAAACCAGGTCGCTGCCTTATTTAAAAAGGTAAAGACTGGTAAAGCAAAGGGCCCTGATGGTATCTGTGGCCGTACCTTACACCACTGTGCCACTCAGCTCAGTGTTGTTTTTGGTAAACTGTTTCAACTGTGCGTTGACATCGGGCAAATTCCTGTCTTGTGGAAGACATCAACTGTGATACCTCTTCCAAAATCGAGGAACTCAAAAACCCTGGGTGATTTTAGACCGGTGGCACTGACATCACTTGTTATGAAAAGTTTTGAACATATTTTAAAGTCCTTTATCTTGTTCTTAACTGAAGGGAAACTGGATCCTCTGCAATTTGCATACCAGTCTAAAAAGGGAGTCGAGGTGCTAAGGAGTCGAGGATGAAATTTTTTACTTTAGAACTCTGGCAGGTTAGAACTTTTTTTGCAGATTTTCCTCGCTTTTTGAATAGAAGCACAGCCCCTTTTGAGACCTCCGCTAGTTTTGATCCTGCTGGCCAGATCTTTCTCTTGCTTGATCAGCTTCTTTTTGATTTTACTTACTGACCGGTTCAGCGTGTTCTTGTTAATGGTGAACTATCCCCACCTTCCATTTGTAACACTGGGTCTCCTCAGGGGTGTGTCCTTTCCCCTCTCCTTTTTATCTTGTATACAGACAGTTGCAGATCTTCAGAGGAGAACAGATTTTTAATCAAATTCTCAGATGACACTGTTCTAGTGTCTCTGTTATCTGCATCTGAAATTGACCACGGGCCTGCTTTGTCGCAGTTTGTTGTTTGGTGTGACGACAATTACCTTGATTTAAACGTGGAGAAAACAAAGGACATGGAGATTGATTTTAGACGGGCTACAGCACATGGTGTCAGTGTGATCCATGGGGAGAAGGTGGAGACTGTCGAGAGCTACAAATATTTAGGTACTGTGTTCGACAACAAACTGAAATTCCACATGAACACAGACGCTATTGTGAAGCGTGGGCAGCAGAGAATTTACCTGCTAAGGAAGCTGAACTCTTTTAACGTGAAACAATCCATTCTTAATAATTTTTATTGTTCTTTTATTGAGAGTATTTTAACATTTTCATTTATTTGCTGGTTTTATGGTCTGTCTCTGAAAGACAAAAACAAACTGCAGAGCATTGTCAAGACCTGCTCCAAAATAATTGGTGTTAGTCTGAGGGACCTTCCCTCTCTGTGGAAGGAACAGGTGCTGAAGAAAGCCAAAAACATCCTGGGACAGCCCCAGCATCCTCTGACTCCTGTCTTTGTTTTGATGCCTTCAGGGCGCCGATTTTATGCTCCGGTACAAAAAACTAATCGTTTTTTCGCATTCCTTTGTGCCCTCAGCAATTACGTTGCTGAATTTAGATAATAGTGTTTTTCTTTAAGGTTATTGATGTGGTGACGTACAACTGTATGCTGATGTTGCGGAGCTACGGAGTACTCATTTTGGACTGTGATGGGCTGACACATTGATATGATTGTGTGGTGTGTGTGTGTAACTGCACTGGAAGTTCTACTAATGAATTGCCCTCTGGGACCAATAAAGTTTTTCTGATTCTGATTCTGATTCTGATTCTGATTCTGACTTTTTAAGACATTTAGGTTGAGGGATTTTGGTTAAAAACTTAATAATCATAATTAAAACACTACTGGGAACGTTTTCTTTACATTCTCAGAGGAGGACTTCAAGTGTACTTAACCCTAGAGCAGAGGTCTCTTTAAAAGAGGTGGCTCTTTTATCTCTCCATAGCGGCTCTCTGGCTGAAGTTTAGCTATTATTTTAGCAACATGCTAACGTTTTTGGCTAATTTGTTTTCTAGTGGGGTTTTTAGGATAATTTAGAGTTTAGCTAATATTTTAATAAAATGCTGATGTTTTCAGCTATTTTTTATATACTAGATTTCTTTTTTTTTTTTGGATAATTTAGAATTTAGCTTCTATCTTAGCAACATGCTAACATTTTTGACTGAGTTAGTTTTCTAAGGAATTTTAGGCTATTTTGGAGTTAAGCTAGTATTTAAGCAACAAGCTAGCTTTTTTTTGGGTGTATTTGGCCTTGAGTTAGTTTTTTATGCTAATTTGGAGTTTAGCTAATACTTTAGCAATATGCTAACATTTTTAGATAATTTGTTATCTACTGGAGGTTTTAAGCTAATTTTGAGTTTAGCTTTTATTTTAGCAACATGCTAACATTTTTAGCAGATTTGATTTCACAGAGAAATTTTATGCTCATTTGAAGTTCAGCTAGTATTTAAGCAACAAGCTAGCTTTTTTGCTATTAAAGTTAAAAACATTTAAAAAATTCTCTTTTTAAGAGATGCTAGCTTATCTTTATTTTATTTTTTTGCTTTTGTTTGTGACAAAAGTAGACATTCATATTTATAAAAAAAAAAAAAAAAAGAAGAAGAAATTGATTTTTTATTAATTTATTTTGGCAACATACTAGCGTTTTAGGCTAATGTGTTATCTACTGGAGTTTTTAGGCTAATTTAGAATTTTAGCTTATATTTTAGCAGCATGCTAACGTTTTTGGCTAAGTTTTCTGAGAAGTTTTATGTTAATTTGGAGTTTAGCTAACATTTTAGTAAAATGCTAACATTTCCAGGTAATTTTTTGTAGCCCAGTGGCAAACTGTAGGCTATTAGGTTTTAGATTAGCAAAGTAAAAATCTTAGTTTTATTTTGTTAAGATAATAACCTGATTCTTTGTTTGATTACATAATCCGATTCTAAAGAATTAAAATATTATTGATTAAAAAATATTTTTGAATTTAAAATGTTAATGATGAATAAGGTTCATGATGCGGTTAAAGATTAAAGTTTATATTATTTTATCTCAATTAGTTTATAAAAATGAGAGTTGTTATTTTTTTAGTTTGGGTTTCTAACAGGACCTGACAAGTTGATGAAAAGGTGGGAGTGTTTTGTGGTGGAGAAGGAGGCGGGGCGTTAGCAGGGGAAAGTTTTGTTGTTGGGGCTGAGGAGAGAGGAGGAACGAGCCGTTTGCGGGCAGTTGGTGGTTTTTTTTTCTGTTTTCGGGGTTGAGCGAGGGAGGACGAAAATACCCCCCAACGGATGGGGAGTTAGCTTGCTGCCGCCTGGAGGCTTGGAGAAAAAGTGAAAAAAAAAACCTTGCAAGTCGGGAGCTGAGCGGGACGTTTTCCGGACGGACGGAGCTAATGCGGGCTCGGGAGACTGGTGAAGAGAAGCAACTCCGCGCGGCTGAGCCGTGAAGAAACGCGACGAGCGGCCGAGAGGAGCGGAGAGAGAGTGGACCGGGCGCCGCTGCGGAGGAGAGGTCAGGACAAGCCTTCTGTTTTCGAGCAGCAGACCCGCCCGAAATTGAAGTGGACTTCAATTCGAAACAGGCCTGCAACGTTTTTTTTGTGTCTTTCATTATTTCCTGCTTGAGCCTCCGGTACCGTGAGTGAGTACGAGTTTGAGGGGACTTTGGACTTTGGGGAAAACACCACTTTCGGTTATTTGGTGGACTATAGTCAATATGTTTGTGGATTGTTATTTCTTTGTTTAACTAATCTCCTCACAGAACAATATAATATTTTCATCTGTAACTAATAAACAACGCCGTTTTTATTTTTTGGCTAAAATAGTTTTGTCTCTGGGTTTATTGCTTTAAATATTCGTTGTATACTAAATAATACTGAACCCGAGCACCCGCCATCTCAATCCAGAAGGCGCCATGGGTGCTACATTTTTATCTACTGAATTTTTTTTTTTTTTTGATAATTTAGAGTTTAGCTTCTATTTTAGCAACATGCTAACGTTTTTGACCGAGTTAGTTTTCTGATGAATTTTAGGTTATTTTGGAGTTCAGCTACTAATTAAGCAACAAGCTAGCTTTTTTTTTGGCAGATTTTGCCCCTAATTAGTTTTTAATGCTCATTTGGAGTTTAGCTAATATTTTAGCAATATGCTAACATTTTTAGCTAATTTGTTATCTACTGGGGATTTTATGCTAATTTTGAGTCTAGCTTTTATTTCAGCAACGTGCTAAAATTTTTGACTGATTTAATTTACAGAGAAATGTTATGCTAATTTGAAGTTCAGCTAGTAATTAAGCAACAAGCTAGCTTTTTTGCTGCTAAAGTTAAAAACGTAAAAAAAAAATACCTTTTTGGAGAGATGCTAGTTTCTTTTTATATATTTTTTCTGCTTTTGTTCGTGCCAGAAATAGATTTTTATTTATTTTTTAGATTCATATTTATTTAAAAAAAAAAACAAAAAGAAGGTTTTGAATTCAAACCCAAATTTCTTAAAGGCTAACATAAGTCAATGCGGCTCCTTCTAGGTTTTGATCAGTAGAAAACGAGCTCAAATGTCTCTTTTACTGTTATTGTTACTGCCCACAGCCATACCGCCAGGTCATTTTCACATGATTTTAACACGTTGCATTTTTCTGAGTCTCCCTGGGTAAAGTCAGACATGTCCCAAGTATGGGTGGACCACAGACCAAGTCTCCACTGTCATTATTATTATTTTTTTATTTTATTTTTTCTCAAATTCCTAATTTTCAGTAATTTTCTAGGATCTTCCTTAATCTTCTATTTTGTTACATAAACCACTACTCTAAATTATATGATTTTATTTGTTCTCCTTCAGAATCTACTGGAATTATTGTGTTTACGGTTTAAAAGTTTCACTGTTAAAGATTTAGTGTTTAAGCATCAGGTGTGAAAGGGTTAATTGTGATATTGAGCTTGTCCTAACTTCTTTAAGACGTGAATTTGAATTCACACAAAGTGCAGACTGCGTTAGAAAAGGACACCCGGTAGACCGGAGCCCTCCAGATCAGCACCGCACTCTCGCGCAATACTGCACCATAAAGTGCGCCCCATATAGATCAGACACTGGAATGCACGGCCTTGCATATCTCTGCAGGATGTTGTGGTGAGTCTTCTCGTAAATCTTTCAGAGCCGAGGGTGGCCAGGTGTGTGTGCGCTACTTACGAGGAGCTCACCTCTCTTTAAATCGGAATTCCTTTGACCCAAACGATGACATTTGATTGAAGGCTGCAGTTTTACTGGCGGCTCCAGGTCGAGTTGGTTAATGGAAGTTGACTTAACGTCCTCTAAAGTGACGCACACTTCAATTTGTGTGTTCGCGCAACTGTACACCCTCACAAAATGTGCTTGCTGCTCCAGTTTACTGTCCTTGCTAACTCAAGCCCGCATGGCAGAACGCCAGACGGTGTTCCTGTTTCTGAGGGTCGACCACTTCATGCAGGTGAATTCTACGCCACACAAAAGCAAACACTGACATGAGTTTGGGATTAAATCCTAAAGAGACCAAACCTGTTCAAAAACAAGAATTCTCATTTGCACGAGAAAATACCCACTTTGAAGACATTTTTGATCAAACGTGACACAGTCAAGGCCCAAGGGCCGGATCCGGCCCTCCGGGTAATTCTATCCGGGGCCTCCAAATCATTTTGTTTTATTGTTATTAATAAATGTTATCTTGCGCTCATTTTTAATTTGTATCATTTAAATATATATACATTTTTATGGAGAGTAAAATATTTAAAGTTATTTAAGGTTTAAGCTTATTTATTCTGGAATAATATTCCTATCTCAATATTATTTATAATTATGTTTAAAAAATTACAGTTTTAAAGTTTTAAAAAATTAGCATTCTGCTAATATTTTGGAATATTTTGGTATTTACTGAGATTTTTTCAGCTTTTTTAAGCTAACACTTCAGCTACTTGCTAGCTGTTTTGGTTAATTTCGGCTTTTTCCTGTTTTTTATTTTTTGTAGTTTTTTTAAAGTTTAGGTATTGTTAGCTAATCTATACTTTTTTTAAGTTTTGTGGCTGTTTTTGAGTTAAGTTATAATTTCAGCTTCATGCTAGCAGTTTGGCTAATTTAGGCTTTTTTACGGGTTTTTTCTGGGTTATTTTGACGTTTAGGTATTTTTTTCAGCTACATGCTAGCTGTTTTAGCAAACTTAGGTTTATTTATTTTTTTAGTTTTTTTTTAGTTTTGTGGGCTAATTTGGCTAATAGTTTAGCTGACTATAGCTTCAGCGGTTTCAGCTGTTAGCTTTAGTGATTTCAGCTACATGCTAGGTGTTTTAGCTAATTTAGGCTTTTTGTCAGGTTTTTTGGGGGTTATTTTGAAGTTTAGGTATTTTTTCAGCTACATGCAAGTTGTTTTAGCTAAACTAGTTTTTCGGGTTTTTTTAGGCTAATTTGGCAAATAGTTGAGCTGGCTATAGCTTCAGCGGTTTCAGTTGTTAGCTTCAGTGATTTCAGCCCTACATCTACAGCTGTTTTAGCTAATTTAGCTTTTTTCAGTTTTTTGGGTATTTTGAAGTTTAGGTATTTTTTCAGCTACATGCGAATTGTTTTAGCTAAACTATTTTCGGGTTTTAGGCTAATTTGGCAAATAGTTGAGCTGCTATAACTTCCAGCGGTTTCAGTTGTTAGCTTCAGTGATGATTCAGCTACATGCTAGCTACGATTTTAACAATTTAGGCTAAGTTTATTATATTTTTTTTTTCTGAAGCTACATTAGCGTTTTAGCTAATATTTAGCTGGCTATAGCTTCAGCGTTTCAAGCTGAGCTTTAGTGATTTCAGCTACATGCGAGCTGTTTTGGCTAATTTAGGCTTTTTGTCCAGTTTTTTGTGGGTTATATTGCAGTTTAGGTATTTTTTCAGCTACATGCAAGTTGTTTTAGTTTTTTTAATTTTTTTAGGCTAATTTGGCATTTGGCTAACAGCTTTAACGGCTATAGCTTCAGCGGTTTCAGCTGTTAGCTTTAGTGATTTCAACTACCAGCTTCAGTGTTTTTAGCTATCAATTTCAGCATCTTCAGTGGCCAAATTCAGCTAACAGCATACACTAGCATATCGCAGGTACTAAATATATAATTTATAATTATGTTAAAAAGATTTCAGAATCTAGTTTTAGAGTGTTCAATAAATGTTTATCCACCTATCCTAAGGTGTGTTTCGGATTTCGGCCCCCCGTGCGTTTGATTTTGACACCCCTGGTTTCAGCAGCTCTTCTCTGCTCAACTGTTTGTGACTCGAACAGAGCGAGGGCTGGCGGAGCCGAGGCCTCTTAGCATATCCGAATTAGGCTGACATTTACTCGACATTGCAGCATGCGTCAGTCTCACCTCAGCTCTCTCCTCCTGCTCCTCCACTCAATACTTGTCTACCTCTTTGAAATGACCCCAGCAAGCACATTTTGGACATCTGATCTGAATCTACACCTTAACTGGCAGCAAGGAATCAGCATGTGGGAATACGGGAGAGCCACGGGATCATGTTTGTGTGTTTGTGTCGCTGTCTTCATGTCCAAGCTGTCTACATTCATTTTCAGCTTTTCCACTGCCTGAGACGGGATGCTTTCCTGGTGACAAGCTGGCCGGTGTATTTAGTTACCCAGCAGGGCTCAGAATATGATAATGAACTGGTATTTTAAAGATGTGTGAAGTAATTCGCCCTTGAGGAGAGGGCAAAGAAGTCTAAAAGCTACAAACAAACAAAACCAAAAGTAGGTGTGTGACTCAAAGCTTTATTTTGAAGGGATGTGAATGTACCTGAAATGATTATAACAAAGAAGACGCTCTTGCAAGGCAGCAAAATAAATGAAATTCAACAATCTATGTTTTTAAGAATTTTTGATTTGAAGCTACCATGATTATTTTGACTTAGTTTGTTTATTTTAGGGCCATTTAAGTAAGCAAAATAAACATTAATCTTAAAGAAAAGAATCAAGCTTTTACATCAGAAAAGATCACGTTGCTCTACTGTGGGCGGGTTCTCACGAACTGATGTCACAACGTGAGACAGCCCCCCTCCAGGAAAAGTCTGCTCCGCCCCCAAGCTAACACAAATACTTTTTAAGTGAAGCTAGCAGCTGGAGCTAGCGGTGATCAAGTTTTGTTGACGTCGTCATGAAATGGGCGGTACCCTCAGGAAGGAGAAGGCGGAGCCTCAGAGATTGAATCATTTTACTTTGAGGTATGACGAGTTAGCAAAAATAACAAAAGTAATTTGTTAAAAATATTTTGTTTTTTAGTTTTCCAAAGGTAATAGATAGTCATATGTATCACATGTCAAAGTCAAGGCCCGGGGGCCGGATCCGGCCCTCTTGGTAATTCTATATGGCCCTCCAGATCTTTTTTTTTTTTTTTTTTATTAGAGACCCGATGTTATCATGAGCTTAACTTTCATGGAGAGTAAAATGTTAATAGTTATTTAAGATTTAAATTTATTTATTCTAGAATAATTTTCCCGCCTTTTTAATATTTGTAATCATGTTAAGATGTTACAGTTTTAAAAACTGGAATTCTGCTAGCTTTTTAGAATATTTTGGCATTTACTAAGATTTTTTTAAGCTATTTTGAAGGGTAGCTATTTTTTAAGTTACATGCTAGCTGTTCTGGCTAACCTAAGGTTTTTTTTTTTATTTTTTTAGGCTAATTTGGCATTTAGCTAATATTTTGGCTGGCTGTCGGCCGCAGCGTTTTCAGCTATTAGCTTCAGCATCTTTAGCTATCGGCACTAGCATCTTCAGCTTGCAGCATTCACGCTAGCATTATTACAGGTAATTCTATATATTTATTTCTAAATTTTGTTTAAAACGTTACGTTTTTAAGGATTTAAAAATATAGTTTTAGAGAGTTCAATAATTCGTTCAATAGTTAGGCCCACGACCTGAGGTGTGATTTTTGGATTTGGGACCCCTGTGCATTTGAGTTCGACACCCCTGATATTTATGGATATAGTTTACTCTGAAAGATTTAAGAAAAATCATGGTATGGCCTCTTTAAATAACCTTTAATATTTTCCGCTCATCCAGAAGCGGGTCGCGGGGGTAGCAGTCTAAAGCCTCGGGCACATCTGCCCGTGCGAATGTTTGACCCGTACGGGTCTGGGGTGGTTTGGACCGTAGACCAGGCCCGTGACTGCCGCATGAGTTGTGGTCATTAGTACAGGAGCCCGTGCAAGTGGTCGTGTGAAAAGCTGATGTCATTCTCGGGCTGCGCGCACGGGCCCGTGCAAATGGTCTGCACGCGCCTGTGCGTGAGCGTCTCGACTCGCGGAGGGGCGGGGGGAGAAACCAACGTAAACTGCATGCTGCAGCCAGAGGTATTTGGGCTGGCGTGCTCCTCCTCTCCTCTCCCCAACTTTGAAATTATCCAGCACCGTCGGACGCAAAAATTTCAGTCAAGTTTCTTGAGTTGAGCTTTTGTTGAACCCCGCTCCCGCCCACTCCGTCAGAATTTAGTCCCGTCCCGTCCCGGTCCGTGATTAATGGAAGAAATGACTCCATCCCGTGGGAATCCGCGGGAATCCCGTGACTCGCGGAATCCGAAATAATGTCAGCCTCTACCGTGCATGCCGCAAGGTTTCACGCACGTCGCCGTACAACCGGCTGTACTACCCTTGCGGGACTTGGAACACGGGAAACTGATTGCACGGCTCGTAAGGGTGTAGTACGGGTGTTAGTACTGCTGTTAGTACGGCTAGTACGGCTCTTGGGGTTGATGAAAACAGCTACGGGCCCGTACGGCCCTTACGGGAGTGGTGCAGCCAGCTGCACGGGCAGACGAAAATGGGAGAAAACCGTGGCACCCGCAGAAGAATTTGGTGCATGTCGAACAGCCTCCCACGGGCGCCTACGGGCCTTTGCGGAGCCTGCTACCTTTGCGGACCCGTGCGGACCGCCGCACGGGGGCGGGAAAATCTGGCCCGTAGACCGCCCGTGGGAGCCCGTGCAGGCAGATGTGCCCGAGGCTTAAGCAAAGATGCCCAGACTTCCCTCTCCCCGGTCACTTCCTCCAGCTCCTCTGGGGGGAACCCGAGGGGTTCCCAGACCAGCCGAGAGACGTGGGCTCTCCAGCTTGTCCTGGGTCTTTTCAGGGACCTTCCCCCGGTGGGATTTTGTAATAACAATAGAATAAAATGATCTGGAGGGCCGGATCCGGCCCCCGGGCCTTGACAAGAGTTTTCCAGCTTTAATAAGCGACAATGAAATGCTATGAGTCATTCGTATGGGATCACATAAAGTGAGGAAACAAACATAAACCTTCTGTTTTTTCATTAGAATAATCAAACATTGTCTCAGAACTCTGCGTGATTTACTTTTGCTTTTTGTTTGCCTTCCACTGCAGGGTCTTCCCTCCTCTGTCCTCCCCCTCCTCTACCTCACATTCCCTCCCTCTGCGCTTGTATCTCCCCCTGCCACAGTTGTCCTCACATATTAGGTTCCCCCGTCTTAAGCAGCAGAATTAGCCTCTGGAATCTTGTGCACTTGTTTCTTTCAATCCCACGAAGGAGGAGATGGGATGAAAGGAAAACCCAAAGACAGACCAGGAGAGGAAATGCAAGGGATCTGAAAAAGCGGAGCTGAAAAAAGGAATACAAGAAAGAAAAACATGCAGATGCTCGGTGTTTGATGCAGCTCCACGGCGCGCCTGCAGCGCAGATCTCCAGCTGATCTTCGCTCAGGTGCTTCCTGATTTTTCTCTCCATGATTGAAGAAAACAAAAGTGGCACACCAAAAGAGGACGGCACATCTGAGTTGATTCATGGTGACGCATGCTTCCAACTCTGCCGGACAAAGAACCAGGATCAGCTCAGGAGTGTGAAGAGCAGAGACAACCAATGTGGAGCTCAGGTAAGATTAAAACCTCCATCTTTGATCTCTCCATCCTCTGACGGGCTGGAGTTCCCTCATTAACTGCAATATTCTGAGCAGAAATAAAGAAAAAGTCAAACATGAAGCTTTGAAAGGCATCCTTCTTTGATGAAAGTTTGAGCAGTTTCCTGCAGACGTCAGCGTTCAGCGTAGAGCAGACGTGTCTGCACAGACCTGGTCTGACCCGGCGCACTGAAAGACACGAGAGCGAGTTTGATCGTCTTTCTGCTCCACAGCAGCACAAAGGATTTGTCAACAAGCACAAAGCCCGGAGAGCTGGAAATGTGAAGTTAATAAAATTTCAGTTCAGGGATGAATTTGGCCTGAGGAAGTCATGCAGAGGGTAGAAATGTCAAACATAGGAGTGGGGGTTCAGTGTTTGGGCATTCCCTCTAAAACAGCAGACTGGCTTTGACTGAAAGGCCGTTACATTTCTTTAACCAGAGAATGCTGCTGCACTCGTTTGAAAATGCACCAAAATAAAGTTACAAAACATGAAATACAGTCAGATGAAGAAAATGGATCAAGTCTTCAACATTTATGCAAATTGCATGAACAATAAATTATTTTTAATAAATTGTACTAGTTGCATCATAATTTGGAATATTTTTTGATGTGAGAACTAAAAAGACAACAGTCCCAATGTCTAACATTTTCTGCAGTTTTCTTTTAACACGAAAACACAAGTTACATTTTTAAAAAGCAGCATTTGTTTAGTAAAATGGTTTCTTCAGTTAAAATGTAAAGTGCAAAAATGTAATTTTTTAAAAGTTTTAATTAATTTAATAAATGTTTGTTGTTGTTTTTTTACATTTTCATCATATACACTGAATAAAAATATAAACACAACACTGTTTTTAACTTCCATTCATCATGAGATGAACTCAAAGATCTGAAACATTGTCTAAAAAAATTCCACTCAACCACTTTTCACAAAACGAGTCTAAATCTGTGATGGTGAGGACTTCTACTTTGCTGAGATAATAGACACTTTGCAGGAGTGCCTATCAAGATGCACACCTGTAAAATTATCATATAGTGTGAAGATTGTGTAGGTGTGCCTTTCAATATGCGCACCTGTTCAATAATCACAAAGGATAATTATTGTACAGGTGTGCCTATCAAGTTGCACACCTTAAAAATAATTCCAAAGTGTTGTTATTGTACAGGTGTGCCTTTCAAAATACAGACCTGTTACATAAACCCAAAGGATGATTCTTGTAAAGGTATGTCCTTCTAGATGCACACCTGCTCAATAAACACAGAGGGTGGTTACTGTACAGGTGTGCCTATCAAGTTACACACCTTTAAAATAATCCCAAAGGGTTGTTATTGTACAGGTGTGCCTTTCAAAATACAGACTTGTTAAATAATCCCAAAGGATGATTATTGTAAAGGTATTTCTTTCAAGATGCACACCTGTCCAATAAACACAAAGGGTGATTATTGTACAGGTGTGCCTATCAAGTTGCACACCTTTAAAATAATTCCAAACGGTTGTTATTGTACAGGTGTGCCTTTCAAGATACAGAACTGTTAAATAATCCCAAAGGATGATTATTGAAAATGTATTTCTTTCAAGATGCACACCTGCCCAAAAAACACAAAGGATGGTTATTGTACAGGTGTGCCTATCAAGTTGCACACCTTTAAAATAATTCCAAACGGTTGTTATTGTACAGGTGTGCCTTTCAAGATACAGACCTGTAAAATAATCCCAAAGGATGATTATTGTAAATGTATTTCTTTCAAGATGCACACCTGCCCAATAAACACAGAGGGTGGTTATTGTACAGGTGTGCCTATCAAGATGCACACCTGTTCGATAACCACAAAGGGTGGTTATTGTACAGGTGTGCCTTTCATGATGCACACCTGTACAATAACCCCATAGCGTGATCATTGTACAGGTGTGCCTTTCAAGATGCACACCTGTACAATAATCAGATAGCGTAATCATTGTACAGCCCTGCTTTAGACTGGCTGGAAGACCAAAAAGCCACAACCTGATCTAGCCTCTTAACTGCAGTAAACATCTTTTATCCTTTTAAGTAATTTAGCACATATACAGTGGGAAAACACATAAAAAAGCAAAACTGAAAAGAAAACACAAAGTATTGTCTGCCTGTGTATTATTATACAATAAATCTGTGTGTAACAGCAAACTGTGCCTGCATGTTTTCATTTTGTCTGGTGCTTTGGCCTGTAAACTTAAGTGACCACACGCTTATGGCCACTTCAGCAGTGATAAACATCAAATGACAACTTCACTTAACTTTGGCAGGAGTCTCCTCTGGATTCACCGCTAATGACAGCAACTAAAATTAGAGCTTAACAAGCTTGTTGACATTGTTATGGCCTCATGAGAGGCTGAAAGAACGATGTGATGGAAGAGGTCAGATAAAACAGACACATGAGTACGTCATATTTACAGCCTAAACTGGATGGTAGAAGCCAACTGCTTCACAGTTAAGCTTTTTATTTTATTAAAAAATCCACTGTAATTTATTTCAGAACGTCAAATCTTCTTTGATTCACTCTTAAAAAGTCAAACAATTATCTTCAAGAATTTTTCTTTTAAGGTTTTTCTTTTTTCTTTTAAAAAATAGAAATTGTATTTAAAGTCCCTCTCCAAATACATTCATATATATTGTAAAAGTGCTCCCAAAAGTGTAAACTTTGAACACAAACAAAATGCTAAAAGTTCTAGTTTCTGATTACACTTACATGTCTTTAGACCAAATCTACAAAAAATGTGAAAAGAATGCTTAAAAATAGTGTTAAAAATACCAAATATATCCAGAATTCCCCTTAAAATACAAATGTTCTCAACCTACCCGCCTAATGTCCAAATAAAATCATAAATAAAGCAGTTAAAATTATTTTTGGTATTAATAGTTTTATTGAAACTAACTGTGGAAACATTTAAAATAATAAGTATTATCTGTAAAACGTGGCACTAGCGTGCCCCCTGTTCCTGTTGATTTTTGATCTCTTTGGCTTGCCATAGAATTGTCCCCAGCAAATCTGACACGAAGCAGCGGCTGTCTCCTCTGCGGGACAGTTAATGCTCTTAATTGGGAGATTCTTTGAATCCACCAAATGGAAATGTGTACTGATGCTTTTATTCAGCTCTGAAAATCAAATACACCTGATATCCATCAATCTGCGATATATGTATATATAAATACACCAATACATACATACATATAAATATACTGATCACAAAAATGAAAGGAACACTTTTTTTATTGGGCCTGGTATGAATTGATTGAAACCTGTCTGATAATGTTCTTGTTGGTTCAGCAGCTGAGGGCCTCGTTAATCAATTTCAGCTGTATTGGTGTTCATGAATTAACAACAGGTGCACTTCAGTGGCAACAATAAGAAAACCCTCCAAACAGGACTGGTGTTCCATGTGGAGGTCATTTCAAGTTTCTCCCTCTTGATCTTTTTGGCTGGTTTTCCACTCGTGCTGATTTTGTCTTGTGTAATTCTCTCTACTGGCAGTATGAGGAGATTCCTTAACCCTACAGAAGTTGCACAGGTTGTCCAACTTCTCCAGGATGGAACATCCACACGTGCTGCAGCAAGAAGGTTTAATGTGTCTCCCAGCACAATCTCCAGAACATGGAGGAGATTTCAGGAGGTTATTCTGGGAGAGCTGGACAGGGCCGTAGAAGGTCCTCAACCCCTCAGCAGGACCCATACCTGCTCCTTTGTTCAAGGAGGAACAGGATGAGCACTGCTCGTGCCCTACAGAATGACCTCCAGAGGGCCACTGGTGTGAATGTCTCTACCCAAACAATCAGGAACAGACTTCATGAATGTGGCCTGAGGGCCTCACGTCCTGTAGTGGGCCCTGTGCTCACTGCCCAGCACCGTGGAGCTCCACTGGTATTTGCTCAAGAACACCAGAATTGACAAGTCCGCCACTGGCGCCCTGTACTTTTCACAGACCAGAGCAGGTTCACCCTGAGCACCTGTGATAGACGTGAAAGAGTCTGGAGAAGACGAGGAGAACGTTCTGCTGCCTGCAACGTGGTTCAACGTGACAGGTTTGGTGGTGGGTCATCACACAAATCTGGAGGAAATGCCACAAGACACCATTGGTCGTCTCATTAGGAGCATGCCGCGACGTTGTCAAGCATGCATACAAGCTCGTGGGGGGCACACAAGATACTGAAAAGCATTTTGAGTTGCAGAAATGACGTTTTGGAGAAAATGGACTATCCTGCTATATCTTCACTTCACTCTGATTTGATGGTGTCTACACAATTGAGCCTCTGTAGGCTGAAAACTTTTATTTCCATTAAAAGACTTGGCATCATTTTGTTCCTAAGACACTGCTCTGTTGTTATTTGTATAGATATCCAACTTCATTTTGAAATCTGATGCATCTAATGCAGAGGTCAGCAACCTTTCACACTAAAAGAGCCATTTAAGCTCGTTTTCTACTGATCAAAACCTAGAAGGAGCCGCATTGACTTACGTTAGCCTTTAAGAAATTTGAGTTTGAATTCATAACCTTCTTTTTTTTTTTTTTAAATAAATATGAATCTAAAAAATAAATAAAAATCTATTTCTGGCACGAACAAAAGCAGAAAAAAAATATAAAAAGAAACTAGCATCTCTCCAAAAAGGTATTTTTTTTACGTTTTTAACTTTAGTAGCAAAAAAGCTAGCTCAAGCATAACATTTCTCTGTAAATTAAATCAGTCAAAAACTTTAGCATGTTGCTGAAATAAAAGATAAACTCAAAATTAGCATAAAATCCCCAGTAGATAACAAATTAGCTAGAAATGTTAGCATATTGCTAAAATATTAGCTAAACTCCAAATGAGCATAAAAAACTAATTAGAGGCAAAATCTGCCAAAAAAAAAAGCTAGCTTGTTGCTTAATTAGTAGCTGAACTCCAAAATAACCTAAAATTCATCAGAAAACTAACTCAGTCAAAAACGTTAGCATGTTGCTAAAATAGAAAAATAGAAGCTAAATTCTAAAATATTAAAAAAATCAGTAGATAAAAAATTAGCTGAAAACATTAGCATTTTACTAAAATATTAGCTAAGCTCCAAATTAGCATAAAACTTCTCAGAAAACTTAGCCAAAAACATTAGCATGTTGCTAAAATATAAGCTAAATTCTAAATTATCAAAAAAAAAAAAATCAGTAGATAAAAAATTACCTGGAAATGTTAGCATTTTACTAAAATATTTAGCTAAACTCCAAATTAGCATAAATCTTCTCAGAAAACTTAGCCAAAAACGTTAGCATGTTGCTAAAATATAAGCTAAACTCTAAATTATCAAAAAAAAAAAAATTCAGTAGATAAAAAATTACCTGGAAATGTTAGCATTTTACTAAAATATTAGCTAAACTCCAAATTAGCATAAAACCTCTCAGAAAACTTAGCCAAAAACGTTAGCATGTTGCTAAATTATAAGCTAAATTCTAAATTATCAAAAAAAAAAAAAATCAGTAGATAAAAAATTACCTGGAAATGTTAGCATTTTTTTCTAAAATATTAGCTAAACTCCAAATTAGCATAAAACGTCTCAGAAAACTTAGCCAAAAACGTTAGCATGTTGCTAATATATAAGCTAAACTCTAAATTATATAAAAAAAAAATTCAGTAGTTAACAAATTAGCTGAAAACATTAGCATTTTACTAAAATATTAGCTAAACTCCAAATTAGCATAAAACTTCTCAGAAAACTTAGCCAAAAACGTTAGCATGTTGCTAAAATATAAGCTAAATTCTAAATTATCAAAAAAAAAAAAAATCAATAGATAAAAAATTACCTGGAAATGTTAGCATTTTACTAAAATATTAGCTAAACTTCAAATTAGCATAAATCTTCTCAGAAAACGTAGCCAAAAACGCTAGTATGTTGCTAAAATAATAGCTTATCTCAATTTCTTTTTTTGAATTTACTATTATTTTATTTTTCTTCATCCAGAGAGCCACTATGGAGAGATGAAAGAGCCACATGTGGATCTGGAGCTGCAGGTTGCAGACCCCTGATCTGTTTCTTTAAAGTACTTATATGTGTGTGTGATGTGATCAGATCTTTTACATTTTTTAAATATGCCAACAATGGAAACTTTCCAAACATATTCCCGTTCATAGGCTGGTTGAGGAGTTCAGCACAATCCTTTCTAAGGTAAACAGAATGAAACTCCTTGAGTAGTCACGTGCAAACAGGACGGGTTGTCACACGATCCCTGAGGTCCAGTTTCATCTTCCCTCTGTGACATCCATTAAAGTCATGCTGCGTCTGAACCTCCACCCTCAGACAGCCACATTAGCACCTGGCCCATTGGCTACAACAATGCACCTGGCTGCATTATTCAGGCCGGCTCTGCTAATGAGGAAACCTTATCTGGCAGCCGCACCAGCCCCGTCCTGACGCGCAGAATCCCTGCATTTCTTGTGGAAACGTTTGTCGCTTCGTGTAAAACTGTGCGTTTACATGATGTCGTGCGTCGGTTTGGTGCGCTTTTAGCGGTGCCTTGTACTCCAGGTGCATTATTCAGGTGAATGTTGCGTGCCATCGTTCAGCAGCGTTCCCCTCCATCCTGCTGTTTCACCATATCTTCCACATTTCCTCATCCCAGAGTCAGCCCGCATTAACCTCAATCTCTCCTCCCCTCCGTGCGATGTTTCATCAAGTCTCTCAAGCTGTCAGTCCGTGTTGCACCTTTCTGTTTTGTCGTCCTCACACACTTGTCAGTTCTGTGAACCCGGTCAGCAGTTTTGTGGGTTTCAGCCTGCAGACAGGTTGAAAGGGGAGGGGGAAGATGTTATCCGAGACGTAATTCAGGGGATGCTACGAGGACCGAGTGAGACGTGCACAGACGCGAGGAGAAAAAGTAAATAGCCGAGAAAGTGTGACAAAGAGAAAGGGAGAGCAAAAGCGACAGCGGCATTATCACTCTGCCTCCCGAGTCAAACGCCACAAGAAAATGCTCTGCTGGAGCCGCTCCCATTGGCTGTACCTGCAGCCAATCGCAACTCAGGAATGCAAGGTGCCTTTAGGTTATACCAACCCTAAAATATGAGAAAGGAACGGAGAGAGGCATGCTGTAGTGCAGGGGCTCCTCCTCTGAGGCGACGCTCTGTTACTCTGGGGGTTCTCAAGCTGGAGTGAATTTACAAAACTGAATAAATTACAGGCTTCATTGCAGCAGATTAACTGCATGTTGGTTCGCAGCCCGAGCTGCCGGGCTTCTCCTCTGCCAGCAGCTGCTGAAGCCGAGTCTCCGGATCTGAGGAGGGAAAAGCTTCTTTTGGAAGAGGGCAAAGAAAAAAAACAAAACAACAAACCCCCCCCCGAGAGGACTGAGATGTCGCTGGTTGATTCCACATTGAGTTTCCAGTGCCAGAGAGGTGGGCGCCCAAAATTTGAGTCAACCCAGTAGCTGACCAGCGAAGAGAGGAGACATCGGCAGACGGAAAAGTGGAAGGATACAGGATGATCCTGGGTGAGGCTGAATCCTCTCTGATCTGGTGGATCTCTTATGACTCAAACTTTTATCTGCATGCTGCATGTGAGGGATCGTCTCTGGTTCGGGCTGCGGGTCGCTCTCATTGATAAACCCGTACGACGACGACACCTCTGTATTCAACTCCTTTCTTGATCTCTTACATAGATTCACAGATTTAGATAATCCAGACGATAAAATTCAAATCTATGTTGTTTTTCTGAGGGAAACGTATAAGGATATTCAGTTTGTTGTCTCAAGGTCAAAACTTTACATTTTTGACTTTCAGATTAAAAGAATTTCTATTTCGTTTGAGATTTATCGACAAAATGAATGACCAGTTTGGGATCGAGGATGTTTAAAGCTGACTCAGAAGATCACTGAGGTCATGGGTTTGTATTGAAAAGCACTAAAATCAACAACATCACTAAATACCTTCAATACTGTTTTTTTTCTTAAATGCTTAATTTTAAACAATTACATAAATCTGTCTAATTCATTAGACTATTTTATTGAATTTTAACGCCGAGACAAAACCAATATTTTTAAATTAAAGACTTTAAATGTCGTCCGCTCAACCTTTCCCTGGAAGCAAAAGCAGAGTGGAGCCCAGTTCAGTGACTCTAGTGTGATTTCTATGATAAATATTTCAAACAGTGAAGTATTTATTTATTTAAAAGTGAGCCAAGGCTTCTTCTAGTCTGATGCAAAGGACCTCACTCAGCACTATGGAAAAGTTCATCCCTTGCATCACCGTTGGCTCAACCAATGGCAGAGGCTGCGTGTTTTTGTGTGTATTCAATACTATTAAAAACTTTAAAACTGTATTTTCTGTATTTGTTAGAACTAACTAGTTCCAGTGTTTCTGTTCTTTGATTTAATTGTTAATTTGATTAATTCCAGCAGATTCTGAAGGAGAAAAGTGGCGTGTTAACGAATAAAAAGTTGCAGAATGTTAAAAATGTTTAAGTGTCGCTAATGTTATAGGGATAAACAGCGACACAGAAATAAAAAAAATAAAAAATCACTTTTAGCAGAAGGATAAAACCTAAATTTAATTGAACTCAAAACAATCTTCCACTCCAACCATTTCTATCATTCCCAGTGATTTTTTTCATTATTATTATTACGTTTTGAGCCAAAAGCCTTCATCGATTTTTCAAGACATATTTTAAGCACAGGAGCTCTATAGAAATACAATTCTGGTTTGTGGGCGGGACTTTTAGTACCGAGCAAAACTGGAATAGAATCAAATCAATTCTGAAAATTCTTACCAATACCCTGGATTGAGTGACTCCTCCCCCTTTAAGTCCCAAACAGGAAGTACCTGGTGGTCCCAAGACACCAAAGACTCCTACAGAGAAATAAACATCTGTTACTCCGTCAGAATCACTATTCTTGCTCTGCTACATTTTTTAATCTGTTCCTGATAATCCTAAATGTTTTAATATCTTTCTGTAGTTTAAGTTATTCAAGTTATAAACTGACCAATCAGATGCCTCAGTAGAAGTAGATGGAGTCAAGTTCCAAATAATTGACAGGTTTTGTGTAGTCTGCTTTCAGTGTTAGGGGTGTGGCCTTCCAACGAGCTCACTCCTGATTGGAGAGAGTGGTTGTCACTGCCACTATTGAATGTAAACAGGAAGAAGAAATATTGAACATTTTAGAAATACTATCTCTATGAACCCTTGAACACCCGAGGCGTCACCGGTGACGCTTGAACACAAATAAACACAAAATCTTTAACATTCTGTAACTTTTCAGTCGTTCAATTCAGCCGCTTTTCTCTTTCGGAATCTCTGAAATGATCCTGTTAATGGTTGAAAAGTTACATTAAGGAATAAAATTACTGGGGCTCTGTTGTTAAACCAGCTAAAAACCCTCCAGAAAAGAACAAGTCTGTCAGTAATTCTAACCATTAGGATGCGGTTAGATTGGTGTTTTTGTTTATTTAACCTTTATAGGATAATGTCACTTTTTGTGGGTTTAGTTATGGGGAATGACTTGGAATTTACAGCTAACCTTGAACTGAATTAAGGTCAAATATTTGGATTGAAAATAATCCAAGAATATCGTTACATTTTCTTACTGTTTTGGTTAATTCTGACCAGAATCTACAGACATTTGACACTGCTGTTTTTGAAGAACAAAAAGTCATGTTTGTGGAATCCTTCTCCTGTTTCTAATTAAATTAACTGTATTGTGATATCAGAGGTGGGACCAAGTCATTGTTTGACAAGTCTCAAGTAAGTCTTAGGTTTTAGTCCTCAAATTTGATTTAAGTCCAAAGTCAAAAGCAATCTTGAATTGAGTCACAATTAAATAAGTTTGGAGTCGAGTCACAAGTCAAGACCAACAAGACTCGAGTTGAGTCACAAGTCAAGACCAATAAGTCTCGGGTTGAATCAAAAGTCAAGACAAACAAGTCCCGAGTCGAGTCACAAGTCAAGACTAAGAAGTCTTGAGTCAAGTCACAAGTCAAGACCAACAAGTCTTGCATTGCGTCACAAGTCAAGAACAAGTCCCGAGTCGAATCATAAGTCAGACCAACAAGTCTTGAGTCGAGTCACAATTCAAGACTAACAAGTCTCGAGTCGAGTCACAAGTCAAGACCAACAAGTCTTGCATTGCGTCACAAGTCAAGAACAAGTCCCGAGTCGAATCACAAGTCAAGACCAACAAGTCTTGACTCAAGTCACAAGTCAAGACCAACAAGTCTCGAGTCGAGTCACAAGTCAAGACCAACAAGTCTTGACTCAAGTCACAATTCAAGACCAACAAGTCTCGAGTCGAGTCACAAGTCAATACCAACAAGCCTTGAGTCGAGTCACAATTCAAGACCAACAAGTTGAGTTGAGTCACAAGTCAAGACCAACAAGACTAGAGTATATTAAAGTCTGAGTCGAGTCACGAGTTAGAAGTTTGAAAGTCTAAGAAGAGTCTAATATCTTCAAATTCATAACTCGAGTCTGACTCGAGTTAAAGTCCTGTGACTCGAGTCCCCACCTTTAGTGATGGTGTAGTTATTAGTGTAACATGAAAGCTCTCCTTAAACATATAAGATTAGACTACATCCAGTAACGGTGGATCTGGATGTCGGAGAATCTCTGGAGAATGAATTTGTTTGAGGAAACAATCACTCGTTCAGTCATAGTGAGAGCCTTTACGATGTCTGTCACCACTTTCTGACTAACAGCTGATGCGCTATGTGACCTCCAGGAGCCATGTTTGCTCACCTTTAATCAGCAAAGTGACAGAGCCGGTCAGGCTGGGCGGCGGCAGCGGCGGTGGTGTGGGGGGGGGGGGGGGGGGGGTGCATTTTACACCGTTTCCTCACAAATATGATCTCTATGTTTACAAGTTTGAAATACTTTCAGTTCTATTGAGAAATATTGCTTTTTGCTTCATGATCCTGTTGAGAATTTCTAATGAAACGTTAAGCTAAAACTATTAATTATACAGAAAATAACTCATCTAAAGCAGGGGTCTCAAACTGGCGGCCCACGGGCCATTTCCAGCCCCCAAGTTACTATTTTGTGGCCCCCGTCTTAATATGAAAGTTTAATGTTGGTGCGACCCGCAAGTTTTGTACGAATGGCTGTGTACGGAGCAGAAGAACCAACCAATCACAGTGGGGTATAGAGCTCTTGGGGGCGTGACATTGAATGGGCTTGAAGCAGGGAAAGCCGACACCCCCCTCCCCCGACCACATTAAGGAGTTCCTTACTTTTTTTTTTTTTTCAAAAGGTGACTATTTCCACGCAATTTTCTCAACACATGCTGCCAGTGCTGTATGGGGTTCCATTAGTGCCAAAAATCGGTTTTTGAGTGCATTTTCTATATGAAAGCCAAAGGCCCAGGGGCCGGATCCGGCCCTCCGTGTAAATAAATCTGTCCCTCCAGATTATTTTATTTTATTTTATTGTTATTAATGGCCCGATGTTATCTTGCGCTCATTTCTGACTTCTATCATTTTGATAAAAAACATTTTTATGGAGAGTAAAATATTAAAAGTTATTTAATGATTTAACTTGATTTATTCTGGAATAAAATTTCTGCCCTTATATTATTAATAATTATGTTAAGAAGTTAACGATTTAAAAACTGACATTCTGCTAGATTTTTGGAATATTTTGGCATTTACTAAGATTTTTTTAGGCTATTTGGAATTTAGTTAATATTTCAGCTACACGTTAGCTTAAATTAGGCTCTTTTTGGAGTTTCTAGGCTGTTTTAGAGTTTGGCTAAAATTGCAGCTATGTGTTAGCTTTTTTGGCTAATTTAGGCTTTTTTTTAAAAAAAGTTTTTTGGCTGTTTTGGAGTTTAGCTAACATTCCAGCTATATGCTAGCTGTTTTAGCTAATTTAGGCTTTTTAACATTTTTTAGACTGTTTTGAAGTTTGACTAATATTTAAATGCTAGCTTTTAGTCTTATTTAGCCTTTTTTCCGTATTTTTATGCTTTTGTGAAGTTTAGCTATTTTATTTAGCTACACGCTAGCTCTCTTGGCTAACCTTCAGCGGCAGAATTCAGCTCACAGCATTCACACTAGCATTATCGCTGGTAATGCTATAAATCTAGCTCATAATTATGTTAAAAAAGTTACATTTTTGAAGCTTTAAAAAATAAATATTCAATCAATGTTTATCCCGTTTGACCTGTGGCATAAAATGTGATTTTGGCCCCTTGTGCGATTGAGTTTGACGCCCCTGGTCTGTATATTTGGTCCATTGCTAGCAACAGTTGCTAGCGTCGTTAGCTCCCGTCGTTTCACTCAGAAGATATTTCTTAGTATTACATAGACATGAAGAATTGTTCAATAAACCTGTTCAGTAGAGTCAGTTGACCAAAGGTATAGACAGTGGACACAAAAAGTAATTTTTGGCACAAATGGGACCCCATACAGCCCAGACTCAGCAATTTAAACTGCGTTTAAGATCCCTGAGCTAAATAATGGCTTATGTGTTCTGCATGTAAATGTTATTTTAAAGTTAGAGTCTGTTTGGCCCCTCCCCCTATAATACAGCGGTAAAATTCAAGTGTCATTTGAGAGACAATTTAAAGCAGATGGTTTTGGTTCGCGCTTTTTTAACCTCTCTGTGTGACAAAGAACGAGTTTGTGTTCTGTGTACACACCGATGATTTCACGTGTCGTGTTGTGTGTTCTCTGCCGTGCACGTGTGCGTGCGTCTGTGTACTCAGAGCTCTCAGGTTTCTGGAGGTCGGTATCTCCAGCAGCGAGTTATTCTTCTTCTCAGCAGGTGTGTAAATGGTTAGAGTGAAAAAAGAAAAACTGCATCTGGTAGTTATGTTGACTTACGTTATTAGAACTGGGTGTTTGCAGCTCTGACACAATATTTCAGCAACACAGTAATGAGACTGTTAGCAGCCAGATTCATCATGTAACATTTGTTTCTCCTGGAACCTCAGAATACAAAAACACAAACATTTTGTTCTTTATTTAAACTTTCTTGTGATTGTAAACGTTTATCTTACTTTATTTAAATAAAGTCTGTTGACTGGTTCTTTAATTTATTACCATGAACTTCATTTTGAACTTTTATACTTTTAATGGATAATTTGTGTTTGTCTTTTTGTAAGGCAACCTTAAGATGAAACAAATAAAATGTATTATTATGAATTTATTAAAATTTTACTGACATTTTTTTAACCAAAAGATGTTAAATGATCGTTATTGAATTAGTTTAATTATCACTTGACTGATTAAAATTTGTTAAACAGACAAAGTAGGCCTCTATAGTAATATAGCTCTAAAAAGAAATTTGTCCGGTATGGAAGTACGGCACCCCTAGAGGGACAAAATAGTGAAAAAAAAAAATAAATAAATAAAAATAGGTAGTTTTTTATTTTATTCAATAACAATATATATATTGATGTTTTAATATATGTTACTATTATATCATATAACAATATGTTTTTTTTGTTCAATACTGACATTAAAGGACATGTTTTTAAAGATTAAGATTATTTTATTCCTTTCAATCTGTCTGAAGTTGTTCATCAAATAGACCATTTACTTAAAAAAAAAAGTTATAAAAGGAAGTAATTAGATTACAATCTATATTGAAAAATACCATTTGGATTGAAACCTGGTAAAACGACCATCAGAGCAGACGACACACACATAGAAACTGATCAATCATCATTCATGTGACCATACGGTGTAGTAGAATGCTCTAATAAATATTCTAACAACTTCATCAGACTAATATGTGAATGGATTTGACATTCTTGAATGTTTAGATCTTAAAGAAATAGAAGGAATCTGGAAAACGTCACCTTCACTGTCTCTCTGGTGGAAGTTTTCCCCCCTTTACATATTTTGCTGAACTTCAATAACAAAAAAAGGCGTTACATGATGGAGCCCTCGAGCTGCCAAACAGCCCAAATGTGTTCATGCATGTCTACAATCGCACATGTGGCAAGCAAAGGTCAGGTATCTGTGATGTTGTTGCAGGGATGTTTCTAACGGACGGGCGCTGCCGTCAAAACAGATGGCCTCTGCTGTGTACATTAACCTGCAGGTTAACAGCCTTTCTTACTTCCTCTGGTCACCTTGGACTCACCTCCAACCAGGCAGCCCCCCCCCCGCCTCATCTCTCTCCCCTCCCCCAGACCTCTTTTCTTCGCTCAGATGACTTTATCTCTTCAACCTGTCTGTATTACGCCCTAATGATTTCCTGTTTATCATTATTTCTGATATAATTGTTATTTGACAATAGGGCCGCCGCGATTAGTCGACCAATCGACGACTAATCGACTATTAAAATGGTTGATGACTAATTAAATTGACGATTAGTCGTTACTTTTTATTATATGGAGTCAGAGTGTACTAAAGAGGAAAGTTATAATAGCATTATGCTAGCTATTTGGACTGTTTTGCCATTTCTTAATTTTAGGTTATTTAGCTAATATTTCAGCTACATGCTAGCTGTTTTTGGCTAATTTCGCGTTTTTTTCAGTTTTTTAGCATAATTAGGAGTTTAGCTAATAGTTCAGCATATTTTAGCTATTTTGGGTTATTTAGGCTTTTTGTGTTTTTTAGGTTACTTTGGAGTTTAGCTAAAATTTCAGCTGCTTGTTAGCTGTTTTGGCTAATTTAGCTTTTTTCTGTCTGTAGACTAATTAGGAGTTTAGCTAATATTTTAGCTATTTTGGCATATTTGTTTCTTGTGGTTTTTACGGCAATTTGGAGTTCAGCTAAAATTGCAGTTGCATGCTAGCTATTTTGGCTAACTTAGGCTTCTTTTTTTGTTTTTCATTAGCTATTTTTTTTGCAATATAGCTAATATTTCAGCTAAATGCTATCTGATTTTTGCATTTTTTCGTTTTTTTAAGCTAATTTGGAGTTTAGCAAATATTTCCGCATCTGCAGGGTAGCTTTATTGGCTAATTTAAACTTAGTTTTGTTTTTAAGTTATTTTAGAGTTTAGATAAAATTGCAGCTGCATACTAGCTGTTTTGGCTAACAAGCTTTTTTCATTTTTTAGGTCAATTTGGAATGTATCTTAAATATCAGCTGCGTGCTAGTTATCTTGGCTAATTAAGAATGTTTTTCATTTTTTAGGCTAATTTAGAGTTTTGCAAATATTTCAGCGTATTTTAACTATTTTGGCTATAATAATAATTATAGTATAATTTTTTTTTTTGTTTTTTCAGGCTGTTTTGGAATTTAGCTAATATTTCGACTAAATGCTAGCTGTTTTGACAAATTTCGGATTTGTTCAGTTTTTAACGCAAATTAAAAGTTTAGCTATTATTTCAGCTGCATGCTAGCTATTTAAGCTAATTTAGCTTTTTTCCGTCTGTAGACTAATTAAGAGTTTAGCTAATATTTCAACATATTTTAGCTATTTTGGCATTTTTGGTTTTTGTGGTTTTTACGGCAATTTGGAGTTCAGCTAAAATTGCAGTTGCATCCTAGCTGTTTTGGCTAACTTAGGCTTCTTTTTTTGTTTTTCATTAGCTATTTTTTGCAATATAGCTAATATTTCTGCTAAATGCTATCTGTTTTGAGAAATTTTGGATCTTAGCATTTTTTCCCTTTTTTTACACTAATTTGAAGTTTAGCCAATATTTCAGCATATTTTAACTATTTTGGCTAAAATAATAATTTTTGTTTGTTTGTTTTTCCAGGCTGTTTTGGAATTTAGCTAATATTTCGACTAAATGCTAGCTGTTTTGATAAATTTCGGATTTGTTCAGTTTTCAACGCAAATTTGAAGTTTAGCTAATATTTCAGCTGCATGCTAGCTGTTCTGGTTAACTTCGTTTTTTTTTTTTTTTTTTTTTGCTTTTTAGGGTGTATTGGAATTTAGCTAATATTTCAGCTACATGCTAGCTGTTTCTGCCAACTTTGGATATTTTTTTTAAACTAATTTGGTAATTAACTAATAATTTATCTGGCAATTAGCTTCAGTGTTTTCAGCTATCAACTCCAGCGTTTTTAACTATCAATTTCAGCATCTTCATCTATCATTACTAGCATCTTCAGCGGCTAAATTCACAACACATTCACACCAGCATTATTGCAAGTAAAACAATATACACCTGGTTTCTAGTTAGTTTAAAGCTAGCGATGGTTAAGATGTGTGCTTTACATCCACTTTGAGCTTGATTAGTCTACTATTAAAATAATCGTTTGTGACAGTAAAAATCTGGAACAATAAGACACGTTTTTATATAATAATTAGAATTGCAACAGGGAGATGTCTGAGAAATCAGAAAAAGTAGGTGCCAAAAAAAAAAAAAAAAAAGAAAGGAGTAGCAACTCTCCAGAGCGCTGCACAGACGCACATGAAACACCCACACACATTTCCAGTACAAGAGGACTTCTGAGTTCCCTGTGAGGAGGCATTTAAGTGTGGCCACTGGAGTGCAAAGCATCTATCATTAAAATAAAGTGCAGGGTGAAATCAAATGCGTTCCCCTTCAGCAGCACTCCTCCTCACTTCACCCTTCCTTCGCTGTCCAGATCTCACACACAGAAACACAACATTAATCAGTATCAAACCTATACGTTACTTCTTTTTAGAGGATCCTTCATTCCCACTACAAAGGTTTGTGTGTGCGCGCCCTCGTCTGTCCCCCCCCCGCTCGGGTTGAAATAGCTGCCTTTGACTTGAGGGTAAGCTTAGCTGCAGTAAATTGGATTTCATGCTCAGTCCTTCGCAGTAGCAGTGTGCGACACTAAGACGGAGCCACCACCCCCCCACCCCCACCATCGTGGCAAAGTTAGCACCGCGAAAGGTTACGAACACAGCGTTCACGCCACAGCTGCACAATGTCAGCTCCATCAGAAATGTCAATGAAATCTTCCAGCAAATGTGTTTTTGCGCATGGAGACAAGTGGCTGTTTTATGGTCACATTCGTGCTGTCACCGCAGAGTTCCATTTCTGCTGCAGAGGCAGTAAGTCCCATATTTTTGTGGGGAAGCTAATCCAACACAGACAGTCATTTCATAGTTATCAGCGCACAGCAGGCCATTTAGATGCTGATGTGATGTGGCTGGCATCGTGCGCCCAGGCAGTCCAGTGGAGCTGACAGCTCTTGAACTAAAGGTGGTTGCATTTTTTTTTTTCTCTTTTTTTCTGGCGCGCCCTGCAGTGTTTCTGCTCCTCATCAGCTTTCATTTTTGTAAACGGCACGCCGCACAATCTGCTGTCTCCTTCCCACCTGGAGCCGTGGTGGAATACAAAGACGGAGGTGGGCAGAGAAAACAGAGAGGCTGACTTTGACATTACCTCTGTGATCATTAAAGCTAAATTGGCTAAATAAATTGCCAATTTGAGGGGCTTTAGTCACATCGTATTAGAGTGTCTGGACGTGCACATGATGTGGATCATAAAATCCAGACAAAAGGATTTCATCTAGCCGTTTTTAGTCCCTCCCGTATGTCCGTTTATTTCTTTTCCAACTCACAATCCGATAAACTGTTATCCAGCTATCGATCCTTCTTATCATCCAAACTCGGGCTGGGAATCACGGGATACCTCATGATCGATGATACTGGGATAATTGGTAAAAATAATCTCCAATAACTCATTGTATGGAGCAGGGGTGTCAAACTCAATCGTACACGGGGTTAAAATCCAAAACACACCTTAGGTCCCGGATCGAACAGGATAAACATTCATTAAACACACTAAAATGACATTTTTAAAAACTTTAAGACTTTTTAACATAATTATGAACTAAATATACAGCATTACCTCCAATAATGCTAGCGTGAATGCTGTGAGCTGAATTTGGCTCCTGAAGATGCTGAAACTGATAACTAAAAACACTGAAGCTTATAGCTGAAAAAGCTGAAGGTAATAGTTAATAATGCCCAGGGTAATAGCTGAAAACGCTGAACCTGATAGCCTGAAAAATATTAGCTAAATGCCAAATATGCCTATAAAAACTAACAAAAAAAACTTACGCTAGCCAAAGCAGCTAGCATGTAGCCAAAAAGAAATAGCTAATCTTCAAAACATCCTAAAAAACTGAAAAATAAAGGTTAAATTAGCCAAAACGGCTAGCGTATAGCTGAAATATTAGCTAAACTCCAAAATATCAACAGAAAAAAAATCTTAATAAATGCCAAAAACAGTCCAAAAAGCTAGCAGGATGCCAATTTTTTAAAATTAAAAACTGTAATTTTTAAAAATAGTTATTAATTATAAAATGGCAAGAATATTATTCCAGAATAACTTAAATAACTTTCAGTATTTCACGGTCCATAAAAATACATTTTGTCAAGTTAAAAAGAAGCGCAAGAGATCATTGGATGATTAATAACATTAGAATAAAATGATCTGAAGGCCGAATAATATTACCCGGAGGGCCGAATCCGGCCCCCGGGCCTTGACTTTGACACGTGGTATAGAAGAACACAAATGTTTTTAGAAAAATGTATCCCTTTTTTTTTTTTAGCTTGAACACAATCATAACTAGAAAAGTTACATTATTAGTGATAATGCTAGTGCTTTTGCTGAAAATGCTCAAACAATTTACTCTAACTGCTGAAGAGATTAGCTTTATGCAAAATTTGCTGAAAGACTTTTCAAGAACTATGACCTATGAAGTTCTGAAAATGTTTTAGAAAGTTGGTTTTTTTTTTGCTTGCAAAAAACTACATTATTAGTTAGTGCTTTTTTGCTAAACTCTAATTTTAGCCCAAAATGACCTCAAAGAGATCCCAAATTTAGCTAAACTCGCTAGACACATTGCCTAAAAAACACTAGCTCAGGGGTCCGCAACCTGTCGCTCCAGATCCACATGTGGTTCTTTTATCTCTCCATAGTTGCTCTCTGGCTGAAGAAAAATAAAATAATAGTCATTTAAAAAAAAATAGATTTGCCATTATATTAGCAACATTCTAACGTTTTTGGCTAATTTGTTTTCTAGTGGGGTTTTTAGGATAATTTAGAGTTTTAGCTTCTATTTTAGCAACATGCTAACGTTTTTGACTAAGTTAGTTTACTAAGGAATTTTAGGCTATTTTGGAGTTCAGCTAGTTCATCCTGTAGTTAGTTTTTTATGCTCATTTGGAGTTTAGCTAATATTTTAGCAATATGCTAACACTTTTAGCTAATTTGCTATCTACTGGGATTTTAGGCTAATTTTGAGTTTAGCTTTTATTTCAGAAACATGCTAAAAGTTTTGCCTGATTTAATATACAGAGAAATGTTGCTAATTTGAAGTTTTATATATATATTTTTTTATGTGTTATTGGCCTGTAGTTTGTTTTTTATGCTAATTTGGAGTTTAGCTAATATTTTAGCAATATGCTAACATTTCTAGCTAATTTGCTATCTACTGGGGTTTTAGGCTAATTTTGACTTTAGCTTTTATTTCAGCAACATGCTAACATTTTTGCCTGATTTAATATACAGAGAAATGTTATGCTAATTTGAAGTTCAGCTAGTATAATGCAGACAAGCTTTTTTGCTACTAAGTTAAAAATGTATTCCCTTTTTTTATTTATTTTTTTGCTTTTGTTCGTGCCAAAAAAAGCATAATTCATATTTATTTAAAAAAAAAAAATAAGGTCATTAAATGCAAATCCTTCCTTAGGCTAACGTAAGTCAATTATCAGTTTTAAAGTAGAAAAGGCCCAAATGGCTCTTTTACTGTTAAAGGTTGCCGACCCCTGCACTCGCTAAACTCCAAAATAGCCTAAAAATCCTCATTAAAATTAGTCAAAACATTAGCCTGTTGCTAAAATATAAGCTAAATTCAAAAATTGTGGATAACAAAGTAGCCAAAAACCATCAACACGTTGCTAAAATGCTAGATAAAATTAGCATAAAATCCAAAGTATGATGAATATAACATTTTATAGCATCTTCAAAGGAAAATAAAAGATTGATACTTTGTGAAAACCCATCGAGAATCAATCGCAGGAATAAATATAACGCTATATGGCAGTATTGATATTTTGGCACTCCCCTAATCCAAACATTTACATCAACAAAAGCTTGTAAAGGGTTAAAACTGTGTGTTCATATGAACAGAGAGAAGGAGCTGTAGATATTGAGTCTTGGATTGATTGAGTTTGGCATCTCTTTAACACTTTAACGCTCCTACGAATGTGTTCAATCAATGCCTTCCCTCACGGCATGGTTTGCTGCTGAAGAGTTGCAGCCTCCACTTATCTGATGTCATTGTAAATCACTCAGGAAAAGGGTAGGTCAGGGGAGGATGCGGCCACACTCACATCGTAAGGTGGTTGGAGGATGTGACAGAAAAATAAGGCTTTAAATGAAGCCCTCTACTGTACACGTCTGGATTGTAAATAAAGGTTTGTGATGGGGAGGCGTGTCTTGACCTTTGAGCGGTAATACAGAGTGAAACGAGCTGTAGATTTACTAGAAGCGTGGTAGGAAGACGCTCCACTAACCAAACAGTGGTGACGTTAATACTGGGCCACACAGCTAAGACCTTATTGGCTCCTTGTCTGTCTGCACACAACTCAGTTCACCACAAACACTTTTGTGTTTTTTTACTTTAGGCTACTTTGTATAGACGGGACAAAGACAGACCAAATGACCAGCGTTTTATTAGCTGAAATACTGTTGTTGCTCGACTATCTTCTGTTCAGAAAGGGAACAGACTTAGCTGATGAAAAAATGGATAGACGCGACAGAGCGGATCTATGATAGATGTCCAACTGAAGTTATATCATTTAAGACGGACGTTGTATTTTGTTTGTAATGTAAGTTGTGTTTTATTTATAATAGAAGTTGCGTTTCATTTGGAACTAGAGTATCATTTTATTTTGGGACTTAAGTTGTGTTTTTTTTTTAAATAGCAATTGCGTTTCATTTGGAACTAAAGTGTCATTTTATTTTGGAACTTAAGTTGTGTTTTTTTTTAAATAGAAGTTGCGTTTCATTTGGAACTAGAGTGTCATTTTATTTTGGGACTTAAGTTGTGTTTTTTCTTTTAAATAGCAATTGCGTTTCATTTGGAACTAAAGTGTCATTTTATTTTGGAACTTAAGTTGTGTTTTTTTTTTAAATAGAAGTTGCGTTTCATTTGGAACTAGAGTGTCATTTTATTTTGGGACTTAAGTTGTGTTTTTTTTAAAATAGAAGTTGCGTTTCATTTGGAACTAAAGTGTCATTTTATTTTGGAACTTAAGTGGTGTTTTATTTGGAATGAAAGTTGCGTTTTACTTCGGAACTTAAGTTGCATTTTATTTAAAACTAAAGTTCTATTTTATTTTGGAACAGAAGTTACTTTTTATTTGGAACTAAAGTGTCATTCTATTTTGGAGCTTAAGTTGTGTTTTATTTGGAACAAAAATTGTGTTTTATTTAAAATGGAAGTTGCCTTTAATTTTGGAATGAAAGTTGCATTTTAGTTTGGAACTTAAGTTGTGTTTTATTTGGAACTAAAGTTGTGTTTTTTTTGGAACTTAAGTTGTGTATTATTTGGAATGAAATATGCATTTTATTTTGGAACTTAAGATGCATTTTATTCAAAAATAAAGTTGCGTTTTGTTTTGGAACAAAAGTTGCATTTTATTTAGGAATTTAAGTTGCGTTTTATTTGGAACGGAAGTTGAGTTTTATTTAAAATGGAAGTTGCCTTTAATTTTGGAATGAAAGTTGCATTTTATTTTGGAACTTAAGTTGTGTTTTATTTAAGATAGAAGTTGTGTTTTATTTGGAACAAAAGTTGCGTTTTTTTTGGGAACTTAAGTTGCGCTTTATTTGGAATGAAAGTCGCATATTATTTTGGAACTTAAGATGCATTTTATTCAAAAATGAAGTTGCGTTTTGTTTTGGGACAAAAGTTGCATTTTATTTAGGAATTTAAGTTGTGTTGTATTTGGGACGGAAGTTGCATTCAATTTTTAACAAAACTTGCGTTTTATTTAAAAGAAAGTTGCGTTTAATTTTGAGACAAAAGTTATGTTTTATCTTGGAACGAAAGTTGCCTTAAATTTTGAACTAAACTTGCGTTTTATTTTTAAGCAATTTTCCTAAAACTTTTTTAGAAATTTAGGTCAACTTCAGCGCTCTTTCATAGTTTTTTAACGAAATTTCAAGACTTTTAACAAATGTAACATTTTGCAAATAGCTTTTAAAACATTCAGCAAATCCCTTTAGCAATTAAATTAAACTGCATCTCCATTTTATAGCAAAAAGCTTCAACATCTTTAGCGACTACTTTCAGCAAAAAGCATTCCCACTAGCACCATCGCAGGTTTATGTCACTTCTCTAATCTACTTACAATTTAGACATTTGTAGACATTTCCTATAGGCCATATTTTGCTCTATTTTTTAAAAACTTTAAAATTCATGAATACCAAACATATAAGCAGTAATGTCCAGAACGAGCTGAATGTTTTGACTCCAAAAATGCTGAAATCGCTGAAAGTGTAACTAAGTTTAACGCACTGAAAAACGTATGGAAAGCAGCAGGAGAATCAGTATAGTGTGAATGCTGACTAAGCAATCACACAATGCAGACTTTCAATGTGTTGTTGCAACAGTGATTTCCTCTGACCTGAGTTGGAAATGCGTCTTTGTGTGATGAAAACGATGTTATCAGTGCATTTCCAGCTTTCACACAGCTAGCTGCTAGCTACAAGATGCAGAACATTGAATCTGTGACCTCCAGATCTATATCTCTTTTTTTTTTTTACAATCTGAACATCTTTCTTCTTAAATGCAGTTCACGTAAAGGTTTAAAATAGACAAAAACACGTTTCTCTCTTAGCATCTGCCTCATGTGGAGGAGCCAGAGGGAGAATTTCCCCTCCACCGATTCTTCCCTCCTGGTGGCACATTCCTTTAGATTTCCCTCCCGCCTCTAAAAAGAGATTCTTTTCTGTCTCTTGTTGACCAACTACAGATTTCAGCTGTGATGATAAAGTGGCAGAAATAAAAGATGTCATAATGCGGATCGTCCCCGGGAGAAAAGATAATACAGGATTCTCTCCGTGCGTTCTATTCTAAAGAGAATATTGCAGGAAGCAGATGTGAAACGGAGAGTTTAAAGGAGAACGATGATGATGATCATCTCAACAGAAGGACCGGTGCTGGAGAGTGCAGATGGGGATGCAGAGGCAGGCAGACCGTGTAAAAGACCGTGAAATGGGAAAAAAGGAAAACCGTTCATCGCCAGAAAAAGAGTGGTAGAGAGGGAGAAATGGAGAAAAGCCTGATATCTGCAGCCTCCCAGCTGCGAGCTTTAAGGAGCTTAGCCTTCCTGCCCATCACAGTAGACTCCTCAAGAGCAGGCATTCACCGCGGCTGAGCCACTACGCAGAGGAGAGGAGAGGAGAGGCGTGGGCGGAGAGTGGGACTCAGTAATCTAACATCATAAAAATTGATGGTTCGAGTTTAAAATAGAGTCGAGAAGAGGAAAAAATAGATACGTGAGTCACAATTTGTTGTTTTCCTGCAAAGAAGCCGTTAACAGATTCAGTGAAATTCTTTAAGTGCCACAATTTTACGGGATAAACGCTCCCAATCCTAAATATGTTTAGCATAATATTAGCATCATATTTAAAGCTACGATGAATGGGAAACATATTCGGCAGTCATCAGGCAGATAGAGTGGGAAAAAGCTTTTATCAAACCCAAAACCAGGTTTGTACACATTACATGCGACATGATAAGGTATTATATGCAGAGGTTGCAGGAATAGCCACAACTAAACAACACGCTCTTTGAGCTAGCGTAAAAAAGTCCTCAAAGCTAATTCAGTTAGACAGGTAGAGGTCATTCACAAGCATGGAAGCATCAAATAAGAGAGTAGAGGTGAGGGTCGGGGCAGGCGGCAAGCAATCAGAAAATAAGCAGTGTCAGAAACAGAAGATCAGATAGAAACGCTCAGTAATGCGAGAGGCACGAACAATACTCCGCACTGACTGAAGCCTGAGCGTCAATGAGTGTCAGCTGAGTGGCATTCTGGGACTGTGCGCTGGGGTTGCTGGGAAATGTAGTGTTTACGTCAAAGCACGTGTCAAGGGCCGGATCCGGCCCTCCAGATCTTTTTATTTTATTGTTATTAATGGCCCGATGTTCTCTTGCGCTCATTTTTAACTCGTACGATTTTGACAAAATATATTTTTATCGACAATAAAATATTGAAAGCTATTTAAGGTTTAAGTTGTTTTATTCTGGAAATAATTTTCCTGTCTTTTTATTATTCATAATTATATTAAAAAGTTACTGTTTTAAAAAATTGCCATCCTGCTAGCTTTTTGAAGTATTTTAGCATTTACTAAGATTTTTTAGGCTGTTAATATTTCAGCTACATGCTAGCTGTTTTGTCTTATTTAGGCTTTTTTCAGTATTTTTCTGCTATTTTGAAGTTCAGCTATTTTTTTCAGCTACATGTTAGCTTTTTTTGGCTAACCTAAGTTTGTTTTTTCTTTTTCTTATTTTTTTAGGCTAATCTGGCAGTTGGCTAATATTTTAGCTAGCTGTCCATTTTATTAAGCTGTTTTGGAGTTTAGCTAAATTTTCAGCTACATGCTATTTTGTCTAATTTAGACTTTTTTCAGTTTTTAAGGATATTTTGAAGTTTATCTATTGTTTCAGCTACATGCTAGCTGTTTTGACTAACCTGAGGGTTTTTTTTGTTGTTTTTTAAGCTAATTTGGCATTTAGCTAATATCTTAGCTGGCAGTCTGCATCAGAGTTTTCAGCCATTAACTTCAGGGTTTCTAGCTATCAATTTCAGCATCTTCAGCTATCGCGTCAGGTGTGCGCCCACTACCACACCTGGTGCCGCATTTTGTAGTGGATCCGGTGCCGGGTTAGGGCTACCGGGTTAAGATACTGGTGCGCTATATGTCGCGGTACTGGACCGATTACGGATCATGGCCCGTAAGTTGGGGACCGTCAAAAAAAGGAGTTGGGAACACCCAAAACTTCAAAAAGGGGAGGGGTCCTCAACCAAATGACAATATATGACGACTTGGCAGCACTTGTTCCAGTCAACTCTCCACACGGGCTTTAGCTCACTGGAAATCTTAGCCAGAATTTTTTTCCTAAACTGATATTTAAATAATAATGTGTGTTTCTGAAGGAGTTCAGACATATGAGGGAATGCATTAGCCTCCCTCAAAGGGTGTTCATGTCCCCCCGTGTCCCGCCTGCAGCTGCCTGTTCACGCTGTCGTCAATATCACAGCTGCAACATTTCAGCGATGTAAAAGCAATAATTAGAAAAGCACGCCCTAACCTTGACTCTGGACCTATGTCTAAGCAGTAAAGTAAAGGGCACTAATGCACAGAAACATTTTACAGAACTCTGACACTCACAAACAAACTCAATCGACTGTTTATTCTTCCATTTGCAATATCGTGGTCTACGCTGTTAGCAGACACTTCTTAAGATTTTTTTAGGATCCTTAGAAGTAAACACTTAAATAGGTACATAATAAAACATGTGTCAAAGTCAAGGCCCGGGGGCCGGATCTGGCCCTCTGGGTAATTCTATCCGTCCCTCCAGATCGTTTTATTTCATTGTTATTAACGGCTCGATGTTATCTCGCGTTTATTTTTAACTTGTATAATTTTAGCAAAATATTTTTTTATGGAGAGTAAAATATTGAAAGTTATTTAAGGTTTAGGTTGACTTATTCTTGAACAATATTCCTGCATTTTTATTATTCATAATTATGTTTAAAAAAATTACGTTTTTTTTTTTTTAAATTAGCATTCTGCTAGCTTTTTTGACTATTTTAGCATTGACTAAGATTTTTTAGGCAATTTTGAAGTTTAGCTAATATTTCAGCTACATGCTAGCTGTTTTGGCTAATTTAAGCTTTTTTGTTTGTTTTTTGGGCTATTTTGAAGTTTATATATTGCTAGCTTTTTTGACTAACCTACGTTAATTTTTTTTTGGCTAATTTGGCATTCAGCTAATATTATAGGCGACTATCAGCTTCAGTGTTTTTAGCTATCAATTTCAGCATCTTCAGCTATCAGCACTAGCATCTTTAGTGGTCAAATTCAGCTTACAGCTTACAGCTGAATATCTAGCTCATAATTATGTTAAAAAAGTTACATTTTTAAAATTAGCATTCTGCTAGGTTTTTATACTATTTTAGCATTAAATAAGATTTTTTTAGGTAATTTTTTAGTTAGCTAATATTTCAGCTACATGCTAGCTGTTTAGACTAATTTAGGGTTTTTGTTTTGTTTTATTTTGTTTTTTGGCTATTTTGAAGTTTAGATATTTTTAGCTATCAATTTCAGCACCTTCAGCTATCAGCACTAGCATCTTTAGCAGTCAAATTCAGCTTACAGCATTCACACTAGTAATGCTATATATCTAGTTCATAATTATGTTTAAAAGTTGGTTTTTAAAATTAGCATTCTGCTAGGTTTTTATACTATTTTAGCATTAAATGAGATTTTTTTGGGTTATTTTTTAGTTTAGCTAATATTTCAGTACATGCTAGCTGTTTTAGCTAATTTAGGCTTTTTTGTTTATTTTTTGGGCTATTTTGAAGTTTAAATATTTTTCGAGCCACATGCTAGCTTTTTTGACTAACCTAAGTTTATTTTTTTGGGCTAATTTGGCATTCAGCTAATATTTTAGCTCGCCATCAGCTTCAGCGTTTTTAGCTATCAATTTCAGCATCTTCAGCTATCAGCAGTAGCATCTTTAGCGGTCAAATTCAGCTTACAGCATTCACACTAGTAATGCTATATATTTAGTTCATAATTATGTTAAAAAAGTTACATTTTTTAAAATTAGCATTCTGCTAGGTTTTTATAATATTTTAGCATTAAATAAGATTTTTTTTAGGTTTTTTTTGGTTTAGCTAATATTTCAGATACATGCTAGCTGCTTAGACTAATTTACGGTTTTTGGTTTGTTTTATTTTGTTTTTTGGCTATTTTGGAGTTTAGATATTTTTTGAGCCTCATGCTAGCTTTTTTGACTAACCTAAGTTAATTTTTTTGGGCTAATTTGGCATTCAGCTAATATTTTAGCTCGCCATCAGCTTCAGCGTTTTTAGCTATCAATTTCAGCAACTTCAGCTATCAGCACTTGCATCTTTAGCGGTCAAATTCAGCTTACAGCATTCAACTAGTAATGCTATATATCTAGTTCATAATTATGTTAAAAAAGTTACATTTTTAAATAACATTCTGCTAGGTTTTTGTACTATTTAAGCATTAAATAAGATTTTTTTAGGCTATTTTGGAGTTTAGCTAATATTTCAGCTACATGCTAGCTGTTTTGGCTAATTAAGGCTTTTTTGTTTATTTTTTTGGGCTATTTTGAAGTTTAAATATTTTTCGAGCCACATGCTAGCTTTTTTGACTAACCTAAGTTTATTTTTTTGGGCTAATTTGGCATTCAGCTAATTTTTTAGCTCGCCATCAGCTTCCAGCTTTTTTTTAGCTTATCTTCAGCATCTCACTATCAGCACTAGCATCTTTAGCGGTCAAATTCAGCTTACAGCATTCACACTACTAATGCTATATATCTAGTTCATAATTATGTTAAAAAAGTTATATTTTTTGAAATTAGCATTCTGCTAGGTTTTTGTACTATTTTAGCATTAAATAAGATTTTTTTGGGTTATTTTTTAGTTTAGCTAATTTCTCAGCTACATGCTAGCTGTTTTAGCTAATTTTAGCGCCTTTTTTGTTTTTTTTGGGCTATATTTTGAAGTTTAAATATATTTTTCGAGCCACATGCTAGCTTTTTTACTAACCTAAGTTTATTTTCTTTTTAATTTGGCATTCAGTAAATATTTTAGCTCGCCATCAGCTTAAGCGTTTTAAGCTATCAATTTCAGCATCTTCAGCTATCAGCACTAGCATCTTTAGCAGTCAAATTTAGCTTACAGCATTCACACTAGTAATTCTATATTTCTAGTTCATAATTATGTTAAAAAGTTACAGTCTTTAAGTTTTAAAAATGTAGTTTTGGAGTGTTAAATAAATGTTTATCCTGTTTGGCCCGTGTCCTTTGCGCGATAGAGTTTGACACCTTTGTAATAAAGGATCAGTGGCCAAAGCTGAATGTTTAGCGAGTAAACAGCAGAAGAATCCAGGAGCACAACAGATTGTTTTTACAAACCCAACCTTCAACACTGAGAGACAATTAGAGTGAGAGCTGTAATAGTAACAAAAATAAAACCAGGTGACTCATGGGAAAAGGAGGAAAAGCAAGAAACCACCAACACAAAACATGGATAAATAACCAAACAAAATAAAAACAAATGAAAAAAGTCCATTTGATCCAATATGTACTATTATTTTCATTGCTGTTCATATTTATAGAGTGGTATTCTTTTTAAAACCCCTCGCGCGGGTACCGATAACATCCCTATAATAAACCTCTGTGCTGTTTTTTTGTCCTCTGACCACAGGAAGTGTAAACCGACCCGGGCCGGTCCCTGCCTTCCTCAGGAGCCCATCAGTCATCCCGACCCCCCTGGACATGAAGCCCTTCCTTCAGTTCCCCCTGGAGCCCTCCCACCCCGCCAGCATTGGCCTCTTCCATAACTTTAACTCGGTGAGTGCTGCACGAACGATTCCGGAGATTATCTGGTGTGCAGTAAATGCAGAGTTTTGCTTCTCTGGTCGTGTGAAGTTATTTGGCAGATTCAACACAACTGAGAAAATATTCAACCAAGTGACGCACTGCAATGGAATGACTCACAGCTAATCAATTGAAACGGAGAACACGCCGTGTTCCCACAGTCAGCATTTTCTGGGGCTCGTTCTCATTTCTAGATTGCGTTTCATGTGAAGGTCAACATGGTCACAAACATTGATGCGAGCCCACGAGCGCGCACGCACACCCATACATAATCAGTGCCGTCTTTTGCACACGCTAAGAGAGAATGAACCCTCCGCTTGTTCATCATTCAATACGACCACAAACGTCAAAGCGTCGTAATTTAAATGACGCTTCCTCCGCTAGAGAGAAACGTCCACAAGTGTTGGACGGAGCTGTCGACCTGTGATGGACGGCTGCAACTCCACGCCTGCCAATGTTTTAAAAGGAAACAACTCACTCGGCTTTAGAAAGTGAAGGGAAACGAAAGGACACAGAGGACAGAAACCAACAGGATCTCACATATTGACAAAATCAAACCTCTGGGGTGGAAACCAGAACCGGTCCAGGATAGAGCTCTGGTACCCAAACTCATACCGGCACCCTAACCCAACACGGTACCCGGTTATGGTTAGGGTGCCAGTACTGGGTTTGGGGACCCAAACTGGTACCGGTACCCAGTTCTTGGATTTCTGACTCATATCCGGTTGAGTGTGTGCTCGAGCTGACAGCGTCAGCTTGAGGTTCTGCTGCAGAGAGGTGGCGACAGCAGAGAACATGATCCAACATCCGGCTGTGAGGGATGCTGTCGGAGCTTAAACGTAAAACATTAGAGACTCAGGCCTGTATGTTGTACCTGCTGAAGAGCTGAACTAACAGAACAGAGGATTCCTGCAAAGAGCCAATGAGAACGCAGATTTACCCAAATTTGCACTTCAATGAACTCAGGGAAAAATAAATGTTTTTTTTTTTTTTGTTTAAAGTATGTCTTCCTAGAGCTTTAGTTGAAAATTATTATTGAAAATTTTTGCATCTCAACTTTGCAGATAAACAGTTGCAACTAGGCTGTGGATCGTTGCTTAGGTGGCGATCCGATACGATCCACGAATCGAACCACGATTCTTACTTTTTAATATTATGTTTCTTGCTGTGAGAATATTTACTAGATGGAGGAGAATTGAAATCATTTGTATTAAATCACCAACATTTATACATTTATTTAGAACAGTAGATCAGAATCAACAAAACTGATTTAAAAAAACCCCAAAAAGATTCAGATAGAAAGAAATTTTGTTTGTCATTTTAAACTTAAAAACAACAAAAACTTAAAAATGTTCCCCACATTTTTTTATCCTCAAATTTCTTCAATATGTTTCGGTGTACAGCCCGTGTGAAAAAAGTATTTTTTTCTGCAGCTGATTCACGTTGATTCCATCCTCCTTTCAGCAGCGCGAGGCTGCGTTTCTTCAGAATAAGACGGAGTTTTGTTAATTGCATCAACTGTTGAAGAGTTACCATAGCCAAAAAAATGTAAACACTGAGATAAAGCTCAGATGTTAAAGCTAATTCATTTTTTCAGAAGTTATGTCAGTGAACAGAACTTCAGTCTCAGTTTTTGAACGGAAAAAAACTCTCGCTAGTTTTACTTTGAAAACCGGAAGTTTCTCCGCAACTAAGATGTGCTTACTTTCGGTTACTACCGCGGCTCTTTCGGCTTTGTTTTAGTTCGTAAACTTAAAATAATACATTAATCTGAATTCCAGAAGAAAAATACATAATTACCAGATAATATTCTGATCATATTTTACTACAATTTACTATATTTATAAAGATCGCAAATCAGCGATCTTGGACGTCACGAATATTCGTACTCGGAATTTCGGGAGCAGATCGTGAATACCCGAGCACCCAGATACTCGTTACAGCCAGAGTTGCAACGTTGGGTTTTTTGGACCACAGCGGTCACAAAAAGATACCTGTAAGGTGAAACAGTTCAGAAAGACTGTTTCAAAATAATCATTTACTATCTCAGGAGGGTCTGTTGGACGGGGTCAAACCAGGATCGGCTTAAAGTGAACACAAAAAAAATAGGGTGAAAATTTTAAAACAAGGCATTGAAAATTTAATAAATAAATAAAATGTAAAAAAAAAAAAAGTCTTAAAAAATTTTTCAAAATTAAATTTTTTTTAAATGAAATGAATAAATTTAGAAATGTTTTTTTTTGAATTTATAAAAAAATAGACTGATGTTATTCACACATATTTACGTGCAACCAGCATAGAAAGGGATGGAAACTCATATTGGCCACATGTAATTGTAAGTGTGTCCAAGGCTGGATGTTTCTGTTGGACGCACGTATTTAAAATGAAACTAAAGTCCCATTAACTGTCCCTCTCTTAAATGCGTAAATGTGTGACAGCCGCACTCAGGAACCATTTGCATGTTTTACCGTAACCATAATCTTAACCTCAACCCCTTTTCCACTGAGTCTGTGCGATTAAGAAAAAAGTTTAGCACCGGCCGCATGCTTTTCAAAAAATGACGTGCATATAGACACTTTCAAATATATAAATACTCTGCGTCCATGTGAAATTCGGCTCAGCTCAGCAGCGAAAACTTGAAAATCAGAATTGAAACTATAAACCGAAGACTGAAAAAAAAAAAAAGTTGAAAATTCTAAACAGTTTGACGGAGCTTTAGGGCCACTTTAGAAAGAAAAATTTTAAATTTCAACTTTAAAACTTGTAGATTTACAAGAAAAAAGACATAACTGCTAAACTACGAGGATAAAGTATTTTATTTATTACTTTAAAAGTCATAGACTAAATTTATGGCTTTTAATGTCATAAATTTACAAGAAAAAATTCATTAATTTACGAGATTAAAAGTCGTAAATTTTCAACATTTGAAGTTGTAAATTAATGAGAAAAGAACCAAAGTTGTCTGTTTATCAGAGACAAAGATGAAAGACGTTAAAAACTAAGAAATTCTGAACCTTTTGTGGCGATTCAGATCAAATTATCAGTGAAGCTGACTTTCCCGGGTTCGGTGTCGGAGTTTCATTTGTAAAATAAAGAGCTCAGAGATACATGTTCATCAGGACTGTCAGGACTCTCATTCACATACCCAGAAGCCCTTTCACCACCTTACGTCATGTCTCTGTCATGTGCAGAAACCAAAGCAGAACATAAACAGTTCTCCAAATGAAACGTCTTGTTTCAACACAGAACAACAACGAGACATGACAATAGCACACGAACATTGAAAATTCAGAAAACTAAGAGCATCACAGAGTTGGAGGAGATCTGGTCTTTCATGGAGGAAGAAATGACTGAAAGTGGACAGCTGGAGGATATCGACGTCTTCATCAACTCCTGCAAGCCGCCATCAATGAATAAAACATTAATAAACTGTAAATCGAATAAAGAAACGTCCTAACTGGACTGTAGTCTCCCTTTCACTTGATAAATTTATGAGAAAAACTCATAAATTTACGAGATTTATAGTCATTTAACGAGAAAAAAATAGTAATATTACTTTTTTTTGTGGCCCTAATACTCTGTTGTAAAACAGCAACTGTTACTAATAGATACATTATTTTTCAATTGGTAATTATATATTTGTAGTTTTTTTCAATTCCAGTTTTCAGTATTTTTTTTTTCAAATTTTAAGATTTATTTTAAGTTTTCAGATGATTTTTTTTCAAAAATAATTGTTTTTTTTTCTGTTTAAGATTTATTTATTTTCAGAACTTTTTTTAAATTTATTTATTTACAATGTCTGGTTTGCAAATTTTCAAACATTTATTCACTTACAAAATGTCTATTTTTCAAGTTTTTTTCTTCTCTTCAAGCTGATTTGACCCCGTACTGTCGTCATCAAATCAACTCGGACAGAATTTTTAAAATCTAAACCTAAACTAGCCGTTTGTGAGACAAAATAAGCCAAATTTCTTTAGCACATATAAAAAATTGGTTTTACAGAGCAGTGATACAAGAAAGACTTTCCTCGAGGAGTGGAGGGTGGAGTAAGGGGAAGCAGAAGATGGAGTAACAAGTTAATGAGGTGGGAACGGGACAGGAGCACAGACGGAGATCCTGTCGAGAACAGGTGGCTGAAGAAAGGCAGCAAACAGGCAGAGTAACAGGACACTAGAGACAGATCAACATGCCGGCAGCTGTGAGAGACACAACAGTCAAACGGGTTGTTATGACCCACCGACACATGTATCAGTATGCATATCTCACATGTGCTGCATGCGGCTAACAAACACTTCAGTCAAGACACCACAAGAGAGACGATCGGGTTTCAAACGTTTCTAATAGGAAATATGTCTCACGTTTTCAGGTATAAATATATTTTTAAATGACTCAATCACATGCTTCCATGGTGGTTTTCCAGCCAGTAAAGGGTCGTAGAAAGGAGCGGCAGCATCTTAAGAGGACAGCAGGTGTGTCTCGCCAACACATCTTTAATCCCAAGTCGTCTCATATTGACGTTTTGGCTTTTTGACATTTTGAGTGTCTCCAACCCCTCGTATTTTGAGGTGCTGGCTGTTCGTGAAATCAAGGGTCCGCAACCCTCTAGATGCGGTACCGGATGTGAAATGGTCCTTGGGACATGTCCAGTACTGGTACCAAGGTACTGGTTCTTGTCTGGTTAGCGTCCCGGTAACGCGTCTGGTGTACCGATACCAGGTTTGGGTATCGGTGTGCTACCCGTTGTGGTACTGGACCGGTTCTTGCTGGGGACCTGTGATTTTAAGGGAACAGCCAGTATGTCAAAAAAATGACAAGTTGGGGGCACCCAAACTTGCAGTTCTCCACCTCAAAGGAGGTCATTAAAACGGACCGTACCATTGTTGTGCACGCTTTAAGGGTAGTATGAAGTATTTGTTAGGGTACTGGAGGTTCTTAAAGCATACAGATGATGCTGTCTTACGGTGTCCTTATGCTACATTGTGCACGTGTCAGAGTCAAGGCCCAGGGGCCGGATCCAGCCCTCCATATCATTATATATTTTTTCTATTAACGGCCTGATGTTTACATACTACAACACATTCTCATTCCTGAATTGTCACATGCCAAGGACTCTGGTTGTTCCAATTGAATCAAGGCTACCTAACCTTCTGGCTACAAACAGGTACCGAGACGTGGACCGCACCGGTGTCCGAACGCTTGTCCTCCTAACCTTCACCTGGTACCAGACGCAGGTGGACATGGGTTCCATTTGTGATATAGGGTTAGGGCACCGGTACCCGCCGCATCTCGAGGTTCAATAAATGTTTATCCTGTTCGGCCCGCGACCTAGGGTGTGTTTTGGATTTTGGTCCCCTGTGATTGAGTTTGTCATACCTGCTGTAGTCGTTAGTAAGGTTTGGACCCCGACTCTTTTGTGACTCGTAAGAGCCTGTAAGACGCTTGCTGGTCATCCACACAAACTAAACTCTGATTGTTTGATTTCTTCATTTCGAACAGTCAGGCTGCTCTGTAAATAATACACAGTGATTGCGTGAACACCTTCAACGGCAAAAATCTGTCTTACACTGCAGACAGCAGTTTTGTCAGTTCATACAGGAACTAAGCATATCTAAAAGTCCTCAAAGCTTAATCAGAGTCAGACAGGCAGAGGTCAATCACGAGCGTGAGATCATCCAGGAAGAGACTTGAGTTGTCAGAGTCCAGGCGAGGGGTCAGGGCAGGCGGCAGGTAATCAGAGATGAAGCAGGGTCAGGGCAGGCGGCAGGGTGGCACAAACAAAACTTCACACTGAGGCTCTGTGCAGTGCTTTAGAAACAGGTGACCGATTGCCACATTGCAGTCAGCAGAGAGGCATCTAGGGAATGTGCGCTGGGGCTGCTGGGAGGTGCAGTGAGTTTAGTCCTCAGGAGACGGCTCCCGCTGGTGACCAGAGGGGGAGACAGAGCCCTGACATCGTCTCGCCTGTACTCAGCCTCAACTGTTGTTTAAGTGTTCAGTACGACCTGTCTTCCGCAGCACGCCCATAGGAAAAAATGACCATTGTTGCTCTACATGTTGACATAACTTTGATATTTTAGGTTGCATACCGCCCGTGTCCACCTGTAGAGACCTGAGATGAGAATAAATCCACTTTTACATTTTGAATCGGCTCCAACATGATCATATAAAAATGAGTTACAGGAACGTTTTAAGTTTTTACAGACAATAGTTATTATTTTAGCAGAGTCTTTAAGCTAACTGTTGTTTTGTTCTGTTATGTGAAGTATTGACACTACAGAAAATGACAGTTTCATTCTTACAACTGAACTGAACTGGGATTAAACCAGCAACCTTCCATTTGAGGCGCACATTATTCACTGCCGTGAAAATCAAAGGGCTTAAAAGGATTTCCCCTTGGAGAGCAAATTCTCGGTTTGATCACCTTGAATCTGCTTTATCTGCTGTCTCACTCGCTGAATGAAAGGGCTGTTTGATGGAATTGGAAAAACAGAGAGCTGCGCTCACAGTCACAACAGGAATTCTTTCAGAAAGGTGGAGTGTAATTAGGCTTCTAAACCTAGAATGAGTTAAAGCGTTTGAACGGCGCCCAGATACTCCATCACAGCCGGGAGCGCCAGCTGCTGCTGAGAAAACACACACCTTCCTGTCCGCATCAATCATGGCGCTCGCATCAATTCAGCCATCGGTATCTGGCCGTGTCATTCACGTTCACTTTTCCCCTCTTTTCCACATTCACTCAGTTGACTTTAATGTTTTCCGCTGGTGGAAGAAGCTGAAATTCCTCTGCGTTGCTGAATCTTTCATGTGACCTCTGGATCATCTCTCCTCAGATGGACCCGGTCCAGAAGGCTGTCATGACACACACCTTCGGCCCACCGCTGGTTAAAACAAAGAGGCCAATTATCTCCTGCAACGTCTGTCAAATACGCTTCAACTCGGAGGTATGACTGCGGAACCGGCTGAAACGAGAACATCATTTTTTCCGACAGAGAGGACGGTCAGCAATGGGCTTCAGAAATAACAGAACATCTAAAGCAGAGTTCTTAAACTCAATTCAGCTCGGAGCCACTGAAGGCAGAGTCTGGCTGAGGCTGGGCCGTATGAAGTTCTATTTGTGCCAAAAATATGTTCTTGCGTCTACTGTCTATGTCTTTGGTTCATTGTTTATGTCTACTGAACAAGATGGAGTATTTGTTCATGTCTATGTAATACCAAGTAGGGCTGCCACGATTAGTCGACTAATTGACTGTTAAAATAGTCAACAACTAATTTAATAGTTGATTAGTCGTTACTTTGTATTATATGGAGTCAGAGTGTAGTAAAGTTAAAGTTATAATTGGCATTTGGCTGGCTATTTTATACTATTTTGCCATTTTTTTTTAAGTTTTTAAGGCTATTTTGGAGTTTAGCTAACATCTTAGCCTTATGCTAGCTTATTTGGCTAAACTGAACATCTTTCCAGTTTTTAGGCTAATTTTTCACTTACCTAATATTTCAGCTACATCCTAGCTATTTTGGAGTTTAGTAAATATTTGAGCTGCACGCTAAGTATGTTGGCTAATTTATGCTTTTTCCATTATTTAGGCTATTTTGGAGTTTAGCTAACATCTTAGCCTTATGCCAGCTGATTTGGTTAAGCTAATATTTTTGCTAGCTATTAGCATCAGCAGTTTTAACTATTAGCTTCAGCCATTTCAGCTATCAACTTCAGCGCTTTCAGCTATTGGTTTGAGCATTTTTATTTATCAATTTCAGCATCTTCAGTTATTAGCATTAGCATCTTTAGCAACCAAATTGTGTTATGTGACCCTCACAGGCAAAAGTTTGGGGACCCCTGGCATAAAGCATGGTTCATCCTCTGTCTTCACCTTAAACATGACAGCCACAGCAGAGTGGCTACATGCTAGCTTTTTTAGCTAATTTAGGATTTTTTTTGGTTAATAGGCTAATTTGGAATTTAGCTATTTCAGCTACATACTAGCTGTTTTGGCTAATTTAGGCTTTTTTTAATTTTTTTTTTTAGTTTTTTAGGCCAATTTGGCATTTAACTAATATTTTAGCTAACTTCCAGCTTCAGCATTTTCAGCTATCAGCTTCAGCGTTTTTAGCTATCAATTTCAGCATCTTCACCTATCAGCACTAGCATCTTCAGCGACCAAATTCAGCTTACAGCATTCACGCAAGCATTATCGCAGGTAATGCTGCATATCTAGTTTTAGTTAGTTAAAACGAGAGGAGCTAACGACGCTAGCAGCTATCAATTGTTACTAAGACCCAGATCCAACGACAAGTTTTAACCATAAAGCTGAAACATCACAAGGCAAATACAAATTTATAAAAACGCAGATGATATTGCTTAGAAGACATTGAACTTTCATATTAAGGCGGGATTCGCAAAATATTAACTTGAGGGCCGCAAATGGCCCGCGGGCCGCCACTTTGAGACCCCCAATTTAAAGGCTTAATTAGTTTTAGTGCAATGATAAATAAACTAAGGACTCAAACAAATCAAACAAAATGTTTAAACTGATGCTTATATGAGACAAAAAGAAAGTACCACACAGTCTTTTAACTGGACCCTGTAAAATGAAATTACATTCGTTTAAGATGTTAATTCATAAACTGGAGCTGGTTTACATGAGAATCATGGGTATAAATAAAGAACAGGAGGAAATTCTTGTAACTTGAGAAGACTCGGTTGATATCTTCTAAAGAGCGTGCAGACACACAGCACTCTTCACCTGTAAAATCCGGACCAGCAGACCAATGATCTGTGCTGGCTGATGATTGACAGCTCAGCTGGAGCAGGTGACAACCCGCTTCACAGTTTCTCAGCTCCAATTTTAGCTTGTTGCTACAGATGGGTGTTCAAACCCAAAATCCAATCTCGCTTAACGAACATTCTTTGTTTGACTTTTTTGTACAACAGAAGTTGGCATCAATAGCGAAGGACAGGAAAAGGTCTTCTCTGGATGTGTGAAGTAACAGCATTCCAGAGTATTCCTAAATGTTTGGAAAATCTGGCGCTTGAGAGGATTTGGCTTGTAGGTCCACTCCGCTGTGGCTGTCATGTTTAAGGTGTATGAAATGTGAAGACAGAGGATGAACCATGCTTTATGCTAGGGGTCCCCAAACTTTTGCCTGTGAGGGTCACATAACATAATTTGGCCGCTGAAGATGCTAATGCTAATAGCTGAAGATGCTGAAATGATAACTAAAAATGCTCTAACCAATAGCTGAAAACGCTGAAGTTGATAGCTAAAACAGCTGAATCTAATAGCTAAAACTGCTGATGCTAATAGCTAGCAAAAATATTAGCTTAGCCAAAACATCTAGCTTAAGACTAAGATTTTAGCTAAACTCTAAATTATCCTAAATATCTGAAAAAGCCTAAATTAGCCAAAATAGCTAGCGTGCAGCTGAAATATTTGTAAAACTCTAAAACAGCCTAAAAAAAATTGAGAGAACGGCGAAATTAGTCAAATTAGCTAGCATGTAGCTGAAAAATTAGGTAAATGAAAAATTTGCCTAAAGACTGGAAAAAATGTTTAGTTTAGCCAAAAAAGCTAGCATAAGGCTAAAATATTAGCTAAACTCCAACTTAGCCTAAATAACCTAAAAAGCCTAAATTAGCCAAAATAGCTAGCATACTGTTGAGATATTTGCTAAACTCCAAAATAGCCTAAAAAAGATTGAGAAAACTGTGAAATTAGTCAAAATAGCTAGCATGTAGCTAAAACATTAGCCAAATGAAAAATTAGCCTTAAAACTGGTAAAAAATGTTTAGTTGAGCCAAAACAGCTAGTATTAGGCCAAAATATTAGCTAAGCTCCAAATTAGCCCAAATAACTGAAAAAGCCTAAATTAGCCAAAATAGCTAGCATGTAGCTGAAATATTAGATAAATGCCAAATTAGCCTAAAAAAACAATTTAAAAAAAACTCTAATTTAGCCAAATCAGCTAGCATACGGATAACTCCAAATTGGCCTAAATCACAGAAAAAAAGCCTAAACTAGCCAAAACAGTTTGTTGCTGAAATATTAGCGAAACTCCACAATCCTAGAAATCTGAAACTGGCAAAATAGTGAGAAATCTAGCATAAAAAGAGCTGAATATTTTAATAGCTGAAAGAGCTGAAGAGATCCAAAAATACGGAAAGAAGTAAAATAATCATTACAAGGAAATAAAGAAAAATGTAATCTCTATTACACCAATGTATCTACTATCCTCTCCAGTTATAGTTCAGACTGCAGAAGGGCGGAATAAAAAGTCACGTTGTGTGTGGGTCTTGATTCTGGTATTTTAAATAAAAAAATCAAACGAGATTCCACCTCAGTTTTAGCCGGTTGATGAATATTCTGAGTTATTATTATTGTCTTTAGGAACACAACAAATCCACATGTGGAGTAAAGACTTCAGTTTTTGCCTGTTAAATGTATGTTAGATGTTTAAACGCAAATGTTAAATTCTTTTATTTTGAAGTCGAAGGCTCTTTTCCTGTTTCCTCTGGATCTTTTCAGCGCGAAGAAACTTTCCAAATTCTGTAGTTTTTTCGTTAGCTTGGGGCTTTCAATTTAGTGAAGCCGCTTTAAGAAAATATTGGATGGATTTCCAACATATGATTGAGCAACTTGACACGCATCAACAATGAGTCAGACGTGGTGGAAAGAATCTAGTAGGTTTTCAAAATAAAAGATTATTAATAAAACACTAAAATTGTAGTCATGTCATTTTTTTTTTTTTTTTTTGTCAGTGACCCGGTACCAACAGCACCGTGGTACTACAGATGCTGGTCATCCCCGTTCTCATCAACTGTCCCTTTGATTTTCAGCATTCAGATGTTTTCGTCCTGAGTGACACTTTAATGCTGAAGGGCCTTTAATTGATGGAGGAAGCCCGGTGTTTATGGGCTGTCACCGTAACTCTAACCACAACATGAGCAGAAATCAAACAAAAGCCTGATATACAAGCTTGGCTAAAAATACGACAGCGTTCCCAGGATTAGGCGCAAAATATTTGTTCCGTTTTATGCAGAGCCCACGAGCTGGGCGGGGTCATCTGAAGTGAGTGTAACACTGCCCTGCTCTCTACGAGGAGACACTTAAATAGATCTCTGGCCTGCATGCTCGGCCACAAGTGTCGTCAGCATCTACATGTTTACATACTCAGTGTCCAAGAGTTGAGTCTGCATGGAACTCTCTGAGGGCAAACCGTCTGGTTTCGTGTCTGATGAAGTGAACATGTTAGAGTCAGATCTGAGAGCTTAACCCTAGAGCACTATCGCTGGGTGATTTTCACCCCAGCAGAAGTATTCACATGATGTTGCATTGTCAGGAATGGGTGGACCAAAGACTAAGTCTCCAGTATTATTATTTATTTTTTTAGGATTTTTTTTCTTCTCAAATTCCTCATTTTTCAGCCAATTTCAATCCTGCTTTTAGGATCCTTTTGTGTATTTATTTTCCATTTTGTTACATAAACCCCGGTTGACAATAAAAAATAACTAGCCTAATGTATCATGTGTTGTGGTATTTTTAACTATTTTTTTGTGAGAAATACTTTTTATTGGGTATTTTATAACGGCAAAAGTGATGGTGTAACTTTTATAGTGACAGTGTTCTGGGGTTAAACACAAAATGATTTATGTACTGTAATAGCGTTAATAAAAAGAATGCGCAAGGTGCGCGCAAACACGATAATTCCAGTAGATTTTGAAGGAGAAAAGCTGCGCAAGGATGCATAAGGATGCGCAAGCTCAAAATTTCCAGTAGAGTCCGAAAGAGAAAAGCTGTGCAAGGATGCATAAGCAAGCGCAAGTTCGCGTAAGGATGCGCAAGGACGCGCAAGGACGCGCAAACACGATATTTCCAGTAGATTCTGAAGGAGAAAAGCTGCGCAAGGATGTGCAAGCACGATATTTCCAGTAGATTCCGAAGGAGAAAAGCGCCGCAAGGATGCATAAGTAAGTGCAAGTTCGCGTAAAGACGCGCAAGGACGCGCAAACACGATAATTCCAGTAGATTCTGAAGGAGAAAAGCTGCGCAAGGATGCATAAGGATGCGCAAGGATGCGCAAGCACAATGTTTCCAGAAGATTCCGAAGGAGAAAAGCGGCGCAAGGATGCATAAGTAAGTGCAAGTTCGCGTAAGGACGCGCAAGGACGCGCAAGGACGCGCAAACACGATAATTCCAGTAGATTCTGAAGGAGAAAAGCTGCGCAAGGATGCATAAGCAAGCGCAAGTTCGCGTAAGGACGCGTAAGGACGCGCAAGGACGCGCAAACACGATAATTCCAGTAGATTCTGAAGAGAAAAGCAGCGCAAGGATGCATAAGCAAGTGCAAGTTCACGTAAGGATGCGTAAGGATGCGCAAGGTTGCGCGCAAACACGATAATTCCAGTAGATTTTGAAGGAGAAAAGCTGCGCAAGGATGCATAAGGATGCGCAAGCTCAAAATTTCCAGTAGAGTCCGAAAGAGAAAAGCTGTGCAAGGATGCATAAGCAAGCGCAAGTTCGCGTAAGGATGCGCAAGGACGCGCAAGGACGCGCAAACACGATAATTCCAGTAGATTCTGAAGGAGAAAAGCTGCGCAAGGATGTGCAAGCACGATATTTCCAGTAGATTCCGAAGGAGAAAAGCGCCGCAAGGATGCATAAGTAAGTGCAAGTTCGCGTAAAGACGCGCAAGGACGCGCAAACACGATAATTCCAGTAGATTCTGAAGGAGAAAAGCTGCGCAAGGATGCATAAGGATGCGCAAGGATGCGCAAGCACAATGTTTCCAGAAGATTCCGAAGGAGAAAAGCGGCGCAAGGATGCATAAGTAAGTGCAAGTTCGCGTAAGGACGCGCAAGGACGCGCAAGGACGCGCAAACACGATAATTCCAGTAGATTCTGAAGGAGAAAAGCTGCGCAAGGATGCATAAGCAAGCGCAAGTTCGCGTAAGGACGCGTAAGGACGCGTAAGGACGCGCAAGGACGCGCAAGGACGCGCAAGGACGCGCAAGCACAATATTTCCAGTAGATTCTGAAGGAGAAAAGCGGCGCAAGCTCGATAATTTCAGTAGATTCTAGGGGTGTAATGGATCACGGATAATCCGTGGTCTGTACGGATCAGAAGCCACGGTTCGGGACACGTGTGTACTGCGGACCACTCAAACCCCCACCCCCATGTGCGCACACATCTCAGCTCTTATAATATAAATCAATTCTCCGTTCACATCAATGGAATTTGTGTCAAATTCATGTAAATCCTCTTTGTTTTGACAAGCACTAAAGTCGCTGCTTCACGTTTAACTTAAAGTCTGTTGACCTGAAGCTCCCACCGCATGTGGGAGGAGCTTCTGTCAAAAACTTTTCTGGACTTCATAATGAAGGACGCAGATCAATAGATATCAGGTTTATTTAATTTTAAGAGCTGAATAAAAGTATCAGTACACTTTTCCATTTCTGGATTCAAAGAATCTCCTAGTTAAAGGCAGCAGTCGTCCCGCACAGGAGAAAGCTGCTTCTCTACCACCGAACGATTGTATGGCAAGCCAAAGAGATCAAAAATCACCAGGAAAAGCGGGCGCGGAAGTGCCACGTTTTACAAATAATAATTATTATTTTACATATTTAAATGTTCACGCGGTTAGTTTAAACAATTTTAATGGTTTTATTTATGCTTTAATTTGGGGTGGGACGAGAACATTTTTATTTTAAGGGGCATCCCATAGATTCTGTATTTTCAACACTAATTTCAATCATTCTTTTCTATCAGTTTTTGTTGATTTGGTCTCAAGACATGTAAATGTAATCAGAAACGACACATTTTAACATTTTGTTTGTGTTCAAAGTTTGAATATGTTTTGTTTTAATAAATAGGCCTCAATGACTAAATGTTTTGATGATGCATGTGTAAATATTGTGTGTGTGAATATTTGATTTGAAGCTTTTCCAAAAATTAATTTAGCTTTTATATTGTTGTTTTTTATTGTTACTGATCTGAAAAATGATCTAAACTGTGACCCTAAAACCGTGACACGATCCGAACCGTGATCCGTTACACCTGTAGTAGATTCTAAAAAAAGAAAGCAGCGCTAGGACACGCAAGCACGATTATTCAAGTAGCTTCTGAAGGACAAAAGCGGCGCAACCCTGCTTTTCTTGAATCTACTGGTATTATTGTGTTATAACTAAAAAAAACACTTCTTCATCCTGCGGTCAGCTTTGAAACATCAGATTTCAATCATATTGAACAGTTGTCATCCCTTTAGCTTCACATGTATCATTATTGCAGCTCCATTCACTGCAGGCCACAGAGGACAGCTCAGCCCGCCGCCGTTCACCTCCGCTCTGCTGCAAGGCTGACGTCACAGCGTGCTGCATTAGCCATCGTCGCCACCGCTGCACATCGCTGGACACCTTCGCATTTCATTCCCAGATCCTGCACGTCCAGCAACTTTTTAATCCACAGTTTCTTCTCCCCGTTATTTGGAACAGCATCTCTGTTCTCCAGCTTCTTTTTTTTTTCCCCATTTCCTGTCACAGCTTCTTGTCTTTTGTCCCGTAGATTAGGCTGCTCGACCAGCTCTCTCTGCTTTGAGCGTCTTTGTTGCTTCAACATCAAAGCACATTCTTATAGTGAGAAAAGGGATTTTAGGAACATTCACTTGCTCTCATTTCCTTCTTGAACTCCATTTCTGCCTCCTCGTTCGTTTAAATCTTACTTTCCAGAGCGGAGTTAACAGCCCGACAGTCTCTTTCACTCATTCTGCTGAAAAGATGATCATATTCATATGCATTCTCATCTATTATGCATTGATTTGCATAAGGGATAGATTATATTCTTGCTTTCTGCAGTTAAACATTTGCTAAAGATCCACTCTGATGGAAATATTGTTACTGACGTGTTCTTAAGGGTTTTTCTCATGACATATAAAGAAAACTACTTTTTTTTTTTGTTTATTCAAAATGCAGTTGAAAAAAATCCTGTTAGAAAAAGAAAAAAAGCATATTTGTGACGTTGAAAGTACGCTGGGTGAATCACAAGCTCCATGCTTCACTTATGGACAAATAGATCCGTGAACGTCTTTGTTTTCCTCCTCTGAGCTGGAATCTGGATCAGAACTACACGGCTGGAAAGCTACAATATTGCGCACTGCTTTTGTTGCAGCGGTAATGTTGGGAGGTGTGGAAGGCTGTAAGCTATAGGAAAGAGTGTAAACAGAGAGCTCTCAACAACAAGGGAAAGGGGGGGTTGTTTCATGCCAACAGTCAGAGGTGAATTTCTAATGAACTCCTGCTGCTCTGCAGAAACTATGTTTTAGAAAATTACACAAATTTTTGATTTTGGTTAAAAACTGCATCGACATAATTAAAAGACAACTAGGAACGACTTTATGATGGATTAAAAGATGATCAGAGTGGAACATTTTTACACAGTCAGCCTTGTTTAGATGCAGATTCACAGTAAATTACCAGATCTGTGAAATCAATCAGGATGGTTCTAAGAAGCTTGTAACTGTGTAATTAGAAACTGGTACACACCAGATAGTAACCAGATTTTTTTTCTGGTTAGTATCTGGTGCACACTGGTTACTATCTGGTGCGCACCTGATAGTAATCAGAAAAAAAAATGTATTGAAAAAAAATGTGGTTACTATCTGGTGTGCACCACAACCAGATAGTACCAGATAGTAACTGGTGCACTCCACAAAATAACCAGAACTTATTTTTTTTCTTACTACTATCTGGTATGCACCAGACAGTAGCCAGATTGTACTTGATGCGCACCAGATAGTAACTGGTGCTCATCAAATAATAGCTGGTGCACACCAGATACTAACCAGAAAAAACATTTTGAGAAAAATCTGGTTACTACCCGGTGATCACCAGTTAGTAATTTTTTTTTCATTTTTTGCTCACCAGATAGTATCTGGTACTCAACAGACATTATCTGGGGCGCACCAGATAGTAGCCAGATAGTATCTGGTGCTCACTAGATAGTAATCGTGCCAGATACTAACCAGACTAAAAAAATTATAAAAACCAAAACAATTCTGATTACTATCTGGTGTGCACCTGATAGTAACCAGAAAAAAAATGTATTGAAAAAAAATGTGGTTACTATCTGGTGTGCACCAGTAGGTAACCAGAATTTTTTTTCTGTTATCTAGTGCTCATATTATTGTATCTGGTACTCAGCAGATATTATCTGGTGAGTACCAGATAGTAACTGGTGCACACCACAAAATAACCAGAACTTATTTTTTTTCTTACTACTATCTGGTATGCACCAGACAGTAGCCAGATTGTACTTGATGCGCACCAGATAGTAACTGGTGCTCATCAAATAATAACTGGTGCACACTAGATACTAACCGGAAAAAACATTTTGATAAAAATCTGGTTACTACCCGGTGATCACCAGTTAGTAATTTTTTTTTCATTTTTTGCTCACCAGATAGTATCTGGTACTCAACAGACATTATGGGGGCTCACCAGATTAGTAGTCAGATAGTATCTGGTGCTCGATGTATAATATTCGTGCCAGATACTACTCCAGACTAAATTACAAAAACCAAAAAACAGATCTGATACATTGGTGTGTGTGCACCAGTTACTATCTGGTGAGCATCAAATACTATCTGGTGAGCATCAAATACTGTCTGGTGTGCATCAAATACTAACCATAAAAGAAGAAAAAATATATATTATTTTAGAATAGAAAAGTTTTTTCAGAAAATGCGGTGAAAGAACAGAAGGATTCTTTCTTTCTCTTGCTCCTGCTTTCCTTTTTGCACCCCCCCCCCCCCTCGTCTAATTGCAGGGCTGCAGGGAGCAGCGCCCAGAGGGCTAATGTTACACAGGCAGAGCTATATCTGCTTATCTGTCATCACCAATCAAAATGAGGGCTATATGGGTAGCTCTCATTGGCAGTTAATACCTTCAGCTTACAAAGGCATCCTGGAAATGTCCCCGCCTCCTTCTTTACAGACCCAACATGTTCCTGTCACATGCCTTATGTGGGTCTTTAAGCCTGGTCATTGATACAGTGACATGTATGTAACTCCAGAAGCGTGTTGGTTGTGTGGGTGCATGCACACGTTCACGGAGCATTAAAAGGGCCAAAGTAAACTTTGTGTTTTGCTGCTTCTCCCTTTACTGGGTTATTGCCGAACACATTCATGCCTTGGTCAGGACTTATGGAAGCGTTTGTGACTCAAAAATAAAAGTCAATACTGGAAATGTTATTTCATTTTCAAAATGTACCTGCATTACTTGTCTCTTAAATGAAATTAAAAAGCAATTATCAAAAAACCCTTTCTTGTTCAACACAGCTCATTCAGTAACTTAATTAAAATGATAAAGAAAATGACATTTCATTTTCAAAAAGTTCTTTGGTAAATTTGTACCAAAATTAAATCAGAAATATCAATTAAAAAAATTTTAAATGGATAAACAGAAATGCTTTTTCATTTTCAAAATGTACCAGCATTAATTCTCAGAACAACTTTTTCATTTTCTTCTTCAACACCGCTCATTCTGTGACAGAGTTAACATGATAAAGAAAATGACATTTGACATTTAATTTTCAAAAAGTTGTTTGGTAAATTTGTACCAAATTTGTTCTTGGTGGATGTTTCTGTGCTGCATAACATCTGACCAATAGTATATTAAATTTTTTTTTTAGTCATTTATTAATATTTATACCAGAATTTATGTTATGGAGCCCCTAAAGGGACATTTGGGTAAATAATTAATAATAATAAAATAAAAACTTGAAGTAAAAACCAAAAAATATATTTATATATCTAGTGCGCACCAGATAGTAACCAGAAATTATGTTTTTCTGGCTCTTATCTGGTGCACATCGGATAGTAGCCAGATAGTAACTGGTGCGCACTAGATACTAACTGATCCGCACCAGATACTAACCAGAAAAAAAAAAAAATCTGGTTACTATCCAGTGCGCACCAGTTAATAACCAGATATATATATATTTTTTTAGTATCTGGTACTCACCAACGTTTGCACACCAGATAACTAGAAATTATGTTTTTCTGGCTCTTATCTGGTGCACATCGGATAGTAGCCAGATAGTAACTGGTGCGCACTAAATAGTAACTTATCCGCACCAGATACTAACCAGAAAAAAAAAAAATCTGGTTACTATCCAGTGCGCACCAGTCAATAACCAGAGATTTTTTTTTTCTTTAGTATCTGGTACTCCAACTTTTGCACACCAGATAATAACCAGAAATTATTTTTTTCTGGCTAAAATCTGGTGCGCACTATATAGTGGCCAGATAGTATCTGGTAGTAACTGGTGTGCACCGGATAGTAACTGGTGCTCACCAGATACTAGCCAGAAAAATATAAGTTTTAGAAAAAGAAAAACTGATTACTATCTGGTGAGTATCAAACACTAACCATAAAAAAGGGAAAAAAAAGTATTTTTTTCCTGCAATTATTTCTTGTTTACTTCGATGTCTGTTTAGGGGCTCCGTATTTGCTAAAGTAAATACTGAATATGAACATTTAACAAAGACTATCATGTATTCTTAATTATGAAAACGAGGATGATTTATTAAAAAAAATATAACATACATCTTTATTTACATAAAAAAGTCGTTTAAATGCAATGCATTGTGGTCCATGTTCTCCAATCTAATGAGCATCAATGCACTTTTTTTTTTGGTAGAGACTTCTGGGAAATTTCCAGCTCACTGGAATCTGAAATTGTATTTTTATTCAATCAAAAAATCTCAATTGCCCCAAAGTGAGAGAACTGCACAAATTCACAAAGCATTAGTGAAGCATAAAGATTAGGAATTGTTCTGGTTTATCATTTTAATATTTTTATGCTCATAAACACAGATGTTGTAAAACTTTGAAATGATTCACTTGGGACTTGAGAAATCCTAACCTTGATTTTTAATCAACCGACTTAACTCTTTTATGTTAAAATTGATTTAAAAAAGGTTTTATCTGTCAGGCGATAATCAAAATATTTTTTTCATCCATCAAATAATCACATGTAACACAGCAGGAAAAATATCTGATCACACAACGGTTGTGAAGGAAGGATTTTCTGGAAGATTCTCCTCCACATCAGGCTCATTGTGGCAACAAACTCTCAGCTTTACCTGCAAACTCCTTTCTGGATCCCAAAAGCACAGACCCAAGTCAGTTCACCAGAGGTTACTTCATGGATGACTAGGAGGAAGCCAGGGGGAAATATGGAAGGGTGCAGACCGGTGGATTTAAAGCGCCGGGCCGGACCGGAGCAGGCATGCAGGCAGCGGTCACTGTGTTCCTGGAGCTCAACAGAGAACAGTCATTTGTCAAAGTCGAGGTTTGGCTCAGAGACCCACTTAAACTGTGAATTCACCATTTAAGAGCTGCCTAAGGGGCAAGTAATAACCTCCGAGTTCAACCACTAATCAGTTCAACTTTTACGGATGGATAAGAGGCCAGAACAGTTTTCCTGCCGAGGCTGATGAGAGCACGGGCGTCAGGTGCAAAGGCTCATTACGAAAGAAAGCCAAACCCAGAGATGCAGAAGAACACACCCGAAGGTGGACACAAAACGGAAAAGAAACACGCAAAAAACCAAGACAGAAACACGGACACTGGTATTTGATTCAGAGTAAAAAATGACAGAAAAAGCATCCCGGCTCAGAACTCGACTTATCCATCAACAGTATTGTAACTTTAACATTTTATGTGGTAACTTTGTTCCCTGAATGCAGTTCTGAAATGTCTTTTCCCTCTTTCTGCTTTTTTCTTTTTTGCAACTTAAATTATTTTGGCAAAACACAACCTGTGCTTCATAGAGATGATTCTATATGATATAGTGTCTTTTATTTTGAAAGGAAGTCATGTAAACCTCTGTCAAATGTTAAAAACTATTTCATATTTTGAAAAGAAAGAAAGCTTTTTGTGTGAATGCTTTCAAGCATTTAAAGCTAAAATACCAGCTTAAGTTAAGCTGGTATTTTAGCAATAAGTTAGCTTTTTTTTGGCTAATTTGAAATCTACTGAGGTTTTTTGGGCTGATTTTGTGTTTAGCTAATATTTAACAATGTGTTACTTTTTTGCTAATTCGGTGTCTACTGACGATTTTTAAGCTAGTATTTTAGCAACGTCCTAGCTTTTTTGGCTAATTTGACATCTACATAGGTTTTTTGGGGCAAGTTTTGAGTAAAGCTATTATTTTAGCAACGTGCTAGCTTTTTGGCTAATTTGGCATATTCTGAGTTTTTTTGGGCTAATTTTGAGTAAAACTAGTATTTTAGAAATGTGCTAGCTTTTTGGCTAATTGAAAATCTGCTGAGGGTTTTATGGGCTAATTTTAAGTAAAGCAAATATTTTAGCAGCACGTTAGCTTTTTTGGCTACTTTGACATCTACTGAGGTTTTTTGGGCTAATTTTCAGTTAAGTTAATATCGAGCAATATGCTAGCTGTTTTTGGTGAATTTGGTATCTACTTTAGGTTTTTTGGGCTAATTCTGAGTTTAGCTAGTATTTTAGCAACGTCCTAGCTTTATGGCTAATTTGGCATCTACTGAGATTTTTTGAGCTAGTTTTGAGTTAAGCTAATATCTAGCAATATGTTAGCTTTTTTAGTGAATTTGGTATCTACTCAAATTTTTTTGGCTAGTTCTGAGTAAAGTTAGTATTTTAGCAACGTGCTTGCTTCTTAGGCTAATTTACCAAATACTGATGATATTTCAGGGTTTTTTTTTAAGTTAACATAACATTTTAGCAAAATGGTGATTCTTATGGCTAATTTGCTGTCTCCTGAGGTTTTAAGATTATTCTGAGTTCAAGCTTTATACATATTTTTAAAATGTTTGTAATTTTTTAAAGAAATTCTTCAAACTCTTTGCGCACTGGCTGCAAGTCCTTTACCAACTTTAGCATTATGTAAATAGCTTTAGCCTTACCGTTTTCAGCAAAACGCTTCAACATATTCAGCGACCAAATTTAGCAATCAGATTAGTGTTATCAACTTTTCTATTTTCACTTTGTTTAATTTATGCTCAAAAACAGTTTTTTGTATTCTTATATTTATTTATAAATATGTATATTTATCTTAATAGAAATGACGACATAAATACAAATCAGTATTTTATTTTTCTGAAACTTTGTGTCTCTTTCTTGATTCCTGTGAGTGAGAAATCAACCCAACTGTTGAAAGTTTCAGACCCCTGGTCTAGATTGTGGCCAGAAGCAAAATAATTTTTAAAGAAAGGCTAAAAACATATGGAAAACCATACCCCGTCAGTTCAAAACAATTATTTTGTTAAAGCTTCAAATCTTTTTTTTGTTTCCAGAGCCAGGCAGAGGCTCACTATAAGGGGAATCGCCACGCCCGCAGGATAAAAGGTATAGAAACGTCCAAGACAACACGAACACAAGATGGAGACAAGCAGCCGCCTCCCCCACCTGCTTCGCCCTCCACGGCCGGCCTCTCATCAACCAGCCCCAAACCTGATGGTCATGATAAGCAGGGTAAGCTTCAACCGCAACACACCACAAACACTGCCTCTATTTTACAGAGCATTCAGTTTTTTTCACAGTTTAGCCAGGGGTGAGACTTATACTCAAGAGTGACTTATTAGTGTGTTTTTTTTTTCTGTCCTGTCACATACCAGTCCATAAGTCTACAGTTTGCACCGGACACATGCATACATCCAGACACACAAATCATTCATATTCACCACAACATAATTTTGTTTAACACTTAGTTTTAAATAGAATGTTACTCACCATCCAGGTTTCCCACCACAAACTTTCCAAGCAGAGCATTGTACACATCATCATACAAATAGGAAACAGGAAGTGACTTCATGTGTCAGAATTTTAATTGTTTTTTTCTTTTTGTCATAATGCTTTTGTGTCAAACTTATTTCTATTAAGATCATGCTTAATTATTTTCTACTTTTTGGGGTAAGTTTAAAAATTCTCCAGGTACAAGTTACAAGAAATGTTTGGTTGATTGGCCTGAGGTAGAGGCGCAGGCTGAGGGGAGAACTTTTGCCAGTCTGAGGGAGCAGTCTGGGTTGCAGTGGTGACAACAAGTTCTATAAAATCCCATTATTTATCATTTAAGTCGGGGGTCCCTAAACCTTTTCTTGTGAGGGCCATATAACATTTTTCTACACTTAAGCTGTGCCAGAGTCAGTTTGTGGGCAAGCAGAAAGTGTTTTCTGTTAGCAGTTCTGTCTGCGATTGATGCTAACAATGTTTCTGTTAGCAGTTCTGTCTCCAATTGATGCTAACAGTGTTTTCTGTTAGCAGTTCTGTCTGCGACTGATGCTAACAATGTTTCTGTGAGCAGTACTGTCTCCAATTGATGCTAACAGTGTTTTCTGTTAGCGGTTCTGTCTGCGACTGATGCTAACAGTGTTTTCTGCTAGCAGGTCTGTCTGCGATTGACGCTAACAGTGTTTTCTGTTAGCGGTTCTGTCTGCGACTGATGCTAACAGTGTTTCCTGCTAGCAGGTCTGTCTGCGATTGACGCTAACAGTGTTTTCTGTTAGCGGTTCTGTCTGCGACTGATGCTAACAATGTTTCTGTGAGCAGTACTGTCTCGAATTGACGCTAACAGTGTTTTCTGTTAGCGGTTCTGTCTGCGACTGATGCTAACAGTGTTTCCTGCTAGCAGGTCTGTCTGCGATTGACGCTAACAGTGTTTTCTGTTAGCGGTTCTGTCTGCGATTGATGCTAACAGTGTTTCTGTTAGCAGTTCTGTCTGCGATTGATGCTAACAGTGTTTTCTGTTAGCAGGTCTGTCTGCGATTGACGCTAACAGTGTTTTCTGTTAGCGGGTCTGTCTGCGATTGACGCTAACAGTGTTTTCTGTTAGCGGTTCTGTCTGCGACTGATGTTAATGATTTCTGTTAGCAGGTCTGTCTGCGATTGACGCTAACAGTTTTTTCTGTTAGCAGTTCTGTCTGCGATTGACGCTAACAGTGTTTTCTGTTAGCGGTTCTGTCTGCGATTGATGCTAACAGTTTTTTCTGTTAGCAGTTCTGTCTGCGATTGACGCTAACAGTGTTTTCTGTTAGCGGTTCTGTCTGCGATTGACGCTAACAGTGTTTTCTGTTAGCGGGTCTGTCTGCGATTGACGCTAACAGTGTTTTCTGTTAGCGGTTCTGTCTGCGACTGATGTTAATGATTTCTGTTAGCAGGTCTGTCTGCGATTGACGCTAACAGTGTTTTCTGTTAGCGGGTCTGTCTGCGATTGACGCTAACAGTGTTTTCTGTTAGCAGGTCTGTCTGAGATTGACGCTAACAGTGTTTTCTGTTAGCGGGTCTGTCTGCGATTGATGCTAACAGTTTTTTCTGTTAGCAGTTCTGTCTGCGATTGACGCTAACAGTGTTTTCTGTTAGCGGTTCTGTCTGCGATTGACGCTAACAGTGTTTTCTGTTAGCAGGTCTGTCTGCGATTGACGCTAACAGTTTTTTCTGTTAGCAGTTCTGTCTGCGATTGACGCTAACAGTGTTTTCTGTTAGCGGGTCTGTCTGCGATTGACGCTAACAGTGTTTTCTGTTAGCGGGTCTGTCTGCGATTGACGCTAACAGTGTTTTCTGTTAGCGGGTCTGTCTGCGATTGATGCTAACAGTTTTTTCTGTTAGCAGTTCTGTCTGCGATTGACGCTAACAGTGTTTTCTGTTAGCGGTTCTGTCTGCGATTGACGCTAACAGTGTTTTCTGTTAGCAGGTCTGTCTGCGATTGACGCTAACAGTTTTTTCTGTTATCAGTTCTGTCTGCTAATTGATGCCAACAGTGTTTTCTGTTAGCAACAGTCGCATTATTTTTTTTCCCCCAATTTGGTTTTCAGATTGTTTGCTAACACTGTTAGCAAAATAGCGCTTTGCTAACTGTGTTATCCAATAGCACAACTGTTAGCAAACAATCTCAAAGCCAGATTTTTTTTTTTTTTGGGGGGGGGGGGGGGGGGGGATAAATAATTAATCTCTGACTTTGTGTCTGGGTTGGGCAAAATCTGGTGGGCCAGATCCGGCCCGCGGGCCGTAGTTTGGTAGTTTGGCGACCCCTGATTTAAGCCATCTCGGCTTAGTCATCTTATTTTTGAGTCTTTTAGTTTAATGCAAGAAGAACCCCGCCACATGTGGTGTCAGAAGTGGGATTTGAACCCACACCTCATAATGAGACTGCGAGCCATTGAACCAGTATCTTTTCTTTTTGCCCCTCACATCAAACTGTCTGCACACTTTGGATTTGCTTTATTGTTGTGTTGGATTTAACCCTTTAAACACCTGGGGCGTCGCTGGTGACACTTAAACACAAAATCTTTAACATACTATTAACATTTTAACCGTTACCACGATAATTCCAGCAGATTTTGAAGGAGAAAAGCGGAAAAAATTACAGTAAATCAAAGAACATAAACACTGGAGCTCCAATGTTAAAGGGTTAAACAGTCATGAGACATGGATCAGTACGAGTCCATTTCTCCCATAAGCCTGCCACTGACTGAACGATTGCTAACTCTTACAGACGACACTCAACCCTTCAAAGAATCCCCCCCGACGTCCAGCAGTCTCCTGACTCCGGCGTCGAGCTCAGCAGACGCAGAGTGCCCCCTCCCGCCTGCTGTCGGCGGTCTTTTAGCCCCGCCCCTGTCCCCCTCTTCGGCCCTCGGTGCTCCACCTGCAGATCCGGCACCGGTGGTTCTGCCCGATACCCCGTCCCCGGCACCCAGCCCGTATTCAGGGGAATCAGAGGAGGAGAAAGCCAAGAAACTCCTCTACTGCTCCCTGTGCAAAGTAGCTGTTAATTCCCTTTCACAGCTGGAGGCGCATAACAAGGGTGAGTCTTCCATGCAGCATCTTCATCAGAACCACCGCACTTTAAGTTATGTAATGATTAATAAAACATAATCGTTCTAAAAGATACATGTGTGAGTCTAAATGAGCTACCAATTAAAAAAACTCAGATATGAAACTATTAGGGCTGCTATGATTAAGCTAATCGACTAAGAAATTAGTCGACGACTAATTTAATAGTCGATTAGTCGTTACCTTATATGTTATGGAGTCAGATTGAAGTAAAGTATAAAATCATAACAGCATTCTGCTAGCTTTTTGGCATTAATTAAGGTTTTTTTTGTGGCTATTTTCAAGTTTAGCTAATATTCCTGCTACATGCTAGCTGTTTTGGCTATTTTAGGCTTTTTTTTAGGCTGTTTTGAAGTTTAGTTAATACTTCAACTACATGCTAACTGTTTTGGCTAATTTAAGATTTTTTTTTCATTAGCTATTTTGGAGTTTGGCTAATATTCCTGCTACATGCTAGCTGTTTTTGCTAATTTTGGCTTTTTTTGTGGTTTGTAGGCTATTTTCAAGTTTAGCTAATATTTCTGTCACATGCTAGCTGTTTTGGCTATTTTAGGCTTTTTTTAGGCTGTTTTGAAGTTTAGTTAATACTTCAACTACATGCTAACTGTTTTGGCTAATTTAAGATTTTTTTCTTTTCATTAGCTATTTTCGAGTTTGGCTAATATTTCTGCTACATGCTAGCTGTTTTGGCTAATTTAAGTTTTGTTTTTTTTCTGTTCTTTAGGGTATTTTGGAGTTTAGCTAATTTTTCAGCCGCATGCTAGCTATTTTGGCTAATTTAAGATTTCTTTCTTTTCATTAAGCTATTTTCAAGTTTAGCTCATATTTCTGCTACATGCTAGCTGTTTTTGCTAATTTTGGCTTTTTTTGTGGTTTGTAGGCTATTTTCAAGCTTAGCTAATATTTCTGCCACATGCTAGCTGTTTTGGCTATTTTAGGCTTTTTTTAGGCTGTTTTGAAGTTTAGTTAATACTTCAACTACATGATAACTGTTTTGGCTCATTTAAGATTTTTTTCTTTTCATTAGCTATTTTCGAGTTTGGCTAATATTTCTGCTACATGCTAGCTGTTTTGGCTAATTTAAGTTTTGTTTTTTTTCTGTTCTTTAGGCTATTTTCAAGTTTAGCTAATATTTTTGCCACATGCAAGCTGTTTTTGCTAATTTAGCTTTTTATGTTGTTTTTTAGGCTATTTTGAAGTTTAGCGTATACTTCAACTGCATGCTAGCTATTTTGGCTAATTTAAGATTTTTTTTTCCTGTTCTTTAGGCTATTTTGGAGTTTAGCTAATATTTCAGCTGAATGCTAGCTATTTTGATAACCCAGGTTTTTTTTTCAGTTTTTTTTAGGCTAATTTGGCATTTAATATTTTAGCTTTCTATCAGCTTCAGAGTTTTTAGCTATCAATTTCAGCATCTTCAGCTATCAGCACTAGCATCTTCAGCGGCCATATTCAGCTTACAGCATTCGCAATAGTATTGTTGCAGGTAATGCTTCATATCTAGTTTTTAGTTATTTTAAAGCTTATGAGGTTAGGATGAGTGCTTTACATCCAGTTTGTTCATGACCTGATTAGTCGACTAATCTGAAAAAATAATTGGTGATTAATCGACTATTAAAATAATTGTTTCTTGCAGCATTCTAAACTATAATGTTTGTGAAAATACATGTCAAATGTCTTCAGCACACTTTGGATTTATAGTTGTTAGCAAATACATGAAATGCTCAGCACTGTGCTTAGGAGCCTTTATTGCTCGTTGAATGAAGCTCCTTTTATGGAAAAGGTCATAATCCAACACAAACCCTGTTTTTGTCGTCTCAAGGCACCAAACACAAAACTATCCTGGAGGCTCGAAGTGGATTAGGACCCATCAAAGCATACCCACGTCTTGGTCCTAAACCCAGCCCTGAGCAGGGAGGAGATCTGTCGTCTGACCCAAACACTCAGGAACGCACCTTTCACTGTGAGATATGCAACGTTAGGGTCAACTCTGAGCTGCAGCTGAAGCAGGTGAGAAACTAACTCCGACTACAGTCGGAATAAATTATATTGCTGCACAATTTTTATTTGTCTATGTCGATGTTGGTCCCTCGTCTGTCACTGAAGTCTTCTCTGCAATCAACTAGATCACTGACACTTTTCAACTCACTTTGAGTTGTCTGTATTTCTGATCCTGACTCCACCAGCCGGATCCTGATCCTCCCAAGCTGACCTTGACCCCAACACTATCTACCTGATCGTGACACTGCTTGCCTGATTCCGACTCTGTCTTACTGACCCTAAACATAACTCTGCCTGATCCTGACACTACCTACCCGATCCCGACTCTGCTTCTTTCCTGCTTGATATTTACTATACCTGCATGATCCCAACACTACCAACCTGATCCCGAATAACTCTGCTGGACCCTGGCCATAAATGTGCCTGCCTGATCCTAACACCATCTACCTGATCGTGACACTACTCACCTAATTCTGACTCTGCCTTACTGACCCCAACCATAACTCTGCCTGATCCTGACACTACCTACTTGGGATGTCCCGATCAGGTTTTTTTGGTCCCGATCCGATTCCGAGTCTTTGGATTTTGTGGATTTGCCGATACCGAGTCCCGATCCGATACTTTTGTAACATATTTAAAACATGAACAAATTGAATAAAAAGATTTGTGTTGTCCCTTATCTATATTTCATTAACATTATTTTATCATTAAAAACTTAAATAGAACACTTCAGTGAAGTAGCTTGAATAGCCAAGTAAAAATAGAGCAAATATAAACTCTTAAAAAAAAAAACATATTTTCTTGTTATATAAGTGATAATTAGTCATGTGAGAAAGTTTAGTAACTTTAACTTTAATATCTTTAGAGCTATTGAACATTTTTGACCAAATGTGATTCCTGTCCTCATTTAAAATTCTTAAAAATAAATGATGACTGTTTTAGCATAAATTTGATGAGTGTTCATGACTAACTCATATCATTATTAATTTTCATTTATTAGTTTTTTGTTTGTTTTTTTTAAGATTATGTGCTTCACTGTAAGCTCTTAAAACATCACATTTTTGGTTTTATTATCAGAGTAGTTAATTTTCTTAACTATTATTTCTCTTTCAGATAAGTAAAACAGGCATATCAAAGGACAGCTCGGGTCCTAAGGAGTTAAATCACGGCGCTAGCATGTAGCAGTTAGCAGCTGCTTTTTAGCATCTGTCTGCTGCATGAAGAGCTTAACATTAAAAAGAAACAAAACTGTCTTTTTCTGTTGAAATGTCTTTAGAGGTTGTTGTTTAGAGATACTAGCTGTCAGTTTAAAGTGTTTTCAAAAGAGTTATTGATCCCGGAAATCTAAATCCGCGATCGGCTAGCTAGCTAACTGTTTACATCAGTCTTCTGCTTGAACTGTTGACGTTTTCTGCTGCGTTTTCCAGGAATAACATTTTGTGATCTGTTCTTGACATGCAGACTTCTAGTGGAGGATTTATCTGGAATAATAAGATTGAAATATAAAGCGCTGATAAGAATAAGTGAAATATCCGATCCTGATCGGACAACGGAGCCCGATTCCGATCGAGTCTTCAACCACATGATCGGGCCCGATTTCCGATCGCGTGATCGGATCGGGACATCCCTACTGCCTACCTAACCCTAGCCATAACTAGTCTGTCTAGTGGCTGATCTTGTCTCTGACCCTGCCCAGTCTCTACCTGAAGGTCTATCTCACCCTTAGATTCCACTCAATGTTGACACTTAAGTGCGGAGATTTCTAACCCGTTTCTTCCTGAATTCTATCGTTGTCACTTCCATCTGAATAAAGCTGTTCTCTTCCTCATTTGGACGTTTACATCTTGGAGTTAGGTGGCTGCTTTCTCTGTCTTTGACAGTTTCTTGTCATCTTTATGTTGCAGCATATATCAAGCAGAAGGCATCGGGATGGAGTTGCAGGAAAACCTAATCCTCTACTCAGTCGGCACAAGAAGCGCACAGATCTAATGGTACTAAGATTATCTGTCACATTTAAATAGTTCATCTAATTCGTGAATGGGTTTTTATATATTTTTTTTTTTCGGGTTCCCACAAAGGACCTTCCTAAAACTCTGGGAGCTGGACTTTTACCAAACCCTTTGGCGATTGCCGCAGCAATGGCGGCAGCATCTTCAAACCAACTGGCGCTTCGTCATCCTGGTCCAACCTCACATCCTCATCACCCTCTCCTACAGGGAACACCCATCGGCCTGCTGAGGCCCGCCCCGGGTCCCATCCGCACCACTCATGGTCCAATCCTGTTCACTCCGTACTGAGAGCGAGGGAACGCAGAAGTATCAGGAAGAAGCACACTGTGAGGCACCCGCTGGTCGTTTGGAGCCAAAACTGGCTGGTTTGGTTGGAACTGTGGGTAGATGACGATGAGACGTAAATATTACTGTTTATTGTGTAGAGATGTAAGTTTCCTTCCTCCGGTTTTGTTATCAGTGAGTGATCGGCATGTCTGTGTTAATAGCTTACAGAGGATCTTGAAAACATGTTTCGATTCCGTCTGAGTAGTTCCCAGTCTGAACATCTCCTGAGTCGGAGTCAATCCCCCTACCTCTTCTGTGTTTGATGTTGATTTCTGAAATCAGTCAAAACAAAACACTGAAAGTTCTATCGCAGCGTAGCAACACTCAAGGATGTAACGATTCAGTCAAGAAGCCACGATTTGATTCAGTTTTAAAGTCACAATTTGGATTTTTTTCATTTTTTTTTTCTCAACACAAATATATTTTATAAATAGTTTAAATAAATATTATATGTGTAATATACTATATATTTGTGCGGCGGAGGCGGCCAGTTTCAATGTTAATTCGACAGAACAGATAAAGAAGAAGAATCTTTAGCACTTTTCACAGAACGAGTTCACAAAGTGCTTCACAAAAGAGCATAAAATCAGAAGACAAAGGGAAATAAAATCAATTATCAATAATAAAACAACTAAAACACAGTAAAACATAGTTATACAAGGGCTAAGATCAACTTAAAGCTCTCCTGAATAAAAACGTCTTGACCTGAGATTTAAAACACTCAACGGAGTTAATCTGATGCAACGGCAGTGGGAGGGATTTCCAGAGACGAGGAGCAACGGCTTGGCCTCCTCTCGTCTTAAAGCGGGTTTTTGGGATGCTTAAAAGATTCTGGCTGGAAGACCTCAAAGATCGGGCCGAAGAGTACGGGGTTAAAAGGTCACAGATGTATGTCGGGGCTTGACCGTGCAAGGCTCTAAAAACTAAAAGTAAAATTTTAAAATCAGTTCTGAATTTGACAGGTAGCCAATGTAAAGTAGACAATATCGGAGTGATGCGAGTCCGTTCACTGGTTCCTGTTAAAAGCCTTGCTGCAGCCAAAATTTAAATATCTGAAGTTTGACGGGTCGTTGCATCGCATCAGCCAATCAGACACTCGGCTTCAGGCATGTGACGTTTTCAGTGGCTCGATCAGCAGGTAGAATATTTGTCCAAAGCGAGCGTTCTTGTCCAGAATTCTCACCTTTTTCTTTTAACCGTTGGAGCCGCGGGGTTGCAGAGCTCATCCGGCCACTTTGGGTTGAAGGCGGGGTTCACTCTGGCACTTCAGTGGCTTCGCGCGGCGCGTACTCGCTCGCGGCAAAGGTCACTCGCTCGATCCACCGGCAGACAGAGACATTAAAGGAAAAAGGTCTCCTAATTTCCCCCTCGGATTAACACGAGACCGAGATCCTTCAAGTTCAGGCACAGAGACGCAGAAACAGTGAAAGCGGCTGTCATAGACACAGCCTCATGTACCGAGAAAATCATATAAAGTCAAACATGGTTAACGATGTTTTTGTAGAACTCCTCACAATAAATAAACCTTATTTATTTTTCAACGAAAACTTGAGATTTATTTTGCGACAACAAAGGGGCGGGGCAAGCAAGTTAGTCGTATCCAATTTGCGTTCAGCGTGAATGCACCTTTACATCAAACTGTCTGTTTTCCTACTTACAGAAATGATTCAGTACAAATAAACTATTATACATAATACTGGAATGATCACAAATCCTTTCATACTCTGTTCATTTCGTGCTCCATGGGACGGACCGCTCTGCATCCACGCCCGCTCAGCGCAACCCCCTCCAGCCGCTGCGCTCGCATTCTGCGCGAATGACCGTTTACACGCAGCTTGCAGAGAAAAAAGAGAGAGATCTGAAGAAAGTTAATTAAAAAAAAAAGAGCATGGCTCCCGAGTCCCAGCGAGCCTACATGAAGAAATGTCATCAGCTCTGCATTTTTTAAATTTAAGCACAGGCCATGACAAACCAATTTTTTTAATTTTCTACATCGATGAACATTGATGACTTGTTTGAATCGTTACATCCTTACCGGTGACATCACCGGCTGTGAGCATGAATGACGTCCGTCTCGTGTGTGTCTGTGTTGGCGGAGGCTCGTTGTCTTTACCCAGACTGTATCCCAGCTCCACTCTGTGATGTTCGGCAGACGTATTACCGTCACATCTCGAGCCATCCTTCATTTCTTTGTACTTGGCTTCCAAATGGACACATTTTCTTCTGGTCTTGATTAACAGCTTGCCTTTAAAGCGTCTCCAAACAGTCCGGAGAACTACACTTTCAAACTACAAAGAAATCTTGCTCCTTTGAAAGGAAAACCGAACAGTACTGGAAACATACTCATAGCAGAGTGACAGGATGCTGCATTGCACGTCTCTGATGTTGTGGCCCATGAAGCATCAAGAAGATCCAATAAATTGTATATCAACACTGTTTTTGACAAACATGTCAGTTCCTCACGCATACATCCAGATGGGAGACTGTCCAAAAACATGAGGAGATGAAAGTCACACCTGAAAACTGAAGAAATGTGCACATCCAATGCATTGATTAAACACTGGGGTGCTATGCAATCATGAACCAGAACGCTTCACATTTTCTGATGACTCCTTCTGATTTACCATAAAAACAAGGACAAAGCACACAGTTGTACGTTGATGGGAACAGATCTGCATGTTGGTGTCAACATTTTATCATCTGCACTGCAGCTCTGGAAGCTGCCCGAGACTTCATGCACTGTGAGCACAGCAGGACGACGATTCTTTTCTCTCGCAGGTGACTGCAAAATATGCACAGAAAAAAAAAGAACACATTTCACCACCATAACACGGGACACGAGCGAAATGAAGACACCAGCAACCGAAAGACAAAAAAGGCTGACAATTTCAGAAAAGAAGATTTATGCAAGAATATATCATGAGAAAAAAAAAACAAAAACATTTTTGATAGAAATCTAGAACTGTGCCAGAAATCATCAAGAACTATAAACTGTCTGCTTTGCCTCAAGTCCTCCGACTGTCCATCAGCCAAAGTGATCCACCGAAAACTGTCGATAGACACCAGAAGAGCGCTTCAGGAAACGAGAAACGTAGCAATACTTTAAGCACTCCTGCAATCTTGTCAACTGCAATACTAAAAAATGTCTACAGATGTAATAAATGTCATTAGAGAAACTGTACTGTAAATGTAGATGAATAAAAATGAGATACGGTTCATGTTGGGACGTCTGAATGGTGAAGGTTCTGACAAAACCTGGAGTCATTAAACTGAATTTATGTATTTATCACATGATAACTAATGAGGTTTTTTTTCTACTATTTCATTTTGTGTGTTGCTTTTTTAAAGTGGTATCATAAGGTAAACATACGGTGGCCCTGAAGTGCAAATCACTCGACCCAAAAGCACATTTAAAACATCAAAACAAATGAGGAAAACATGCCGGTTTTAACCAATTAACTGCACCTGGGAAAAACTAATCGCGATTAACTTTATTTTTTTAGTTTAGTATTTGCTGACAACTTACCTGTGAATAATCACAATAAGAAATTTACACATAAAACTGTATATTTAGAACATTTATTTATTTAATCAACGCGCCGCACCATGGATCAAATAACCCGCTTGTTGTGAAAAAAACGATCTTGACCAACAAGATTAAAGAACTAAAAACTGATTGAATACTTTTTTATTTTGTTATTGTTTATTTTGTTTCAACTTGCCTGTGAATAATCACAATAGGAAATGTACACACTAAACTGTATATTTAGAATATTTATTTTTTAAATAAGGCTGTAAAATGACGGGAAAAAAATGTTTTGTTCTGATTGATTATTATTAATCAAAATGTTTTATTAGGTAAATTTTATGAAAATATGTTGTGTTACCATAACAATGCACTGGACCAGAAGAGGTTTCACAATAAATTAGGGCTGGGCGATATGGGATTTTTTATATCACGATATAGTTTTTTACATATTGCGCGATATCGATATTGATCACGATATAAACCAAATAACTAAATTTGAACACTTTGTGGCTCAAAAATGAAATGTAACTCATCAAGCAGGTTGTTTAAATTAATATATTCTTTTCCTATCACACTAAGCATAACAGATCCAATGGAAATTATGCAACTAGTTTTTTAATAACCAAGAATATAGATATATATAAATGAACTAAGCTGAAAATTAAAGCAAAAGCTTTCAAGTTTCAGAAGTTTATGAAATATAGTTCTAAACTATGTCTTCAGTTCCACTAAAAAACAAAACATTAAGTCTACAAATAAATTCTAATGTTTTCAGCGTTCACATAACAAAAATGTATTAATGTACAAATTATTTTTGTTGTATTTAGTAGGGGTATAACGGATCACAAAACACACGGCTCGGATCGTGTCACGGCTTTAAGGTCACGGTTTGGATCATTTTTTCGGATCAGTAACAAGCAAAAAAAAACAACAAGAAAAAGAATATATAAAAGCCTAAAATTACTTTTTTGAAAAGTTAAAAATATATGTTTGAAAAAAAAAAGTACTTAAAAGCTCACACATTGTTGAACTATGAACATAAACAAAACAGAACATGTATTTTGTGATTACATGTACATGTCTGGAGACAAGTCTGCAAAAACTGAGAGAAAGGAATGCTTAATATGCTATCCCACCAAATTAAACTGCAATTCTGAAATTAAACTTTCATTAAAATACAGAAACAATTTTATAAGAGGAGCAAAAAAAAAGAAAGTTGTTATATGCCCTGTCATTTAATACTTTAAAACAATAAATAAAAGGCATAAGTAATAAAAAAGTAATAATAAAAGAACTTGCATGACAACATTTGATTAAAATATTAAACAAAATAATGCTTTGCAATGGAACTTCGTAATGCAACACATTTGGCAATTCTAAGGCTTCCCCTGAATACATTACACATGAAAGCATTTTATTTATTTTTTTTAACATACAAACAATTGTTTTTTACAATTTATAGTAAAATAAAAGTAGTAAAAAATCCTTTGTAAAGAGTCAATTCTTTACCAGGAGTCAAATAAAAGTATCGGTTTCACAGACAGAATGGAAATGCCCGTCACTACTGCACAATTCGGATCCAGATTCCAGCTCAGATGAGGAAAACAAAGACGTTCGTGGATCGAGTGGATGCATCGACATCGGAGCGGGAAGGTTTTGGGCCGCCCACGACTGCTGAGTCACAAACCCGAGCTTTTTCAAACTTTCATCTGATCCAACATCGAATAGAAACACTCAGAAACCGTTTATATCTTAAGTTGTTTTATACGAGTCCTTTATTATGAGAGAAGCAATAAAAGTTAAAAAAAATGTTTCAAGTTTTAAGCTTTAACAGTAAAGTATGAAGGACTTTTTCTAAAACCTGTAAATCAATCTCCCTTTTTTTTTCCTGTCTATTACATTCCTGGATGATATTCTAGCTTTTTTGACATATCTTGTAGGTTTTTCTTTTACAACTTTATTAAATGGATTTAAAAATAAATGTTTTGACATGGTTCACAGTGTGTTTAATTCTGATGGCATTTAACTGTTAAAGTTTTTGTCAGTGTAACGCAGGGGGGTCAAACTCGATCGCTCAAGAGGCCAAAATCCGAAATACACCTTAAAGTCGCGGGCCGAACAGGATAAACATTTACCTGAAACTACATTCATAAAACTTTAAAACTAACTTTTTAACATAATTATTAACTAGATATATAGTATTACCTGTGATAATACTAATGTGAATGCTGTAAGCTGAAATTGATAGCTGAAAACACTGAAGCTGATAGCCAGCTAAAATATTAGCTAAATGCCAAATTAGTCTATATAAAACTAAAAATAAAGAAGATAGAAATAGCTAGCATGTAGTTGAAAAATAAGCTGAACTCCAAAAGAGCCTAAAAAAAGTTTTTAAAAAAAAAGCCTAAAATAACCATAACAGCCAGTGTATAAATATTAGCTCAACTCCAAAACAGCCTAAAAGGATAAATTAGCTAAAACAGAATTTAGCTGAAATATTAACAGCCTAGAAAATCTTAATAAATGCCAAAGTTGTCCAAAAAGCTTGTAGAATGCCAATTAAACGGAATATTATACCAGAATAAATTAAATTAAACTTCAAATAACTTTTTATATTTTACTTTCCATAAAAATATGTTTTGTCAAAATTATACAAGTTAAAAATGAGCGCAAGATAACATTGGACGATTAATAACAATAAAATAAAACGATCTGGAGGGCCGGATAGAATTAACGCGGAGGGCCGAATCCGGCCCCCGGGCCTTGACTTTGACACGTGGTGTAACGTCACTATTAGTTTATCCTCATCAGACTGCCTTAATTTAGGCTTTAAACCTTTATTTGAAGAGAGTGTTATCTGAGGACATAAAGGACTCATGATATCCGTGCTTGTGCTGCCCCTCAGTGGTTGGACTGTCAAGTGAAGGCTTTGAAAAGCTTTTTTTTCCTCAAAAAACAGACCTGTATCTCAATAATACACCCACATTTTTAATATTTTACAAGAAAACTGCTCATAAACCTAGATTAGCCATTTCACCAACAAGCTGACTCACATTTTGCAGAACATCCTAATTGCTCAAAGCGTTAACTGTTGCTGCTGCAGGATCTCAGCTTTGCATTTGCAGCCAAACCGGCTTCCCGGCTTCGGGTTTGTTCTGCATTTCCTCTAAAACAGAAGCATGCCCTCATGCACACACGGGGAAAGTGTGAAGTCATCTGACAAGAAATAGGAAGCGTAAATTCAGCAGCATGAACTGAAATCTCGAATGCGAGTCGAAAGTGTTTATTATGACAGACTAAAGTCTGAGCCGTTCATGATGGCTGACCATTTCAGTCACAAACACTGTTCAGAAGAGGTTTACCACTCTTCATGATATCTATATGGACATTTATTGACTTCATTGATTAAGCGTTCAGACCCATTATTTTGGTTAGTTTGTCCCTGTTTCCAGTCGTGCTATAAACCTTTTAACTTCCTTCTGGTCCCTTTAGTAAACTAGCTGTTTATTCTTAACCCCTTCACTCTTGACTTTAATATTCTTCAATTAGTTTTTTCCATTCAAATTAAGTTTGTGAAGTACATTGTGAAGTAGAGACAGGGGTTAGTTTAGTATTTGGGACCAAAATGATATAAACAGACATAAATACACTAAGGCTGGGTGATATTTTATTACTTTTTTGAAAATCAAGGTTTTTTTTTTTTACCAGCTCTTTGCGCTCTTGGGCTTCCGTAGTTTAGCGTAAAGTCAACCCGTTCGTCTCTTGCAAAGTGCAGACATGAAAACTGCAGCCAGCAGGAGAGATTCTAAGGTGAGGCTGAGAGTGAGGTATATATCTAAATTTAAAAAGAATATGTTTAGATTTTCTTTTATCTACTGGTCAACACTTTTACAATATAAGTTTAGTTGGACTTCGTCTTTGAGCCGTTTTCTGAAAGAAATGTTAAAACAAAATTTGTTGTTAAAGTATTCTTCCATTCGTAAACTTTGTTACATAAGGTAAAAGTAGAGAGAGGAAAAAATGGGAATCAAAACATGTGACAAAAATTTACTCGCACATCTAAAAAAAAATGACTCTTTGCTGTAAAATATATGTGACACAAATTTGAAAATTTGAAAACATTTTTTTTAATATATGCCAAATTTTCCAGAGTATAAGTCAGAAGCAAAAAATGTCTAATCAAAGAGAAGAAAAGCATATTTAAGATTTAAGTCGCTCTAAAGAATAAGCTGTACTTTTACACCTGGTTCACATCAGGCGCGGAGCGCCGCGGAGCACCGCGGAAGACTCGCACCTGGCAGCGGATCATTTCGGTGTCTGGTTGATTTCGTGCGCGACCCGTGAGCAATCCGCGTCTGGCAGGAAGTTACATCAGAAAATACGGTTCATTTTCATTTATTTTATTTCTCTCATGTGCCATCATAATCTACAATAAACAAAGGATCGTACACACAACATAAAAGAAACAAACAATGAGTGAAAAGGAGCATGATGAAGTCAAAGTCTTAAGATTCATGCCCCTTAAACAAAACAACTTTGGCCATTCAGATCACATCCATCTACTGACATGTTTTTAAAACAACTTATAATTTCCAAATACTACTTTTTTATACAATCTTTTTAATAGCAGAATTGTTTCAGAAATGTTTTATTTCAGTGATTAAAGAATTCCAGTTTTATTCCAGAAAACACAAAACCTCTTTGCCTTAATGAAGTCAGAGCAAAAGGTAAATAAAAGTCCCATTTTCTTCAGTTATTACAATCAGTAATTAATTTAAATTTCCCACAAATATGTTCTGGAAGCAATCTGTTTTTAATCTTCTACATGGTCTTAATTGTATTTAACTAGATCAAGAAAGTTGAGGCTGTTGGTTTTAAGAAAAAGTTCATGGGTGTGATCTCTTGATCCTGTATGATTTATTATTCCCTTGTAGGTTTAATCTGATGTGTAACACTTGCAAGAATTTCCCCACACATCAATGCAATAGAGAAGGTAAGGGACTATTAAGAAATTGTATAAAACGTGCAAGACATCTTTATCTAGAATATGTTTTACTTCATATAAAATACCAATGTTTTTACTTATTTTCTTACTTATATAATCAATGTGGGATTTCCAACTAAGTTTATTATCGAGTACAACTCCTAAAAATATTTTAGAAACGTTATTAATAACAACTTCCTCAATTCTAATATTTCTATTTTTACCATAATTTCTTGTTCCAAAAATCATAGTTTGTTTTTTCCCAATTTAGAACTAATTTGTTTGCATCAAACCAACTGATATTATTTTTTTTTTATTTTATATTTTTTGAGGTTTAATGGATGTCATTGATAAATAATATAAATAGTTTAGGTCCAATTACAGAACCTTGTGGAACTCCCGACAATGCGGCTTCACATTTTGATTTTGAATTATTAATCTGAACATATTGATGTCTGTTTTAAAGGTAACTTTCCAACCATTTGAATACAATACCTCTTATACCATAATTGCTCAATTTTGCTAACAAAATACTATGATTTACGATATCAAATGCTTTTTGCAAATCAAGAAATAAAGTAACCATGAAGTGGTTACATGGGGTAATATTTTTAGGTTATTAATTTACCCATGACGGCAAAAAACAAAAAAAAAGCTCCAGCAGAAGCACCTGTCACTAAAAAATTAGCGTCTGGTGTGAATTGTAGGAGTGAGCTGATGCCGCGCGCACTCCGCGTCCAGCGTGAATCAAGCTTTAGGACAGGGGTAGGGAACCCTGGTCCTCGAGAGCCACATTCCTGCAAGTTTTCCAACATACCCAGCTCTGGCATGTTCTTATTGGCTGAACACACCTGACCCAGGTAATTTTCATGAGTGAGTCCCTACACTGATTACCTGGTTCAGGTGTGTTAAGCCAATAAGAACATGCCAGAGCAGGGTATGGTAGAAAACATGCAGGAATGTGGCTCTCGAGGACCAGGGTTCCCTACCCCTGCTTTAGGAGAAAAGTCTAACATTTCAGGACAAATTTGCCCAAAAAGCCCAGCAGAGATAAAAAAAAAAAAAAAGAAAGAATAGATAGAAAAAAGAATGGTAATCTTTTGATCTGGATAAGAAAAATATCAAAGTTTAAAACAATCAGATTCTATTTAAACTTCTTCATCGGTCAGTAACAACTATACTACATATATACTACATACATACAAATATACAAACACACACACACACACATATATATATATACATATACATACCTATATAAACACAAACACTACGTACATATATATATATATATACATAAATACACACATATATATATACAGACATGTATACATACATACATACATACGCATATGTATGTATGTATGTATCTCACCTCTGGAACAGCCTGCCGGAGAGCCTCAGGGCTGCAGAGACCGTAGAGGTTTTTAAGAAGAAGCTCAAGACCCACCTTTTTAACATGGCTTTTAGTTGATCTTATCCGCATATGTACTCTTTTAGTCTTAATATATTATTTTATCTGTATATTTTTCTATTTTTTCCATTTTATCTCATGAATTTATAACTATTTTTGATTTTATGCTTTGAATGCATTTTATATATTTCATTTATGTATTTTACTATGGTTTTAACCCCGGTGTTTCCTGTGGGGATCTATCATGCCAGGGCTAGCAGGCTTGGTTTGGGGTCATTGCCGTTGTTGTCTCCCCTGCTGGGGCGGCTGGAGTCCTGCACTGCAGCCTCACCGCTGCGGAGTGGACTCCACTGCTGTCCCGATCTGGGGGGGCACTGTGGCGATGTTCCTCTGACCGAGCTGCTCCTGGTATGATAGAATCCCCCATACTGTTTCCTCACAGCAGAGCCAAGCCTTATGTTATGTTATTTTACAACTTTTATTCTCAAGTTATTTTTCATAAGTTTCATTATGTGTGGGATTTTGGGTTGTGTGTGACAATGGAGGGGAGGGTGAAGTGTGGGTTTGGTTTTTATTGTATATGTTTGTTTTTTAATGTAAAGCGCTTCGAGCTGCGCAAGTATGAGAAGCACTTTTTTATAAATAAAGTTTGATTTGATTTGATATAACATATATATATATACACATATATATATATATATATATATATATATATATGTATACACATATATGTATACACATATATATATACATACACATACATACATACACACATATATATATATATATATATATACACACATACATACATATATACATAAATATATATATACACATACATACATATATATATTTATACTGCGTACATACATGTACACAATATATATACACACACCCACATACATATGCATACACACACATACAAATATATATCTTAACTCGTACCCTTGCCTAGACTATGAAAAAACTGAGACATAGTCAAAACTGTTTCTTTGGAGATGAGACGAAACCTTCGTTTTGCATGTTTTCATCAAGTAAAGCGAGCTACTTCAAGCATTCAAGATGCATTTGGCGCCCTTGTTACCCTATGGTGTAGTTCACACCAGGCGTGGAGCGGAAGGTCCTCCGCGGAATGCTGGCTGCCGTGCAGCGGATCGTTTTGGTGTCCGGTTGATTTTGTGCATGAGCCGCGAGAGATCTGCGTCAATTCTTGCAGGAAGTTCCATCAAGATGCAGGAAAATCCCGTTTATTTTCAAAATATAACCAATTTTTCACAATAAAACACAGTAATTGACAGATGTGATCATGTTTTTGTATCTAAACAGACTAGAATACTAACCTTTTGATCAAAATTTAAGAGGAAAACAATCAGGTTCTTTATGTTTGTTTAGGATGAAACTTCTTCAGCCGCGTCAGTAACAAATACTTCGGATGCAGCGCTCTCTAGAGGTTGTTAGCTGAAACAACCGCTAAAAGACAACTGGTGTTTACAAGAAAAAATAAATGTCCTTCAAAAAATACACACAAATTAGTTACTCCTGAGTATAAGTCGCACCCCTGGCTAAATATGATAAAATCTGACTTATACTCAGGAAAAAACTCTCTTTGGAGACAAAACCCCCGTTTTGCATCATTTCATCATGTGAGGAGGGCTACTTCAGCATTAAAGAAGACGACACAGGCAGAGAGAAACATTTACAGGAAGAGAGGAGCTCAAGAAGCACAGAGGGAGACGCACTTCAACGGTGAGAGCATTTTATTCAAAAATGTGCGAGATTAGTTTAATGTCACTTAATCAGAAATATTTGACTTTAGTGTTAACTTTTTTAAATTGTTCTAAAGATAAACATGTTTAACAATTGTTGTTGTTAAGCATGTTGTGTTTCAGCCTCAGGTGTTAAAGGGTTTTTTAGACTTTAAAATAAACATCAATGTGGACTTTTCCAAGAACGTCACCAGTTCCCCCTGCACCTTTTCATTGACTGTTTTCAGTTCGACAGGATGGAGCTGAACCAGACGCAGAACTTCTCCTGCGCCAGTCCCTCGGTGGAGGGTTACCGGTACTTCGCCGTGCTGTGGGGCTGCGCCGTGACCGTCACCGGGACGGCGGGGAACCTGATGACCGTCCTGGCCTTCTGCCTGGACTCGCGGCTGCGCACGCGCTTCAACGTGCTGATCGTCAACCTGGCGGCGGCGGACCTGCTGTACTGCACCGTGCTGCAGCCCATCTCCGTGGACTCCTACCTGCACCTGCGGTGGCGCGCGGGCGCCAGCTGGTGCCGCGTGTTCGGCCTCCTCCTCTTCCTCTCCAACTCGGTGTCCATCCTGACGCTGTGCCTGGTGGCGGTCAGCCGGTACCTGCTGGTCACGAACCGAGCGCTGTTCAACCGGGTCTTCTCGAACCCCGGCCTGGTGTCGCTCCTGGTGTCCACGTGGGCGCTGGGTCTGGCCAGCTTCGGCCCGCTTTGGCCCGTGTTCGTCTTCGTGCCTCAGGTGTGCACGTGCAGCTTCCACCGCACGCGGGGTCGACCGTACTCCACCATCCTGCTCTTCTTCTACTTCTTCGCGGGCCTTGGCTGTGTCGGGGCGTTTTACCTGCTCATCTACCGGCGCGTGCGCGTGGCGTCCCGCGCGCTGCTGCGCTACCGGCTGAGCAGGCGCTCCTCCCGGAGGAAACCCGCAGACGCGCCGCCGGGGACCGACGACAGCGGCGTGGAGAGCGACGCGCCGAGGACCTGCAGCTCTGACGTCAGCAGCGGCCAGGTGGACACGCCCCCCAAAACACCTGAGCTGCCCAAAGCGTCTGCGCGCCGCCCAGACGCGCCTGTACATTCCTCCGCAGTCATCGCGCATGCGCCTGCGCATCCGCCTGCAGACACACCCGCTGCGTCTGCCGCCGCAGACGACGGCGAGTTCAAGCGGGTCACGCGCATGTGCTTCACGGTGTTCCTGTGTTTCGTGTTCTGCTTCGTCCCTTTCATCCTCCTGAACATCGCCGACAAAAACAACCGCGCGCCGCAGGTGCTGCACATGTTCTGCGCCAACCTCACCTGGCTGAACAGCTGCATCAACCCGGTTCTGTACGCGCTCATGAACCGACAGTTCCGGCAGGCCTACCAGGTGCTGCTCGGCAGGGTGGCCACGCCCCTCACCTGCCTCTGGACCCGCTGACTTCATGCTCCGGACACTTTATTTAATTGTAAATAAATTTAAAGCAGGGGTCCCAAACTCAATTTTGTATGGGGTTCAATTTGTGCCAAAAAGTGCACTTTCTATATCACGTGTAAAAGTCAAGGCCCGGGGGCCAGATTCGGCCCACTCGGCAATCATATCCGGCCCTCCAGATCATTTTATATTATTACTATTATTATTTACAACCCGATGTTATCTCGCTAACATATTTAAACAAACTACAAATATGGAGGCTGAGAAATCGATTAATTCTAACATAGCTGAACCCCGATCCGCCCAGACAGGCAAAGGGAATGATGTCCCACAATTCCTAGCAGTGCCAAATGTGTCTGCAACCATCACTGCAAAATTAACTACAAATCCCATCATGCAGTGCATCAGCTGCTTTGCCGAACACCAGAATAGACAATTTCCTATATAAAATATAAGTTTGACAGGTAACTTTGATATTTTATGGAGCGCAAATGTACTTAAAAAAATCTTTATCTTGATCGGCATGCGACCAGAAATGTGTTTTGGATTTTGGCCCTATGTTCGATTGAGGTTGACACCCCTGGTCTATATCTTTGTCTATGTCTACCGAACAAGTTTATTCAACATTTTTTCATGCCCATGTACGACGCAATATCTCCTGTGAAATATCAGGAGCTAACGACGCTAGCAACTGTTGCTAAGGACTTTTCTGACGACCAGATCCATCGACGATAGCAAATGCTAACTTTTAAGCATAAAGCTAGCTGAAACTACAAAACTATCATCAAAAAAGCATGGACACGCAGAACATATTGCTTAGTAGACATTGAACTTTCATATTAAGGCGGAGGGCGCAAAATGTCCACTTGGGGGGCCGCTAATGGCCCGCGGGCCGCCACTTTGAGACTTGTGTCTTAAAGCATAATTTTTTACATAAATGTAAATTTTATTTTTAAGGATTTTAAAGGACGTTTTGGACTGAATGTGCACAGTTTGCATAAGTTCTATGTGTTGAATTTTGTATTTAAAGTTTTATGAGTCATGTTAGAGTTGTGCAATCTTTGGATCTGCAGGATTTTCCGGACTGACTAAACATGCTTCATTTCAGAAACTTTCAAAGATGTTGTGACATGGCTGCGTTTCAGCTGCTCAGCTGACAGACCATGACTAATCATGGAAACACTTGAGGTTCTTTGGCTTGAAGCGAATGATATCTTATGTGCTACAGATGTGTGCAGACATGTTGGAGAAGCGCTCGCCTGTTGAGTTTCGCAGTGTTGCTGTTGGCGGTATTAGAGCAGTTCTAGAAGTGGTACGGATGAGTTATCATTGAAAACAAGCTATTATTTTATTTTTCTAAATTCTATTGAAATATTTGTGATTGTTGACTGAAAAATTAAATCTCAGCTTGAACAACAACTAAGTTTTTATCCTTTTATTCTTTTGGATTAAAGTTGATTTATTTCAAGCAATCAAATTTGGAAAAGATATAAATGTTTAGGCGTGCAACTTTGAAGGAGTATTCGAAGTAAAAAAATGAACTAAAATATCAATTTATATACATCCATGGCATCACTTAAACACAAAATCTTCAACATACTGTAACTTTTTAATTCCAGTACATTCTGAAGGGGGGGTTAGAGAAAAAAGAAGAAGGTAACTAGGGATGTCCCGATCCGATCATGTGGTTGAAGACTCGATCGGAATTGGGCTCCGTTGTCCGATCAGGATCGGATATTTCATTTATTCTTATTATGATCAGAGCTTTATATTTCAATCTTAATATTCCAGATAAATCCTCCACTAGAAGTCTGCATGTCAAGAACAGATGACAAAATGTTATTCCCGGAAAACGCAGCAGAAACCGGCAACAGTTCAAGCTGAGGACTGATGTAAAGTTAGCTAGCTAGCCGATCACGGATTCAGACTTCCGGGATCAATAACTCTTTTGAAAACGCTTTAAACTGACAGTTAGTGTCTAAACAACAACCTCTAAAGGTATTTCAACAGAAAAAGACAGAGTTTTGTTTCTTTTTAATGTTAAGCTCTTCGTGCTCCAGATAGACTAATGGCTAACCGGCAGCTGCTAACTGCTACATGCTAGCGCTGTGATTAAACTCCTTAGGACCCGAGCTGTCCTTTGATATGCCTGTTTTATTTATCTGAAAGAGGAATAAAAGTTAAGTGTCACAAAAGTATCGGATCGGGACTCTGTATTGAGAAATCCACAAAATCCAGTGAGTCGGAATCAGATCGAGCCCAAAAAAATCTGATCGGGACATCCCTAATGGTATCTGAGGGAGGTAGCATCATAAAACAACCAGGTCCAAAGAGCAATCTGGAATGGGGCGGGGCTTGTCTACACACACACTCAATAGTTGTACACATACCTGTTGGCTAAAGAGGTTTTTACATTTAAAGTAGTCAAAATCTACACAATACAACTGCAGCTCACACACAGTCATACAAACCGATACAAATAAAGCTTTTCAGACACCCAATAGGAACGAGGGTCCCAGAGGAATGATGTTAACACGGCCCGACCAGGCACACCCACTGATAGAGTATTTGGAGAGGCCCAGTTCTCGAGAGCAAGGACTGGAACCTGCACCACCGAGACCTGGACACCCCCAGGCTCCAATGTAGTTTGACCCCCCGCTCTAGATCTTAAATCTCGGGGATCCCTCTCCCGGCATGGAGAGGAGGCTGCTGAGCCCAGGAGAGAGGCACCCAAGAAACAGGACCTCAACACGCCAGACCCCCTAGGCCCCGTACCAAATGGGACCCCCTGCTCCCCACGGAAAAAATTAAAGTCCCACTATTTGTCACACACCTAGGTGTGTGAAATTTGTTCTCCGCATTTGACCCATCCCCTGGGGGAGCGGTGAGCTGCAGACACAGCCGCGCTCGGGAACCATTTGGTGTCTTTTTTGGCCAGTCTTAAAGCCCCCACCCCCCACCCCCCCCCCACCAGATGGGGCCAACCGGGCCACCCACTGTCCCCCCCAAGACCCCGCAGCAAAGGTGGGCCCCAAGGGGGTTGCCCCACCCTGCCCCAGAGCCAGAGAGGGAGTGATCCCAGCCCCTAGGTGCAGGCAAGCCGCCTCCCTGACGTAGGCGGGCCCCCCTAGGATGGGGCCTCATGCCAGCCCCCCCAGCGCAAGCAAGAGGACCACTCCCCAAGCCGAGCCAGACCCCCTGCCCAACTGCACACCCCATACCACCTACGCTAAGGCCCGGGATGCCACACGGCGCCCCCGCCCGCCCCCATCCAGATGCCAGACCAGACCCCCCAACCAACAGAGCTCCCCACACCCCAGTCAGGCGCCAGGAGGCCCTGACCCCCGCCTAACAGTTCCACCAGACAACCAAGGTGCGGGGACACCCAAGCACCCCGCCCCCTAAGTCATGGAGTCAGCTATGGGAGACCAGAGAGACTGAGTTCTTTCTAAGTTACTTGAACTTTTATCTGATCCTTTTTCCAAGCTGATATGATCAAAGAGCAGATTCCTGCACTGATTTACGTTAATGTTTTTCTTGCATTTCCAGTTTAACAAAATAGTTTTTCCATGCAAAGAGTTATGAAGATTACAGACACTAATCCTCCCTCTGTATCGATGGCACTCATGTCACCAAGCACACAAAGTGACGGTGAAGCTGTGATTGAAACATTTATCCAGACTGATAGATCAGCACAGACCTGCTGCCAGAGAGCCTGGACAGGTGTGCAGAACCACAGTGCATGCATGAAGCTGTCAGGTGAGTTACTATCACAGTTCTCACAAACGTCTGAGCTTCTGAGACCCATCATGAACATCCTCTGTCTAGTATAATAAATTCTATGGAGAGTCTTGAATTGGATTAGTTTGGACTTTTGGTCCCGTTCTTTACATGATTGATCATTCTCCGTTTCATAACTTCTGACCAGACATTTTTAACCATACTAATGTAGCTACAAGTCATTAAAAATCCTCGTGTATCAATAAATGACGTGACTATGTAAGTAGACACAACGTCAAACTTTATCACAGCATAAGCAGATCTATGATCAAGATTCAGCAAACACCAATAAAAAAAACAGATTCCTTTCATTAGAAAAACCTTTAATATTATGATCAGTAATGATTGTTCCAATAATTATCATTCACTTTTTAGTGAATGAACTTTTTTTTTTTAAGCTGAACTGACATATTTATGATGTTAAACATTCAGTAGAAATCCTAAGAAACTTTCTTTAAATTCGATTAACTGAGTATTTGTTTGCAGACAGCTTCAGTTCAACTTTTATCAACAAAAATACTTTTTTTGCTCTTTCAAGCGTTGACCTTTCTGTCGTCTTTTGTGCAAGCGAGGGAAACACTGCAACAGGAAAGCAGGAAGTGTCGCACACACTGGAATCTTTGCAACATTTTGAGGTGATCATCATGCAAACTCAAGTGTTGTCAGACAAGTGAGCTCACTCTGAAATAGTTTCAATAACACAAGTTTTAATGAGTAACATGTGGGGTTTAAAAACAGCAGAGATGTTTGAATCCAAACATAAAAAGTCAGTAACTTACAAACAAAATGACTGAAATCTGTAGTTTCACCAAACATGATTTCCTGTTGGATGTTTCTCAACACCTAAATTAAAACATTTTTGCTTAATAAAAACCTGCAATAATTCACTTTGAACTAATTTACAAGCAGCCAAACTGAATATGTTATTCATTATGCTTACTGACTCTTTAAATTAATTTTTTTTATTGGTTCTTCAAAAACAGGAATTCCTGTATTTCTATTTCCAACATAACAAAAATAGAGTAAAATAAAATAGTATTTTATTAATGACACAAATTATTTTTTTTTCCAATTTTCTTATATTTGTAATTTTTAAATTCTTATTTTATTTTCATTTTGTGTTTGTGTTTGAAATAAAGAATAAAAAAAATCTTTAAATGAGGGATAATTAAACTAAGAAATTAGGTAAAATGTTAAGAACGTAAATCTAAAGAAAAAGAAACTAGTAGATGTTTGTGTGGAACGGTTCATAGGATTGTGTGTTCTATATATAAATATGTTTTTTAGAGTGATGGTCTTTTATTATTATTATTATCTTAGTTTTTGTAAAGAATTTTGTGTTACTTACACAAATAGAGCTTTAAAATGCAAAATAAAAAGTGAACAAGAGACCAAATTCGACAGTATTAGAGAAACAAAAAAAGGGAAAAATATTTTAAAAATTTTTCTTGTAAATTCACGACTTTAGATTTTGTAAATTTTTAGTTTTTAATTAGGTAAATTTACGCAATATAACTTCTAAAGTCATAAATATATGACTTTTTTCTCGTAAATTTACTATATTTAAGTCGTAATTAAAAAAAAAAAAGTCTAATTTTTAATTAGGTAAATTTATGTGATATAACTTCTAAAGTCATAAAAAAATGACTTTTTTTCTAGAAAATGTACTATATTTAAGTCGTAATTAAAAAAAAAAAGTCTAATTTTTAATTAGGTAAATTTACACAATATAACTTCTAAAGTCATAAATATATGACTTTTTTCTCGTAAATTTACTATATTTAAGTCGTAATTAAAAAAAAAAAGTCTAATTTTTAATTAGGTAAATTTACGCAATATAACTTTTAAAGTCATAAATATATGACTTTTTTTCTAGAAAATTTACTATATTTAAAGCCCCTGTCACACTAGGATGCGATTCTACGGCGTTCACACGGCGTTATGAAATTTCTCAGAACGCCATAGAAACGCAGGAAAATGAAGCGAAAATTGTTTCAATTTTCGCAAGACGGAGATGTCTCCGCGCTTTCACGGCGATTATGGCGTTCCTACGGCGCATCCGTGGCGTGCTACTGCGTTCCCACAGAGTTTTACTTGGCGTTTCACTGCGTTGTCACGGCGTGCTGACGGAGTTCACACGGCGCGCCAAGAGTTGTCACTGCGTGCCCATGGCGCGTGCACGGCGCAGGTGCCAGATCGTCCCTATGACGTCACGGCAGCGTGTATATATAAGCCAATAGTCAGTCAAACCCGCACTGTTCCTGCCTGTTCCCCAAAGCATCATGACAGGAAAAAAAAGTCGAGAGAGGGCTACGAAAAAGCAGCCCCCAACCCACTGCACCACCGTCTCCTCAACATGCGGAAGTGGAGCTGCTTCCGCCTGACTCTCCATCCCCATCAAGGTCAAGCAGCCCTTCCATCCAGGCACAAAAGACGATGACGGACCTGACTCCTGCTGAGGAGGATGATATGGCTATCTCTATATGATATCTCCGTGCAAGCGCCCCTGTCTACAGCTGCGTCCTTGTGGCGATTATGTGCGTCCTGAGTGCGCGCCTACGGCGCTGCTGTGGCGCTCTCGGCGTTCTCAGTGCGCTGCAACGGTGCTGCCACGGCGCGCACATCAGAACGCCATGAACACGCCGAGCCACGGCGCGCACTTTGTGCATGCACAAAGTGCGCGCCGTGGCTCGGCGTCCATGGAGACACCACGGCGTTCATGGAGATGTCACAGAGATGCTACGGCGCTCATGGCGACCTTACTGCGTTCACCTCAGCGTTCTGCATTTTTTGATGGACGCCGCGCGATCGCAGCAAGAACGCTGCCCTGGTGTGACAGGGGTTTTAGTCGTAATTAAAAAAAAAAAGTCTAATTTTTAATTAGGTAAATTTACACAATATAACTTTTAAAGTCATAAATATGACTTTTTTTCAAGAAAATTTACTATATTTAAGTCGTAATAAAAAAAAAAGTCTAATTTTTAATTAGGTAAATTTATGCAATATAACTTCTAAAGTCATAAATATTTGACTTTTTTTCTAGAAAATTTACTATATTTAAGTCGTAATAAAAAAAAAAAGTCTAATTTTTAATTAGGTAAATTTATGCAATATAACTTCTAAAGTCATAAATATTTGACTTTTTTTCTAGAAAATTTACTATATTTAAGTCGTAACAAAAAAAAAAAGTCTAATTTTTAATTAGGTAAATTTATGCAATATAACTTTTAAAGTCATAAATATATGACTTTTTTCTCGTAAATTTACTATATTTAAGTCGTAATTAAAAAAAAAAAAGTCTAATTTTTAATTAGGTAAATTAACGCAATATAACTTTTAAAGTCATAAATATATGACTTTTTCTCGTAAATTTACTATATTTAAGTCATAATAAAAAAAAATAAGTCTAATTTTTAATTAGGTAAATTTACACAATATAACTTTTAAAGTCATAAATATATGACTTTTTTCTCGTAAATTTACTATATTTAAGTCGTAATTAAAAAAAAAAAAAGTCTAATTTTTAATTAGGTAAATTTACGCAATACAACTTTTAAAGTCATAAATATATGACTTTTTTTTCTAATAAATTTACTATATTTAAGTCGTAATTAAAAAAAAAAAAGTCTAATTTTTAATTAGGTAAATTTACGCAATACAACTTTTAAAGTCATAAATATATGACTTTTTTTTCTAATAAATTTACTATATTTAAGACGTAACTAAAAAAAAAAAAGTCTAATTTTTAATTAGGTAAATTTACGCAATACAACTTTTAAAGTCATAAATATATGACTTTTTTTTCTAATAAATTTACTATATTTAAGACGTAACTAAAAAAAAATAAGTCTAATTTTTAATTAGGTAAATTTACACAACATAACTTTTAAAGTCATAAATATATGACTTTTTTCTCGTAAATTTACTATATTTAAGTCGTAATTAAAAAAAAAAAAATTTCTTTATTTGTAAACTGGTCCTGATACTCTGTTGTAACCAAACATCTCGAGATGGCAATTAACTTAAAAGAGACACAGAGTGAAACCATGCGTGCAAAAACACTCGAGTCACGAGTGTTGGCATGACTGACGAAAGAGTTTCCAAAAGTTTTTTGGCAAGCTTGTGTAAAGTGAAGATAAGAGCGTCCACTGTCAGGAACTGATGTTCAAACTTCCTTATTAACAGCTTTAAATCAGGAGAAAACACACAGCATGGTCCAATCGAGCGATGTTGTTGTGCTGTTGAAAAACTCAATCACCACCAGACAACTGGACAGGAAACTTGAACTTTTATTTAGATTTCAGTAGGTAGGTTAATGGAAGAGCAAACAGTCGGATCAGCTAATGTTAGCTAGCAACATCATAACAATACAATAACTTAAAATCAGTTGTTGGGGTATTTCAGTGCATTATATGTTGTTTTTTTTCACCAGTTACTTTTCTTAGAATCAATAATTTGTTAAAAGACACCGAAATGTTAAATTACAGTGGATGAGTCCGGCTCATTCAATCACCCCCCCCCACCCCCCATGGAATCTCTGAACTCAAAGGACGTCTACATGAGGAGTACGTACAAATAATAATGCTTATGTTTGATTGTCAACCTATACGGCATACTTTTAGCATGATTAACTGCAGATTATGAGAGAGTTTGTCTGATCATGTCAGTGGTAAATGCCTCCACAGGCTTGGATGGGCGTACTGTTAAACGCGGTGAAGTTGAGCTCTGGCAGTCCGCAGTCGTTTTGCAGGAAGTCGTCGCTGAAGTTGCTGGGGTTGTTGAGGTACTGCAGTAGCTCGTCGTTCTGGGGTTCGGCCGAGCTGCACAGCATGGGGTCGGGGGAGTGCGACTCCAGCGTGGGCGGGAAGGACTCCGGAAAATCAACTTGATCTGAGGGCAGAGAGAAGGAAAACAGGAAGTTACGCCAGTGATCGCGGCGGACGCGTTTATTTATGGAGCAGCTTTCAGAGGGAAGTGAGAATGCCAGAAATGTGATGTGATCTGAAGTAGTAAAAAGAGAAACTACCCAGTGATGGTGTAAGAATGGACAAATCACAAAGACTTCCATTTATACTTTCTCTGACCACATTTCAGAAATGAGAGAATGTACACAACTATTTGTGATTAAATGAATAAAAGCAACACGAAAAGCTTTAACCGTCACATTTTAGATTGAGGATTTAACTTTATTTAATGGAATACAAATACCATATTTTTTTATAGATTTATAAGGGCTGGGTTGATTAAATCAATTAATCTATTTAAGCTTAAAGGGTCACCAAACACTGAACAAACTTTTGTCTGTTGGTCATTGCCACACATTTGACAAAATGAAATAAACTTGAAAATATAGTATGTATGCTGCTCCCTACAGGTTGAAATGAGGTATTAAATTTTAATTTCACGACTGGTGAAACCATTTCAAAAGTCCCACGTCATGACCTGCAGCTCCAGTAACGATAACAGTCCTGTTCCCCAAGCCCCACCCCCTTTTGACTGGATTTTCACGTTTCGGCTGTGGGTGGAGTCAGCCTCCAACTTCCTTGTTTGGTTACTCTTAAATAGATCAAAATTGAGTCATAAAAAGTATAAATCAATTTAGCACATGAAGCTAAAGTCCGCTAGCTTGATGCTAATGCTAACACTCAGTCGACCTAAACATAAATTACTGACTAAATTAACATCTTTATAAACTCACAGGAATGAATTTTCCAAACTCTAATGGAAATATTTTTTTAATTTAACCATTTGAGGTCTAAAACAGTTTTTTACTAGAGCTGCCACAAACGATTATTTTAATAGTCGACTAATCACCGATTATTTTTTCCGATTAGTCGACTAATCTGTTCATGGCCAAAGTGGATGTAAAGATGCTGAAGTTGATAACCAGCTAATATATTAGTTAAATGCCAAATTAGCCAAAAAATAAAAAAGAGCCAAAGTTAGCCTAAATAGCTAGCATGCTGCTGAAATATTAGCTAAACTCCAAATTAGCCTTAAAAAATGGAAAAATCCTATATTAGCCAAAACAGCTAGCATATAGCTGAAATATAAGCTAAACTCAAAAATTGCCTAAAAAAATTTAAAAAAGCTTAAGTTAACCAAAATAGCTAGCATGCTGCTGAAATATTAGCTAAACTCCAAATTAGCCTTAAAAAATGGAAAAATCCTATATTAGCCAAAACAGCTAGCATATAGCTGAAATATAAGCTAAACTCAAAAGTTGCCTAAAAAACGTAAAAAAGCTTAAGTTAACCAAAATAGCTAGCAAGCTGCTGAAATATTAGCTAAACTCCAAATTAGCCTTAAAAAAATGGAAATCCTATATTAGCCAAAACAGCTAGCATATAGCTGAAATATAAGCTAAACTCAAAAATTGCCTAAAAAAATTTAAAAAAGCTTAAGTTAACCAAAATAGCTAGCAAGCTGCTGAAATATTAGCTAAACTCCAAATTAGCCTTAAAAAAATGGAAAAATACTATATTAGCCAAAACAGCTAGCATATAGCTGAAATATAAGCTAAACTCAAAAGTTGCCTAAAAAACGTAAAAAAGCTTAAGTTAACCAAAATAGCTAGCAAGCTGCTGAAATATTAGCTAAACTCCAAATTAGCCTTAAAAAAATGGAAAAATACTATATTAGCCAAAACAGCTAGCATATAGCTGAAATATAAGCTAAACTCAAAAGTTGCCTAAAAAAACTTAAAAAGCTTAAGTTAACCAAAATAGCTAGCATGCTGCTGAAATATTAGCTAAACTCCAAATTAGCCTTAAAAAATGGAAAAATCCTATATTAGCCAAAACAGCTAGCATATAGCTGAAATATAAGCTAAACTCAAAAATTGCCTAAAAAAACTTAAAAAAGCTTAAGTTAACCAAAATAGCTAGCATGCTGCTGAAATATTAGCTAAACTCCAAATTAGCCTTAAAAATGGAAAAATCCTATATTAGCCAAAACAGCTAGCATATAGCTGAAATATAAGCTAAACTCAAAAATTGCCTAAAAAATTTAAAAAAGCTTAAGTTAACCAAAATAGCTAGCATGCTGCTGAAATATTAGCTAAACTCCAAATTAGCCTTAAAAAATGGAAAAATCCTATATTAGCCAAAACAGCTAGCATATAGCTGAAATATAAGCTAAACTCAAAAGTTGCCTAAAAAACGTAAAAAAGCTTAAGTTAACCAAAATAGCTAGCAAGCTGCTGAAATATTAGCTAAACTCCAAATTAGCCTTAAAAAAATGGAAAAATCCTATATTAGCCAAAACAGCTAGCATATAGCTGAAATATAAGCTAAACTCAAAAATTGCCTAAAAAAATTTAAAAAAGCTTAAGTTAACCAAATAGCTAGCATGCTGCTGAAATATTAGCTAAACTCCAAATTAGCCTTAAAAAATGGAAAAATACTATATTAGCCAAAACAGCTAGCATATAGCTGAAATATAAGCTAAACTCAAAGTTGCCTAAAAAAACTTAAAAAAGCTTAAGTTAACCAAAATAGCTAGCATGCTGCTGAAATATTAGCTAAACTCCAAATTAGCCTTAAAAAATGGAAAAATCCTATATTAGCCAAAACAGCTAGCATATAGCTGAAATATAAGCTAAACTCAAAAATTGCCTAAAAAAACTTAAAAAAGCTTAAGTTAACCAAAATAGCTAGCATGCTGCTGAAATATTAGCTAAACTCCAAATTAGCCTTAAAAAATGGAAAAATCCTATATTAGCCAAAACAGCTAGCATATAGCTGAAATATAAGCTAAACTCAAAAATTGCCTAAAAACGTAAAAAAGCTAAAGTTAGCCGAAATAGCTAGCATGCTGCTGAAATATTAGCTAAATTCCATATTAGCCTTAAAAAAACGGAAAAATCCTATATTAGCCAAAACAGCTAGCATATAGCTGAAATATAAGCTAAACTCAAAAATTGCCTAAAAAAACTTAAAAAAGCTTAAGTCAACCAAAATAGCTAACATGCTGCTGAAATATTAGCTAAACTCCAAATTAGCCTAAAAAACCTTAATAAATGCCAAAATATTCCAAAAAGCTAGCAGAATGCTATTATAACTTTCAACTTTACTACAATCTGACTTCATACAATATAAAGTAACGACTAATCGACTATTAAATTAGTTGTCGATTATTTTAATAGTCGATTAGTCATCGATTAGTCGACTAATCGTGGCAGCCCTATTTTTTACTCATACTTTCTTCTCCTGGAAGAAGGTGTAACTCTATAGCGCAGTCGCCACCTAGTGGCCAAACTGAAACGCCCTCCAGGAGAAGCAGAACAATCGTTGGAACTTCTCCACTTGAGGATCCATGTAACACTGCATGCTAATAACAATCTCATTATTTCTTTAAGCTGAACTGTATCAGATTATTATAAATATATTCAAAAAATATAGTAGATTATTAAAGTATTTCTAAAAAAAATGTGTAAAATCGAATCGTTTCTGGAAATCATTATCGATACCCAGCCCAAGAATTTATAAAGGAAGAATAAAGATATTAAAGTAGAAAATATTTGTTAGTAACCACAACCAAGAAGCTTTAAATCGGGGGCAGTGAGATCCACCACCCTGGCTTTATATTCCAGTGCTCCCTTCCAGTTCGGAATGACAGACTCCAGATAATCAACGACAAGAAGAGCAGGGAGAGGTGGAGCGACGGCAGAGTGGAAGCTCCTGGAGACCAGGATGGAGCAGCGCTGCGTCACATGCATGCAACAGCATGCAAGCAGCCAACGTCGAACCTTCAGACGGCAGCAGTCTCATTGAGCCATGCAACTGAATCTACGCAGCGTTGAGTTTAGGATAATAGGAGTTTGTTGGACACGGTTCCAGCTGGACTGGACAGCAAGGAGAGCCATGACTCACCAGCCAGCTCTCCATTCAGGCCGCTCTGTGGCTCCAGGCCAGAGGACATGAGAGACCTAGCCTCCAGAGTGTTCCTACACGACCAATGACAAACAGCCATTACAACCAGATGCCCTAACATTAAAAGGGTGTGGCTAAACTACTTTTTTTTTACGTTCTTTTTTTGTAGTTTTTGAATTTTAGGGATTTTTTTTTTGTTGACAAAGATGCACGACGAACAAATAAAACTTACTCTTTTGAAACAAACATCAACTTGGTTTTGATGTACTTTATGTAGGGACTGTCATCTGAAAGAAAAACATTTATTTGGTTTATCTGCAAGAAGACGGAAAAGGTTTGATGCTTTTGCTGGAACAATGATTTGACTTCTAGTCACCTCCGGTCTTGTCTGTGTAGAACTTCCCAAAAGCCTCGTCTTTTGGAATGTTGGGATACAGGAACTGCAGAGGGTTTTCCGGGACGTTTTCAGCCTCTAAGATCTGGTAGTTCCGTATGATTTCATGAAAGGGGATCTGGGAGAGGTCAAGTCTGGTGAAAGGCTGGACTGTCTTTATGTCAGGGTTCCCTGAAATGGAGGCGGATCCATGCATTAAACGATTGGTTCCCTCAGAAATGCCGACTCAGTCATTTTCACCGTCATTACCGCTCGAGTCGACTTCCACCCAGGAGAAGGTGATCCCTCCGATGACACTTTCACTGAAGCGCAGCAGGAACGTGCCTCTCTGCTTCTTCTTCAGAAGAGACTTCTCTTTGCTCTTGTTCACAAAACCCATGATGAGTCTGGTTTTATGGAAGAAGGTTAGAAGATTCATTTCCTTTCTTAAATAAAAGCTCCAAGCTTACCGATGTTGTGATAGCAACAGAAAAAAGGTGTCATTTGGAATTGGTTTAAGAAAAAAAAAGGTAACACTTTAGATGAGGTGCTGCAAAACAATCAATACAATGTTGACAAACATAGTTCATACATTTGTTAAGCTTGTAAGAAGTTTGTTAATATGATCTTTGTAGATGATAATCTGACTTTAGATGTTAATGAATCTAAGAAAGTGTGTTAAAGAACTTTTTTCGCCTATTTGTGCAATAAATGTCTCACTAACACCCTATAAACACATTAATAATGTTTATTCATTTGTTAATAAAGTTTGTTAAGGAATCTTTTTATAAAGTGTTAGCAAAAAAAAAACTATTGAAGACTAAAGAAATATATATATACATACACACATACATACATAAATATACACACACACATATATACATATATATAAGTTATATATATATAAATATAACATACATACATACATATATACATATATACACATATATACGTGTATGTAACCCTTCCGTTCTCCTTAGCTTGTTTACATTAAAAGTGGGGTCATCTGGACACCACAGGACAGTGCGTTGAACTTTTTTTTTTCACTGATTTCGGAGTTTCACTAATGTCCATGGCAGACATAAAATCCTGTCCCCCTTCGTCCACATTTGTCATGGAAGAAATCGCATAACAATATGTGGTTGGAGCCATCTGGACCCCAAGGAGAGCGGAAGGGATATACACGTATATATGTGTATATATATGTGTATATATATATATATATATATATGTGTATATATATGTGTATATATATATATATATGTGTATATATACACATATATGTACATATATATATACATACATATATACACATATATATACATACATATATATACATATATATATACATACATATATATACATATACATACACCTACATATACATACATATATATATACATACATATATATACATACATATATACACATATATACACATATATATATACACATATATACATACATACATATACATACATATATATACATATACATACATATACACATACACATATATACATACATATACATATATATATATATATATATATGTATATATATATATAGGAAGAAAAAGTTTCATAAATGTTTACAAGAGTTACGTGAAACTGCAAATCTACAGGGGAACACTGTATACATTAATTTAAACCTTTTTTAGAAGTCCTATTTTTCAAAGCGACTGGATTATTTTCTCTGCTGAAACATTTAAAAGAGTAAATCCCCGATGGTTAGTCGTCTTTAGTTGAATGCACTCACCCTTCCCTCCAAAGATCTTCCAGGTACATCTTCACCATCACCAGGATCCCATCAAACCACAACCAGAACGTTTCAGGTGTGTTCTCCTGTAAAAGAAGAACAATAACTAGAAAACAATAAATAAATAAAAGAATCTACAATGATGACAGTTCAACAAAAAAGTTCATTACAAAGAAAAAATGGAAACAGCATGAATTATGTTCCCTTGATTCAGACATCCAATAATATTCAAATAATTATATAATTAGAAGTAATATTTATCACTGATTAATCTATATCAGATAATGGCGTTTCTTGAAAATAATTTTATATCTAAATTTTATTTCGAACAATGCATAGAAAACAATAACAAAAGAAAAGAGAAAAGGAATATAGATTATTAATTAGAACAAATAACGTTGTTCGAAAAGTACGTAGAAGTTAAAGTTTTTAATCCTACCCCAACAATATACCTTAAGTTTATACAGTATAATCTGTCAAACGCTGACATTAAAAACCTTTCGTTGTTATCAAAAATCTGTCCACATAATCATACACACACCAACATGTACAGACGAAAAAACTTTTTGATTGATTTAAAAAAAAAAATCGTTTTGTTTTTTTAACACATGGAAGTTTGTTGCAGCAAATAAACAGACAATATTTTGGAGATTTCTAATCTTACCTTACTAAATTTGGACCAAGTGACACTGCAGGTGTCATAGTTTTCTTGTTTTCCTAAAAACAAAAAAAAACCCAATAGATAAATGCATTAAGAATCACATGAATAAAAATTGAATATAATAAAAATATTGATCAAGCATTCAGGTATTGGAAATTATAATAATATACATTCTAATAAATAAAAAGAATCTGTTCTGGATCAGTATTTGGAGGCCAGAACTGCATATTATTGTATCCTTTCGGGATATGATAATGTTACTGAAAAATGACCTAAACTATTGATCGCACTCTTAACGGAAAGAAATAATGCATAAAACATGGCGGAACTCTTTACCAAAAAGCCTGTGTGCAATCATTTCCAGCTGAGCGCCGTCCAGGCCGCGCTTGGTGGCCGAGAGAAACTGCCAACTCAACATTTCTGCAAACTGCGGCCACGGGGCGGCAGGAGTGTTGGCAAAGAACATCACGTCCTGCAGGAGAAACAAAGCACAAATGCCTTCAAAATCTGCCTCCTGTTGCTTTTTACTGTGGGATTTTTTTGGGTCGTCGGACCATAAAGAGTCATAGGGAGGAGGGGCTGCATCTTCGCGGATGTGCAGGTGTGTCTTTCAGTTCCCTTGTGGCTCGTTCAAATGGAAAGTACCGTCGTCAGGCGTGCGGGTAGAGTATTGTGAAGTACTGAGACGGCCGTTTTAAAGACTAAACAATCTCAGAAACTTTCTGTCCTGATGCTATTGGATCTCAGTGCTGCCTTTGATAGAGTAGATCACCAGATCTGATTGGACAGACTCACAAAACTATTCTTACAGATTTATTTTACAGACTGACATATTTACAGAAGTATGGATAGATACTCTTCAAGAATCTATGAGATGATTTGTGGGGTTCCCCAAGGATCCATTTTAGGTCCGATACTCTTTCATTTGTACATGTTGACAGTTGGGAATGTCATCAGGAGACACAGCAGTAACATTCACAGCTATGCTGATGACACTCAGCTTTACATCACCGTGTCTCCCATTGATCTTGAACCAATAAACACTATTAAGTTGTAAACTGACCAATCAGATGACCCAGTAAAAGTATTTGGTGCCTCTTCCCTTTAGGGGAAGAGGTTTGGACTTCTGTTATGGCTCCGGCCGCATTCTTTTTTTGTTTTTTATTTAATAACAAAACCTAAAATCATAACAATAAAAATTTAATTATACCGTCCAAAAAAAGGGAAAACTTATATCATCTCCCCCTATTGTTAAATCATAAATGGAAATCAAAGAACGTAAAAAACTTTTTTTCACAAGTTTTGTTTTTCTGGTATTCAGTTGTTTACATTTTGTGCATCTATTTTTCATGAGTGGATTAACAGTCTGTGGCTTCCACTTTAGACAGAATAGGTTAGGTGCAGCCAGGTAGGACATTTTCTGGGATTAGATAGGTGGAGTTGTGTTTGGCCTTGCTTCACTCTGAAGCCATTTAGCTTCACCTCTTTAAGTTATCAGTTGTTATTCACGATGTCCTTGTAACTAAATTAGTTACTTTTAATAGAGACAATATTTTGATGCTTTAGTTGTCGTCTTTTGTTGATGCTATCTTTCTCAAAAAGCATAACAACTTCCAACAACCTCAGTCCTGATTTGCGACAGTAGTTGCCATAGAAACGTTGGTTCAGACGTACTTTGACCAAACACTGCTCACTAGTCTCATCTGGCTCCAAATGTTAACATCCGTATCATAGAAAAATGGCGACTGAATTGACTTCATTTAGCCGGCGGTAAGGCATTTCCATGGGTGACGTCCAGTCACTCAGTCCAGTTTTCTTGTACAGCCAATGGTAGGTAGCTTCGTAGAAAAATGTCCATGAATGTCTTCTCTCTACGGCGGTCGTAGACCTTGATGTTTCCTGAGAGCTGCATCCATGCTCCATAGAGGTTTGCCCATTTTTCCTCCTCAGAGAGCACGGATCCACCCGTCAGGGCAATTGTGACTGAGGCTGAAGAATAAGAGGCTCTGCGGTGCAATTGTGAAGACGTTCATGTACCTTGTGGTCCTGGCTGAGCATGTTGCACCAGAGGATGGATGCCCAGGCGCTCTGCTGCTGGCTGGAGTTGGAGATGATCACCACAGGCAGGGAGCAGGTCTGCAGGCAGAGTGTTGGTCAGGAAAAGAAACAAAAGTCCCAACAGCTTCCCTACACCTACGTCTTCTCCTTATCCCTACATTTAGCCCTTCAAGATGAGAGAACAACTCCCACTATGACAATTTTTAAATTTAAAAATAACGTTCCCAGTAGTGTTTTAATTATGATTATGAAGTTTTTAACCAAAATTCCACAACCTAAATGTTTTAAAAATTAGGACTGTAACGAGTATCCGGGTGCTCGGGTATTCGCGATCTGCTCCCGAAATTTCGAGTACGAATATTCGCGACGTCCAATATCGCTGATTCGTGATCTTTATAAATATAGTCAATTGTTGTAAAATATTATCAAAATATGATCTGGGGACGATGTATTTTTGCCCTGAAATACAGATTAATGTTGTATTGTAACCCGTCCCTATGAGACCACCTGTAATGGGTGCCCATGGACTGCCACCTTGTCGTGGTTGGGGGGCTTGCGCGTCTCGAGGACCTGGATAGCTATGCTGGCTGGAGCTTTACGCTCCTGGTAGGGTCTCCCATGCCAGACAGATTGAAGGGTAGAGGCCAGACCACAAGAGCAGTCCACTGGCCCTCCAGGTTGGGGGTTTGGCACAGGGCTAACCACCCGGTCCTATAAAACCCAACATGGTTATGGAAACAGCAACGAAATCAAAAACCACTCTAACGTGCAACGGGCCTCCAGAGCCCCAACAAAAGGCTTATATGAGTGACGGTGGTGAAAGCCAGACCTTGGAAGCCACTGACAGGAAGATGGAAGTAAGAAAAAGAGGACGGCCTAAAATCACCTGGCGCCGAACAGTGGAGGCCGAGCTGAAAGAATTTGGATACACCTGGGGAACCATCTACACCTTGGGCCGCGTCCGTCAGAAATGGAAAGATTTCGTTGCTGCCCTAAGCGTCTCAAGGCGTAAAGGGCAGTAAGAAGAAGTTGTATTGTAAGCTTACGAACTACAACAAAGCCCAAAAAGCAGCGGTGCCGCTACCGGAAGTAAACATCTTCATGACTGTGAACTTCCGGTTTTCAAAGTAAAACTAGCGAGAGCTTTTCTCCGTTCAGAAACCAAGACTGAAGTTCTGTTCACTGACATAACTTCTGAAAAGAATAATTATCTTTAACACCGGAGCTTTACTTCCAGTGTTTATGTTCTTTTGGTTATGATAACTCTTCAACAGTTGACGCAATTAACGAAACTCCATCTTATTCTGAAGAAACGCAGCCTCGAGCTGCTGAAAGGCGGATGTAATCAACGTGAATCAGATGATTCTGCTGCAGAAAAAAAATACGTTTTTCTTACGGGCTGTACACCAATCTGTAAAGTTTAGAACGTAAAATATTGAAGAACTTTGTGGATAGAAAACTGTGGAGAAAATTTTCAGGTTTTGCTTTTAAATGATCCAAAACATCAGTGATTTGTATTATGTTACAGTGAACTTAAACAGAAGATTGCGAAAAAACAAAAAAAAGTTTAAAATGACAAACAGCATTTCTTTCTATCTGAATCTTTATGTTTTTTAATCAGTTTTGTTGATTCTGATCTCCTGTTTTAAATAAAGGTATAAATAATGAATAAATATAAATAACAATTTTCATCCATACAGTAAGTAGACATTCAAATAGCAATAAACATTATATTATAAAGTAAGAATCGTGGTTCGATTCGTGAATCGTTGAGCTTGATTCGTGAATCGAATCGGATTGCCACCTGAGCAACGATCCACAGCCCTATAAAAACGCATTTTTCTTGTTTATCTGAAGTCTCTGTTTCCAAAATCTCCTCTGAGGAGGCGTGGCTTTCGATTCCCTCCTGTATGATAACGATAACTGTGTCTCACTAGCGTAAGCCAGAGTGGTAGGGAAGCAATTCGGAGTCGGGCACAGGGTCGACATTAAAATAGTAAACATAATAATATATATTACATAAATGAATCTTATACTAAACTCACCTGTAACTTGACTAAAAAGCCTTTCAGTTCAAAGTCTGTGTCGAAGTAAATCAGGTGCAGCTCCTCCGTCACGCTCAGAGAAATCTACATGAAACGAGCAGAACAAATGTAACCAGCGGCGATCTAATGAGGATATAAAACAAACTTCTTCTTCTCGTCTGGAACTCACATCACTCACTCCTTTGCCTCCGTTTCCACATTTCTGCTCCCTCAAGGTCTACAAGCAGCAACATGCAGAGAAACAAACGTTGACAGGTGTGAGAGGTTAAATGAGTGGTGCATTAGCTTTAAAACTGTGTTTATTATTTCACAGCATTCACTTAGGGCAGAGGTCGGCAACCTTTAACAGTAAAAGAGCCATTTGGGACGTTTTCTACGGATCAAAACCTAAAAGGAGCCGCATTGACTTACATTAGTCTTTAAGAAATTTGGATTTGCATTCATAACCTTCTTTTTGTTTTGTTTTTTCAAATAAATATGAATGTCTACTTTTGTCACGAACAAAATAAAAAATATATATATAAAAATAAGTTAGCATCTCTTTAAAAAGAGATTTTTTTAACTTAAGCTAGCTTGTTGCTTAATTACTAGCTGAACTTCAAATTAGCATAAGGTTTCTCTGTAAATTGAATCAGCTAAAAATGTTAGCATGTTGCTAAAATAAAATCTAAACTCAAAATTAGCCTAAAACATACAGTAGATAACAAATTAGCTAAAAATGTTAGCATACTGCCAAAATATTAGCTAAACTCCAAATTAGCATAAAAAATAGAGGCCAAATCTGCCAAAAAAAAGCTAGCTCATTGCTTAATTACCAGCTGAACTTCAAATTAGCATAAAGTTTCTCTGTAAATTGAATCAGCTAAAAATGTTAGCATGTTGCTAAAATAAAATCTAAACTCAAAATTAGCCTGAAACATACAGTAGATAACAAATTAGCTAAAAATGTGAGCATATTGCCAAAATATTAGCTAAACTCCAAATTAGCATAAAAAAATAGAGGCCAAATCTGCCAAAAAAAAGCTAGCTCATTGCTTAATTACTAGCTGAACTTCAAATTAGCATAAGGTTTCTCTGTAAATTAAATCAGCTAAAAATGTTAGCATGTTGCTAAAATAAAAGCTAAACTCAAAATTAGCCTAAAACATACAGTAGATAACAAATTAGCTAAAAATGTTAGCATATTGCTAAAATATTAGCTAAACTCCAAATTAGCATAAAAAATAGAGGCCAAATCTGCCAAAAAAAAAGCTAGCTCATTGCTTAATTACTGGCTAAACTTCAAATTAGCATAAGGTTTCTCTGTAAATTAAATCAGCTAAAAATGTTAGCATCTGCTAAAATAAATGCTAAGCACTCAAATTAGCCTACAACATACAGTAGATAACAAATTAGCTAAAAATGTTAGCATATTGCCAAAATATTAGCTAAAATCAAAATTAGCATAAAAAACGAATTAGGGGCCAAATCTGCCAAAAAAAAAAAAAAAAAAAAAAAAAAAAAAAAAGCTAGCTTGTTGCTTAATTACTAGCTGAACTCCAAAATAGCCTAAAATTCCTCAGAAAAATAACTTAGTCAAAAACGTTAGCATGTTGCTAAAATAGAAGCTAAATTCTAAATTATCCAAGAAAAATTTAAGTAGATAAAAAAATAGCTGCATTTTACTAAAATATTAGCTAAACTTTAAATTATCCTAAAAACCCCACTAGAAAACAAATGAGCCAAAAACGTTGGTATGTTGCTAAAATAATAGCTAATCTTGAGCCGCTATGGAGAGATAAAAGAGCCACATGTGGATCTGGAGCCGCAGGTTGCAGACCTCTGACTTAGGTAGTTTATTTTCATTATTATTATTATTATTTCATGATTACTGACCAAATGTCTGAAGTCTGCCACCATTCCTCCACTGTGGCTCTCAGCCATGTTCAGTGCCTTCGTTTTGGTTCCCAAGACGTTAAAACGACGATAACTACAAAGAGAAAAGACAAAGACGGAATCATTCAATCTGAAAGCTCAGTGCGGTTCCCATAGAAACACCGATAATATTCAAGACAGCGGAAACTCACCCTTTAATCTGAGGAACCTCCCTAAAGTAACACAAAGAGAAACATTGATGTAAAATGAAAAATAAGGAACAGAAACATAGAAGAAGACCAGATCTCACCTGTCCATGGATACCACCACTTTCATGGAGTGGTTCAGCTCAGGAAACTTTACCAGAATTCTGATCAAGAAAAGAAAAAAATGAGAATATTGACTTAAACCTTACGTGTCATCCTAACAAAAACTAAAATCAAGTGTCTGTGCTAGCCTGGGGGCGGAGTAGGGCTGCCACGATTAGTCGACTAATCGATGACTAATCGACTATTAAAATAATCGACAACTAATTTAATATTGGTATAATTTTAAGGCTAATTTGGAGTTTAGCTAATATTTCAGCAGCATGCTAGCTATTTTGGTTAACTTAAGCTTTTTTAAGTTTTTTTAGGCAATTTTTGAGTTTAGCTTATATTTCAGCTATATGCTAGCTGTTTTGGCTAATATAGGATTTTTCCGTTTTTTTAAGGCTAATGTGGAATTTAGCTAATATTTCAGCAGCATGCTAGCTATTTAGGCTAACTTTGGCTCTTTTTTATTTTTTGGCTAATTTGGCATTTAACTAATATTTTAGCTGGTTATCAACATCAGCATCTTTACATCCACTTTGGCCATGAACAGATTAGTCGACTAATCGGAAAAAATAATCGGTGATTAGTCGACTATTAAAATAATCGTTTGTGGCAGCCCTAGGGCGGAGCAGACTCTTCCTGAAAGGGGCGGTCTCATCTTGTGACATCATCACATGACGCCCCGATCGTTTTCATGGGTATGGGAGCGCAGATTTTTAGAAAATTATTTAGAAATGTGTGAACGGATCAAAGAATCGCTTTGGTTGATTGATTTCAAGCATAGATTGAAACAATGATTGATTAGAAAATAGAAAACAAACAAAAATAAAACACACTTATGTCATATTTGGATCATTCATTTTTTTTTGATAATTAACTAAAGTCAGTAGTTTGATTGATTGCTTGAAAAGAAGTTTAAAGAAGCGAATTTAAATAATCTCACCCATAATTAACTACTTTATTTAACAGTTTTGCATTATTATGTAATCCGGTTGCAAAATAAAGTACTTGTTGGTTATTGATTAATCTCATCAAACATTATTTCAGTAAACGGTAACATTGATCATACATCATGTAACATATATGTGATACTCATTGATTATCATCAGAATACAATGTCATATAGATGCAGAAAAATAATCATTACACATTGAAATCAAGTATTAAAGTAACGATAGAGTGCTTATTGATTATTCTCTGAAAGAATTCTTATATATTTTCATTAAACATTAATGATTCACACATGAATCCTGTGATTGTAAACTTTTTCAGTAATCATTCCTGCATATTACATAACATAAAACTCATTGAAAAAAGCTTTGATTATTTCATCATATTCAAGTTCAGACATTTGGAATGATTCAAACATCAGTTGATCTTATCTTCATATTGTGAAATTAGAGTTTCTTTATACGTTTTCTTGAATTTATAAATGTTTGAACATAGTTTGATCTCATGACTTAACTTGTTCCAGAGTTTAGTTCCACACACAGAAACACAGAAACTTTTCTTTGTGGTTCTTATCAATCTGACCTTGAAGTTCCTGCATCCTCTCAGTTTGTTCCTCCTTAATTTCCTACAAACTGTTTTTGGATATTTTATGATAATGTTTTTCCACTAGTTCTCTATAGAAATTGTGTTGTGTAAAAATCAACAAAATCATACAGTTTTAATATTCTGGATCATTAAAATAAATTGTTAATGTGATCAAGATAACCGGCTCTATGTAGAATTCTGATTAATTAATTCTTAATTCTGTTTTTGAAGCAAAAAAGAGAGAACTCTTATAATTATTAACCTAAATTTCTATACAGTCGGTGAAATATGGTAATATTAAGGAGCAGCGCAATAAATATCAACAGTTATATTCTAATATATATTTTGATTTATTTATAATTGAAATACTTTTTGAAACTTTAGTTTGTCTGTTTTTTTTTTATGAAGTTTTTTACTATCACTTTTATGTATTTTACTTTTTTAATTATGAACTTTTTAAGTTACATTTTAACTGTTTTAATGATGACTATTTTACTCCATTATGGGTTTTATTTTTAATTTAACTGTGTGGTGTTATGTATGGAGCAGGGACAATTACATAATTTCCGTAAGGATTAATAAAGTATATCTAAAGTATATCTATGTGTGGCTTCCAACTCAGTTTGTTATCAATAACAATCTCTAATATTGTAATTTCTTTCGATTAAGTCACTATTATCTTGAATTGAGAGCTCTGTATTGGCTTTGTAATCACCAAAAACCATCACTCGGGATTTGTCCAGATTCAAAGTTTGTTGTAATCTATTCATGATTTTATTTTGATTAACTTGTTAATTAGCTTTGGGGTTCATTATAGTGAGGATTGAACCGTATAATACACTCAACAAGTAGAATTTGTTTATGGTATGGGAGTTTCCTCACATTCATTTGAACTAAACAACAACCCAAGACGCATGACTTTCATTGGCCGAAGGAGACAGGATGAAAGTCCAAACTTTAATAAAGAGACGTAAACTACAATAACAGGAATCTGTAGAAAGCAGTTCTACTCAAGCTTAGCAGAAATGGAACATGGGTTCAGATCTCCCAGTGAGCAACAGGGACGTGGCGTCAGGGGAAGGCAGTACGGCAAGCCGAAAGGATCAAAAATCACCAGGAGAAGCGGGCGTGGCAGTACCTCACCTGCACACGTACTACAGATTATAATAATTATCTGAAATATATAAACGTTCCAACAGTTAGTTTCCGCAGATTTGGTCTGCATTAGGGCTGCCACGATTGGTCGACTAATCGACGACTAATCGACTATTAAAATAGTCGGCGACTAATTTAAAAGTCGATTAATCATTACTTTATATTATATGGAATCAGAGTGTTCTAAAGTTTAAAGATATAATGACATTATTCTAGCTTTTTGAACTATTTTGGAATTTATTAAGGTTTTTTAAGCTATTTTTGAGTTGCTAAAATTTACTTACTAGCTATTTTGGCTAATTTAGGCTTTTTTGTTTTTAAGGCTGTTTTGGAGTTTAGCTAATATTTCAGCTACAATTTAAGCTATTTTGGCTAATTTAAGGCGTTTTTGTTTTTTAAGTTATTTTGGAGTGTAGCTAATATTTCTGCTACATGCTAGCTATTTTGGCTAATTTAGGCTTTTTTTTTTGTTTTTTTTAGGTATTGTGGAGTTTAGCTAATATTTCTGCTACATGCTAGCTGTTTTGGCTAATTTTCTATTTTTTTTAGGCTATCTTGGGGTTTACTAATATTTCAGAGGCATACTAGCTATTTCGGTTAATTTGGGCTTTTTTGTTTTTTAGGCAATATTGGAGTTTAGCTAATGTTTCAGCTACATGCTAGTTTTTTTGGCCAACTTGTTTTTTTTCTTTTTTTCTGTTTTTTGAGCCAAATTGTCATTTCTGTTTTATATATTTATTGTATTTTCTACATAACACAAAACAAACAACAACTACCCCCCCCCAATTCTGCTGCCAATAGTTATACCAATTATAATTACACTCTTACATTAAGATATATATACACATATATGCAGAAAAAAAGGGAAAACAAAAAGGTTAAGATACAGTACTTAAAGAAATAAAATACCAGAGGGAAAAGAAAAACAAAACAACATTGAAAGAAGGTTACTCTATCACTTTTGTAGATGGGTGATTAAAAAAAACCAAGAAGGGCTTCCACATCGAGTTACATTTTTGTTCAGATTAAATTGACATTTAACAAATATTTTAAGTGGCTATCAGCTTCAGCGATTTCAGCTATCAATTTCAGCATTTTTAGCCACTAGCATCTTCAGCGGCCAAATTCATCTAACAGTATTCGCACTAGCACTATTGCAGGTAATGCTATATATCTAGTTTTTAGTTAGTTTAAAACTAATGATGGTTAAGATTTGCGTTTTACATCTACTTTGTGCATGACCGATTAGTCGACTATTAAAATAATCGTTTGTGGCAGCTCTATTCTTCATACATATAAGAAACTACATCTTTGTTTATGTTCTAAATTCAAAGATGTGTGTATTTATGCTTTGAAGTACTTTATATATATATATTTTTTTTTTAAATATTTGTTTAAAGATTTTCAAAATTTTAGGCTTATATGTTGTTGTTTTTTTTCTGAACCGTGAACTTTGTTATCCGTTATAGCAGGGAAGTATATTTATGTACTTTTACTGTCTGTTGGACATACTTCCTCTCTATAAAGTAACAGCTGTGTGATCCTGGCATGCAAACTCAGCTGTATACGTATTGATTAATGTATCATTACATCATAACAGTTATCCATTAACAAGACCCGGTCTGATGACTCTGTTGCACTGTGACAGCTGTTTTACAGCCATGTAAAACAGCCCACATCACTCCGATTTTAGAATCCCTGCATTGGCTCCCCATAAGCTTCAGGATCGATTTTAAGATACTTTTACTGGTTTTTAAATGTCTTAATGGTCTTGGGCCTTCTTATTTTTCAGATCTTTTAGTTAAATATGAACCCTCGCGGACCCTGAGATCCTCTGGCACAGGTCTACTAATCATTCCACCTGTGAAAACCAAAACGCACGGAGAGGCATCTTTTCAGCATTATGGCCCTCGTTTGTGGAACAGTCTGCCAGAGAACCTGAGGGCCGCAGAGAACATAGCTGCTTTTAAGAAAGGTCTTAAAACACATCTTTTTAACCATGCTTTTAGCTAATTTTATTGTTTTTATTTACTTTGTTTTTATTCATGCATCTATTTGATCCCATGTTTTATGATTTTTATGATCTTTTTTAATGATATTTAATTTATTCATTTTTATGGTCATGTTTTATTGTTTTATTGTTTGCTGATTTTACAAATATACTTAATTTTATTATTCTACCATTTTTCTTTTTTAATTTCCAGTGCCTCCTCAGCTGGTTCCTCTCCCTCTGGTTACTGCTGTCCAGCTGCTGCGGCTCTAGGTGGGGACCTGCATCGCTACCTAGCTGTGGTGAGGCTGGGTCCCCGCCTGTGACGCTGCGGCATGCTGGTTATGCAGTTGTCTCCAGAGGAAGAGGCTCCAACTACATTAGTGTCTCCAACATCTAACTTCTGTGCTCAGCCTGTAGTCATTGGGGGTGTGTGTGGGTGGGTGGGATTGGGGGTATACTTGTGGATCTGGGTGAAGGGGGGAATTATGTGACTTTATTGTACTTTGCATTTGTTTTTATTATTGCGTTTGTTTTAAGATTTTTTATGTGTAAAGCACTTTGTGTTATTCTATATATGAAAAGTGCTATAGAAATAAAGTTGATTGATTGATTGATTGATGTAAATATGAATGTAATGTTATGGACCACTGATATGAAGAAGACAGTTTCTGCTGACTTGTACAAATCTAAATGAATGTCCTATAAAAAAAACATTCAGTATTGTATTTATCCTCTATGAATAAAGATGATTGTAGCACAGAACAAGTCTGACCTCGTCTTGGCAGAGAACTGGACGTTTGTGCGCAGAACCAGAGGGCCTTTTCCTTGAGGCATGGAAGGCTGAGTCTCGACCACAAACGAACTTTAGATTGAAAAACAGAAAAAAGGGTGAGAACATCTCAAAAACATTTTGCGTAAAACTGTAGCTATGTCCCCCCAAATCACTGTGTTCGCCATTTTCTACAGCTGTCCAAATCTACTAATTCCAAAAGTGCACCAGAAGTCTTTGCAAAAACTAGCGTGCATCGATGGTCACTAGATTAGCTCATATAGACCACAATGCATTGTGGTCAAACAATTTTGAACCAAAAAAAAACGTGTTTAAATGTAATTTTTGAATAATTCATCCACATTTTCACCTTCAGAACACAGTGGAGTCATAAATTAAAGCCGTGAAATGTTTTATTCGGCGACGTCGTATCCGTTTTTTAGAAAAACAAAAGTAAAGTAGTGAGCATTGTGTTCGACTTGCTTTTACAATCCAGGGCACTAGATAGTATTAGGGCTGCCACAAACGATTATTTTAATAGTCGACTAATCACCGATTATTTTTTCCGATTAGTCGACTAATCTGTTCATGGCCAAAGTGGATGTAAAGATGCTGAAGTTGATAACCAGCTAAAATATTAGTTAAATGCCAAATTAGCCAAAAAATAAAAAGAGCCAAAGTTAGCCTAAATAGCTAGCATGCTGCTGAAATATTAGCTAAATTCCAAATTAGCCTTAAAAAAACGGACAAAATCCTATATTAGCCAAAACAGCTAGCATATAGCTGAAATATAAGTTAAACTCAAAAGTTGCCTAAAAAAAACTTAAAAAAGCTTAAGTTAACCAAAATAGCTAGCATGCTGCTGAAATATTAGCTAAACTCCAAATTAGCCTTAAAAAAATGGAAAAATACTATATTAGCCAAAACAGCTAGCATATAGCTGAAATATAAGCTAAACTCAAAAGTTGCCTAAAAAACGTAAAAAAGCTAGTTAACCAAAATAGCTAGCATGCTGCTGAAAATATTAGCTAAACTCCAAATTAGCCTTAAAAAAATGGAAAAATACTATATAGCCAAAACAGCTAGCATATAGCTGAAATATAAGCTAAACTCAAAAATTGCCTAAAAAAACTTAAAAAAGCTTAGTTAACCAAAATAGCTAGCATGCTGCTGAAATATTAGCTAAACTCCAAATTAGCCTTAAAAAAATGGAAAAATACTATATTAGCCAAAACAGCTAGCATATAGCTGAAATTAGTTAAACTCAAAAGTTGCCCTAAAAAGCTAAAAAAGCTAAAGTTAGGAGGCCGAAATAGCTAGCAATGCTGCCTGAAATATTAGCTAAACTCCAAAATAGCCTAAAAAACCTTCATAAATAGCAAATATTCCAAAAAGCTTAGCAAGAATGCTATTATAACTTTCAACTTTACTACAATCTGACTTCATACAATATAAGTAAACGACTAATCGACTATTAAATTAGTTGTCGATTATTTTAATAGTCGATTAGTCGACTAATCGTGGCAGCCCTAGATAGTATTGCACTATATCCCTTTTTAGTGGTTACGGAGGGAATTTGGACCCAATCTGAGAGAATTTAGCAAACGTTTACGAAAAGCTAAGACCTTTTGAGTAACTTCTGAAGGAGCGCGTCTGTTCTCTTCTGCAGTGCGGGTTTCTGGGCTTTCACCGGGTCGTTTTCATACGTCATTTTCCCTACGAGCTCATCCAGCTTTTTCAAGAACTCCAGCATCTGGAAAAGACACACGGCCACGCTGGTGAACCTGAACGGAAAACAAAGGAATATTAGATCCAACTTAAACGATTTCATTCAACAGATAAACGTGGAGCTGGTACCATTTCTCCATCTGATCCAGGCCAACGTTGTCCGGAGCGCCGATGCAGGACTTCTGCTGCCTCCTCTTCCACTCAATCAGCTCCTTATCCACTAAACGCTGGATCAGATCCTCAACTCGATCCAAAAGCTTATTCATATCCAGGAGTATGCTCTAGGAAATAGAATCGGAAAGCATTAAATACAGTGACTAGATGATGATCTAAAATGAGAAGCTGAATACCTTTCGACACTCGTTGAGTTTATTGACGAGAAGCTGCAGAGTTTTCATTTGCTCCTTCTTCAGAGCCTCGTCTGCTGTGGCTGCTTAACAGTTTCCACAGAGAGTTTCCATGGTCAAAAGACAAAGACAGCATGCACGTGTGACTCAGAGGATTCTATTACTCACTGACATGAAAAACCAGCTGCTCACCTTCCAACTTGTGGGTTTGATATTTAAAATCAAACTCATCTTGCTGCTCCTCCAGACATATGACTGCGTGCTCCATGCACTGCAGCCCGAGAGAGTAAGAGTGAAGCAAAATGTAGACAAGACAATGGAAAGTTGGGACATTTAGAACTAACAGAGAAGAGTAAAATGTTCACCTGGACGTCATTCTTCAGGGTCGCTATTTTACACTCAAGGTCTTGCTGGCAACTTATCTCCATGGCTTCCTGAGCGACGGTCAAACGCTGGACCTGGAACAAAGACACACTTGTAGCACGCACAGGAAGGCTGTGAGGAAATATAAATATTAGTCCTGTGAGGGGCTGTGTATTGATAATAATTTCCAGAAACAATTTGATTCCATTTAAAATAGTTTCGGATTCTTTCAATTCTCTCAATTCAATTGTGAGTTCAGACATTAAGACACATTTGTTTAGAAATACATTAATAATCTACTATACGTTTTGAATATATTAATATTAATCTGATCTAGGGCTGCCACGATTAGTCGACTAATCGACGACTAATCGACTATCAAAATAGTCGACAACTAATTTAATAGTCGATTAGTCGTTACTCTATAATATATGGAGTTAGAATGTCGTAAAGTTGAAAGTTATAATAAAAATATGCTAGCTTTTTAGACTATTTTGGCATTTATCAAGGTTTGTTTAAGCTATTTTGGAATTTAGCTAATATTTCAGCTACAAGCTAGCTATTCTGGTTAGTTTAGGCTTTTTTCTGTTTTTTGGCTAACTTGGTGTTTAGCTAATATTTCAGCTAGATGCTAGCTGTTTTGGCTAAGTTAAGCTTTTTTTAAAAAAGTTTTTTTGGGTGTTTTGGAATTTAGCTCATTTTTAAGCTACATGCTAGCTATTTTGGAAAATTTAGGATTTTTCTTCAGTTTTTTAAGGCTATTTTTCCGTTAAGTTCACATGTCAGCTACATACTAGCAGTTTTGGCTAGCTGAGGCTTTTAATTATTTTTTAGGCTAATTTGGAATTTAGCTAATATTGCAGCGACAAGCTAGCTATTCTGGTTAATTTAAGCTTTTTTCCGTTTTTTTGGCTAATTTGGTGTTTAGCTAATATTTCAGCTAGATGCTAGCTGTTTTGGCTAACTTAAACTTTTTGAAAAAAAAGTTTTTAGGGTGTTTTGGAATTTAGTTAATATTTAAGCTACATGCTAGCTATTTTGGAAAAATTTAGGATTTCTTTCAGTTTTTTAAGGCTATTTTGGAGTTAAGTTAACATGTCAGCTACATACTAGCAGTTTTGGCCAGCTGAGGCTTTTAATTCTTTTTTAAGCTAATTTGGCATTTAGCTAATATTTTAGTGGCTATCAGCTTTTGTGTTTTTAGCTATCAATTTCAGCATCTTCGCTATCGTCACTCGCTTCAGCTTCAAAATTCAGCTTACAGCATTCACACAAGCATTTTCAGAGATAATGCTTGTGTGAATATATTTAGTTTTTAGTTTGTTTAAAGCTAATAATGATTAAGATGTGTGTTTTACATCCAGTTTGTGCATGACCCGATTAGTCGACTAATCGTAAAAAATAATCGGTGATTAGTCGACTATTAAAATAATCGTTTGTGGCAGCCCTAATCTGATCTAGTCACATACTTTAAAATGTATTAGTGAAATACTGAGATTGTTAATGTCATACATGGATTTTAAAACAGAAAACTTCTCACAAAAATGTTCAGATTAACATTATAAACATTGTTCTGCTTCTCCTGGAGGGCGTTTCAGTTTGGCAACAAGGTGGCGATCGCACCATTGCATTACACCTTATTTAAGAAGAAAGTATGAGCAAAAAACGTTTAATTTAAAAAATATTTCCTTAAAAGAATTTGAACGATTCCTGCTTAAGTTTATAAAGATGTTCATTTAGTCAGTAATGTATGTTTAGGTCGACCGAGCGTTAGCATTAGCAATTCTATTAAACGTTAGCATCAAGCTAGCGGACTTTAGCTTTATGTGCTAAATCAATTTATATATTTATGAATCGATAATTGATCTATTAAGCTTGATACAAATTGATTAATTGATTTTATCAATCCAGCCCGAGTCCTGTGATTGATTCTCGATGGGTTTTCACCAAATATATAACTTTTATTTTCATTTGAAATGGTAATAAAAAGGTTGTTTTCGTCATCCTTTGGTGAGACGTTCCTTTGGAGGTAGATAAGGGACGCGCGTTGCACCAACGTGTCTGGAAGCTACATGAATTATATTATTTTTGTTTGTATAATTTTACACTAAATAGTGGCACTGCTGTTCATGTTTACTATTATCACTGAATTTTACAGATAATTCAATTTCAGTTGATGTCAATGCTCGTCAAAGACATAGTATTACTGATATCAGCAATGTTGCACATATTATTTGTTGCACAAAATAAGACACAAGTCGTTTATTATTATTATGTTTAAGCTAAAAAATAAATGGGTTTGTATTTTCCTGAAAAAATATGTATTCTATATCATGCGAGTTCTTAGAGATGATTTTAACCATTTATCGTTGTATCTTCGATATCGTGAGCCATGTATCGCCTATCGTATTGTGAGGTATCAAGTGATTTCCCGTCCTAACGCACGGGTCTACGTCTTCTCCCTGATGTAACGCTGGTTCGTCTGGAGGCTGTTGGAAAGAGCTATCCCCCCCACATCCAAAACATTTGACCTCCAACAAACTCTCACCTGATTGGTGAGAGTGGTTACCATAGAAACTATGGTTAAGAATGATTCAGACCAACTCCAAACTGACTACTTTTTCATTTTAACATGAAAATGTCGTGAAAAAAAATGGAAACTGAATGGACTTCAGTCAGAACCAGAAATAATCCTACGATTCTAAGGATGACATCACATTGGTGCCACCACAAACGATTATTTTAATAGTCGACTAATCACCGATTATTTTTTCCGATTAGTTGACTAATTGGGTCATTTGCAAACTGGATGTAAAGCACACATCTTAACCATCATTAGCTTTAATCTAACTAAAGCTAAATTTGGCCACTGAAGATGCTAGTGCTGATAGCTGAAGATGCTAAAATTGATAGCTAAAAAAGCTGAAGTTGATAGCTGAAATCGATGTAGCTGATAGCCAGTTAAAATATTAGCTAAATGCCAAACTAGCCAAAAAAACTGGGGAAAAAAGCCTACATTAGCCAAACAGCTAGCATGTAGCTGAAATATTAGCTTAACTCCAAAATAGCCTAAAAAATCTAAATAAATGCCAAAATAGTACAAAAATCTAGCAGAATGTCATCATAACTTTCAACTTTACTACACTCTGACTCCATATAATATAAAGTAACGACTAATCGACTATTAAATTAGTTGTCGACTATTTTAATAGTCGATTAATTGTCGATTAGTCGACTAATTGCGGCAGCCTGACATCAGATTCACTCGCGACCGCTCTCTTATACAGTCAATGGCAGCAACAGGCTTTTTGCAGAACAAGTTTAGCTGTGCATACATATTTAAATGCTACACCTTAAAGTTGTGCAAAACACAGCAGCTACGTAAGAATTCAACCAAACCTGTTCATCCAAAGTGGCATCTTTGAGAATGTCCTTTTCCTTTTCCAGATACCAGTGGATCGTGCTCGCCAATTTACAGGGATCATCCTGGTGCATCTGTTAGACGCAAGATCCAAAGCTTAAAGGTGATTTTAAATCAATTCAAACCACTTTTCAAAAAGAATATCACTCAGTCTGCTTTGCGAACCTGAAACCTGTGTTTGTAACGCCTGATATTGTGCTGCTCAAGGAAGGATTCCTCCTGAACGAAGCGGCTGTGTTGAATATCCAGGTTCTCCAGGAGCACCTGTAGCAGGACACTGGCCAAGGCGTGGTCCTGGGTTGCTCTCAGCCTGGGAAACAGCAAACAGTCACAATGTGTTTTCTTTGATCCCAACGTGGAGTAGAGCGACTGACGGGCCTCACCAGTCCTGCTTCTCTATCCAAGCTGACAGATGGTGTCTGACGTCCATAGGCAAGAAGTCCCTGTCGTAGAGATCGTCCAGCTGCTGCTTGTAGCTCGCTGGAAGCTTCAACAGAGTCTCCCACTGCGACATCCTGCAACAAACAAACTGTGAAGTTATGAATGCGTCACACAGCTTTTATTATTATTATTAACCTTTATTTATGAGTCAAGTTGAGGTTCCAAACCTCTTTTTCAAGGGAGTCCTGAGCAACAATCAATACAACAATAAAACACAATGAAGTTAAACAAATATAACAGAGTTACAACACTGATTAAAATTTCATATAAATTAATTAGCTAAAATATGTAGAATTTAAAGTAGGGCTGCCACAAACGATTATTTTAATAGTCGACTAATCACCGATTATTTTTTCCGATCAGTCGACTAATCTGTTCATGGCCAAAGTGGATGTAAAGATGCTGAAGTTGATAACCAGCTAAATATTAGTTTAATGCCAAATTAGCCAAAAAATAAAAAGAGCCAAAGTTAGCCTAAATAGCTAGCATGCTGCTGAAATATTAGCTAAACTCTCAAATTAGCCTTAAAAAATGGAAAAATACCTATATTAGCCAAAACAGCTAGCATATAGCTGAAATATAAGTAAACTCAAAAGTTGCCTAAAAAACGTAAAAAAGCTAAAGTTAGCCGAAATAGCTAGAATGCTGCTGATGAATATTAGCTAAACTCCAAATAGCCTAAAAAACCTTAATAAATGCCAAAATATTCCAAAAAGCTAGCAGAATGCTATTATAACTTTTCACTTTACTACAATCTGACTTATACAACTAAAGTATAAACGTAGACTAATCGACTATTAAATTAGTTGTCGATTATTTTAATAGTCGATTAGTCATCGATTAGTCGACTAATCATGGCAGCCCTAATTTAAAGAAGCTTTTAAAGAATTGAAAGAATTAAAAAGCTTTAATAACAACTGGCTGGGCAGATTGATCCAAAACATTGATAGTATCGAACTCAAGTTGGTATCGAATCGATACCGGCCCGGATTTATTGATATTTCTACTCTTGTTTGAGACTTTTCTGTATCACCAAAAAGTAGGGCAGAAATGATTCATGAGAGCCTGGATTGATTCAATTCAGGACTTTTTTAGATTCTTTCGATCCTCTAAATCGATTAAATTACGCGTTTATACATTTAGACACATTTGCTTATAAATAAATTAATATTAGAATATATTTATATTGATCTGATACAGTTCATATACTGTAAAAATTATCAGTGAAATAATGAAATTGTCACATAGATTCTCTAAAGGAAAAGTTCTAACAAAGACGTTCAGATCATTAACGCTATAAACATTGTTCTGCTTCTCCAGGAGTTTGGCCACTAGGTGGTGATAGCGCTATAGCATTACACCTTATTCCAGAAGAAGAAGAAAGTATGAGCAAAAAATGTTGTTTTAGACCAAAAATTGTTACTTTAAAACATATTTCCTTAAAAAAGTTTGGAAAATTCATCCCTGAGAGTTCATACAGATTTCAGCGATGTATATTTAGGTCGACCGTTATGTGACATTCCATTAAAGGCAAGCATCAAGCTAGCAGATTGTAGCTTTATGTGCTAAATCGAATTATATTTTTATGAATCTATTACTGATCTGTTAAAGCCTTAATCGATTCAAATTGATTAATCGATTTTATCAACCCGGCCCCATCACAGAGGACCACCTTGACCAGTCACGTAAGCTCTCTTCAGCAGATCTTACAATAAATGCACGCATGTATGTATGCACGCATGCAGGCGGCTGCACGCACGCAACCACTATATTTAAATGCCGAGTTGTTTGTTGACAACTTCATTTTCACCTGTTTTTATCTACAGTACTTAAAGTCTAAGAAGTAATAAATTATTTATATTTCTACCGCTTAATTTTTTTAAATCGCTAAACATTTTTGATTTATTTTTGTATCATAGTTACTGGTTTATTTTGATTAGCAGAATGTTTAGCATTCAATTCTTCACTTGTTAATTTCAAGAAGTTTTTTTATTTTAATAAACTATTTTAAAAAAATAATAAAAAAAAAATATTGTCCTAAATCTGTTTTCATGTTTATCATGTACATATCCAGGAAAACTTGAAAAAAAATATGACAGTGATTAAAAACAATTAGTTTTTGAGGTTCGAGTCAGATCCACCGCATTTACGAAAAATATCGATATTGGTATGGACATTGGCGATATTGACCGGTATTGGATCGGCTAATGCTCAGTATCGTCCAGCCTTAATAACAGCTAACAAGCTGTTTTCCAGAACTATCACTCCCAGATGTATGCATGCGTTAATATTCCTATCAAGACGTTCAGTTTCCTAATAAGTCGTCTTAATCCAGCATTGACTCACCTTGCTGTCCCTTCTGGTAGAGGTCACTGAGCTGGTCACCGAGTTAGAACAAATGCATAGTTTGTTCTCCAAAAACGTCCGAGAAACAAAACACTGAACCACAGCAAGTCGACTGTGTCTCTGTTATTTCCCTTCGCCGTTTCACGCTGCTCTCTTTGCTATTGGACGGCCACGGTCCCGCCTTTTTCGCTTCTCGACACAGAACGCGGACGCCATTGTGTGTCTGATATAACTGCCGCGGGTTCGGTCTGAGAACCAAAATGGCCGACCTCGTCACGCAGTTTCTTTTCACCACTCCGAACTGAAAGCTAATTGGTCGAAACCTGGCCAGTGATCCTCGCGCGATTGGTGGAAGTGACTGTCAGGTGAGTTTTGAAGGGCGTGGTGAACAAAATAGAAACTTAAGGCCCCGTTCTCACTAAAGTTTCCAAGAAATGACGTCACGAACGTGACTAACAACAAGTGGAGCCCGTGACGTTTCTTTCATCCTCGGTAAATTCAAATTAATTTTTATCTAAACCAACTTAATCTATTATATGTGATTCATTGTTTTTATTTGTTTGATACAATATATTTTAAAAAATGTAGTAAAAATTGAAAGAATTTCAATTAAAACATTAGGCTACTTTTTTTTTTTTTTTTTTTTTTACAATCAAATCATAAATTAAAAAAAAAAACTAGCACCAAATCATTTTGACATGGCTTATATTTTATCAACATTGTGATTTTAGAACGAAAGCGACATTTTTTTTTCAACATGGCAAAATAAACTCAGTCACAATAGAAGCAACGTTTTGGGACTTCACTAACTTGTTAGCATAGTTTGCATTAAACCACATGACAAAGTAATTCTATCCGGCCCTCCAGTTAATTCTATTTTATTGTTATTAATGGCCGATGTTATCTTGCGCTTAATTCTAACTTGTATAATTGATATATTTTTATGGAGAGTAAAATATTGTTAAGTTATTTAAGGTTTAAGTTGATTTATTATTGAATATTTTTCCTGCCTGTGTTTATTCATAGTAATGTTTAAAAGTAATAGTTTTAAAAATGTATTCATTCATTCATTAAATGTGTGCTAAGTTTGGATTTTGGCTTGATTGAGTTTGACACCCCTGCACTCAATTCTGGTTTTCTAATTTCATGTCCTATTCTTTAATTCTTTAGGACAACATAACACGAAATTTCCAAGATATGTCCAAACATTTAATCCAGAGATGCAGTCAATCACTTTCTGAAAAATACAGAGTATTTTTAGGAAAATTTGGTTTCACGGTTTCACCAGTAGATGTCATGCTCGCCATATAATATAGACCAGGCACTCTGTAATGTAACAATAGAAGTTAAGATTTAAATACGAATTGGAAAATAAATCAAGATATTTTAAAAATATATATATTTTGAAAGGGTTTTATGCATATTTTTAGATTGAACGCCTTAGTTCAGGGGTGTCAAACTCATTTTGGTTCAGGGGTACATTCAACCCGTCTGATCTCAAGTGGGTCGGACCAGTAACATAACAGCACAACAACCAATGGTAAACTTATTATCTGTAGCTTAATATTAAGTGACTGGGCTACAAGGGTAGCTGAGGGATTTTTTCCAACTGAGAAAAAAACAAAACAAAAACATATAATTACATTAAAAGAGGCTAATGGATTTCAAATAAAATGAATATTACTTTAAAAAATGTTTTTTTTTTATTTAGCAATTGACCAAACTGCATCTTACCCAGGCATGGCACATGCTTGCAAAGATATGCTGATTATTTTTGGATCTCTAGTCATGATGATCTTGCATTTTCTTGGTTTCCTCTTGTGGTAGAATTGAGCGTTGCGGTCATTTCTTTAAAGAACCATAACTCGCCACAGGAATGGGCTTAAAACTAGCTTTTTTTTTCAACTTCTCTTTAAAATGGGGTCATATTAAATCAACTTTTGGCAGCCGTGAAGTAGATAGCTTCCAAATATTATGTGTGTGAGTTTGTTTATGCAATACAGTGCTGAAATGTGTCTTTTAAGCGACTCTACTGCTCATGAATGACCAACATCCTATTTTAAAAACCAGCAATTAAAAATATCTCCACAATAAGCAAACTAATAGGTAATTAATTATAAAAACAATACACAAACAACATTAATCCAAAACAATTAAACATTTATTACACAAGATGAGGAACAGAGGAAACAGTAAATTCACAAAGACAATATCTAAGCAAAAGATGATAAATTAGACTATTTCACTTTAAAATATATATGTAAAGCTAATTTATCTTTTTTCTAAACCAGAAATCTGTTTTGGGGTTAATGGTTGCTGGAGCCTATCTACCTCAGTCACTTTTGGGTGAAGGTGGAATTTGCCATTCTGTCAGACAACCACACACTCATATTCACACACCAGTTATCCAATGAAGCATGTTTTTGAACTGAGGGAGGAAAGTGGAGTTCCTCAGGAGTCAGAGCTCTGTCTCCCTTTCTGGCCATCTCCAGAGTACTGACTGCACTACATCTCCCAGCAACCCCAGCGCACAATTTTTGGATGCTGCTAAGCCGTCTCTCTTTTGCTAATCACCCACAGGACACTTAAGCACAGCTCAGAGCCTCATTCAGTGCGAAGTATTGTTTGTGCCACCCTGTCCGCATTACTGAGCATTTCTATCTGGACCTGATCCTCTGTTTCTGATCCTACTTTATCTCTGATTGCCGCCTGCCCTGACCCTCGCCTGGATTTCTACTCTCTTCTTGGATGACCCCATGCTCGTGATTGACCTTTGCCTGTTTGACCCTGACTTAGCTTTGTGGACTTTTAGCTGTGCTTAATTCCTGTCTAAACGAATAAACCTGCTGGAACCAGATATTTGCTCGTTTGTGAAAAAAACCAGAGCCTCCTCACAGAGAGGCGAGAGTGCTAACCACAGACACCTAGTACACAAACGTAGTTTCCGTGGTCAGATGAAAAAAATGCTTCTTTTTTTACATTTCTTTCATCAAACGTACATTTTATTTCTGTTTTGCAAAGTCAAAGATTTAAAAGAGATTAATTCAGCCAGCAGTTTTTGCGTCACACTTTAGAGTCGACATGTCACATTCGAATTGTTCAAACCTGTCGGTGTCGGCTTTATCAAAGTACCAGTAGTAGAAGCAGTGATGGGTAAAATTAGTAACCAAGTATATATATATATCTTTCAGTTAAGTCTGCATTTCTAATTTTCTGCAAAACAATTTAATTCTAGAATGTCTTTAGAGAACTATTTTCTTATTGCAATCTTAAAACAAAACAAAACAAAAAAGTTAGAAACAAAGACCCTTTAACACCAGTGACGCTTAAACACAAAATCTTTTCAGCTATTAACATGATTATTACAGTATCTACTGTAATAATCATGTTAACGGTTGAAAAGTTGCAGTAAATCAAAGAACAGAAACACTAGAACTCTGGTGTCAAAGGGTTGACATAATTACAATTCAAAAGTGGCAATGTGTTCACCCTGCCAACCAATCAGAAATAGAACAATTGCATGTAACCCATTATTATTAACGATCTAGTTAACCTGACAGGTCATTGGATCTAGTCGATCGTGAGGACTCCGCCCTCCCATCCTCTCTGGTTCACCAGCACATCGTCCTCCTCTACCATGGAGTTGAACATGTATTTAACTCCGGCTTTCGCTCCGGTCTTTACCCCCGCCCCCAGAGCGTACCCCGCCACCCCAGCGGCCCCTCCGGTGGCGACCATCAGGGCGTCTGTGCCCAGGTCAACGGCGGTGAGGATGGCTCTCTCCTTGGCGGTTGCCGAGCAGTTGACGGAGGCGTAGTACACGGCGGATCCCAGGTTGTAGAGCGTGCTGACCCCGGGGATCCACTCCACCACGCTGTACACGCGCTCCTCATTTTTGTTGATGCAACTTCTCCTCGGGCTGCGTTTCAAGCGCTGACCCGAGGCGGGCCCGGTTGCGACGTCCTCCGCGGTTCTGCACTGACGGATCCAGCACTCCGACTCCGGGGAGGAGAAGGGAAAGATGCTGCTTCCCTTCTTCAGCACCGCTCGGTACATCCCGGCGGTGAGCGGTCCGGTGCTGGTCACTCCGGCACACAGAGCTCCCAGTCCGTCACAGCGGTTCACAGCGTCCTCCAGTCTACCGGCACTTCCTGTGACATCACTTCCTGCCAGTATGGTTCCATTCACTTTGATCCAGCCGTCACAGTGGGCCTCCTGCGCATCAGAACCTTCGCCCACCGAGGCCAACTGCTGAATGTTAAACATGACGGCCTCCATGTGGCGGTCTGCTCCCTCTTCGTCTGACCTGGATGGTGCAGACGAGGACTTTTGGATCTTCTCCTCTATTAGGACTCCTATCTCCATCAGGAGCTCGTCTGCATCCTCTTTTCCCAGCAGGTCGTAGAGCTTCAGCACCAGAGTCTGAGCCTCGTCTGGGCAGCCCGCCACCACCAGCACCGGCACGATGGAGAGACCCAGCAGCTCTTGAGAGAACACTGAGGACAGTGGGTCCCCCGCAGAGCTGGCAGATAGAAGCTCTTGACAGCTAACGTTTCCCTGAAGGTAGGAGCGATCCTGAATCGGCTTCTGAAGCTTGGCCTTCAGCACCGACGTTATGAGTCCAGCAGACTGGACTCTGTCTGCGTTTTCTGAGGTTGGTAGTGCGGGTCGGGATTTATCAGACGGGTGATCTGGTTGGACGGTGGTCTCTTCATCTGTGTTGGCTGCTGGAAGGGGAGTGTTTGTGGAGATGGGTGGAGGCGGGGCTCTGCACTCGGCCTGATCAATCAGCAAAAGCTGAACCAAAATCAACCACTTCAACATAATCTCACTCTTCAGTTCGGCGTCTGCTTCAGTCGCACTGAAAACAAGAAAACAAGAACTCTGAATGTCTGTGTACTAAAGAATGTCATTCAACATTCTGTGCTTCACTTAGAGCAGGGGTGGGCAAACTACGGCCCGGGGGCCACATGCGGCCCCTTAAGCTACTTAATGTGGCCCTCCAAATTAAAATACATTGAATCAAAAATCCTACTTATTGTTTTATTTTCATTGTATTTCTGGTTTCTTGGTGTTGTTTCTCTGACGTTCGTGTGTGTTCCTTTCTGAGTCAGATGGTGATCTTTCGGATTATTCCTACACCACATAAATGCAGCATTTCTTTGAGTTCACATTTTCCTCTGAAGAACATCAACCCATTGGATCACCCAAAAGAGAACAAAATTCAAAATTTAGAAATTAAAACTCCCAAATTTTCTGTTTTTAAATTAATATAAGTGAATTTGAATCCAAATTAAAGCATGTTTTTCTCTAAATTCCATATTATTTTTTTAGTTTATGAGGTTGATTACCCAATCTCTCCTTCCATCTGCTCCTTGTCCGGCCCTTATGCCAAATTTTAGAACCCTTTGTGGCCCACGAGTCAAAACATTTGCCCACCCCTGACATAGAGGAAGCTCATCCAATTTCCAATCAACAAAGGTGTCCCTCAAAGATCCTCCTTGGGGCCATTATTATTTTCCAGTCTTATTAATGACCTGCCAAACTGCTGATTAAAATGTAACATCCACCTATATGCAGACGATACAATTATGTACGCTCTAAACGAAGTGTTACAGAGATTAATATATCATTGCAGCATGACTCTATACAACACTGTTTAAACTCGAATAAAAGTATAACAAAACTAAATCATTCTCCATGCTCTTTCAAAACACTTGGAATTTTTTAATCAATTTATCGATTCATTATCATATTTACTCCATCACAAATAACCTAACACACAGCCTCTAGTTTTAGGATTTAGTTTAGTCTTCTTTGATGATTTTTTTTTCTCTGTAATTTTTTTTAGCAACCTTCAACACTCAAAGACCCCTTCAGGTCAATTTCTAACCAACTACAACCCAGTAGGAGTATTATTATTTATATATTTAATAGTTATATTTATATTACTGTTACTATTTGGGTTATTCATTCATTGTCATAAATAAAACAAAAACATAAAGAGAAATTTAGCCCTTCTTTCTAAATAGGAAGTAGTTTATAACTTGATCGAAGTTCACGTCTTCCTTTCAAAATAAAAGACACCAAGATAATTTCAACGAGGAAAATGTGTAATAGTAATAATATCAGCAGTGATATTTAAAAAGGAAACTACAAAATGTTTAACATACTATTTTTGATGCATCTCACCCAGAAATTCTTAGATTTAGCTTCCTAAAATTTAATCAGAGCTAATTACAAGTGATTTTTTTCTCCTGCTGCTTGTTCCCCAAAGCACACTTGTTAAAGTCAAGGCCCGGGGGCCGAATCCAGCCCCCTGGGTAATTCTATCCGGCCCTCCATATCATTTTATTTTAATATTATTAATGTCCTGATGTTATCTTGCACTTATTTTTAACTTGTATCATTTAGTCAAAATATATTTTTATGGAGAGTAAAATATTGAAAGTTATTTAAGGTTTATGTTGATTTATTTTGGAATAATATTTGTGCCTTTTTAATATTCATAATAATGTTAAAAAGATAAGCTTTTAAAGTTTTGAAAATTGGCATTCAATTCAATCCAATTGGCATTATAATATTTTGGCATTTACTAAGATTGTTTTTGGGTTTTTCTGGGATTTAGCTAATATTTCCGCTACATGCTAGCTGCTTTGACTAATTTAGGCTTTATTTAAAAAAAAGTTTTTAGGCTGTTTTGAGTTAAGCTAATATTTACACACCAGCTGTTTAGGCTAATTTAAGCTTTTTCCCCAGTTTTTTAGGCTTTTTTGAAGTTTAGCTACTTTTTCAGCTACATGTTAGCTGCTTTGCCAAACCTAAGGGTTTTTTTTAGGCTAATTTGGCATTTAGCTAGTATTTTAGCAGGCTATTAACTTCAGTGTTTTTAGCTATGACTTTCAGCATCTTCAGCTATCTTGTATCTTCTGTGGCCAAATTCAGCTAACAGCATTCAAACAAGCATCATCACAGGCAATGCTATATATTTAAATCATAATCATGTTAAAAAATCATGGTTTTAAAGTTTTAAAAATGTCGTTTCAGAGTGTTAAATAAATGTTGATCCTGTTCATCCCGTGACTTAAGGTGTGTTTTAGACTTTTGTGATTGAGTTTGACACCCCGGTTCAAAAGGGACATCAAAGTAAAAAAAAAAAAAAAAAAATTATATTCTTTTTTTTTTACTTTTTTTTTTTCCTAAAAATATATAAGGGTTCTGTAAAAGTTACTATCTGGTGCGCACCAGTTACTTACTATGCAGATTCTTTTAAAATTTAACTTCAATTTTAGAAATAAAAATGTTCTGGTTAGTAACTAAAAATAAATGTTTATTCAAAAACTTGAAATAAAAAAATATATTTTTTCTGGTTACTATCTAGTGCACACCAGTTAGTTACCAGAGAAACTATATATTTTTTTATTTTTTATTTTTACCTACATTTTATTTCTTCAATGTCCCTTTAGGGCCTCCGGAATAATATACATAATCAATATTTTTAAAAACATGTTTTCTAAGTGGTTGAGCAGGAAATTAAAGGGTTAAAGTAAAGGTTGGTTGAAGAAGAAATATTTTCAGAGAAAGGTTGTTGGAGAGAAACAGGAAATAAGAGAATGTCAGACAGTAAATGTCATTCATTTTTACGTGAATGAAACATTTATTCTGAACATGCATGAATGAAAACAAGAGTGTGGAAAATGCGACACGACAGCAGGGAATGTCATCAATAGTCGTACCTTAAGGAGAGCCAGAGCTGCAGTTCTGGAATCCAGAGGATAAAAGTGTCTCCAAAATGGCTTCAGCCTGTAGGATGCAGTTTCTCCCCCCACTTTCTAACAACACGCGTGACCGTCTTTTCTCTTTGCTTCCAATGAGGATCCGCTTCTCTGCAGATGACAGTCCTCCCTTTGTGTCATCCCTCTTCTTTTTGGCCTCATTTCTTCACTCAGTTCAAGGCTTGAATATTGATTCCCGTGGGGGAAAGTCTGTGTGTTTGAGGCTGTTGCTCGTCTGTTTTGCTACCTCCATCCACCCCCCCCACCCCCGTCCCTCTGCTCCCTCTCACACAGTTGGCAGGTTTTACTGTTGACCCACATACTAAAATGAACTGTCGCCTCATCATGGAGGAATCGCAGTTCTGTTTTTTACAAGCAAGATCGCTCACAAAAGGAATTACTGAATTACTTTTACTTTTTCTTTTATCAATAATACATTTTTTCTGGTCTCACAACAGTGAGTGCGACCTCCACAACATTTAGTCATTCTGGTACAACCTAGTGACAGTTTCTTGTTCAATTCATCCAACAGCCACAAAGCGATTAAGTACAAATCTCCACTAAATGATCACTTTGAGAGAGTGACAGCTTTTTGTTTTGAGAAACGCCTTAGCATTGGAGCAAACTTTAATACCGTTGTGCGAAAAACTGTAATGTTGATATAACAATTGTGTCTAACTCCCAAAATGGCAGACCAAATAAAATGATCTATTTCTCTAACCTCCACAGTAAACATTCCTTATGCCTCTGTTTGAGTCTTTAGACTGGTTAGTCTGTAAAAAATATGTATAAAAATAACAGCTTATAATTATTTGAGGCAAAAGTTGACAGTCTTTTACAAAAGCAGGACTCCACAGTCCAGTCAGTAATCATCATCTGTCACAATTATGCTAAATGGAGTCACTGACATTAGTCTGAGTACGCAATAGAAAGTTTAAAACAAAAGGTGGAATGTTTATTTTCTAGTAGTGCTGTATCAGACTATCTTCAGGTTTATAAAAGAAAATATAATTTTTTAACTGGAAAGTTATGGATCAATGAACAGAGAATTATAAAGAGTGGAAACATTCCAGAGTTATGATTCTCAGAGTTATGGAAGCATCGCTGTTTCTTTATCATAATGTTCTTGATAATATTTCAGTCAACTCGGCTAAACATGCATTTATAACAGAAAGGAGAAAATAAATAGTGAAATACACTTTAGTTACAGCGACCTCCAGTGGTGACCATGTGAATGTCAGCCTGCTGGTCCGTGTACTTATAACTGTTTTTCAGCTAAACCAGAAAAGTTTTCAAACTATTTTTTTTCAAGAGAGTTTGTGTGAAATGGTTTATTGGAGAGTTTGTGATGCTATGAATGCACTGTTTTATTGTCTCAAACATAAAATCAAAGTTCTTTACTGACACAACAAATTGTCAAATTAAATCAGATTTATTTATTAAAACCCAAAAAATGTGGATTTTTTAGCTTATATCTCATTTTATTGTGTAATAACCTGCTTTAGCATCAAAAGTGTAGCATTTTAATTAAAAATATTAAGACTATTTCAAGGTGCTGGCATTATTTCGGTTGGTTTTACACAGAAGAGCTGTAATTATTTGCAATTTGTAGAAACTGAGAGGTTATGAGCTGACATGAGAACAAACAGAGCTGCAGAGACTTTCAAATAAAATGTGACTTTGTAAGTTGTCACTCACTCAAAGTTATTACTGTGCATGAGATGTATGGAACATTCCAACATCTAAAATCGTTCCAGAAAAAAAATTGATGTTAAATTACATTTCTTTTTCACTTAAAAAAAAAAAAAATCAATTTCACCAATTTCTTTTTTTTTTTTTTTTTTTTACTTTCATAATGAAGCAAATAAAATTTCCCCAAAAGCTTAGAAACAACACTTTGGCTTTTTAACTGCTATAGTTTTTGCATCTAAAAACACCGGAAACGTCCCACTGAGAAGCTGCATGTTTCAGGTTTGATTCCACGTTACTAAAAGAAGGCGTAAAAATGATAGAATAATAGGAAAAAACGTCCTAACGAACGTGCAATTGAAGTTTTAAAACAACACGTCAGACACTTTCCAAATTTTCTCAGCAAATAAGTTTAGTCAAGTTAAAAGTGATCCTTCAGCATGGGCGATGCTTTTAATTCACTCTTACCTTATCAGAATGGCCTTGGTTGCCCATAGCAACGGCTGACGGGACAGAGACCGCCGGATTTTTATAGAAAATGAACCTTGAACTGTTGAGTCTGCACTGCACACGATCACGGACCTAAAGCCGAAACTGCAGATAAAGATTAACGAAACACGAACAAAAAGAAAAAAAAGTTACAGTTAGAAGATCATTTTTAAATGGCTCTCTTTTTTGTTTTGTGGAGAAATAAATACAATCTTATAGTTGAATTATATGTTAAAAACAAAAAAAAGAAAATCTTCAGTCTTTGAGATCATATTACCGTTTTGGTTTTTTAATATTTAATAAATCCTGATAGAAATATTGTAAGAAAGGCAGAAACAGTCATGGCTCACACAGACCAGAAAAGTGACTTTTTTTCATTCTAATGCAGATTAAAAATGTAATTTGGGCCAAAAATCATTTGACTTTCAGACTTCTGCAGTGGAAATCTCATCCAGTCTGCAAACAAAAACCAGAAGTTATAAAGGATCATAAATCCCCTCGCTTTTATATATAAATCCCTTAGAATTGAAAGAGAAAAAAAAGCAGACGTTCAATAAAATATGCATTTATTAAGGATGAGAGTGGCATTTTACTAAAAAGATCCTGAACACCAGTTCTCCACACACACACCAGAAAATCAACTTCAACACAAATACATAAATATTTCAATGCGTATTCACACAAACGTCTGAAAATGTTGGATTGTGAGGATTGTCAAGGATATGATGTCACTCCCTCTGGAAACTATTACAAAACTCTTCAAAAATGTAACAGAATTTCACAGGGGGCCCAAACAAATGTGCAAATTTAACATGTTTATCTGCTTTTTAAAGAAAACATGCATTTATAAAGACAGAAAACAAGTGGGAACAAATTAAATCCTAAGGTAATAGTGTAATGTGGTATAAAGAAAGTGGTTAAAACGGCAAGAAAGCCTTTCAAAGGTGCAGAAATCGTTCTTTCAGAATCTGAAAGCTTTCAGATATGAATGTGTCTAAATGGAAGTTTGTTTGGTTTCAAACCAGCAAAGCAACGGAGGTGAAGGCCTTAAAAAGCACATTTTCACTTCAAAATATGTGTTTTCAAAATAATAATAATAATTTGCTTAAGCTAAAAGCAAAATAAAACAAGGGACTAAAACAATAAAAAGGAGGGACTAAGTTAAAAAAATCAAAAGGAGGGACTTATAAAGCAAAAAAATAAATAAAAAGGAGGGACAAATAAAATAAATAAAAAAGAGGGACGAATAAAATAAAAAAAATTAAAAAAGGAGGGACTAACAAAGTAAAAAAATATAAGGAGGGACGAATAAAATAAAACAGAAGAAGGAAGGAAAAAGAAAGGACTAACAAGTACAAAAATAAAAAGGAGGGACTAATGAAATAAAAAAATAATAAAAAGGAGGGACTAACAAAGTAAAAAAAATAAAAGGAAGGACTAATAAAATGACAAAATAAAAAGGAGGGACTAAAAATAAAGATGAAGGACGAATGAAATAAAAAGAGGAACTATAAAATTGTGAATCAGAAAAGTGACATTAAAACGGTAAACTGTGTTTAGGCAACACAACTTTTCATTAGGATTCAATGGAAGTACACAATTTCTTATTCTGACAGCGTCACAGTGCAAAGTCACGTGTGTGCAGACGGCTCATACAATCTCATCTTACAAGGCACAAGCTCGAGAGTTTTCCAGGAATGAAGGATGATGGGAAGTTTGCTGCCAGTTTCAGGAAGAACCGGCTTTGTATCCTTTCAGGCGGACGGTAGATTATGATACAGAAAAACAGCTCCCATCCATCCGGCGGGGGTTTGTTTGGTCTGACCACCAGACAGACGTCATACAAGTTTGATTTCAAATAAAAACTTGTTATAAAGACAAAGGAAAAGCACCAAAAGTCCACTTCTGACACCAAAACAACAAAAACAGATCCAGAAATTCCACTTTTTTTTAAGTTGTGATATAAATTGCTTTTTTTTTTTAATCTTTATAAAGCACAAATAAATTGTTAAGAACTAAATGTTATGCAGGAACGTCTGTCTCTTGTGTTGATCCTGTTTCTATGGAAGTTCAGATTTAAAGATGATCAACAGTTAATGCGATCAATTTAATTCCAGTAGATTATGAAGGAGAGAAGACGAGCCGGACAGGACGACAGGTTTTGAACACGCTAAAACTACATTTTTAAACTGTAACTTTTTAACATAACTATGAATAAAAACAGACAGGAATATTATTCCAGATCAAATCAACGTTAAATAACTTTCAATATTTTATTCTCCATAAAAATAGATTCTGTGGAAATTCTTCAACAACAAAATGATTCTAGGGCTGCCACAAACGATTATTTTAATAGTCGACTAATCACCGATTATTTTTTCCGATTAGTCGACTAATCTGTTCATGGCCAAAGTGGATGTAAAGATGCTGAAGTTGATAACCAGCTAAAATATTAGTTAAATGCCAAATTAGCCAAAAAATAAAAAGAGCCAAAGTTAGCCTAAATAGCTAGCATGCTGCTGAAATATTAGCTAAATTCCAAATTAGCCTTAAAAAAACGGAAAAATCCTATATTAGCCAAAACAGCTAGCATATAGCTGAAATATAAGCTAAACTCAAAAATTGCCTAAAAAAACTTAAAAAAGCTTAAGTTAACCAAAATAGCTAGCATGCTGCTGAAATATTAGCTAAACTCCAAAATAGCCTAAAAAACCTTAATAAATGCCAAAATATTCCAAAAAGCTAGCAGAATGCTATTATAACTTTCAACTTTACTACAATCTGACTTCATACAATGTAAAGTAACGACTAATCGACTATTAAATTAGTTGTCGATTATTTTAATAGTTGATTAGTCATCGATTAGTCGACTAATCGTGGCAGCCCTAAATGATTCGGAGGGCCGGATCTGGCCCCTGGGCCTCGACTTTGACACGGGCTTTAACCGGTGAAGCTTAAACATAAAGTTTTTAACGTATTATAATTTTTCAAACGTTAACTCTTCGTCAGGGGTGACGAATTCAATCTCACAGGGCGCCAAAATCCAAAACATACCTTTCAGTCACGGCCGAACATTTATTGAACTCACTAATACTACGTTTTTAAAACTTAAAAAATAAGTGCAAGATAACATCGGGGCATTAATAATAATAAAATGAAATGATCTGGAGAGCCGGATAGAATTACCTGGACTGCCTCGACTCTGACATGTCCAACTTTTTTGGTGTCTTTAATTTTTTCATTCAAAGAAGCAGAAAATGATTTTTGCTTCATCTTCAGATCAGTGAGAGATTGGTGCTTTTCCTTATCCTATTTAACTGTTGTGTGTTGCTTTTATCCCAATTCCCCTCTAGATTCTTTATGCAAATAACCACAAACCCAAACATAATCCCCAAAAAAACCCACATTACACGGCCCAACTCCAACCCCATTCACTAAAGGAACAAGAGAAGATAAACAGAAGACTTCAGACTGTGCAAACATGGCCAAATGTAAGTTTGGTAGGTTGTTTATGTCAATCACAGAACTTAAAGACATGTATATATACAGTTCCGAACAGCCGGCCCGGCTTCCAGAACCGGATCTCGCGGTGCGTGAGGTGAGGTCAGACGCTCCAGCAGATGGAAAACAACAAAGTGGTCGTTTTAATGCAACAGCAGAGAAAAAGAACCACATAGAAAAACACCTGAACGGTTCGCTTCAGCTCCAAAACGAGAACAGCAGGTTCAGGTAAGGCCCCGCCTTCACAGAGGACAAACGTAAAGCCGGGGAACAGTCTTGCAGTCACAGTTGACATGAAAAGCACTCCTTCATCTTTGTGTTGTTATTCAGATTAAATGAGACGGGAACAGTTTTGGGTCGTCCTTAACATCCGTCCAACAGCGACAGCTCCCTGCACACGGCACCAGGGTCAGTTTCCCTCTGGAGCCGCCGCGGGCTCTTTAGCATCACCAGGAGGCGGGTCTTTTTTATCGTCCACCTGAACTCGCTTTTCTTCCTGAGAAGCCAACTCCTGACGGTGCTTTTGAGAGTCCCGGGAGCCGGACCGTTCCAGTCTTAAACCTTTTGGGGTGGGGGACTGGTACCGGTGTCTGTAGCCGAAGGCACGCAGGTGATAGGCGTAGTATTCCAATAGATACATGCCGGCAGCGTCCACGTAATGAAAGGACACCGACAGATCCGAGCAGCATTGTGGGCCCTGAGGCGAGCACAGAGACACGAAATGAATCACATGGAGTCACGAATGAGTCAAAAACATCTCTAATGCTGGAGGTAGAGCTGGGCCATATGATATAAATGATCACAATAATGATAAATGTATCACGATATAGCCCAATTTTTAGTTATTCTCTTTAAAAAAACCTCACAGTTTACTTTTCTGACTATTTTAGGTTACAGATAAATGAAAAGTCACAATTGAGAATAGGGCTGCCACGATTAGTCGACTAATCGATGACTAATCGACTATTAAAATAATCGACAACTAATTTAATAGTCGATTAGTCGTTACTTTATATTGTATGAAGTCAGATTGTAGTAAAGTTGAAAGTTATAATAGCATTCTGCTAGCTTTTTGGAATATTTTGGCATTTATTAAGGTTTTTTAGGCTATTTTGGAGTTTAGCTAATATTTCAGCAGCATGCTAGCTATTTCGGCTAACTTTAGCTTTTTTACGTTTTTTAGGCAACTTTTGAGTTTAGCTTATATTTCAGCTATATGCTAGCTGTTTTGGCTAATATAGGATTTTTCCGTTTTTTTAAGGCTAATTTGGAATTTAGTTAATATTTCAGCAGCATGCTAGCTATTTCGGCTAACTTTAGCTTTTTTAAGTTTTTTTAGGCAATTTTTGAGTTTAGCTTATATTTCAGCTATATGCTAGCTGTTTTGGCTAATATAGGATTTTTCCTTTTTTTAAGGCTAATTTGGAATCTAGCTAATATTTCAGCAGCATGCTAGCTATTTAGGCTAACTTTGGCTCTTTTTATTTTTTTGGCTAATTTGGCATTTAACTAATATTTTAGCTGGTTATCAACTTCAGCATCTTTACATCCACTTTGGCCATGAACAGATTAGTCGACTAATCGGAAAAAATAATCGGTGATTAGTCGACAATTAAAATAATCGTTTGTGGCAGCCCTAATTGAGAAACAAACATTTTAGTGCAGCAAAATATATCAAATGTGAATAGATGAGGCTGATAAACAGCAGCATTCTAAACATAAAAATACTTTTTATGAAAAAACGTGTTTTAAAATGCACAACAGTTTCATGTTTCTGAGTAAAAAAACACATTTTTGTACAAAATTCAGCTGGTATAGCATCAATTGTTGAAGACTTAAAGCTAATTCGTTTTTTCAGAACTTCTGTCAACGAGCAGAACTATTTTGTACGTTTAAAAAAAGCGTTTGGTAAAGCACACATCTTAACCATTAGTAGCTTTAAACTAACTAAAAACTAGGTGTATAGAATTACCTGCAATGATGCTAGAGTGAATGCTGTAAACTGAATCTGGCCACTGAAGATGATAGTGCTAATAGCTGAAGATGCTGAAATTGATAGCTAAAATCGCTGAGGCTGAAAGCGAGCTAAAATATTAGGTCAATGCCAAATTAGCTTAAAAAAAAATGGAAAAAAAAGACAAAATTAGCCAAAAGAGCTAGCACGTAGCTGAAATTTTAGCTAAACACCAAAATAGCCTAAAAATAAAAAACCCTCACTTATCCAAAATAGCTAGCATGTAGCTGAAATATTAGCTAAACTCCAAAATAGCCTAAAAAACCTTAATAAATACCAAAATAGTCCAAAAACCTAGCAGAAAGCCGTTACAACTCTCAACTTTACTACACTCTGACTCCATATAATATAAAGTAACGACTATTAGACTATTAAATTAGTTTTTGACTATTTTAATTGTAGATTAGTCGTCGATTAGTCGACTAATCGTGGCAGCCTTATTTCCCATCCACAACATTTGAACGTTTGTGACTTTAAGGTAGCATTAAAGACATCATCTGATGATCTTATGATTTGTTTTCAAAATGTTTAGAGAAAAATAAAAAAGAAAACTGTTGTTTTCCAGGACATAAATTTCTACAGAGCAGCAGGAGTTTGCCACAAATTGCTTAGAATACCCCCCTTCCCATCACCCATGACTTAAAACTCTCTGTTTCTCCAGCTAGCTTACAGCTTCTCACACCTCCAACCTTAACATTAGTGGTGCAACAAAAACGGCGAGCAGTATCCAGTCATACAGAGTAGATCCAGATTCCGCCTCAGATGAGGAAAACAAAGACGTTCATGGATCTATTCGTCTGACAGTGGACGGGTCAGATTGCAGGGAACTTAAAGCTCTCTTTGCCAAAAATTAAGATCTTCTTCAAAATGTATTTTTATGTTTGCTCCTGATTCACAGCGATTCGAATAAAGTAGAGCTGCCACAAACGATTATTTTAATAGTCGACTAATCACCGATTATTTTTTCCGATTAGTCGACTAATCTGTTCATGGGCAAAGTGGATGTAAAGATGCTGATGTTGATAACCAGCTAAAATATTAGTTAAATGTCAAATTAGCCAAAAAATAAAAAGAGCCAAAGTTAGCCTAAATAGCTAGCATGCTGCTGAAATATTAGCTAAACTCCAAATTAGCCTTAAAAAAAGGGAAAAATCCTAAATTAGCCAAAAAATCTAGGATATAGCTAAAATATAAGCTAAACTCAAAATTTCCCTAAAAATACTTTTAAAAAAAGCTTAAGTTAGCCAAAACAGCTAGCATGTAGATTAAACATTAGCTAAACTCCAAAATAGCATAAAAAAAACCTTAATAAATGCCAAAATATTCCAAAAAGCTAGCAGAATGCTATTATAACTTTCAACTTTAAAACACTCTGACTTCATACAATATAAAGTAACGACTAACCGACTATTAAATTAGTCGTCGACTATTTTAGTAATCGATTAGTCATCGATTAGTCGACTAATTGCGGCAGCCCTAGAATAAAGAAATACCCAGAAATTAAATGTTTATCTTAATTTTCTTTAACTATATCATCCATCCTCATACATGTAAAGAACAGAGTGGGTCTGTATGCTAGTTATCTGTACTTGCCTCTACAATGGGGTAGTAGCAGTAGCTCCAATACCAGAAGCTCTTTGGAAACTTGGCGGTGAGGTGCTGCTCCGGGACAAAGGGGTGAAACGTCTCCCTGTGTGCAGAGTCTCTGGAGTCTCCCGCCTTTACTCCGACCTTCTCCATGCACTGGCCCATGGCCAGGTCCTCCACAGAGGTGGTGTGAGTGCACACTTTGCTTTGAAAACCCTCTACGAACCTCCGCAGAGCTTCCCGGCTCAGCACGTAGCCCGCACCGCCGCTCATGTATCCCTGCTTGGCGTAGGGCTTGAACCGCCGTCCGAAGTAAATGGGGTCTTGGGCCGTGTAGTTCGCAAGGATCCAGCGCAGGTTGTCCACGATGACGTAAGTGTCATCGTCGGCTTTGAGGAACCAGTCTGCCTCTTCTGCGTGATGCTCGTAGGCGTAATGGAAGGCTCGGATCGTTTTCCAGTACAGCTGGTCGCGCCCCTCCTTCGTCCCCAATCCCACCGTAGGAAAGTCCGGGTCGTCCACGGAGCTCATGAAAATCACTATATTGCAGTGGCGGCTCCACGTGTACTTGACGTGACGAGCCTTCTTCTCCAGGTTGTTGGGTCCAGTCATAACCCAGCAGAGAATCCGTACCTTTTTATACAGCTCATCCGCCAAGTGGCTATCCTCTCCTGGAGACGAGAGATGGACAATTCATTAGTATTAGTTTTTAATTCACACATATATATATACATAAATAGAAAATCAGATAATTATCTTTTTAATAAACATAATTGACTCTCTGTGGTACTTTAGTGTAGAGCTTCCACATACGATTACTTTAATAGTCGACTAATCAACGATTATTTTTTTCAGATTACTCGACTGATCGGGTCGTGCTCGAACTGGATGTAAAACACTCAACTTAACCGTCTTTAGCTTTAAACTATCTAAAAACGAGATATACAGCACTACCTGTGGTAATGTTAGTGTGAATGCTGTGAGCTGAATTTGGTCGCTGAAGATGCTGGCTAAAAACGCTAAAGCTGATAGCTGAAAACTGATAGCTGAAAACGCTGAAGCTGATAGCCAACTTAAATATTAGCTAAATTCCAAATTAGCCTAATAACTGAAAAAAAGCCTAAGTTAGCCAAAACAGCTAGCATGTAGCTGAAATATTAGAAAAAAATCAAAATTACCCAAAAACACCTAAATAAAGGCTAAAATAGTCCAAAAAGTGAGCAGAATGCCGTTATAACTTTCAACTTTACTACACTCTAACTCCATATAATATAAAGTAACGACTGATTGACTATTAAATTAGTCATCAACCATTTTAATAGTTGATTAATCGTGGCAGCCGTACTTTAGTGTGGTGTTTTTAAACTAGTGTGCCATGATAAATCATTCAGTTTCAGCTAAAAACATTCACCATCACTAGGATTTCAGCTCTGACTTCATCCAAACAAAACCGGGGTTCACATTGAATAGGGAGGAAAATGAAAGTTTATAAAATACTTTTTTGTGTGTTTTTTTCAAGACTCTTTGATAAGAATGACTGCACAACATCTCTGGTCAATCGGTCTGATTTTGGAAGTTTGACCCCTTAAACTATCTCCAACAATCATTTGTGGGAGCTTAATCAATAACGTCAATCTGACCAATCAGATGCGGTCACTGTGTCAACATGGCTCATTAAGTCTCTCCGTTTCAAACCCAAACGGTTAAAGATGGTGTATATGTGAGCGCACTACTACTTGTGCTTTTTAATGACATAATTTCCCTCTTTCCACATATTTAACAACATTTGACACATAAAAACATTCTGCAGTTTCTTTATCCAATAAATCTAGATAACCAGCATAAAATCATAATCTTCCCTCCTAAAAAAGAATGTTTTTTATGGGTTTATTGCCTTTTTTTTTTAAAGGTAAATACTAAAAAAAGTTAAAGGTGAAAAGCTGCAGACTAAAGGTCAGCTTTTGTGACTAGAAACTCTGAAACAATGAGAACTGATCAAACCAGAACTTCCACTTCACAGACGACGGTTTAGTTTGTGTGTCACAGGACAGCTACTACAGTACATGCAGAACAGGAAGTTCGACTTCACTGTGTGAATGCTTACTTGCTCTAGGACAGGGTTGAGCCAAAAATATCTATTTGGTCCATTGTCTATGTCTTGTGAACAAATTTATTAAGCATGTGTTCATGTCTATGTACTACTAAGCAAAATCTCCTGTGAAACGTCAGGAGCTAACGACGCTAGCAACTGTTGTCGTTGTCTGTTGACGTTTCTGACGACAAGATCCAACGACAAAAGCAAATGTAAAGTATTAAGCATAAATATGAAACATCACAAAGCTATCAAATCAAAAGCGTGGAAATGCAGAAAATATTGCTTAACAGACATACATTCATATTAAGGCGGGGGCTGCAAGATATCAACTTGGGGGCCACAAATGGCCCGTGGGCCGCCACTTTGAGAACCCTGGTCTACACCTTTAGTCCGTTGTCTATGTCTACTGAAAAGTTTATTGAACATTTGTTCATGTCCATGTACTACTAAGCAATTTCTTCTGCATTTCCTGTGAAACTATAGGAGCTAACGACGCTAGCAACTGTTGCTAAGGACCTTTCTGACGACCTGATCCAATGACGCTAGGAAATGAAAAGTTTTAAGCATAAAGCAAACTGAACCAAATCCAAAGCTATGGTACAATTCAGACAGTGATGCTCAGTAGACATTGAATATTCATATTAAGACAGGGGCCGAAAAAATATAAACTTGGGGGCCACGAATGGCCCGTGGGCCGCCACTTTGAGACCCCTGGTCTACATCTTTGGTCCGTTGTCGGTCTACTGAACAAGTTTATTGAACATTTGTTCATGTCCATGTACTACTAAGCAGTATGTTCTGCGTGTCCTGTGAAACGACAGGAGCTAACGACGCTAGCAACTGTTGCTAAGGACGTTTCTGACGACCTGATCCAATGACGCTAGGAAATGAAAAGTTTTAAGCATAAAGCAAGCTGAACCAAATCCAAAGCTATGGTACAATGCAGACAGTGATGCTCAGTAGACGTTGAATATTCATATTAAGACAGGGGCCGGAAAAATATAAACTTGGGGGCCACAAAAGGCCCGCGGGCCGCCACTTTGAGACCCCTGGTCTACATCTTTGGTCCGTTGTCGGTCTACTGAATAAGTTTATTGAACATTTGTTCAGGTCCGTGTACTACTAAACAATATCTTCTGCGTATCCTGTGAAACGACAGGAGCTAACGACGCTAGCAACTGTTGCTAAGGACATTTCTGATGGCCAGATCCAATTAAGAATAAATATGAAACATCACAAAGCTATCAAATAGAAGCGTGGAAATGCAGAAAATATTGCTTAACAGACATACATTCATATTAATGCAGGGGCTGCAAGATATCAACTTGGGGGCCACAAATGGCCCGTGGGCCGCCACTTTGAGACCCCTGGTCTACATCTTTGGTCCGTTGTCGGTCTACTGAATAAGTTTATTGAACATTTGTTCAGGTCCGTGTACTACTAAACAATATCTTCTGCGTATCCTGTGACACGACAGGAGCTAACGACGCTAGCAACTGTTGCTAAGGACTTTTCTGACGACCAGATCCAACAACAAAAGCATAAAACAAACTGAAACATCACAAAGAAAATACAAAGCTAGCATAAAATGAAATGCAGAAGATTTTCCTTAGTAGACATTGAACTTTAATCGACTTGGGGGGGCCGCAAATGGCCCGCGGGCCGTCAGTATAAAACTTGACATTCACAGAAGACATTATAAAACAAGAACAACTACTTTAAGTTGGGCATATCGAAAGTGTTCCAGTTTTCATTTGACAGTGCATACCTATGTGGTGAGGGTGTTTGAGGTTGAAAAGTGCAGATCTCTCCTTCTTCCAGATTTTCTTCTCTTCCTCCAGCTGTTGCTGGAATTCCCCCAGATCCGCGAAGCTGCCCGTGTCCGGCGCAGTCCGCTCGAACCACACCTGCCGCAGGAACACGTACAGGGTGAAAGTTCCCACGACGAACCCCGAGTAGAAGGAGAACCTGGAGGCCACGGCCTTCATGCTGAACCAGATGTTTTCTTGGCAGCGGTTCGCGCGTGTAGAAGCTGCGCACGTGGAGAAAGAGCGCGCGGCGGGGGGGGGATCCGCTCCGACAGATGAGCGAGGAGGAGGCCGCTTGAACCGCACGTATGACGGCCACCGAGGCTTGTCGCGGTGTTCGGCGTCACTCCTTCTGTGAGGTGTGGTTTACTCACCAGAGGTGACGCACACACCATCCCCGCTGCGCTTCCCTACAGCCTCCTCACTGCGGGGTCAGTGACACTTCTGAGCAGAGAAGCGCTTCCGCCGTTTACGACAGCCGAGCTAGCCATCCATCCACGACCGTTAACTCACAGCTTGAGCAAAAACCGGAAGCCAACTGTTCAAAAATGTGGTTAAACCATTTCATTTGAATACACAAACTAATACAGTTAGTGCTCCATACTTTAAAAGTTACATATATTTTGTTTTTGTGCAGTTCAGGTAAGCTAGCGGGCTCCTCGGTTATTGGAGCGGCGGTGCTAACGGTAACTTTAGAAGTGAGTTGTTCTCCGGTGCCTCGCGGCTACACGTTTAAAATAAACATTTCCGAGCGGACTGACCGACGGGTGAACGGTGACCACACTCCCGCAACGAACGAGACGGTCGCTGGAGTAAAAAGGAACGGGCAAAACTGTACGACACCGCTGCATTAACGACATCTGTGTGACTTAACGACAACATCCGGCCACATAAACAACCACTTCCGGTTAAACAAGCTAAGAAAATAAGAGTTTAGAAGGGTTCTGTTAAAAAGCAAGAAATTCAAAAAAAGACAATTCAAAGGTTAAAAAAAATTCAGAAAAAGAAAATCAAATGATGAAAAGTCTTCACATTAATTACAAACTATTACAATGAAAAGAAAATTTTAATAAAAAAAAAATCAAAAGTCTTAAAAAGAAAGAAAAATGCTAATCCATCCTTAGTTTACTTATTAAATTTGATAACATTTTCAAGTTTTGAGGGATTTCACCAAATAGATGGACTAAAATCAACTCTGATATTCCTGAAATTCTAAATGTTGGTTTCTTTAGATTATGTGTTTTATATTTAGTCAGATTGATCTACGGGTGAAATAATTCACACAAGTACAACCAAAATGTTGTCATAAAAGGCGAGTTTTAAAGTATTTTTCAATATTGTTCAACAATCTACTCAACATTAATTAAATGAAAATGCTAAAAATTTCAGTAAACAGAACATTTATAGTTAATTTCTTTTACTTGATCAAGTTTTGTCATTTTTATTTTGAATTTTAACATGTCAGACAACTGAGAAAAATACTGGTAAGAGCAGTTTATTATTAGAATAAGAATAAAGCACAGGAAGATTTATAAAAAAAAAAAAAAAAATAGAATATTTAGAGAAAATATATATATAGAGAGAATCTACTTTACATATGTCAAAGTTAAGGCCCGGGGGCCGGATCCGGCCCTCCGGGTAATTCTATCCAGCTGTTGAGATCATTTTATTTTATTGTTATTAATGACTCAATTTTATCTTGCACTCATTTCTAACTTGTATAATTTTGACAAAATATATTTTTATGGAGAATAAAATATTGAAAGTTATTTAAGATTTAAGTTGATTTATTCAGGAATAATATTCCTGCCTTTATGTTATTTTTATTTATGCTAAAAAGTTATGATTCTAAAGTTTTAAAAATTGATAATCTGCTAGTTTCTTGGATTATTTTGGCATTTACAAAGATTTTTTTAGGCTGTTTTGAAGTTTAGCTAACATTTCGGCTACATGCTAGATGTTTTGGTTAACTTAGACTTTTTTCAGTTTTTAGGCTAATGTGGCATTTAGCTAAATTTTTAGCTGTTTACCATCTTCAGTGATTTCTACTATCAACTTCAGCGATTAGCTATTGATTTCAGCATCTTCAGCATTCACACTAGCATTATCACAGGTAATGCTATATATCTAGTTCATAATTATGTTAAAAAGTTACAGTTTTAAAGTTTTAAAAATGTAGTTTTAGAGTGTTCCATAAATGTTTATCCTGTTCCTCCCGTGACTTAAGGTGCGTTTTGGATTTTGTCCTCTTCTGCGACTGAGTTTGACACGCCTGTTCTACACCAATGTTATCATGTTTATATTATAGTAAACCGGAAGAAATGGATAAAGTTCATACCATGTTTGAAATGACTTTCTTGCTTATTTGACACAGAGTTCATTTTATTTTGAAGGGAACTCAAGTGCTGCTGTCAAAAATAAAATAAGTTTAAAATGGTTGTACAAAAATATATAATTATTTAACTATTCTAATTATTTAAGATACTTTATATAAATAAATGGCAACAAAAACATACATACATAAAGTGTATTTTTCTAAACAATGATTTTCTCGGTTTTGGTCAGTAAAAATTTGCAGCATTTTCAGAGTCAAAGGTCGTAGACCTCTGGACGAGAAGAACAGAGAAGAGGCTTAAAAGCTGAGAAATTGAGACTGAGATAAAGGGAATACGACAAAATGATTTAAAAGCTGCAGAGTCTAACTACACTGCCAGAAAAATGGAAGATTGCAAAAAACCAAAAGAAGCTTCAGACTCAGTTTTTCTCTCAACCTCACCAGAAATATTGTTTTTGTTTTTTTTTAATTATTATTTTATCAATAAATCTTAATCAGAAGTTAAATAAAGTTCTAACCATTTTTGAAACTCCCTTAAACCAGAAAAGTTTTAGATAAATGTATGTAAAATCCAAACTAAACACAGATAGTCTGGTGTCTACAAACGCTGACAGATGTCACGATTGTTTTACGAGTCCACATAAAATTCCAGTTTTGCGTCCTGCTCTGAGGCGTACATATCCTGTAGGGTGTTTGTACAACCCACTCCCTGCTAGATCAATGTTCTACTCAAATAAAGATTCCAGTCAAACAGAACTGCAATATTATAAAATGGTTTTAAAAATAAATGTCAAATCAAAACTGTTAATAGTTGCATAATTCTAAATCCCACGTTATATAATTTGTACATTAAAAGACTGGAGAACTATCACCAGGTAATTCTCACCTGAGCTTAAGTATTTACATGATTTTTCCTGGAGTGTCCCTGGATAAAGTCTCAAGTGTTCCAGGAATGGTTGAACCAAAGACCAAGTCTCCAGTATCATTTATTCTTTTTTTTTAGGAGTTTTTTCTCTCAAATTCCTAATTTTTCCATCATTTTCAAGCATTATTTTAGCATCTTCCCGTGTTTTTTCCCCATTTGTTACATAAACCACAGCTGAAAATCAAATAAAATTAATTTAATTTTATGTTTTATTTTGACCTATTTTTTATGAGGACTGCTTTTTTATTGGATGTATTATAGCAGGTAAAAATTACCCGGAAAAAGTTATAATGTAACTTTTATAGGGTTCTTGGGTTACATGGGTTATTTCACTCAGGAAAAAACAAAAAAAGAACAAAAAAGATAAATTGGGTTATAATGAAACCACCATAAACAAAACAAAAAAAAATATTTTGCACTCAAAAGTAACCCAAAAACATGTTCTAACATGAAAAACCCAAGAATTGTGTTTAAGAAATAATAATCCAAGTGTTTTAGGAGTTTTATTTATATTTAAGAACCTTTTCTAAAAGCACTTTTTGAATGTTTGAATTTATTTATTTTAATAGGTTAATATGTGTATATAAAATTATTGTACAGTATTGTATTGTATAGTATATTATTGTAGTGCATAGTATTGTATAGTTTTGTATTGTATTGTACTGTATTGTATTGTGCTGTATAGTATTGTGTTGTATAGTTTTGTATAGTATTGTATAGTATATAGTTATTGTAGATAGGTGTGTATTACTCATATGTATATTAATGTTTATAAGAATATGTGTGTTTGTAAAATGTTTTTGATATATGGGTGCCATAACAGATACATTTATCCCCCTGGGATATTAATAAAGTTCAATTCAATTCTTACCAAACCCCCTTTATGGGATCTTTGGGGTCAAATGAGCCGCCGTTCACATTTCTGTGGTCCAATCAGCCGTCACTGGATTTTTGGTGTGAGTTTTATCCAATATTTACGGTAGCAGGGCTGAGAACTCTGGAAAATCTCCACCAGACTCCACGGAGCTTCTTGATGTGACCACGGAAATGTGAACGGCGGCTCATTTGACAGCAGTTGGAAAGGATTGTAAATGAATGAAAGAGCATTTGGATGTTAGCTTTCATTATTTTCTGCTCTGAGAAACCAATGGATTGAATGGATTGATCACAGCAACGTCAAGAAACATCAAAGAGTCTTTGGTGAACTGGAAGGAGAAAGAATCAGGATTTTGGAGGCTTCAGATCAACATGAAAAATGGCTTTTGAAGACATTTTCTACGTTCTACGATCTACGATCAACTGACCAGTTGTTGTTGTCTGTCCCATTTGCCCGCACAGAGTTTGGGAAGAAAGCTTTTGTTAACGCAGCCCCCTTGGCCTGGAACATTTTACAAAAAGGTTGGAGACTAATTGAACTCCCATCATTACAGGATTTCAAGGCCAAGCTCACAGAAAAACAAAAGTCAACAGAACGCTGTAATTGTTTCTCTTAATCACCTTTCTATTATTTTAATCCATCACATTTTATGACTCCACATATTTTAGGTTTCTATGTATTGCTAACATGTAACAGCATTTTAAATGTTTTACTGTCTTAATGTTTTATTGTCTTTATGTTTTGATTTATTTTTAACTGTGGCTGCCTCTTAGCCAGGACTCCCTTGCAAAAGAGGTTTTAAATCTTAATGGGACTATCCTGGTTAAATAAAGGTCAATAAATAAAAAAAAAAAATTTAGATTGTGGGATTTTGGTTAAAAACGTCATAATTATAATAAAAAAACTACGTCCTAAGCAGAATTTAAAAGTAACTCACCATTTTTACCATTAAATAAAGAGCTAAATCTGAGTAAAAGTCTGAATAATTCTAAAATTTAGCCAGTAAAGTAACAATTAACCTGATATGACACAGAAATACTTTAGTTTCTAAACTCAAAGCCACAAAAGGAGGATAAAAAACTTCAGAATCAAACAAATGAACACAAAAATATTGAATTTTTAATCTCTTCCTTCCATTACTGATGATGTGAAGAAGGATTTCCCCACATGTTACCTTGGATCCGGTTCGTCTCAATCGTGACCCCCGTCCTGCTCCTGATAATCGGCGGCGCCTCAAACGCAGGATAGTGATAGAACACTGGACAGCGTGTAAACACAGTTTCAGGTTTCCATGAAGGACAGAGGCAGAAATGGAATTCACGTTTACTCAAAAAGCTCAATTATCATGTGAGAACATAAAAGAACATACAGAGCTCCACACGGCCAAAGGGAAACGGGACATTCAGCCCTTTGGGTTCATGTTTGACGGGCTTTATGGGCATTGCAGCTTTGATCTGTGTCGCGAAATTAAAGAAAACTTTCTTAATAGAATCTCGCACAAGTGAAAAAATAGAAACGCAACAATCAAAGCATCTGGAACTCGAGAGATTTCCAAGAACTGGAATGTAAATCAGATTTTTTTTTTAATTTTCTATTTCAGCTAAAAGAAAAATCATATAAATATCAAAATGAATTTCAGTGCAGCAACCTCTCAAGTCCCCTTTATCGATGGCAGAACCGTCGACCGCTGTGGCAAACGTAACAACTTCTGAGCTGGAAAAATGTTGAAAAGCTAAAAACGAATGTGGGCCGGCTCTTCTCCTGGTTTATTAAATCAGAATCCCACTAAAGGGAAAATAATAACTTTATTTAAACTGCACTAGAACAGCAGACACTGTGCAACACGTGAACGACGCCCATCAAAGACGTCGGGATTATTGCAGTCTTAGGACACGCTTACGCTCTTCCCTGAATGTGCAAAGAGCTAACGCGTCACCATTTCCTAGATTCAACAGGATTTTTTTTCCCGATCATCATTCCTGAAGAATTCCCCGGCAGAGGAGGAGCGAAGCGGCGGCGTGAGCTCAAACGTCCACGTCGTCAGAGTCTGATGTGCTGGACGACTGCGAGTCCTCCTGATTCTCTCCCCACACAAACCGGTAGTTGTTCTCCAACTCCTGCTGCCGCTTTTGTTCCTTGTAAACTTCCTCGGTGCCTCCAGTCTGCGGGGGGGGGGAACACACAGGATCCAGTGTCAGATCCAGGGTCACGTGACCACAGACAGAGAGCAGTGTGCCCCCCCATGGAACAAACGTCCAACAGAAACCAGAAAACATGCAGAAAACATGCAGAAAACATGCTGTTCTGATGAAAAAAGTTACAAATATTTCCTTTTTTCCATTTAAATCATTCTAGTGCTGTCATGCACTTGCGATTAATTAATCCCAATTACTGATAATTAATCTATTTATTTGATTGAATAAAATCGATAAATGTTATTATTTTAATCACAATATTTTTAACCTGATAAATGCAGTGAAAAGCCTCATTTTTAAGTATTTTATTTAAGTTTGTGACATTATGAGGCAGTAAAAGGTCAAAATAAAACTAAAAAGATGGCATTGTTCAGTTTATTCTTGTTATAAAAGACTTTTAATCTTTACTTTGATGCTACTGAGGGACCATTAAAAAAAAAAATCAAAAATAATCAAAAAGAAAATTTACATCAAAGACTTTTCTGAGCAAACAAAAAAAAAAAAGACCCCAAACTTCTTATTAACACCATATTTTGTGCATGTCAGCAGCACAACGCTACCTTCCCCCTTCTTGTTCTTCCTGAAATCGAGCTGAGGAGCGTTTCACTGAGAATTGTCACGACTGCAGGAGGAGAGCGTTTTACCCTCCTCCATGTTTTATTTAGGGTGATAAAGTCGATTAATCAATCTGAGCTTAATAGATCAATAATTGATCCATAAAAGAAGAGATTGATCCAACACATAAAGCTAACGTATAATAGGTTTCCCATAGCTAACGCTCGGTAAACCTAAACATAGGGTTTGTCCGAAATCCCCCCCCAAACTACTAAAAAACTATACAGAGCAGGACTATACAGCGCGCTGGATTTTAAAGGTAATTTGGACTTTGCCGATTTCACGAAGGTAAATAATGGATGAAAACGAACATTTTATTACATTTATTTATGACTCCAACCCGGATGGTTTATTCAAATATTACATTTAAACACGTTTTTATGTTCAAAATTGTTCAAAAGCAATGCATTGTGGTCTATATCCGCTAATCTAGCGACCATCGATGAACGCTAGTTCTTTCTGGGAAATCTCCATTGCACTCGATTCTGGAATGAGTAGATTCGGACAGCACTAAAAATGGAGAGCCATACATTACTGACTAAATTAACATTTTTATTAATTTTCCAAAATTTTTTTAATGAAATATTTTTTTTAAGTAATCATTTATGGTCTGACACTAGTGGAACCGGTCCGTGGATCAATTGCCACCTGGGTGCAGAAGAACTAATAAATTAAACCAGTTTTTTGTTTTGAGTCCCAGAAACCTTTTATTTTGAAAAATAACCAGATTCTCTCAGCTGCGCCTTGAGCTGTAAATCTTGGGAGCAAAATGACTCCGTCTGAACGATGTTTTTTTTGAAAGTTGACCGGATTCTGTCGATTAAATTTCAGTCACTTTAGCTAAAAAAAAAAAAAAAATAGGAGTGTTGCAGCAAGCAGGACGGGGGATGGGAGGATTGTGCGGCGCGTGCGCCGGGGGAGGGGGCGTATAGTCTTCTTATTGAGTTGTAGTCATGAGTTTGAGTTCTTCCATTTTGCAGAAAAATCTTTTTGTGTTTTCACATTTTTCACAGAGTCGGATTTGTTTCTTATTGAGAATAACCGTGTGCCACTCTAGACATGTTTACATTAAACGTTGAGTCATCTGGGCCCCATTAGATAGAACAAGGATGAATAATTGATTAGTTGGTTACATTTTGTTCATGTATTTAAGTTTCGTGTTTAAAGTACAAGTTCTTACTCAGGCATACTGTTTCATTGTCATTATAATACGGCGGGGTATCGATTATAATTTCCAGAATTGATTAGATTCCCATTTTTTTCAATTCAATTCAACATTTGTTCAGAAATACATTAATAGTCTAAAATATCTTTTGAATATATTTATATTAATCTGATACAGTTCACATACTGTAAAAAGTGAAATATTGAGATTGTAAATGTCATACAGTGTTACACGGATTCTCAGAAGGAGAATTTCTAATAAAAATGTTCAGATCATTAACATTGTTCTGCTTCTCTTGGAGGGTTTTTCAATTTGGCCACCAGGTGGCGATCGTGCTATAACGTTACACCTTACTCCATATAAAGAAGAAAGTATAAAGAAAAAAGATGTTTTAGACCACAAAGAGTTATTTTAAAAAATATTTCCTCAAAAGAGTTTGGAACATTCCTGCTTGTGAGTAAATAAAAATGTTAATTTAGTCAGCAATCTATGTTTAAGTCGGCTGAGCGTTAGCATTAGCTGTCCTATGGGAGATCCCTTTAAACTTTAGCATCAAGCTAGCGAACTTTAGCTTCATGTGCTAAATCGATTTATATTTTTTATGAATTGATTATTGATCTATTAAGCTTAAATTGATTTTATTAACCCAGCCCTACATTTTACACCCCTCCCCCACGTGCGTACCGCCAGGCTGCGGTAAAATCCTCACGGGTTGACCGGTCTGCAGCCACAGAAAGGTTGGGGACCATTGGTCTAGAAAACTGTTATTTGCTCGTACTTTCTTCTTCTTCTGGATTAGGGCTGCCACGATTAATCGACTAATCGACGACTATTAAAATAATCGGCGACTAATTTAATAGTCGATTAGTCGTTACTTTATATTATATGGAATCAGAGTGTTCTAAAGTTGAAAGTTATAATGACATTATTCTAGCTTTTTGAACTATTTTGACATTTATTAAGATGTTATAAGCTATTTTGGAGTTGCTAATTTTTCAGCTACATGCTAACTCACTAGCTATTTTAGCTAATGCAGGCTTTTGTTTGTTTTTTAAGCCGTTTTAGATTTTTGCTAATATTTCAGCTACATGCTAGCTATTTTGGCTAATTTTTTTTTAAGGCTATTTTGGGGTTTAGCTAATATGTCAGCAGCATACTAGCTATTTTGGCTAATTTAGGCTTTTTTTATTTGTTTTTCCGGCAATATTGGAGCTTAACTAATGTTTCAGCCACATGCTAGCGATTTTGGCTAACTTAGTTTTTTCTGTTTTTTGGGCTAAATTGTCATTTAACCAATATTTTAGCTTCAGCGATTTCAGCTTTCAAGTTTAGCATTTTTAGCCATCAGCACTAGCATTTTCAGTGGCCAAATTCAGCTTACAGCATTCACACTAGCAGTATTACAGGTAATGCTATAAATTTAGTTTTTAGGTAGTTTAAAGCTAATGATGGTTAAGATGTGTTTCACATCTACTTTGTGCATGACCGATTAGTTGACTAATCGAAAAAAAATAATCGGTGATTAGTCGACTATTAAAATAATCGTTTGTGGCAGCACTATTCTGGATTAAGGTGTAATACTATAGTGCGATCGCCACCTAGTGGCCAAACTGAAACGCCCTCCAGGAGAAGCAGAACAATGTTTACAATGTTAATGATCTGAACATTTTTGTTAGAACTTCTCTTTTAGAGAATTATGTAACAATATTAAGATATTAACAATCTCATTATTTCACTAATATATTTTACACTATGTGAACTGGATCCGATTAATGTGAAAATCTTCAAAACATAGAGTTAATATATTTCTAAACAAATCTGTCTAAATCTGTCAACTGAGTCGAATTGAATTGATCAAAGGAATTAAATCGATTCTGGAAAATATTGGTGACACCCATATTTGCTTGCCGTTGCTTTGTATATCCAACACGTGGCCTTCCCTTCACATTTGAACACAGCCGACCTGACTGACATTTGTTTTGAGAACAGCAAGAACACTGAAAAGTGAACCGACTAGTAGTTAAAGACACGTTTATAACATTTGTAATTTAAACATTTAGGGTTTGAACTGCACAGAAAAATTAAGCAAATACAGGGACTTGAGTTAAACCCTTTTACACTGGAGCTCCAGTGTTTATGTTCTTTGATTTACTGTAATTTTTTTTATTATTAACACAATAATTCCAGCAGATTCTGAAGGAAAAAAGCTAATTTAGATTTTAGCTAATATTTTAGCAAAACAGGTTGACTTTTTTTATTTTGCTAATTTGTCATCTACTGAGGTTTTTATAGGCTAATTTACAGTTTAGCTTCTATTTTAGCAACATGCTAACGTTTTTGGCTAATTTGTTACCTACTGAGGTTTTTTTAAGGCTTATTTAGAGTTTAGCTTATATTTTAGCAACATGCTAACGTTTTTGGCTAATTTGTAACCTACTGAAGCTTTATTTAGGTTAAATTAGAGTTTAGCTTCAATTTTAGCAACATGCTAACGTTTTTGGCTAATTTGTAACCTACAGAGGTTTTTAATAGGCTAATTTACAGTTTATCTTCTATTTTAGCAACATGCTAACGTTTTTGGCTAATTTGTAACCTACTGAAGCTTTATTTAGGTTAAATTAGAGTTTAGCTTCTATTTTAGCAACATGCTAACGTTCTTGGCTCATTTGTTTTCTACTGGAGTTTTTAAGCTAATTTCGAGATTACATAATATTTTAGAAACATGCCACTGTTTTAAGCTAATTTGTAATTTACTGAAGGCTTTATAGGTTAATTAAAAGTTTAGGTTCTATTTTATCAACATGCTAACGTTTTTGGCTCATTTGTTTTCGACTGGAGCTTTTATAGGCCAATTTAGGGTTCATCTTCTATTTTAGAAACATGCTAACGTTTTAGGCTTATATGTTGACTTTTGGGTTTTTTAGGCTAATTTAGAGTTTAGCTAAAATTTTAGCAACATGCTAACGTTTTTGTCTAATTTGTTTTCTACTGGGGTTTTTAGTCTAATTTAGGATTTAGCTTCTATTTTAGAAACATGCTAACGTTTCTGGCTAATTTGTACCAGCATTTTTTTTTAAAGTTTTGTCTAATTTAGTTTACTGATGAATTTTTACTAGTATTTTAGCCATGTGCTAGGTTTCTTGGCTAATCTGGCATCTACTGGGAATTTGTTTAGCTCATATTTAAGCAACAACCTAAATATTTTTGCAAAATGTGCATGTATTAGGGATTTTTAAGCAATTTTACAACCAATTTAGGTGAACTTCAGCGCTCTTTCATAGTCCTTTAACAAAACTTCCAGTATTTTAGTAAATTTAACCTTTTGCAAATAGCTTTTGCATCTTCAGCAAATCCCTACAGCAGTTAAAGAGAACTGCGTCACCATTTTCAGCAAAAAGCATTCACACAAGCATTAATGCAGGAAATGCAACTTTTCTAAATAGCACTGTTTTCATCCCTAAAAAAATCTCTAAAAATCACATTTTGATTTTGTGGTTTTTTTTTACATTTTAAGTTATTTCTATTTTGAAATAGAAGACATTGTAAAATCATGATAGATATTAAGAGCTCCATGTCTTCTGGAAATAGAGGCAAAAGCACACATTTACAGGACATTTTTTGACTCTTTCATAGTTAAAATTAGCAGAAAAATCCAGGCGGACATTTTGAGGCTTACGGGTCAAATGGTTGACCAAAACCTGGAGACATGTTGATGTACGAGTACCACAGTGTTCCAATTACCAGAAGGTTGATGAGCAGCTCCCTGAAGGACTTGGTATCTTCCTCAGTCAGCCACTGATCATCCGCCTCCTCTACATTCTTCCTCGTCAGGATCTTCACCTCAATTTTACCTTCAGGAAAAAAAAAAAAAGAGAACGTGTTGCTTAAGAACATTTTCAATTTTCAAATGTTTTCATGTTTGTTAGAATGAAATGAAAGTTGAAGGCAAAAGTGAGAAAGGAAGAAAAGACGTGGAGTGACACACCTTTCACATGCACTTTCCTTCGGCCTTACCACTGAAAGGCAGTGAAAAATGACGTGGTGTGTTTTGAAGATGAGAGAAGGAAAATCTCTTAAAGGAAAGAAGTGGGAAAGCCCTCCTCCTCCTCCTTCATACCTTCTGCTTTCAGTCCTGCCTTCTCTAGCTGTTCTTTAACCACGTCCTTTATGTGCTGCCACTGGGGGTCGCCTTCGCCCATCTCCTGAACTTTGAACTCCCCATCAAGGCTGCTGCCTGTCTTATATTTAGTAATTTTGATCTTAACATGGTCGTCAGCTGCTTGGTCTGGGGTGACAAGACAGAGGGGGACAAAAGAGACAATTCACCTCAAACCCGTGATCAGGATGGAGACGGGATGTCGTCCGGTTACTTCGCTAAGATTATTTCATGTAAAGTCGACCGTAAAACGTAAACATCAGTGGCAGCGAAGGAAAATACCGCCCTCTGAGTCTAGGTGTGCCTCTGCTGAGATGAAGGATGATTCAAACATTTACTTTCATGGACAGCGTGGGAAGATGAGACGAAATGGACATGCAGCGGCTCTGGCTGACCGTTCGACCGTTACCTGGCTGCTTGGGGGCGCGGGGGCCGGCGCCGCCGGGGGCCGCTTCGCTGCCTCTTTGGACGGCTTGCTGCCCTGGGGCGTCCTTCTCCTCCAGGTGGTCCAGGAGTTTGTCCAGCGTGGTCTCCAGCGTCTGGGTAGCTTGAGTGCGATCGAACTCTCCTTTCAGACCCTCCGTCTCCAGCTCCTGCTGAGCCTTCAGGACAAACAAAAAAAGACTATTATAGTAAATATTTTGAAAATAAATAAACGTTTCTGTACGAAAGCTGAAAACAGTCAGCGCTACTTTAAAAAAAAGTTTTTAATCATTTTCTTTATTATTGAACTTATCTGAAAAGAAGCATCTAAATCACAGAGAAATGTTTATATTTATATTTTAGATTATTCCAACTGTTCTGTCAGCTTCTCTCACAGTCCTGCGCTCTGGTTCTGCTGCTGTAAGACTGTTTTTTTTCACATGAAAGTTCAGGTAAATCAGGAAAAGTCTCTGTGACAGAGCACATGTCTGTCCCTGAGTGAGGTTAATAAAGTGATTTGTATGTTATTGCGTGAGTGGGTGCACACACTGTTCTGCTTTACCATCTGTTGCATTTCACTTTTAGTTCAATGGTAATCACTGGATTTTGGCTGTTTTGGGATTTAGTTGTTCACTTCCTGTTTTATTTTGGAGCACATCCTGTTTCAGGAAGACCACTGGGTAACAAATTAGCCAAAAATGTTAGCATGTTGCTAAAATAGAAGCTAAACTCTAAATTAGCCTATAAAAACCTCAGTAGGTAACAAATTAGCCAAAAATATTAGCATATTGCTAAAATAGAAGCTAAACTCTAAATTAGCCTAAAAAAAAACCTCAGTAGGTAACAAATTAGCCAAAAACGTTAGCATGTTGCTAAAATAGAAGCTAAACTCTAAATAAGCCTAAAAAAAAAACCTCAGTAGGTAACAAATTAGCCAAAAACGTTAGCATGTTGCTAAAATAGAAGCTAAACTCTAAATAAGCCTAAAAAAACCTCAGTAGGTAACAAATTAGCCAAAAACGTTAGCATGTTGCTAAAATAGAAGCTAAACTCTAAATTAGCCTGTAAAAACCTCATGGGTAACAAATTAGCCAAAAATGTTAGCATGTTGCTAAAATAGAAGCTAAACTCTAAATAAGCCTAAAAAAACCTCAGTAGGTAACAAATTAGCCACAAACGTTAGCATGTTGCTAAAATAGAAGCTAAACTCTAAAGAAGCCTAAAAAAAACCTCAGTAGGTAACAAATTAGCCACAAACGTTAGCATGTTGCTAAAATAGAAGCTAAACTCTAAATAAGCCTAAAAAAAACCTCAGTAGGTAACAAATTAGCCAAAAACGTTAGCATGTTGCTAAAATAGAAGCTAAACTCTAAATAAGCCTAAAAAAAACCTCAGTAGGTAACAAATTAGCCAAAAACGTTAGCATGTTGCTAAAATAAAAGCTAAACTGTTTTGCGTTATACCGAGATAGGGGATCTCACTATGACAAACAAACTTTGCTATAAGCGATTCACTATCTTATTATAATGAGACAACAAAGTTTGGTTTTTTTTTGTCATGACGAGAAACAATCCAAATGAAGCAAAGGCCGTTTTCAGCTTTTGTCGTGTCCGTCTTTCTACCTCGTTGATGATGTCGTCAAACTCTTTCTGCATTTCTTCTTTGATCTCTTCGATCTTCTCTGATGGAACAGACAGGTCCGCCACCTCCTCCTCGAACTCCTGCAACAGCTGCTCGTCTTCATCCTTCTCCTCTTCTCTGAGCTTCTCTGTTGCAGCGTCTGTCGAGGGCTTCTCTGACCTACTTTTTGCCAGCTTTTCTGCTTTCTGTAAAACAATAAAACACTTTCGTTAGTCCACAGAGTCAAAACCAGAAATCTATTCCAGGAAATGGGAGGGGAAGGTGAGTACAAACCTTCCTGTTGCTCTCCTTCAGGTGCTGGACAAATTTCATCAGATCAGCTGGGTCTGTGATGATTTTGAAGTTGAATTTTTCTACTAAAATGACATAAATCAACATGCATTATGATTTGACAGAGAGGACTGTTTTCATAAAAGTCTATCAGGCAAATTTTACATCATGTAAGATTAATTTATAATGATAAGTACCTTCACCATCTTCATCAATGACTTCATTGTCTGCTGGTGAGACATCATCTCCATCTTCTGCCTGTGAGGAAGACAGATTCACGTTCAGGTGTGGAAAGGCTCAGGTGAACTGACGCCCTCAGGTGGCCGAAGGGAAAAACTTAAGATTCATCCTCTCCACCTTCAAAACGAACACTTAAAACTCAAAAAAATCAATAAAAATTAATCGTGATTAATCGCGATTAATTTTTTCCAGTTGCGATTAATTAGTTAATTTTTTTAATCGATTCCCCGCCCAAATAAACAGATTACAGAATTGTATTCCATAAATAACCAGTGATAGGTGACGTCTGATAAGTAGGATTACAGATGTTTTAAGGCGGTAAAACTCCTCACTAAACACTTTGACACTTTTCTCAGACGGACGTGGATATTTTCACACTTTTCTCTATTTGTTTAAACTCTCAAAGTTCAAACTGTCAGTAAAAAATAAATCCAGGATTATGGGATGAAAAAGATCTGATCAAAAATTTATGTTGATTTGGAACGATTGAACAAATTCTGTGCAGCAGACACGGCATGGAAAAGATTGAGTGACGTTGGTCAACAGCCAATCAGAGCGCAACATCAGCTAAACTAAAATTAGCCAAACAGTGAGACGATGAAAGGGGAATTGCAATGAAGCGAGGGAATTCCATATAACAATTTGAATTAAATTTTAGTAATATAATAACTAGGGCCGGAAATTGATTAAAAAACTTTAAAAATCGCAAAATTTATCGAAAAAAACCTGGAAAAAATTAAAGGCTTGCTTTTTTTTTTGGCTACAGTATTTGCCAGCCTCTTATTATCAGCAAATAATCACAATAAATGATACATTTAGAATGTTTATTTGTAACCCTTTGGAACCTCTGCTTCCAGAAATAAGAACTGCTTTCTATTTGTCCTGGAATTCTATTTTCTCATAAATTTTCCTTATTGTATTTGTGAATATTACGGCTGAGGTCATATGCTTTATTTGTACTTTTGTCATGTTTTTCTGCTTCTGTTATCTTTCGTCTTCTACTGCAGTGAAAGTTTTTCAGTCTTTCCTTGTTTTTTCCTTCCTGTTTGGCCAAAATTATTCAGAGCTCCTGATTGGATGAAGGCCTTTGGCTATTGTTACAGGCTTTGGTCCTTGTATTTTGGTGTTTGTGTGAATAAATTCTACGTTTATTTTCATTCTGGGTTTTTGAGTTGTTGGTATAATTAATTTGTTCTCTTTTCTACATTCATGTTACATCAGGGTTACTACAAGTTTCTTCAAGTTATATTAAAGACTTTTTAATATCTTTTTAAGGCTGTGCATGGCAAAAATTAAGATACATTTCTTAGACTATTTCCCATTTCATCGTTTCCTGTTTTATTAATTCATTGCCATTATTAAAAATAGAAATACTAGAAATAAAAACACTTTCTGACCAAAACTGCCACTTGTTTTCTTGTTGTTTAAGGTCTGTGCAGTGATGCTTTAGAGCTCCTCTATTTTTTTAAATCTAACAGAGGTGGGTATTCGCCATATTTGTGCATGACAACTGGTTTTCCTGAAGTTTATTTACGTTATTTGATCAAAATAATCTTAGTTGTAAAAAAATTTTCAAGCACCACAAATTTTTAAAGTTCAGATATCAAAATTCAATACATTTTTAGTGCTTATTTAAGGGATTATTTCAGAATTCAATTGGGGGGGAGGGTGACATAAATTGGGGGCTCGTCTGAGATTTGAACCGGGACGTTTGATCCAGCTTGAATCAAGTCGTCTCGGTTGGAATCTACTCTCAGGAGGGGCGTGTCGTCCACTCTGACCTGTTCGCCTCTAGCAACAGTGATGGGCAGGAGTTTCAATGATGAACCACAGAGTTTCCACAATTTTTAGACAACGCAAAAGCTCGTTGTTGTAGAAAATTCATGTCGGTCCCCATCCCTAAATGAAATAATGATGGGTTTCCTCGTTGTTGGATTTCTGATAGCAGACAGCGGATCTTTCGCTCTGCTCTGCAGCTGTCGGATCGAAGTTTGTCTTACGCCTTATTTATCAAAATAAAATATCTCTTTTGTCCAAAAACTACAAATAAATGCCTGACAGAGTTGTATTATATTTCACAGCCGCACGGCACAACAGCCGAGGGCGTAAATAAATAATAACGTGTTAATTCTTTTTGATTAATTGCCCTCTTAATAATTAAATGTATTTGTTCTCAAAATGTAGTTTGATGCAGACTATTGTAACGTTATCATACGTTACATAAACACCTTTGATTCCTGTTGCCGGGCCGATGTTTCCACAGCATCTGTTTTTTTAACTCCTTCCCAAAACTCTGTTTCATCAAACTCAGAGGCCTCAGATCCATCAGCCAAACCTGCTGGAGGATAAAGGCGTGGATCCATTAGACACAAAAAGTAGAGCAACAACATCCTTACGTAAATGTGCAAACTGATAACTTTAATTTGATGAAATTTAAACAAACCTTTTTCATCCGGCTGGTTGTGCTCATTAATGAGTTCAGGTGTGGTCTCCGTCTCTTTCGCTTCCTCTGTTCCTTCTGCACCGCCGTTGCCGGCTAACATCTCATCCAGACTCTTCAGCTCCTCAGAGATCTGCTCTACTTTGCGCTTTGTGTCCGCTGGAAAACAGATAAAGACCAGGAGAAAGAACGAAGAGATGAAAAAAAAAGCCACAGCTTGATTTCAGATCAAACAATGAACCTCTCATCTATTCTTTATTAAATTTATATTTATTTCTCTGTCATTCTGTTTGGTGCTGTGCGATTCGAGTGTTGATCGTCTTTCCCACTTCCCTCCCGGGAAGCAGGAGAGACTTCAGGATTCCAGGTGGATTGTCTGTGCTCTTGTTATTGGGATCTGGCTCGTCTTGGCCGTGGACCACGCCTCTGGCTCGTCTGTGCCGTGGACCACGCCTCTGGCTCGTCTTGGCAGTGGACCACGCCTCTGGCTCGTCTTGGCCGTGGACCACGCCTCTGGCTCTCCTTGGCTTTGGACCACGCCTCTGGCTCTCCTTGGATTTGGACCACGCCTCTGACTCATCTTGGCCGTTGACCACGCCTCTGGCTCGTCCTGACCGTGGACCACGCCTCTGGCTCGTCTTGGCAGTGGACCACGCCTCTGGCTCGTCTTGGCAGTGGACCACGCCTCTGGCTCGTCTTGGCCGTGGACCACGCCTCTGGCTCGTCTTGGCCGTGGACCTCGCCTCTGGCTCGTCTTGGCCGTGGACCTCGCCTCTGGCTCGTCTTGGCCGTGGACCACGCCTCTGGCTCGTCTTGGCCGTGGACCACGCCTCTGGCTCGTCTTGCCGTGACCACGCCTCTGGCTCGTTGGCCGTGGACCACGCTCCGGCTCGTCTTGGCCGTGGACCACACCTCAGGCTCGTCCTGGCCGTGGACCTCGCCTCTGGCTCGTCTTGGCCGTGGACCACGCCTCCGGCTCGTCTTGCCGTGACCACGCCTCCGCTCGTCCTTGCGGACCACGCCTCTGCTCGTCTTGCCATGACCACCCTCTGGCTCTCCTTGGCTTTGGACCACGCCTCTGACTCATCTTGGCCGTTGACCACGCCTCTGGCTCGTCTTGGCCGTGGACCATGCCTCTGGCTCGTCTTAGCCGTGGACCACGCCTCTGGTTTGTCTTGGCCGTGACCTCGCCTCTGGCTCGTCTTGCCGGGGACCCGCCTCTGGCTCGTCTTGGCCGTGGACCACGCCTCTGGCTCTCCTTGGATTTGGGCCACGCCTCTGACTCATCTTGGCCGTTGACCACGCCTCTGGCTCGTCCTGACCGTGGACCACGCCTCTGGCTCGTCTTGGCCGTGGACCACCTCGGCTCGTCTTGGCCGTGGACCTCGCCTCTGCTCGTCTTGGCCGTGACCTCGCCTCTGGCTCGTCTTGGCCGTGGCCACGCCTCTGGCTCGTCTTGGCCGTGGACCACGCCTCTGCTCGTCTTGGCCGTGGACCACGCCTGACTCTCCTTCTCTGGACACGCCTCTGTCTTTGGCGTTTGGACCTCGCCTCTTGGCTCGTCTTTGGATCCTTGGACCACGCCTCTGGCTCGTCTTGGGGTGGGCCTCTGACCTCGCCGTCTACTGCTCTCCTCTTGACCGTGGACCATGCCTCTGGCTCGTCTTGACCGTGGACCATGCCTCTGGCTCGTCTTGACCGTGGACCATGCCTCTGGCTCTCCTTGGCTTTGGACCACGCCTCTGACTCATCTTGGCCGTTGACCACGCCTCTTGGCTCTTCTGGCCGTGGACCTCGCTCTGGCTCGTTACCGGTGACCATGCCTCTGGCTCTCTTGGCTTTGGACCACGCCTCTGGCTCATCTTGGCCGTTGACACGACTCCTCCGGCTGTCTTGGCCGTGGACCTGCCTCTTCTGCTTCGTCTTTGACCTCGCCTTGGCGTGGTTCGTCTGGCTACCTGGGACTCTCCTCTGACTCATTCTGGGAACGCCACGCCTCCTGGCTCGTCCTTTTCTATGACCTTGACCGCTTTTTCCGTGGACCCACGCCTCGGCTCGTCTTTGGCCGTAGGACTCTTGTCTCTGGGTCCTTCGTCTTTTCGTGGCACCGTGGACCTCGCCTCTGGCTCTCCTTGGCTTTGGAACGTCTGGACTCCTATGCGGGACGTACGCTGGCTTCGTCTTGGCAGTGGACAACGGCCTCGTCTGGCAGTGGATAACGTCTGGCGTGGCTGTGACCACGCCTCTGGCTCGTCTTGGCCATGGACCACGCCTCTGGCTCGTCTTGGCAGGGGCCACGCTTGGCTGGCTTTGGACCACCATGGCCTTTCGTGGCTCACGTCTTGGCCTTTTGGACTAGGACCGCCCCCACCTGTCCCCCAGTCCTATCTGGCTTAACTCTATTCAAATACGTAGTTGTAGAGTTAGATAAGTTAATTCATCTTTATTAGTCCTGGTAAATCGCCTGTCCATCCTGGAAGTGGATCTCTCCTTCATGTGGACATCCCTAAAGTTTCCTCTTTTTTCCTGAATCAGGTTTTTTTATGAGTTTTTCCTCACCAGAAAGAAGGGTCTAAGGGCAAGGATAACCGGTTTAGTTTAGTCTGTGTAGTTTAGTTTAGCAATTAGCTATTGCTTATTTTTTATGACCAACTTTCTATCACCAGCATGAAGCTCAATAGAATATAAATGTAAAGATGCGGACACATTGCTGACACATTCCGTTTCTGGTCCACTTACAGACTTGAGCCTTGACGTAGTCCATGTACTGCTGGGCGCTCAGCGCCGGCTGGCACACGATGCCCTGGGGCTTGGCCGTGGATGGCGGCCGCAGGTACGGATGATGACATGTCCGACTCGTGTGAATGGTCAACACGTAGCGACAAGACTGAGGCTCATCTACGCGCGCTATGTAGTCATCCGAGCCCTCCTCACAAACAAACTGAAATGAAAAGAGTAAAAACATAAACAAGTCAAGAAACATTGGAATATGAGTTCAAAAAGTCTCTGGTGAACTGGAAGGAGAAAGAATCAGGATTTTGGAGGAAGTTCGGATCCTCCAAAAGCCCAGTTCCAAAAGCCACGCCCCCTCAGAGGAGATTCCGGAAACAGAGGCTTCAGATCAACATGAAAAATGGCTTTTTAAGACATTTAGGTTTGTGGGATTTTGGTTAAAAACTTCATAATCATAATTAAAACACTACTGGAAACGTTTTCTTTATATTGTCATAGGGAGACTTTAATGCTCTTACTCACTACATCTGTTTGCTTTAACTTTGGTTTGTTTGCGTACCTAGCCAAATCTGTTTGACGCCGCGGCCGCATGTGGGAGGAGTTACTCGCTCTGTCTGTGGATATCTCACTTAGAATGAATGGAAGACACAGAAGATTTGGAGAAATCTGGTTTATCCATTGAGAAGAATTCTACAAAAACATCAGTAATCACGTCTCCATGTTTGAGTCCACATGACTATTATTAAAGGATGTTCCCGGTACAGGAGCTGTGTCTGTATGACAGCCGCTTCCACTGTTTCTGTGTCTCTGTGGCTGAGATTGAAGACTGACTGTCTCTTATTAACCCGAGGGTTTTTCGTTTTCTTTTTTACTGTCTTGATGAAGCCGCGCAGTGTCTCTCTGCTTGCAGATATTTGGAGTGAAAGGCACTGAAAACATCGCGTGGCCAAATCTGAGTTCCTGATTGGACGATGCAACGCGGCGACCGGTCAAACTCCAGGTATTTACATTTTGGCCGTGCCGCCTGATTCGCGCCTCGTCGCTCGGATGGAGCTGCTGCCAGACTTTCCCGCCGCGTCAGTCTCTCAAATCCCACCGCATTGATAAACATTGAATCCGGCCGACTCGCTTTTCGGTGTGAACGCACCTTTAGATTGTCACGCAGTAAAAAGTCAAACTCAACACGCATAAAGCAGAAAAAGCCAGCAGGTCAAGTGTTTTCCACAATTTCTCACCCGGACTTCCGCCTCTCTGGGGTTTCCGTTCAGGTCACATTTGGATCCGTTGACGTACGTCTGACTGTGGTGTCGCTTCAGTTTGTGCTGTTTGGAGGCCTGGTAGATAAAGAGAGGAACTCTTTCATTGCAATCTGAAACAACATACCAGCACATACTTCCTGTCACCCTCCATTATGGTATATGCACTAAAACAATGTGTACTTTACTCCCCCCGTAAATGTTTATCTCCAGTGTGGGAGAGCAGCTTTTACATCGTCGTTACGTCTCTGTGGTTTTTCTTCCTTTTATTGTCTGATGCATTGAGGACAACGGTTCTAGTTTATTTTTTCCATTGTTCCCTTCTCTTTACTTACGATTCTTTTTAAAATTCTGCTCCACTCTTCCATTTTAAACGAGAAACACAAATAGCTTAAAGCTATGACATTATTTTAGGGCTATGTCATCATTTGTTCTAAAAACTGGTCAATTAGCATTTCTAAAACATTTAATATGATTTAATATGCTGCGGTTTTTATTCTAAAAAAACAAACAATCAAACATGCATCTGTGAGGCTCATATATTCACAGGATTCATGCGTTTCATCGCAGATCTCATTTTACCTTTGCCGTTTCGTTGTTCCAGTCAAATTCCGATTCATAATATCCCAAAACGAGAACATCCCCTTTAATTTCTGAGTCTGTGGATAAAAAAATAATTCAAGTCAGCCTCAAGTTAAATAGAAATGTTTGGAATTAGGATGAGAAAGAATGAGTCACCTTCCAGGTGGTACTGTCGAATGTGTTTACTATAACAGAACTCATACGTCCACCAGTCTTTAGTCTGCAAGAAACAAGAAAGAAAGAGCGTCTTATTAAATACAGATTTTATTTGTCCTGGGAATGAAAAACGTAACTGTTCAGACTCTAGAAGCACAGTTTATAACAATTAAAAAAGAAAAAATCTTTATTAAAACCATCATTTACATCGTCCAACAACTAGTTAATGTCTTAAACCATAAAACCAAAAAGTAACGTGTCATTAGGAAGAGGTAAGTGAGAAGGTAGCATGCAGATTTATAAGACTGGCACAAAAAAACAAACAATAACCTGGATTGTTGGGGTACAAACATAGATCAGGGGTCCGTTTCAAGAAGCAGGTTTTGTTGGAACTCTGAACTCCAAATTCAGCAAAACTCTGAGTTTTCGGTTTCAGAAAGAGAGATAACTCAAACCCGTGTAAGTGGGTTAAACCAAGCCCGTTTCAAGAAAGCGGGTTAAGCTGCTGAACTCAGGAATCAATCACTGTGGCAACTGAGCTGTGAACGAAACCTGGTCTGGAGCAGGTTTTCTTCAGGAAACTTAGAGTTCTCTGCGGTCTCCGCCCCTTTTTAAAGTGAAAGATGTTAAAATCTGAGTTCTTCATTAATATTTAGAGAACATTCACATTAGAGACATCACGTTTCCACCAGCAGAAACCAAAATGACATGTCCATTCATAGAGGATCATGTAGAGAGGAGGCGGGATTAATCCAGAGGAAATGTTATTTATGTCGGAAGAGGATTTGAGGACACGAGTCGATTGATGGCAAGTTTCCCCGATTCATCTTTATTTGAGCGGGACATATAAATAGTGAGTTTTCCAGGGCTTTGCTATTAATAATGAGTTTTTTTTTCATCATTTGAAACCCTTAAAAATCGAAACATTAAATCTCAAAAACTGGTAGGGGCTTTGAACTCGTATACAACATTTATCATTGACCACATCTTAGCTCGGTTATCAGCGACGCTGCTTCCGCTTCAGACATCCCGGGTTCAAATCCCAGCCCGGGCATGTTGTTTTCATGTAATAAAAAACTATTTATCAGCTAAAATTTTTTAAGTCTTGAGAATTACATTTAAATAAATGCTTATTTTTAACATATCTCAGGCAGCTACAGTGTTTCGTTTTAGCGTGCAGTGATATCCGTGTGTGTATGTGTGTGTGGGGGTGGGGGGTTGAGGAAAACGGTCATTCATGAATTACGGAGATGACTGGTTAAATTATTAACAGATCAAGAACCATTCCTTACTTTACAAGTGACTAAATAACCTTCCTGATATTATTATTTATTCGTTATTTGAAATGATTCAAATGTAGACGTATGCATTAACTCTGCAGATGTTTTCTCTCTGTTTTACCGCTGCAGCTGGGTTTATTATCTTGCTGAAAATGTTCTTGTAGTCTCATATGCTTAAGATAAGATAAGATAAGATAAAGATACTTTATTGATCCCTGCCAGGGAAATTTGCGCGTTGCAGCAGCACTGTGCTTGGAGGAACTTATCAATTTCCGTCGCCGGAAGAAAGTAACTCGGATGCTTTCCCGTTGCCATGGTGAATCGTGCTGTCTTTGCTCCATTGATCAGGGCTTTTAATGCTCGCGACGCTCGCTCCTGATTCTGGTTCCAACAACTTCAAGTTGATTGAATCAAACATTTTCAGCTGTTCTGAAACCGAAAACTCTAAGTTTGCGAATTTTGAGTCCAGTGATTCTAAGTTCAGGTTTCAACTCTAAATTTGTTGAACCTGCTTCTTGAAACGGGCCCCTGAATTACTTACAGAGCATTATCTCCCGAGTGTCTACAACACAACAGTGTCTTTAGAGTAAGATTCCCTGCCAGAATTCCTCTCCTGCTGTCGTGGCGCTCATCTTTTGTTCAGAACGTGTTAAAGTGGTCAAACCATAAAAAAACAACTTTCCTTATACTGTTCATTCTTCACTATAAACAACCTTAAACAGTATTCTGATCCGTTCAGGCATTCAACAGTAATCCTCTGAAAACCAGCCCCCCCCATACCCACGAAAACAAGCGGGTCCTCAAGTGCTGATGTCACAACGTGAGACCGCCCCTTTCGGGAAGAGTCTGCTCCGCCCCCCAGGCTGTCTGTGCTTGTGCTGTTACATCTGGTCGAGAAATGCAAATTCGATTTAGCTTTCAAATTTAGGAGCTTATGGCCTGGCGAGGAATCTCCATCACACGATGGGATGGATCCTAAACAAATCCGAGAATGGTGAAAACAGACGGGGAATATTGGGAAGACGGCAGGAGAAACAAAAATAACAAAAAGACCGATAACTTGAGGTTTCATTTTGACTGTAAATAAAATAAAATTTGGTAAAACTAAAAGGTTTGTAGTGCCAAAATGTTTTGCAGAAAGGTTTATAGCAGTGTTTACCTTGCTTCCCATTAGTATTAAAATACGTCTAAATAATATTTATTCTGTGGTGGAGAAAGGGAGCGACGTATTAAGAGAATTGGTTTAAACGTGGAGAAGTTTAATGGATCCGCATGAAAGCGAAGAGGATTTTCGATCCAAAAATTTTATGTCGTGATTTCAGAAAAATCCTGAATTGTTCATCTGGTGGTGTCGTTTTTTTTTTTTTTTTTAACCAAATTTCACCACAAAATGAACCCATTAAGCCATCCTCCTTCTGTCTGTGTCAAATTATGAGGATAAACGCCCGAGCTGCACTGTTTCTAGGCCTCCATCAATATTTTTGGGGGTTTTTTTCCCCATTTTTGCTGACGAGGCCGACTCAAGGATGACATCAAGAAGTGGGCGGCACCCAGAGGAAGCGAAAGGCGGAGCCTCAGATATTGAGTCGTTTTACTTCTGACTATGAAAGGAGTCTGCAAAAATAACTCATTTATAGATCATTTATATGGATATAGTTCACTAAGTTTACTTTCAACGCTAAAAGAGCCAAATAAATCCCACTTCACTGTTTTGAAAAATACCGGTCCTCTTTATCTAGTTTGTGACCATTAAAATGATTTATTTATATCATTATTGACCATTTAATGGAATTGTAACAGTTTATAGTTTTCTTCTTAACTTATTTTTATTTTTGAGCAGCACCTAAAAGTTCATTTTCAAAATAAAATACAACCTGTGTTAACTATAATCCTCCTTTATTTGAATAAGAAATGTAAGAAAGAACTTTGGTGCACATTCATTTTTACTTTGGAGCATAAATATTACAACTTTTGTCAAGAATCCAATTGAAATATTTAAGCATATTCTAATAACCAACCCTTCGGACAAAAGATGAAACCTTCTACCAACATTTTACTTGGTTATGGCTTGCTAAAAAAAAAAAAAATGTAAATATAAATGACGAAACATTATTAATTAAAACAAAAAAAAAAGTTTTTTTTATTCAAATTGACCTTTTTCTTTACAGCCACAAAGAAGGGATAAAGAAGCTGCATGAAGCAGGTTGCAGACCTCTTTTTACGGCTCTGAGACGTTTTTGTCTGTCTTGTTACGGTCTAGGTCAGGGGTGGGCAAACTTTTTGATTTGTGGGCCAGAAAGGGTTCTAAAATTTGGCATAAGGAGCAGATGGAAGGAGAGATTTGGTAATGAACCTCATAAACTAAGAAGATAATATGGAATTTAGAGAAAAACATGCTTTAATTTGGATTCAAATTCACATATATTCATTTAAAAACAGTAAATTTGGGAATTTTAATTTCTAAATTTTGATTTTTGTTCTCTTTTTGGTGATCCAATGGGTTGATGTTCTTCAGAGGAAAATGCAAACTCAAAGAAATCCAAAAAATCACCTTCTGACTCAGAAAAAACACAGGAAACAACACCATTCATGAGAAGAAACCAGAAATACAATGAAAATAAAACAATAATTAGGATTTTTGATTCAATGTATTTTAATTTGGAGGGCCACATTAAGTATCTTAAGGGGCCGCATGTGGCCCCCGGGCCGTAGTTTGCCCACCCCTGGTCTAGAGCCAGTTGAAACTCCCAAACAAAGAGGAGCAAATTCTAGGAAGGGATAACTATCAGCCGAATTCCACCTGAGATGCAGCTAACCATCATCTTCACCTTAGTTTCCCCCCAAAGTTTCTAAGTAACAATAAAGAGGAGAGTTCACCTTCAGCAGACATGGAGCCTTGTGCATGGGCTTCAGCAGATCCGGGATGTCTGGCCCGGCGTATCCCTGGGAGTCCGGCTCCGAAGCTGGATCTTGATGGAACCGCACCGCCTGGACTGGAAGGCGGCACTCGTACAGCTGCTTGTACTTACTGGACACCATCATGACCTCCTCTGTCTTAGTCTAAACACACCACATGCCAAAGTAAACAATCAATCTAACAAAGAACTGTTTCCATCTCTTTCTTCCCGAATTTCAATTTTAAAATATTTTTCTAAAACTGATGCAGAATGAGATCTTTCTTTTTCAAGTTTCTTATTTCCTAGAAAGCCAAAGAGATTCAGTTTAAAATTATCAATGAAGTTTATATCCATCCTCTGGTTTTCTCTCAAGGCATCAGTTTGTAACGCACATTATTTTATTATTCTGTTTACTTCAGCTTTTTGGGAGAATTTGTTTCATTGGTTTACTACATTTATGAATACCCCTGATCTTAAAAGACAAAAATATTTTGTTTGGTTCGATTATAAATAATGAACTGCACCGTGTTACGTCCTGTTTTGATAAGGTAGTTTTGTTAGCAGGGAGCTGCTGACTCTGCTGGGTCAGAAGGTTCCACGATTTATTTTTCTTGTGGCCAAGGTTCCAACTCCCTTTTGGTTTGTTCTTTTCTTAACCAACAAACTAATTATTTGATCTTCATTTCAGGAAACAGGTTTTTGTTATTTAATAAACTGTGTTCCTTTCATTTGTTTTCCAGTTTTTGTTATTCTCTATCCACCCTAGATTTGAGGACGTAACACACTGTATAATAATTAAAACAACAATAATTTTTAGTAATTTTTTATACATAAAAGCAAGTTTTTAAAATTTTGTGTTTTTCAAATGGAACTACATTTTTTTTCTCATTTATTAAACATGTTAAAACCAAAAATGCTGAGAAACTTTACAATAAATCAGAGATTTTCTAAAAGTCCAATACTATCTTCTTTCAATTTTAATATTATTGATTAATTTTGTTAAATAATCGTCAATATTTTATTGTCTCTTTTTTATTATTGTTTTCTGCCAGAGGCGTTAGTGAAAATAGGCAGACATTCGTACCCACGTATGTTTGATAATTAGCTTAAATTTACCCTAAAAATATATTTTTATTTATATTTAATGATTCCACTTCAATGAAGCATATGTAAATAATCTTATAATTTTGGCAAAATATTATATTAATTAGAAAAAAGGTCAGAAAGAAATCCATTAAAAAAATTAAACAGATCTTAAAGTATTTTAGCTTCTATAGAAAAATTAAAAATATGTATTTGGAAATTAAGGAAAACAATTAGACTTTTGAAACTTTTTAAATGTATTACTTCTGATTAGTGCTGCCACAAACGATTATTTTAATAGTCGATTAATCACCGATTATTTTTTTTTGATTAGTCGACTAATCGATCATGCACAAAGTAGATGTGAAACACATCTTAACCATCATTAGCTTTAAACTACCTAAAAACTAAATTTATAGCATTACCTGTAATACTGCTAGTGTGAATGCTGTAAGCTGAATTTGGCCACTGAAAATGCTAGTGCTGATGGCTAAAAATGCTAAACTTGAAAGTTGAAATCGCTGAAGCTGATATCCAGCTAAAATATTAGTTAAATGACAATTTAGCCCAAAAAACAGAAAAAAACTAAGTTAGCCAAAATCGCTAGCATGTGGCTGAAACATTAGTTAAGCTCCAATATTGCCGGAAAAACAAATAAAAAAAGCCTAAATTAGCCAAAATAGCTAGTATGCTGCTGACATATTAGCTAAACCCCAAAATAGCCTTAAAAAAAAATTAGCCAAAATAGCTAGCATGTAGCTGAAATATTAGCAAAAATCTAAAACGGCTTAAAAAACAAACAAAAGCCTGCATTAGCTAAAACAGCTAGTGAGTTAGCATGTAGCTGAAAAATTAGCAACTCCAAAATAGCTTATAAAATCTTAAAAAAAGGCAAAATAGTTCAAAAAGCTAGAATAATGTCATTATAACTTTCAACTTTAGAACACTCTGATTCCATATAATATAAAGTAACGACTAATCGACTATGAAATTAGTCGCCGACTATTTTAATAGTCGATTAGTCGTCGATTAGTCGATTAATCGTGGCAGCCCTACTTCTGATAGAGCAGACCCGCATTTATATTGTTCTGTGTTTTGTTTTTTTTCTGTTTCTAGTATGTCTCCAGTATTGTACTAAATATTGTACTGATATTGTGTTTAAATTAATATACATATAATATATATATATATTTCCTCGAAAATGTGATTTTAAAAATGCAGTAGCTTTCTAAAAAAAAATCTCAAATTGTAATATTTAAAAAGTTAAAACAAAACTAACAAAAAAAGCTGAAATGTACCTATAAATACATTCAAATTAACTTTTTGTTTTACTATTCTTATATAAATAACATAGGTTTTCTACAGATTTGACTCAATATTCGTAATGACAACTGTTCTGTAACACAAATCTGCACGTAACTGAATAACGACCTAAAATTATAATCTTTAAATAAATAAATAATTTAAAAAAAAACCCCGCATGCTAATATTAACGACATTTATTTAGCGACAGCTAGCAAACATCCTAGCTAGCAAGCTAGTCAATAACAGCTCGCTCACCTGCCCCAAGATGACGGGGTCCGGAAGAATCTGAATTCCATACTTCATTTCAGTCAACTCCTCTATATTTAAAAAAGCTGGCACACATAAAGGGCATATTAACACAAAAATAAACAATTTCTTCAGCCATCGCACCGAGGAAGCAGCCATCATTGACCCAGTGAACAGATTGCCTGACATGGTGAGCGCTGATTGGTCAGTGGAGCAAAGTCTGCTCAATCATTGGCTGATTTCTCTGTCAATCATCCAGTTTTTCTATTTTCGCTTTGGGGTATCTTTATTTTGATCACCAGCGCAGCCCACGATGACCGGACGTCTAGAACTCAACATACAGATGCCATGTGTGTAAATGACGTCACACTTTGAGGAAGGGAAACAAAGAGACGTTCAGACTGGAGAGTCACAGCCAAAAAAAAAAAAAATTAAAGGATCAGATTTCATTGTTTTAGTCTAAAAATAAAATAATTCGGATATTTTTGCAAGAAAAAAAAGAAAAACGAATAAAATCTTATAAAACAAACAGTGTTTAAACATACTATCCATTAGCCCGTGATGTATGGAGCTTAATTAAGGCCAATATTATTTGAAACCCAATTAAAACAAATTGAAAAAAAATGCTGATTTTTGGCCAAAAAAAAAAAAAAGAAAAAGAAAAAGTAAAATGTCCCAAACTTTTTGTTATTCTAAAATAAACTTTATTATTTTACCCTCAAATGTTCGTTTACTTTAGATTTCAAAACTTTCAATTTAGAAACTTTTTTTCCAGTTAAAAATCTTTTTCTCTCTTTCAAATCTGAAAATTTAAGTTTCAAAACTTTTGGTCCTGTTGTGGCGTGTTGGGGTGGGGCTAACACGGAGGACCAATCAAAATCTGTAATATCTGTCTTTTTTTTAATTTTCTTTTAAAAAAAAAAAAAAATCAAACCTTGGTTTTATCAATTTAACTGCCACGTCCAAAATGCGATCTTTTCTTTTTCCGTAAATATTACGATCAGAAAATGACTTTATTCTGTGCTATCATAGTCTGAAGTTGTCCCAAGATGAGCGCAAAAAGCAGAGTTTTATTGCGTACAAACTGAAAGTCCAAAACACTGTTTTAGCCCCTTCAAACTGCAATTTTAATAGTGTTATAAACAGACATCAAAAACGTCCTTATGCTTGCAGAAAACGGCTTCATAAGAACTTCAGGCTATGATAGTACAGACAACGAAGCCATTTTACTACCATAATTATCACAGTTCTCAGAGTCAATAGGCGTGTTTGAGTTGACTCGCGCCTCGCCTGCATCGTCGACGAGACCAAGCTGCTGCAAGAGGGGGCGGAGAAAGGCGCCTGAGATGAAGGTGGACGACGAGACTGCACGAGAACGAGGAGTTGGGGGTTGTCCTCAACATTCGGCTGAATTTGAATACACCACTCCTCCTAGTATGATCTGTGCTGTTATGTCTTTTATAGTATTTTTTTTACATCTCTTAGAGTAAAACAGATACAAAAAAATAGTCGGGGGATTCATTACATGTGCACAGTCCCAAATAAACAGATGAAATAGAAATTAAAGTTCATTTTAAAGACAACTATGACACAAATGACCACAGATTATTTAAAATCTTGTATATTTTTTCATCAGCGATTCACTACCTTCCAGAAAGAGTAAAAAAATACACATATTTCCTTCATTTAGCACCAGTTATTTCACATTTAACTACAAAAACTTTCAGGACACCGTTTCCCACAATGCATTGTTTTGCCGCCCCTTTACCCGCCTGACTTCATGTCGTCGCACATGTGATGTCGGTGAAAGAAACTAACCAGCATGCACCGCGATCCAGGCGATCTGCGCAGCGCCGCGTCCGCCTGCATGATCTCAAACACGCCTAATGAATGCACCCGGATTGAAGTTACCCCCCCCTCACTGCTTTTGATTGGTCCTTCATGTTAGCCCCGCCCCAACGCTCCATAAACATTGCCAAAATTTTCTAGGAAAAAAAAGATTGTAAAGAGAAAAAAGATTTGAAACTTAAAAAAGGTGTCAAAATTAAATTGTGAGTTTTGAAACGTAAAAATTAAACATTTGAAACTGAAAATAATAATTTAATAAAGAATAATCAAATTATAATTAAGTTTTTGTAGAACTGCAAAGAAGTCATTCAAATTTTACTTTTTTTTTTGTCCAAACACCAATATTTTTTTCTTAATTGTTCAATTTGGATTTCTAATAATTTTGGCCTGAATTGAGCTCCATAGAGCTGCGCTCCGACGGAGGGGCGCTCTCTGCCGAGCCGCAGCCGCTGTTGCAGCGCGCATGAATACAGTGTGGGTCCAGCTCATCCTCTGCTGCCGCCGCCGCTGCTGCTGTGATTTCTCCCGCTTCCCGCCTCATCGCATTCCCTCGACCCCTCACGGAGGGATTTTCTGAGGAGGGCGCGTCCGCGCGGCCGTGAAGCGGTCGGTTATTCGTCTATAATAAGAGGCTAATTTACAGAAGGCCTGTGAAGGCATTTTCTGCCCTGCATCAACACAGGAGCACACATTTCTGAGGGGAAAAGCTGCTAAGGTAAGAAAAACAGGGGATTTGTTTTATTATCATCAATATTTTTTCTTTGTGCATGTTTTAAATAATTGCTTTGTCTCTATTCATCCAATGCGTAAAAGCAGAAAGAATGGCGCTATAATGCATGTTCTCGCATCATAGGCTAAGGGCCTGTCTGTCATGTCTGTCCACATTGTTTAACAGTGGAGCGCTTAAAAGAAAATCTAAATAAATACGTCCTCATGCAGACCTCTGCATGCAGAAAAATGGCACAAGCCTGCAGAAAATGTAAAAAAAAATCTGTTTGGTAGAGCTTCATTGTTGCAACCTTGGTTTATTTATTTTAAATCTAATAAAGCTTTTTAATTCTCCTTTTTCAGTCGTGCCGCGCGTATAAGAAGCATACATTGGTGGGATGAGTGGAAAAGCTGAAGTTGAGCTTCAAGCGTTTGTGTTCCAGCTTGTTTCGAGTGAACCCTTTTTCCAGCTGCAACGGTCCATGCAGCCTACAGAGCGGTTAAAGAATGGAAAAACAACTTCCCAAGAAAGACCACCGCGTCTGTCTCCCTCTGCCCGCGTTGAGAGGCACATTTTGTGGAAAAAATGTGAAAACACAATCTGTTCTGAACATCTGAAATCCCATTTCTGTGGGCACTATAATATGGAACTGTAGAGTACGGCTGCCGCGATTAGTCGACTAATTGACAACTAATCGACTATTCAAATACTCGATTGGTTGTTACTTTACATTTTATGGAGTTGGAATGTAATAAAGTTTGAAGTTTTAGATTTTTAGACTATTTTGGGATTTATTTAAGGTTTTTTTAAGCTATGTTGGAGCTTAGCTAATATTTCAGCAACATTTCAGCTATTTAAGCTCATTTAGGATTTTTAAAGCTTTTTAGACAATTTTGAAGTTTAGCTAATATTTCAGCTACATTTCAGCTATTTTGGCTAATTTAGGATTTTCTCAGCTTTTCAGGCTAATTTGGAGTTACGGTTAAGATAACATTTCAGCTACATGCTAGCTATTTTGGCTAATTTTGGATTTGTTTTTTTATTATTTAGACCAATTTGGATTTCAGCTAATATTGCAGCCACGTGCTAGTTACTTTGGCTATTTTAGGCATTTTTTAAGGCTATTTTGGAGTTTGGCTAATATTTCAGCTACATTTCAGCTATTTTGGCTAATTTAGGTTTTTCTCTGTTTTTTAGGCTAATTTGAAGTTAAAGTTAAGATAGCATTTCGGCTACATGCTAGCTATTTTGGCTAATTTTGGATTTGTTTTTTATTATTTAGACCAATTTGGAGTTCAGCTAATATTGCAGCCACATGCTAGCTACTTTGGCTATTTTAGGCATTTTTTAAGGCTATTTTAGAGTTTAGCTAATATTTCAGCTACATTTCAGCTATTTTGGCTAATTTAGGATTTTCTCGGTTTTTTAGGCTAATTTGAAGTTAAGGTTAAGATAGCATTTTGGCTACATGCTAGCTATTTTGGCTAATTTTGGATTTGTTTTCTTATTATCTAGACCAATTTGGAGTTCAGCTAATATTGCAGCCACACGCTAGCTACTTTGGCTATTTTAGGGGGTCTTTTTAGGCTATTTAGTTTAGCCAATATTTCAGCTACATTTTAGCTATTTTAGTATTTTTGTCAGTTTTTTTAGATAATTTTGAAGTTTAGCTAATATTTCGGCTACATGCTAGCTATTTTGGCCAATTTAGTTTTTTTAGGCTATTTTAGACTTTAGCTAATATTTCAGCAGCATGCTAGCTGTTTTGGCTAACACCCCCCCCCACACACACACACATATATATATATATATATATATATATATATATATATATATATTATATATATTAGCTTTTTAGGCTAATTTGGAATTTAACAAATATTTTAGCTAGCTATCAACTTCAGGGTTTTTAGCTATCAATTTCAGCATCTTCAGTTATCAGCACAAGCATCTTCAGTAGCCAAATTCAGCTTACAACAGTCACACTAGCATTATTGTGATTGTGGCCCACACTTTCATCTTAGCTATCGGGCCAAATGAGGTTGACTTCTGCTTTGTCTGGGCCGGGCAAATGTCATCGCTGCTGCAATTCATCCAGATGTGGCCCACATCTGTCTGCTATCTGGGACAGGAAGGAAAACATGCTAACATTCCTGACTTTAGTCCCGTTCCAAATAGCAACTGGTTCCCATTGACTTCAATAGAGAAACAGTCATTCTATTTGTCTGAATAAACATTCTTGTTTTGATACCTTTTTTTTTTAACCATCCTCTTGAAAATCAGCTTTTTTATAATATATTTTCTTTAGTGCAAGTTATTCAAGATATAAACTGACCAATCAGGAAAAGCCTGTGGTCTCATGTTGAAAGTTTGTTTGACTGGCTCTCCATAAAACCCGTTTTCGAGTCGTAGGGGGCGTGGCCTTCCCAACAAGCTCCTTCTGATAACAGAGTGATTGGATGCCATAGAAATATTGATTCAGATAGACCCGGATCAATCACTAGGCGTGTTTGAGTTGATTTCCTTCATTTAATGCCAGTTATTTCACGTCGAACTACAAGAACTGTGTGGACACCGTTTCCCACAATGCATTGTTTTGTTGTAATCAAGGCAGCTTGAAGCCAGCGCAGTACCTATTTTCTGGCTTAGGAAGGCGCCTTGAACTCGCCCCTTTCTCATGACGTCGGTGCAAGAAACTAACCAGCATGCACTGCAATCCAGATGATCTGCGCAGCGCCGCGTCCGCCTGCATGATCTCAAACATACCTACTGTTTACTGATGACGTCTGGTTCCAACATGGCGACGTCCGTGTCACAAAAAATTGCAACTGAATTGACTTCATTTGGTTGGAAGCGGTAATAAACCGTTTTCCATGGGTGAAAAACAACATAGTGTGTACTAGGACTATCTAGATTTTAAAAGCAATTTGGACACTTTAAAACAATGGAAAATAATCTCCATAAATATATATTTTTGTCCATGTCTGATACTTGATTTATATTAATTTTCTTTTCTAATGAAAAATAATGTTTTTTTAAATTTTGATAACAGATCTGCCTAAGCAATGACAAAGTTTGAAATACTGTTATACTTTCATAGTCATGTGATTTACTGTTTCTTGATGATTCATAATAACCGGAATCTATGTTGGAAAGATCTGATCTTAAATTATTAACTGGACAATGATGATACGTGTGAAGGAAATGGTAAAGCTGATGCTGATTATATAAGTTCGTTTCCTCCCACTCCCTTTCAAGCAATCTCTTAATGTCTAGTTATCCTGTGTTTAACATCACATCTAATCTAATCTAATCTAATCTAATCTAATCTAATCTAATCTAATCTAATCTAATCTAATCTAATCTAATCTAATTTAATTTAATTTAATTTAATCTAATCTAATCTAATTTAATTTAATTTAATTTAATTTAATTTAATTTAATTTAATTTAATTTAATTTAATTTAATTTAATCTAATCTAATCTAATTGACATCTTCTGTGTGTTTAGTTCCTTTTTCTCTGTCCTGTTTTGTGCAGTGTTCTGTGGCTCCTCCTTGCTGCCCCGCCCACTTCCTGTTCCTCCTGCTGGAGGCGGTCACAGCTGCATCCTATTAGTTCATTTAGTTATTTGCCTATTTAGGTTCTCTTGCTTCATCTCTCTGCGTTGGAGCGTTTTGTGAAGTTTCTAGGTTTTCTTGGTCATATTATTCTGTAGTTTTTCTTTAATCAACTTTCCCCTCATTTCCCCATAAACAATGGTTATTTATTTGTTAAAAAAAGAACATTAAATGAGTCTGATTTATCCTTCTGCGTCCACGCCTGCTCTGCATTTGGGTTCTTGAACTCTAGCCGTAACTCTAATCTAATCTAAAAATACAGTGAATATGATGTCACTAATTTCACAAAATGATAACCTTAAACAAACTGAGTGTTTCACAATAATTATTAATTAATCCAGTTTGTTCTGATGATGAAAATGTTGATGGTTCTTTAAAAAGATGAACCATTTTTTGACAAAAATTGTTCAAACGCAATGCATTGTGGTCTATATTCCCCAATGAAGTGAGTCTTGATGCACACAGGATTTTCACAGAGAATTCTGGGAAATTTCCAGGGAACATGATTTTGGAATTATAGTTTCAGACAGCACTAAAAAAAACAGCAAACGCACTATATAGTGACTATATAATGAGTAGGGAAAGAATTCGGACATTGCTGTAGTCCAGTTCTCTTATACAGTCAATACTTCCGCCCCATTAACGCTTAAACCCAAAATCTTTGACGAACAATAACCCGATCAATGGACCAGATCTCCTTAGACCTCCTAACTTGTGTAGAATTCTCTATACGTCGCGTGTCAAAGTCAAGGCCCGGGGGCCGGATCAGGCCCTTTGGGTAATTCTATCCTGCCCTCCAGATAATTTTATTTTATTTTTATTAATGACCCGATCTTATCTGGTGCTTATTTCTAATTTATATAATTTTGACAAAATATATTTTTATGGAGGGTAAAATATTGAAAGTTATTTACGGTTTAAGTTGATTTATTCTGGAATTATATTCCTGCCTATTTATTATTCATAATTATGTTAAAAAGTTACAGTTTTTAAGTTTTAAATATGAGCATTCTGCTAGATTTTTGGAATATTTGGGGATTTACTAAAATTTTTCAGGCTATATTGGAATTTAGCTAATATTTTCAGCTACGAGCTAGCTTGTTTTGAGCTTTTAGATTTTTTTTTTTTTGTTTTGTTTTTTTAGGCGTAGGCTATTTGGGATTTAGCTAATATTTTAGCTGACTGTCAGCTACATCTTTTTCAGCTATCAGCTTTAGCATTTTCAGCTTCAGCATTTTTAGTTATCATTTTCAGTATCTAGTTCAGCACTACTTCTTCAGTGGCCAAATTCATCCTATAGCATTCACGCTAGCATTATCGCAGGTAATATGTAGTTCATAATTATGTTAAAAAGTTAATTTAAAAAAAAATTAAAAATGCAGTTTTAGTGTGTTCAGTAAATGTTTATCGTGTTTGTCCCGCGACTTAAGGTGTGTTCTGGATTTTGGCTCTTTGTGCGATTGACTTTGACTCCTCTGATCTAGGTAATGTTCCCGCGTCGATGTGTGTACTTTTCTGTGAAATATTACTGCCAGTTTTATTGTGATGATGACTTAGTGATATTCATTCATAGTGTATGAACCCGTGGTGGGGTGTTTCTTTTTGTTTGTTTCTATTGATCTGTTTGTTTTTGTATCACTTTTTCTTTATTTGTGTATTTGCTTGTTAAAACACAAATGTTAATGTCATCAGTATAATCCTAAGGTTCTGACAGTCTTTCTTGAGTGCCTGCAGAGTTGTGTCTGGAGACGATCAGCAAACTATATATTTATCTTGATGTGGACAGTCATTTCTGAGAAATTCCCACAGCTGCTCTCTCTGGCTAGGCCACACTCGTACAGTAAAGCTAATTTTGGACCTTGAAATACTCCACGGTCTCCCTCTGACTAACGGACTAGGCATGTACAGGTCTGTATTTTGTTCTTGCTCATTCCTTTTAACCCTTGTGGATAAATGTGTCTTCCTGCTTGTAGATGAGGACGATGCCGACTCCATTCTGCCGTCGTCTGCATGGTTTCTGGAGATGCCAGCTGAAGTTCTCCATTCACTGACGCGAAGAAATCGGTGAGGTGTATTTCCTGAACACACACTCTCAGGCTGAAATGTTGATGTTTTAAACCAGGGGTGTCAAACTCAGTCGCACAAGGGGCCAAAATCCAAACTACATCTTAGGATAAACATTTATTGACCATTCTAAAACTACATTTTTAAAAATTTAAAACGTTTTAACATAATTATGAACTAGAGATAAATAGCAGGGGTGTCAAACTCAAATACACAGTTGGCCAAAATTTTTAATTGAACAAATCCGCGGGCCAACAAAAACAACAAGTTCCTTTCAAAATAAAATTCTTCTCCTCTTCCTAAAGCAGTAAATGTGTTGCAGTTATTTTTATATTATTCTCTATTTTAAAAACTTTTCTTCTGAAACTATATGTACTGTTGTTAAAAAATAGAAGAGGCATCCAAAGAGAATCTAAGTTGCTGACTCCGATTGGTCTGATCAAACGTTATTATTCTAGAGTGATTTGGACCAAATAGGTATAAAACCCTAAAAGCTATTGAAGAAAAACCTTTATTTGTTGATGGTAAAACTTAAATTTGTTGAAGGTCCCTAACCATGCCCGGAGCGACGCCGCGGTGTGAGAGCAATAAGCACTTTTGTCGAATGTTAGTATTTTTCGGATTTGAAAAGAGTGATACACTCTCCTCGTAATGATCTTTGATCCCCCAAGGCGTCACATGGAAAGAGTCCAATCACGCAGCGCTATACATGTGACCCCACCCACCCATATAAATACTGCGGCTTTTTTTTTCTTTTTTGTCACAAAACGTTATAGTTTCTTTTTTTTTTATAACTTAATTTTTATTCATTTTTAGATCTTACAACAACAAAAACTATCACACAGACAAGAAAAACTATTGAAAAAGAAAAGAAAAAAAGGGAGAAAAAAAATATATATATATATCAAAACCAAAAAATAAAAAAGGGGAAGTATACAATACGTGTCAATGTTGGTCTGCAGTTTACTTTATTTATTTATTTACTATTGCAAATGTTTCACCTGGTTTTGTAGGGGTTGGTCATGTCGTTCAAGAATTGCTTCCACTTCTTCCACTGCTCATCGTATTTACATCCCTTTAGTTTAAGGATATGTGTCATTTTTTCTTTCAATTTTTATCCAGTCCTGTTGTTGAGGAGGTTCTGGTTGTAACCAGCGTAAGACGTTGGAGTTTCACACAATGTCCGTTACTGTCCGCCTCAACCTTGAGCTGCAAAGAAAAAAAGGTTCATAAATTAACTTTGTTGAATAATAACCAAACAGAGTCAGATTTCACTCAGAATTACTTTCTGTTCTGACAAATTTCAATGTGAAATATATATAAAAAAAAGCTAAACCTGATCACTACTGTATTTACTGGGGGTAAAAATGAAGAACCATGCTATCCAGTTGCAGAAAATGTATATTACTATAATGATCAAACTTACAAAAAACATTTACATTTGCATGCAATAAAAGTACCATCACAGAATGAACTTCCATTCAGTAACTCAGACTAGGATGAAGAGCATACACGTGTTTGTTTTTTTACTTGGTTTTGTAATATTGACGGTATTTTGTTCTAAAGTATTCAAGCCTATTGCTGTTGGTATGACAAACCACAGTACTTTGTAGTACTTTTGGTGTTAAACAAACAGAGTTACAATACTATTTTCTTATGAAAACGCTTTTTTGAGTTAATGCCAACATATGTTTAAAAAAGTTATTTGACCTGCTGTTTGTGAATTCAGTAACATTCGGCTTAAAAACTCACTGCCAAACCACCTGAGCCAATCAGTGAAAGCTGATTCGCTGTCACAATCCCTGGCTGGACAGGCTGAAGGAACGACAACAGATATCGCATTATTCTTCAGTTGTTAAGGAGAACATTTCTAATTGGCACTTCATGTCATAAACGTTGCGGAAAGTTCATGCTTCTAAGTATGAACTTTGTATGAGATTTCTAAAAAAAGGCAAGCTGTGTGTCGCTTCTGCAAAACCACACGAAGACAGGAAGCCACGGGCGCCTGTGACAGGAAGGAGTATTTTCTTAAGCGCAGCGGGGGATAATTAAAAATAAATAAATGAAAAAAAACCTCTTTACCTCGAGCAGAAGAACTTCTTCTCACTCCTCCGCTCCACTTCGATCGCAGTGGAACTCTTTTTTAGCATCAACCCGAATCAGCGGGAGAAAAAAAATAACCGTTAACGGGTAAAGAACAAAAAAAAAACAGAAAAGGGGAATTAGATAGGGGTCCACATCTATCTATAGGTGGATAAAGGGTAAAAATATGCTGTATTTAGCCTTTTTTCCTAAATGAATGGGTTGGCATACCCAAGGTTTTTTATTTTTTCTTTCATCTGACCTTCGTGGTTGGAGACACCTTCACCAACTTCAGGTAAGCCCAGATGCCCATGAAGCTGGAGAGACAATAAAGTACAAATACTTTCTCTTTTGTGTACAAGCAATATGTGTATCATATGAAAAGGATTGACCTCTAGTTCCTGAAGGCCCAGTGAGAAGGTCTGACGGGATAAGACGAGTTCCTATTTGCAGATTTTAGGTCTAAACTGTAATGAATATTTAGGAGGCTGTCTTATATGTTCTCCATCCTCAACCAATGGACACACTATAGTTGGATTTTTTTCCCATGTGCCTTGTAAAGTCCTAAAGGTAATACTTAGTAAATCCAAGTAGACCCACGCGCGAGAACATCTCGCTCGTGGGTAAATATTAAGAGCGGTTATCTCACGGCACCCAAGCGGTCATCTTACGGGATTCTTGCCCTAAAGAGAGGAGCCAAAACCTCACTACGAGCGGTCAGTTCCTGTGCAGGCGGCGGCTCAACATGGCACCCCAGATGGGACAGCGAAAAGGAACAAGGTCCTATACCCGATCAATTCCCTGAAAAAGTACCAAACAACGGATTAGAATCGTGAAAGAAAGGCTTACAGGTACCGACTACACCGGACGAGTAGTAGGTATTCGTGGCACGATCGTCCACAAACAAAGCCCCGAGATTCAGAAGCAGGCCAATATCGATCTGAGTGGAAAAGATCATGGCTACTTCTGACGGGAGGCACGAAAGGAGATTCATCCGAAAGTGGTGTGCCTGTTATCGCACTAAAAATACATGTGACAAGCTTACACAGCTGTAGAAATCAAGTCATGTTTAAAAAATTAATTAGTTTATTTGAATTAGAACAATGGACAATGTCAACAAAAGCTCCAATGGAAATAATGAGGGATGATTCCATGATTCATTCACTCATTCATATCTGGTGATGGTAAACTACTGGTGTAGCCACAGCTGCACTGGGACAAACAAACACAGGCGTGGCTGCCAGTACACACCTATGACCATCACCAGGACATTCACATGCATTCACACATCAGTGGAGCCACACTGGAGGCGGGGAGGGGGAGGTGTCTTGGCTGGAGGGAGCGGCGATCGGACCGCGGATCCTTCCATTGCTGGCCAGCCTGCTCAACCACGTTAGTCACTGTCGCTCTGCATGAGCCAATTTAGATAACTAGCTCATGTTGATTAGTTTTCCTTTACGGCTGGTAAGAACAGTCAGTCAGAAAATAGGAAGGACTCATATCAACAAAGAAGAAAAGCTCAGAACAGTCAGTCATTACCAAAGGTGAGTGAAACTCTCCTTCAGAATCTGCTGGAATTCAGTTGATCGTGTTAACAATTAACAAACTAGAACATTTGCATTACCTGTGATAATGCTACTGGGAAGGCTTTTTACTGAATGTGGTCGCTGAAGATGCTGAAGAAATGTATTTTGTGCTAAACGTTTTGATACCAAATGTGCATACTTTTGCAGAATTTCATGAAAAAATCGCTACGTTGCTGAAATATTAGCTGAACTACGAAATAGCCCAACTACTTCAGTGGATATCAAATTACGTAAAAAGCTAGCACGTTTAAAAAAACCACTAGTTTAACTCAGAATTATCCCAAAAAACATCAGTAGATGTTAAATTAGCAAAAAAGATAGCGCGTAAAAAGAAATTACAAGCTTAACTCAGAATTATCCCCCCCAAAAAGTCAGATGTTAAATTTAATAAAAAGCTATCATGTTACTAAAATACAAGCTTAATTCAGAATTATCCCAAAAACCTAAGTAGACGTCAAGTTAGCTAAAAAGCTATCATGTCACGAAAATATTATCTTAACTACAAATTTGCACAAATACTTAAGTAGACGTCAAATTTTTGTTTTTTTTTTTTGTTTTTTTTTTGTTTGTTTTGTCTTTTGTCTTCCCGTTATATTCATTCACTTTTTTTTCTTTTCTTCCCCCTAAAATGTTGCTTTTATGTTTTATGAATTTCCTGTTGTGTAATTCTCTATTGACAACCCAATTTGTTTTTTTCTGCTGTTTTCAGACTTCTGTTTACCTTTTATGTACTGTTTTAACTTGTACTTTTACTTGGAGATGAACAACCTTTTCTATAGGGACTAAAGATGGAAATTAGTCTAAAAGACTATAATCTTATATATTTGCATTTTTAAATGTTTTATTAATATATGCTGTCCCTGTCTTAAATAAACAATCAATCAATCAATCAATCAATTAGCTAAAAAGCTATTACGTTACTAAAATACTAGCTTAATTCAGAATTAGCCCAAAAAAACCCCACAGTAGATGTCATGTTAGCCAAAAATGTTAGCATTTTTCCAAAATATTAGCTAAAATATAAATTAGTCCAGAAAACCACAGTAGATGACAAATTAGCCAAAAATGTTAGCATGTTGCTAAAATATTAGCTAAAATAAAAATTAGCCACAAAAAACAGAGTAGATGACAAACTAGCCAAAAATGTTAGCATGTTGCTAAAATATTAGCTAAAATAAAAATTAGCCAAAAAAACTAAATATATGTCAAATTAGCTTAAAAACGTAGCAAGTTACTAAAATACCAGCTTAACCATTGGTTATTTTGCTATGATGTTACTGGTTCGGCCCACTTGAGAAGAGACGGGTTGAATGTGGCCCCGAACCAAAATGAGTTTGACACGCCTGGTTTAATCAACTGGACCCCAAAAGATATCACAATGGTTTTGAAGACTGAATAAAGAGCAGAGTTTGAGGACTGACAGAGATGTCCGTGGTCAATGTTCTATTGAGTGGAAAAAGCTTTGTTAGGTCATAAAACACATTAAACCAGTGAACATAATTACTGTACTGAAAAGTAAATCCATTACTGTTACTCTAACCACAGAACACTTTAACAACTTGGTTTTATCTCTAAATCCCTGATGACAATTATTACAAATCTGTTTCTAACATATTTTCTTTGACTTTTTGTTGTTTTTAGTTCTATGTAAATCCGTCATAATAAAGGCAGCAAAGTTTTGAGCAGCTGCAGAAGCTCGGATGGATGTGACGGTTTTCACTGACGTTCACAGCTGTACCTTGGGTTTGTAGAAAGGAGGGAGCTGTGATGGAATGGACACAATATCTGCACATTTTTGCCAAAATATCCAAATTACTCCTGCTTTGAGTACATTTTTTATCTGCTTATGATAAAAAATGAACACGAATGTGCTTACAACCTGTCTGCTTGGACGACATAGATTAGATCTTTTCCTCGATCCATATTATGATATTTTTACCTGCCAAACTTGCAGAGTTTAGGTGAAATTTTAATTTCTGTAGTGGCAGCACACAGAGTGAGACATGGAACCCCAAGCTTTTGTTTTTTGCAGGAAAACAAGATTTCATTTTGCTGTTTAATATTGTCACAAACGGGCAGACAGCTGGTTCCAGGTGCAGCAAGTTTATTATAGTTCAGACAGGAACTAAGCACAGGTAAAAGTCCACAAAGCTAAATCAGGGTCAGATGGGCAGAGGTCAGTCATGAGCATGGGATCATCCAACAAGAGAGTAGAGATGTCAGAGTCCAGGTGAGGGTCAGGGCAGGCGGCAAGGAAACAGATGAAGCAGAGTGAGAAACAGAAGATCAGGTCCAGATAGAAACGCTCGGTAATTCAGGCAGGGTGGCACAAACAATACTTCGCACCTAGTGAGGCTCTGTGCAGTGATTAAGTGTCCTGTGGTTGAGCCGCATCCAGAAACTGTGCTCTGGGGCTGCTGGGAGATGTAGTGCAGTCAGTACTCTGGAGATGGCGCCCACCAGTGACCAGAGGGAGAGACAGAGCGCTGACTCCGGACAAAGATTCACTCAAAAAATATTATTTAGACGTATTTTAGCAAGCAAAAAGGAAATAAAAATGTATTGATAAAACACAACTAAAATAATAAAAGTCAACAAGTTTAAAATTCAGAAATTTAGATCAAATTTTCTGTTTTTAAATGAATATATGTGAATTTTAATCCAAATTAAAGCACGTTTTTCTCTAAATTCCATGTTATCGTTTTAGTTTATGAGGTTCATTACCAAATCACTCCTTCCATCTGCTCTTTGTCCGGCCCTTATGCCAAAATTTAGAACCCTTTCTGGCCCACAAATCAAAAAGTTTGCCCACCCCTGATTTAGATGAAGGAAATTATCTTGCATCCACATGTTAATTTGTTCAATGCAGCGGCACAGTGAATCTATGGGGCCTTGTTCACCTGCTGACAAAGAGACATAAATCTGAGTGTCATCTGCATAATTATGGTAGGACACATCATTCTAGATATTAGGATTACCCAGAGGGAGCATATATAGATTAAATAACAAAGGTCCAATGATCGAGCCCTGAGGGACCCCACAGGTTACTGGCATTTCATCAGAGACATAGTTTCCAATATTAACAACATATGTTCTAGCCTCAAGATAAGATCTAAACCAGTTTAAAGCAGTTCTGGAGATTCCAACCCAATTTTCCAACCTCTCAAGTAAGACTGTATGGTCAACAGTATTAAATGCTGACTCAAGTCTAACAGGATTAAGACTGAACCATTACCCTTGTCTGTTTACCCTTGTCTGTATATAGATGTATGTCGTTTATCACTTTGATCAAGGCCGTTTCAGTACTGTTATTTGGTCTGAATCCTGATTGGAAAGTATCAAATACATCGTTACATACGAGAAACTCTGCAAGCTGTTCGTAAACTGCTTTTTCTAAGACCTTACCTACAAATGGCAGATTTGAAATGGGTCGGTAGTTATTTTAAAAGAGGTTTAATAACAGCTTTTTTAAGAGTTGTTGGAAATATTCCAGTTTGAAGTGAGCTATTAATTATATGTGTGAGTTGTGGAAGCAGACTAGTCAGTACTGACTTGAGAAATCTAGTGGGTAGCTCATCCAGGAAGCATGTAGATGAACTCAATCTCTTGGACTGTTTGGTCAGTGACAGATGTGAAGTCTGTAAAAGAGGTGGTTGCAGGGGCATCATTTGCATTGTGGGAATTATTCCGTTATTATTTGAATGTTATTATTGAAGAATATTGCAAACTCGTTACATGTAGAAATATTGAGTAGTTGCAGAGGAAATGAAACTGTAGGGTTTGTTAATTTATTCACAGTAGCAAACAAGGCGCGAGAATTGTTACCATAGCTTGAGAGGATTTTAGAGAATTACTTCTCCCTTGTAATTCGTAGAATCTTATTAAAGACACTCAGGTTTTCTTTATAGATTTTATAATCAAATTCGTTCTGCTCTCCGGCAAACCTTTTTCTGTTCCTTAACTGAGTTTTCATTTCTCCATGGTTTTTTTTGTCTGCTTTTAGCAGATATGTTTTGTTTTTTTACGCCAAGTCTTTTTATTGGTATTTTTCTTTCAAATAGAGGATACAAAGATACATGTTTGACAAAGTGTACAAAACTGACAACATACCCCCCCCTTCCCCACACACACCCTTCCCTCCCTCCCATTACGGGTCCAGTGTGAATCCGGCGGCGTGACGCTTACTGCCACCAAGTGGGAGGAGGCTGCATTCAGGTCCTGCGGCCCTCAGGTTCAGAACAGATTTTTTTTCGCGGCCCACCAGAGGGCGCTCGCGGACCGAGATTGGGCCGCGGTCCCATGGTTAAGAAACACTGCTCTAAACTGTCTCACAACACAGACGGCCATCTACTGTACGACTGTGTGGTCGGGGGTGGGGCGCTCGCGAAGCTAGCTCTTCACTGCTAGCTTTGGGGAGTAAGTTTGTGTTAGCAGACTCTTCCTGGAGGGGGCGGTACACCTAGAAGCTCAAAAAATTGATTTTTCTTTCCCCTTTAAATGAATTAAATTTAGTTTACTTAGAACTGAGTCAGCTCCTTGTTTTCAGTGGTGCTGTTTAACAAAGTTAAATATCAGTGGTTTGTGTCTCTGCAGGTGTAGGATGCGGTGGCTGAAGAAGACCGTGCTGTTGGCCATCCTGGTGTCCGTGGTTCTGGTTCTGGCTCTCCTCCATTCCTGGCCCGCTCGGGCTTACACCACCGTGGATGTGTGGCAGCAGCTGGCACCGGTGGTAGAACGACACGTCGAGGACAGACTTCCACTGCTAGACCGCCAGCTGAGCAGTATCCCTTTCCACGTGAAGGAGAGCGTAGCGAGGTAAGAGAAGCAAGACGCCAACTCTGCTGATGAAATCAGAGGTTTCACATGTCGTGTTTGGTTATCTCCTCAGCTTGTTGCCTCGTAATGGGTGCGTTTGTGAGGGTGAAAGTGGAGGAATAAACCTTCCTTTTGTCCAACTCTTGTTCCCGCGGGTCTCCGCTCACCCTCTGCATACTGCCTTTAATGCCTCCGACTTAGGGGAAATGAAGACACGCCGGGCAAAAGAGTACGAGAGCTTTCAGAGACGGTGAGCTGCATCCGTAGACATGGAAGTTCAACCCAATCTCTGTTTGGAAATATTGAATTTTCTTATTTCTCTCTGTTAATCTGAGTATTCATACTCATTTGTACGATATTTGTACTTGTTCTCATTATTTGACTTAATTCTTTATCCTTTTTTTTCATGTATATTCTTTTTCTTGTCCTTCGTAGGGTTTATTCTTTGTTTTTTGACTGAATTTGTTCTGTTAAATTGCATTTTGTTGAGCGGGAAAAGTTGAGAGCTGTCGTGTGTGTATGAGTGTGTGAATGTGGATTTGTATATTGGTTATATACTTTATATGTTTTGTAATTGTACTTTTGTTTGTTGATTACACTGTACTCCGTCCTTATTTAAGTTTTTATGGAGGAACCCCTCGAAAACGAGATGTGACATCTCAAGGGGCTGATCCTCTTATTGTTTTTGAAATGTTAAATAAATAAATTAGCATCTACAATATCATCTTTTGATCTTTTTTCAAATTGGTCTTTTAATTATGATTTATTTTCTAGGACATATTCTCTGCAGAGTGGCAGGAGTTTATTAGGATTTGATTGTGGGTGAGACTCGGCGTAGAGTAAGCCCACCCCCCTTCCCTTTGCCGTTAATGGGAACTTTGTTTACATTTTCTCCCGCTAGCTCACATCCTAACATTAGCGGTGTGACAAAATTGGGGATCAAAATCAGAGCTACCCAGCTGTACAGTTTAGATTGTTACGGCCCCAATGGGCAGACCTGGCTCAAAATGGGTCCCAAACAAAAACTGGACAACAGTGAGACAAAAGGAACAGTTTCATAAATAAGGGAAACAAAGTAATTGCTTTAAAAAAAAGATAAAACAAAGTGAACTGGAATCTTGACAAAACATAAAATAAGTCAGGGAGACTTACAGACTCCCTGCTAAGAGCTGCCTAACCAAAACTATCTAAATGAAAATAAACAAACAAAGCCCAAAAATTAAGACTACCAAGTTCCAACCCCAAACTAAAATAACAAAACCCAGCAGTCTAAGACTGCTGAGGACAAAGAGGGTCTTTAAGTATATTTTATTCTGCTTTAACCTGAACTCTTGGTATGAATGCATACCACTGCTCATACATGTTCTACACGTTTCTAATGCAATGTCTTTTCTTTAGGTTTAAAACGCCTGCAGATGTTCTCTTGATTGCAGAATCCAACAGTCCTTTACAATATCCAACACAGGGACTGGAGGTACGGCCTCTGAAAACAACCATCATCCCAGGTACACTTTCAAAGAGACTCCTTCTGTTTTCATGTTAAATTCGTTCAAATGCATTTTTTTACTGGTAAGTTGACATAAGTCCAGCGGGTATTTAGGAAAGGAAGGAAAACTCGATACAAAAAAGCAGAACTTGATTTAAAGTAGTGCTGCCACGAACGATTATTTTAATAGTCGAATAATCGCTAATTATTTTCTCTGATCCGTCGACTAATCAGGTGATTAGGTGATTAGTAATTCTTAACCATCATTAGTTTTAAACTAACTAAAAACTAGATATATAGCATTACCTGCAATAATGCTGTAAGCTGAATTTGGCTGCTGAAGATGCTGAAACTGATAGCTGCAGATGCTGAATTTTATAGCTAAAAATGAATGACAAAAATTTAAAAAAATCCCAAGTTAGCCAAAAAAAGCTAGCATGTTGCTAAAATATTAGCTAAACTCCAAATTAGTTGAAAAAAAACCCAAAAAAGCCAAAGTTAGCCAAAACTGCTAGCATACAGTTGAAATACTAGCTAAACTCCAAATTAGCCCAGAAAACCCCAAAAAGCCAAAGTTAGCCAAAGTTACCCAAAACTGCTAACATACATTTGAAATACTAGCTAAACTCCAAATTGGCCCAAAAAAAGCCAAAGTTAGCCAAAACTGCTAGCATGCAGCTGAAATAGTATCTAAACTCCAAATTAGCCAAAAAAAAAACCCAACAACAAGCCACAAGTAGCCAAATCTGCTAGCATACAGTTGAAATACTAGCTAAACTCCAAATTAGCCACGAAAAACCCAAAAAAGCCAAAGTTACTCAAAACTGCTAGCATGCAGCTGAAATAGTATCTAAACTCCAAATTAGCCAAAAAAAAACCAACAAGCCACAAGTAGCCAAATCTGCTAGCATACAGTTGAAATACTAGCTAAACTCCAAATTAGCCATGAAAAACCCAAAAAAAGCCAAAGTTACCCAAAACTGCTAGCATGCAGCTGAAATAGTATCTAAACTCCAACTTAGCCAAAAAAAACAACAACAACAACAAGCCACAAGTAGCCAAAACTGCTAGCATACAGTTGAAATACTAGCTAAACTCCAAATTAGCCCAAAAAAAGCCAAAGTTAGCCAAAGTTACCCAAAACTACTAACATACATTTGAAATACTAGCTAAACTCCAAATTAGCCCAAAAAAGCCAAAGTTAGCCAAAACTGCTAGCATGCAGCTGAAATATGATCTAAACTCCAAATTAGCCAAAAAAAAAAAAACAACAACAAGCCACAAGTAGCCAAATCTGCTGGCATACAGTTGAAATATTAGCTAAACTCCAAATTAGCCACGAAAAACCCAAAAAAAGCCAAAGTTAGCCAAAACTGCTAGCATGCAGCTGAAATATGATCTTAACTCCAAATTAGCCAAAAAAACAACAACAACAACAAGCCACAAGTAGCCAAAACTGCTAGCATACAGTTGAAATACTAGCTAAACTCCAAATTAGCCTAAAAAAAGCCAAAGTTAGCCAAAGTTACCCAAAACTGCTAGCATACAGTTGAAATACTAGCTAAACTCCAAATTAGCCAAAAAAAAAAACAAAAAAAAAAACAAGCCACAAGTAGCCAAAACTGCTAGCATACAGTTGAAATACCAGCTAAACTCCAAATTAGCCAAAAAAAAAAAAAAAAAAAAAAGCCAAAGTTACCCAAAACTGACATCTGAGGCATTACCGGTGAACGGGCTGTAACTTGTTGAAAAGTTACACTAAATCAAAGCTTATTCAACCCTGGAGCTCCGGTGTTAAAGGGATAAAATTCAGAAATCTGAATAAAACACACAAAAATGTAAATACAGCAAAAATTCCAAAAGTCTCCTTACATTAGAAAAGCATGAGGGATCAACAACTTCTGACACTAAAATAAAACACACAGTGACCACAGCAGTCAGTAAAAATGAGATTTGCTTTAAAGAACAACCAAATCACGTCTGATATCTGTCCATCAGAGGAAACTGTCCTCTGTGTTGGCCTCTACCAATCTACTGCAATAAACACCAGATAAATATTGAAACTTGAGTATAGATGCTGTATTTTTTGGGGTTACTATTACTACTAGTACATATGTTGTACAGATGTTCCATGTAAGATTACTCCAAAGTCTTTCCAAGCTACATCCATCTTTAAGTGTTAATGCCAGAATTTCCGTTCATTATCATTTTTTCATTTTTCTCTGTTCTATGTCGCAGGGCTGGCCTTACATGACGTTCCCAGAGATCTTTACACGGTGAGCGTCTCCGTATCCCTGCTCTTTCATTTCTATACTCTTATGTCTGGGATCTCTCACTCCGCCTCTCGCCCGCCCCACAGGTGAGCCTCACCGCCACACTGGGAACCATGAATGTGGCGGCGGAGGTTGACGGAGTGAAAATCAAAGGGGACGGCGAGATGCACATGAGCCTGTCGAGCAGCCTGCTGCCCAACCTGAACCGCCAGCTGCAGTTCGTCACCTACACCAGCACGCGGTTCCATCCCAGCACTGTAGACACAGGTAGGAATCTGAGCTCTCCTCAGTGAAGCTGGGATAGGCTCCAGCAACCCTGTGACCCCAAAGGGGTTTCTTTGATTTCATGAAATTGGATGGATGGATTTTTCCGTCTCATTTTAAATATGTTGTCTGGACATTTATTGAATAAGATGAATTAGACTCCGTTAATGATATCCAAGTACCAGGATCTCCTTTTTAAACTAACAATCTGCATTATTACAAGTCTTAAAAATTAATTACTGTATTTTTGGACCAGATGAGTGCAGCAACACTGCGACTCTGCTAGTAGCAACTCTACTAGCGTAGCGTCCACAGTGCATTCCTCGGCTGTACCAAAGTAACAGTAAAAGTGTTGAACCTGGCCTTCATACAGACACTCAAAATGGAAAATAGAAAAGTTTTAATAAGTGAAAAATCCTGGTAAACTGTAGAACCTCCATCTTTCTCTTTTTGTTTAGACCCGCCCCTCTAGCTGCTGACCAATAACTGTAGAGATCTTAAATCACAGGGTTTTGTTTACAAGGTTTGGTCCGAAACAGAAATCTCCGGTAGACGGCGGGACCAGGACTCGATTTGAACCAACAAACTTTCCCAGTCTGAATTTATGGAGAGAAAATAAACTCTGATTTGTACCTGCGTAATTCTTGATTTGTGGATGAATCAGGATCTGTGCGTGCATATTTTTGATTCGTGCATAACTTTGGATTTGTGCGTGATTCTTGACTTGTGCATAAATTTGGATATGTTCCTGCATAATTATTGATTTGTAACTCATATTATACGTTTTGTGCAAAAGTGAAAAAATTACAAAAATTAAAAAAATACAAAATGCAATTTACACATGCACAAATTAAAATTACAACAGCTTGAAACTAATTACACACAAAAATCTTTTAAAAATACTCACGGATCACCTCTTACGCACGCAGCCTAAATTACGCACGAATCTACCGTGAGACTCTTTTCACGTCTCACAAATTCGTCCGTGTGATGCGTTCAAGTCCTACCAAAATGCTTGTTCACCACAGTTTTCTTGTCAGCCGTTTTAATCTTCGATTGTGAATAACATCTGGAAAAACTTGACGTTTTCCCACTTTCTTAAAAATATATTCCCGCAAGTTAATATAAAAGTCTAAATACTCGTTTTTAAAACACTTATCCCTTTAAAAATAAAAATATTTCCAGAAAAGAGGCTTCGAGCTGCAGCAGCTCCTCCCAATAGTAGCTGAGAAAGGTTCCAGGAACCCCGAAGCGGATTCAGAGGGTTCAGAAAATGGATGAATGGATCTGAGACCAAATCTGAAAACAGAGAATTTGAAGTAATCCTGCAAATTTAACAAAAAAGAAACAAAAAAAGTACAGAAATGTCGTCATGTTTTTTGGAGGGGCCTCCGATCATGCGCAAAATGGCGCCCAAAAAAATCTCGGGGCGGAAATGTTGCAACTTTAGTCAATCGTGTAAGTGGAAATTTCCTAAACTTTACAATAGGGGTTTGCCAAAAAATCAATGTAGCGATTTAGTCCTGTAATTAGTCCTGTAATTGATTCTGGATGGATTCTCACCAAGTATTGATCTTTTATTTTCGTTTGAAGAGGCTGTAAAACGTTAAATTCATCATCCTTTGGTGAGACGTTCCTTTGGAGGTGAATAGGGGCGCACGTTGCACCAACATGTCTGGCAGCTATTTAAATTATTTAATTTTTGTTCTTTTGTTTACAACAATTTTACACTAAGTAGTGGACCTGCTGTTCATGTTTACTATTAACACTGAATTTTACAGATAATTCCAATTCAATTGGTGTCAGTGCTTGTCAAAGACACAGTATTACTGATTTGAGCAATGTTGCACAAAAGTGTCTATCATTTGTTGCACAAAATAAGACACAAGTCATTTATTATGGTTGTGTTCAAGCTTAATAATAAATGGGGATATATTTTCCTGAAAAAATATGAGTTCTTCTATATATTGTGAGTCATTAGAGATGATTTTTACCAATCATTCGCTGTATTATCGATGTCGTAAGCCACGTACCGCTTAGCGTACGTGTCAAAGTCAAAACCCGGGGGCCAGATCCGGCCCTCCAGATCATTTTATTTTATTGTTATTAATGGCCCAATGTTATTTTTCCCTTATTTCTAGCTTGTATAATTTTATTTTTATGGAGAGTAAAATATTGAGAGTTATTTAGGTTTAAGTTGATTTATTCTGGAATAATATTCCTGCATTTTTATGATTCAAAATTGTGTTAAAATTTTAATATTTTCAGTTTTTAAAAATTGCCATTTTTCCATCTTTTTTTAAGATATCTTAGGCTGGTTAGAAGTTTAGTTAATATTTTGGCTACATGCTAGCTGTTTTGGCTAATTTAGGCTTTTTTTCATTTTTTAGGCTCTTTTGGAGTTTAGCTAAGTTTAAGTTCATAAATACGTCTTAAAAGTAACAGTTTTAAAAATGTCGTTTCAGAGTGTTTCATAAATGTTTATTCTGCCCGCGACCTCAGGTGTGTTTTGGATTTTACCCCCCTGTACGATTGAGTTTGACACACCTGGTAACCAATAAACTAACCCCTGATTCCTATCCCTACTTTAGAAAACCCTTTCAAAAATGATATTTTAAAATTTTTTCAGAACTATCAGCTTTTAAATGTGGATAAACTGTAACTATCTAACAGTGTAGGATGAGGTTCAAATGGGACAGAAAATGTTAATCGTTTTATTTCTGTCAATATTAACAAGTGTTCAAACTGATCTAACTACACCCGTTTACTGATGAAATGCTGCTTTTTCTCTATGATCAGCTGATAACATAAACAGTTACGGTATGTCAAAAGGAGAAAAGGCTGAAGGCTTTAAACCGGGGAGGTTCCGGCCTCTGTGGTCAGATTCTCTCGTGTCTTTGAGCACGTTTGTTTTTATGTCTTTCAGTGCAGTTTGAGACGGAGGGCCATCAAGCTGCTTTCAGCATCAAGATCCGCCACGGTGTGACACCAAAACTCTACAACACCGGTTCTGTAGGAGGTACTGGGCCTCTAGTCGGTTCGGCTCACCTCAGAGACGCGTTGAAACAAACGTCTTCATCGCTGTTCCGATTTGATCTCCACAGAATACAACGTCAGCGCTCTCGTGACCGTCGCCACAAAAACGTTTCTGCGTTACGAAAAGCTTCAGAACCTGATTGACAGCATAAGGAAGTTCTACCCTACAGTCACCATCATCATCGCTGATGACAGTGAAAACCCTCAGAGCATCTCTGGGCCTCACATCGAACACTACATCATGCCCTTTGGAAAGGTAAGAAGCAGTTCTTCCTCCTCCGATGCCTCTGAACGCGAACCGACCGCGGTCTTCTCCGTCACAGGGTTGGTTTGCCGGGCGAAATCTGGCCGTTTCCCAGGTGACCACAAAGTACGTGTTGTGGGTAGACGATGACTTCATCTTCACGGCCAACACCAAGCTGGAGAAACTTGTGGACGTTTTGGAGAGGACCACGCTGGATTTGGTGAGGAACGCTCAGAGCTGTGAGGACGTGGCAGCAGAGGGGTGAGAGTCTGATCGCGTGTGTCCAGGTGGGGGGTGCGGTGCAGGAAGCCACCGGATACACCGCCACCTACAGGCAGACCATCTCCATTGAGTCGGGGGAGGAAGACGGCGACTGCCTACACTTGAGGAGAGGGTTTTATCACGCCATCCAAGGCTTCCCGAACTGTGTGGTGACCGACGGGGTCATCAACTTCTTCCTGGCTCGAACAGAGAAAGTCCAGCAGGTGGGATTCGACCCACGGCTTTCCAGAGTAGCACACCTGGGTGAGTGGAACACAAGCACCTCGGTTCCACTGAGCGGTACGGAACAGACCAGTCGTGGCCGGTTTAGAACGGTCCGGACTATTCGAGTGAGCGTTGGACCGTCATATGAAAAAAAAAAAAATGAAAAAGATAATCACGGAGGATCAATATAATCCGGATCAGGTGTTAATTATGAAGGAAGCTGACCTCCACGCTGCAGAACAGTTCTGAATAAAAAAGAAAGGCCCAATCCGAATTCTTCCCTTCCCCTTCATTTAGTCCTCCAAAAAAAGAGAGAAATAGTGTCTAATATTTCAGACTTGACTTTCATTTGATGACATCATCAATAATCGCTGGTCCATTAGCATTAGCGACAAGCTTCCAGTGCTTTAATACACATATCAACAGCGGTTTTATAACTTTAAAAAGGTTCATGCTTCAACAAAAAGTCCCAACTTACATTTAAATGTAAATGCCTTCGGTTCAGAGCGCATCCACGTTCTGAGCGCAACGTGGATTACCGCCGGGACGGTGGACTTTGGACCCCTCCGTTTTGGAGAGTGAAATTTAAAAAATAATAATCCCTGACAAGACTTCGACTTCAACCTTCACTTCAAATTAAGGGAAAGGGAGAAGGGAAGAATTCAAATTTGGCCAAAGAAAAGTCTTTATGTTGATCAATAGTCCAACGTTCTTCAACAAATGTTTACAAAATTCTATTAAAAGTGTTTTTGATGAGTATGGATTGGAAACAACATTCTTCAGCAGCGGGGGATCTGTGAGACAGAAACGGGGGATGGGTGAGACAGAAACGGGGGTCGGGTGAGACGGAAATGGGGGATGGGTGAGACGGAAATGGGGGATGGGTGAGACAGAAACAGAGGGTGGGTGAGACGGAAACGGGGGTTGGGTGAGACAGAAACAGAGGGTGGGTGAGACGGAAACGGGGGTTGGGTGAGACAGAAGCGGGGGATGGGTGAGACGGAAACGGGGGATGGGTGAGACAGAAACGGGGGTTGGGTGAGACGGAAACGGGGTTGGGTGAGAAGGAAACTGGGGATGGGTGAGACAGAAACAGAGGGTGGGTGAGATGGAAACGGGGTTGGGTGAGACAGAAGCGGGGGATGGGTGAGACGGAAACGGGGGATGGGTGAGACAGAAACTGAGGGTGGGTGAGACGGAAACGGGGATGGGTGAGAAGGAAACGGGGGTTGGGTGAGACGGAAACGGGGGATGGGTGAGACAGAAATGGGGGTTGGGTGAGACGGAAACGGGGTTGGGTGAGAAGGAAACGCGGGATGGGTGAGACAGAAACAGATGGTGGGTGACACAGAAACAGATGGTGGGTGAGACGGAAACGGGGGATGGGTGAGACGGAAACGGGGGATGGGTGAGACAGAAACGGGGGTTGGGTGAGACGGAAACGGGGTTGGGTGAGAAGGAAACGGGGGATGGGTGAGACAGAAACAGGTGTTGGGTGAAACGGAAACGGGGTTGGGTGAGAAGGAAACGGGGGATGGGTGAGACGGAAACAGAGGGTGGGTGAGATGGAAACAGAGGGTGGGTGAGACGGAAACGGGGGTTGGGTGAGACGGAAACGGGGGATGGGTGAGACAGAAACAGAGGGTGGGTGAGACGGAAACGGGGGTTGGGTGAGACAGAAGCGGGGGATGGGTGAGACGGAAACGGGGGATGGGTGAGACAGAAACGGGGGTTGGGTGAGACGGAAACGGGGTTGGGTGAGAAGGAAACCGGGGATGGGTGAGACAGAAACAGAGGGTGGGTGAGATGGAAACGGGGGTTGGGTGAGACAGAAGCGGGGGATGGGTGAGACGGAAACGGGGGATGGGTGAGACAGAAACAGAGGGTGGGTGAGACCTTAACGGGGGTTGGGTGAGACGGAAACGGGGGATGGGTGAGACAGAAGCGGGGGATGGGTGAGACAGAAGCGGGGGATGGGTGAGACAGAAACGGGGGATGGGTGAGACAGAAACAGATGGTGGGTGAGAAGGAAACGGGGGATGGGTGAGACGGAAACGGGGGATGCGTGAGACAGAAACAGGGGTTGGGTGAGACGGAAACGGGGTTGGGTGAGAAGGAAACGGGGGATGGGTGAGACAGAAACAGAGGGTGGGTGAGATGGAAACGGGGGTTGGGTGAGAAGGAAACGGGGGATGCGTGAGACAGAAACAGGGGTTGGGTGAGACGGAAACGGGGGTTGGGTGAGAAGGAAACGGGGGATGGGTGAGACAGAAACAGAGGGTGGGTGAGATGGAAACGGGGGTTGGGTGAGAAGGAAACGGGGGATGGGTGAGACAGAAACAGGGGTTGGGTGAGACCAAAGTGCATGTTTTATTTCCAGGCAATAAAAACAAGTGTAGCCTCAGAATAAGAAGCAGGTCATCATTACCTTTATTTAATAGTAGAAAATGTTTCTAAAGAGTTCATCAGGACTTCCTGAACCAATGAAGGCTGGAAGAAGCTAATATAGATCAATCAGAACTTAAAATGCTCAGTTCGTCATGCAGAATCTTCGCGTGTTGTCAAAAAGGTGAAAGGTCCATAGTGTGTCATCAGTTGTCAAACACGAAGCAAGAAGTTTGACCTCTGACCAACAGCCTTCAGCAGGGACAAGCAGTTCCTTCTGAAGGATGAGCCTTCAAGGCCTCATCCTGCTGTAAGGTCATGACCCAGAACATCCAGTTTTAAATTTTTATAAAGACTTTTTGTTTTAATTATGATTATGAAGTTTTTAACCTAAATGTCTTAAAAAGCCATTTTTCATGTTGAGGTCTCCTCTGAGGGGGCGTGGCTTTTGTCGCTCGGCCCCTGATCCCCAGAACTCTCTCAAGAATATTTCATTTTTATTATGGAAACAATGACTGTGTTCAGAACTATATCTTTGAAGTCTGGCTTCTTTGATGAATCAGAAGTATTTAATAATCCAAAGTTTTCTGTGTGAGTTCAGTTCTTTATTTGTCATTTCATTTCAGAGTGAATCCTGAAAATCAAATCCGTGAATATCTGGAAAAAACCTTGTTTATTTCTGTCACACTAAATGATTTTGTCAAATATTTTGTTTGTTTTTCAGAGTTTTTTATCGATGGCCTTGGATCTTTACACGTGGGCTCCTGTGATGATGTCATCGTCAATCACGCCACCAAAATCAAACTCCCCTGGGTCGGCCAGTCTGAGAGCGAAAAGACTTACGCCAAGTTCCGCTACCCGCCCGCCTCCTCCGACGCCACGCGCACGAAAAACGGCCTGCTGTTCTTCAAAAACCGCTTCCAGTGTTTAACTCACAATTAGCCGTCCATCTCCGCCGCATCCTGACGCTCTCCCTGCCCTCCGCCTCCTCCTCTGGTCGGGAAAGCCGTTCGTTCAAACGTTGGGATGGTTTCGGCTTTCATCGTTGATGCTCTTCTCCAGACAAAAGCATGTTTATATCCCACTAATCTTAAAACAAAAGTATTTAAGGAAGGTCACATGGTACACAGCCTGAGTGTTTTCTATCATCTCGCCGTCTTGTGTTCGTACTGAAGGGTTGGAACCCAAAAGGGGGCGTGTACGATTCCAGGAGGAGGGACTTAACAAGGCACTTTCCCGGAACGCGACAATCCTATTTTCTAACTGCATATCGTTTTAACCTCCATACCCAGAATCCTTTTTACGTCTGCGATGAAGACCGGGATCTCATCCATCTGGAATTGTCTTGCGATGGAGTCCGGACGCATCGGTTGGCTGCTGTCCGCCGCGGCGCAGCATCTTCTGCGGCGGCAGACTGTTCGGTGAACAACAGGAAGCGCTGGCCGAAGTGTTGCCTCGAAGAAGCGTCTGAATGAACCAAAGTGCATGTTTTATTTCCAGGCAATAAAAACAAGAGTAGCCTCAGAATAAGAAGCAGGTCATTATTACCTTTATTTAATAGCAGAAAATGTTTCTAAAGAGTTCATTTGGATTATTATGTTGAAGACATTTTGCCTCTGATCCAAGAAGTTCTTTGAAAATAATAGAAATAATAATTCTGGACATTAAAAATTTTTTTTTTTTCTTTAAAGACAAAAAAATAAAAATTTTCTAAAAATTATTCAAGTTTTGCAGGGTGTCTAAGGTTGCCATCAACAAATATTTTAACAGTTGACAAATTGCGGATTATTTTTTCCGATTATTAGGTTGAAAAAATCGATTTGAATCAATTTAAGCTTAATTGAGCCTTAATCTGTTCACAAAAGATATAAATCCATTTAGCACAGAAAGCTAAAGTCCGCTAGCTTGATGCTAACGTTTCTCACAGGACGGCTAATGCTAACGCCCGGTTGACCAAATAAATACATAGCTGACTGAATGAAAATCTTTATTTTCTCATTCTTTCCAAACTCTCTTAAGGAAATATTTTTTAAACTAACCATTTGAGGACTAAAACTTCGTTTTTTTCTCATACTGTCGTCTTCTTCTTGAATAAGGTGTAACGTTATAGCGTGATCGCCCCCTAGTGGCCGAACTGAAACACCCGTTTCATTTAGATTAGAGAAATCCTCTTGGATTAGAGGCAAAACATCTTCAGCTTCAAAACAATAAATCCAGTTTTTGAAACTTATTCCGCTCTTGAACTGTTCTGGATGAAAAAAGTCGATCCATCAAGCTGAGGAGTTAAAGCATTTGGAGATGCCTGAAGGAACAATTCTGAGGTTCTGTTTGTGGCCTTTAGGTGGCGCCATTTTAATGAGTATTTCTCTCCTACCTATGTAGAAACAGATTTTTTAAGTTCAAAACAAGACGACTGACATTATTTATATTTGTTTTAAGGGAATATTTGTTTGTGAAAATTATTTTTGTCTATGTTTTTTATTTTAAACATATGATGTGAGACTCTAATGCGCTGCTATCATTTCAGACGTTTCATGTTCCCTTGTTTGTTTTAATGATTATTCTCATCTGAAAATGGCTGACCCTGAACGGAATTTCATTTATTTGAAGCACTGACATTGCCTTTATCTGCTTGACCCGACATCGAAAAATCACTTAATATTAGGAATTGATCACTAAACTGTAAATTAATGAGTTATTTATAACAAAAACAATATCCTTCATTTCATGAAATAATTCTGTTTGGAGGCCGGTGTGGAGATCTCTGAACACAAACGGTGATCTGGTTGATCTGGTGAATCAATTAATTTACTTAAATAAATAACAAATGTAAAATATGAATTGTATGATGGTTGCATCCCAAACTCCACATCAGCCCCTCTTAGAAACTGCAAAGAGGCAGCTAAACCACTAAGAAATGATCGTAAGTGTTGTTACATAAAAATAATAAACTGAAATGTATCCTTGAGCAGCTCATCTTCACCTGGAGATTATTTCACTGTATTCATAATCACGAATGATGACGAAGAAAACAACGGTTGACTATTTCTGCTTTTATTTGACTCCAGAGAAGGAAAAAGGAAAAGTCTTGAGTTGGGTTTATATCTGCTGAACATATGGTGAACAGGGGATTTCCTGGGTCCGTTTGGCTCGTTGTTCTTGTGTTTTGATTTTCTTTCTTCAGATCTGCTCCCCTTTTCCTGCCATGCTCTGCAGATTTATGCTCTTACCTTCAGTCAGAGGTTTGTGGAGAACTCAAATGTGGAAGGCAGAAGCTCAAATTTAATCAACCAGACTAAAACACAACAAAAAGAAAGATGCAAACATAAACAGACAAACAGACTCTCTTAGAATCTAACGTGCTCAGAGAAATTAACTGTAAGTGAACCCATCAAGAAACCTCAACCTGGTGGTGGAAGAATACCACATCACTGGAAAAACACTAAATCTTATCAAGTTTTTTTGGTCGAGTTTCTATATCTTATTGCACTTGTTTTAAGACTAAATTAACTTTTCAGTAAGCTAAAAATGACTTGTTATGTGGGAATAAATCTTAAATATCTTGTTAAGTTGATAAGTCTTGAAATAGCTTCTTTTCAGATATTTTCACCTTGTTTCAAGACAGACAGTCTTGAAACTACTTATTTTTTACTTGAAATTTAGTTTGATTATGGTCTAGAAACAAGGATAGATGGACTGTTTTAGTGCTTCAAATAGATATTTTGGTGGAAGAAAATTGTAAAAATATACTGATTTTTAGGAATATTAATCTCCTTTTTAAGCATTATTCACCTATTTTAAGAATATCAACCTCTTGTTTTAAGCATTATTCACTTATTTTAAGAATATTAAGGTCTTATTTAAGCATATTCACTTATTTTTAGAATATTAAGCTTTTATTTTAAGCATTATTTATTTATTTTAAGACTATTAATCTCTTATTTTAAGCATTATTAAATTATTTTAAGAATATTAAGGTCTTATTTAAGCAATATTCACTTATTTTAAGAATATTAAGCTTTTATTTCAAGCATGATTCATTTATTTTAAGACTATTAACCTCTTGTTTTAAGCATTATTCACTTATTTTAAGAATATTAAGGTCTTATTTAAGCATATTCACTTATTTTTAGAATATTAAGCTTTTATTTTAAGCATTATTTATTTATTTTAAGACTATTAATCTCTTACTTTAAGCATTAATAACTTATTTTAAGAATATTAAGGTCTTATTTAAGCATATTCACTTATTTTTAGAATATTAAGCTTTTATTTTAAGCATTATTTATTTATTTTAAGACTATTAATCTCTTATTTTAAGCATTATTAACTTATTTTAAGAATATTAAGGTCTTATTTAAGCAATATTCACTTATTTTAAGAATATTAAGCTTTTATTTCAAGCATGATTCATTTATTTTAAGACTATTAACCTCTTGTTTTAAGCATTATTCACTTATTTTAAGAATATTAAGGTCTTATTTAAGCATATTCACTTATTTTTAGAATATTAAGCTTTTATTTTAAGCATTATTTATTTATTTTAAGACTATTAATCTCTTACTTTAAGCATTAATAACTTATTTTAAGAATATTAAGGTCTTATTTAAGCAATATTCACTTATTTTAAGAATATTGATCTCGTATTTTAAGGATTATTAACTTATTTTAAGAAAATTAAGCATTAATTTTAAAACTATTGATCTCTTATTTTACACAAAAGTGTCCTAAAATTAGGACATAATAGTCTTAAAATAAATGCATTAATTTATAAGTGCATCCTGAAATATGTCTTAAAATAAGTTTTTGTAGCTTATTTCAAGATTGAATTTAGTCTTAAATGGGTAAGTAAAAAAATACTTGTCTGAAGAAACCTTATCAAATGAAAATCGTTTAGTTCCATTGGCAGTTTTTTTTTTTTGCATTAAACAAGTGAAAAATGTCTTGTTTTAAGTATTTATTTTACTTGTTTTGTTTTCCAGTGAACAGAACCGAATGCAACTAATGGAAAGGAAATCAAACATAAAACTGCCTCAAGCTTTTTATTTCTACAATCTAAGTCTAGTTTCCTTTAGTTTAGCAGCAGCAGATAAATGTACGCGTAAGTGTACTTTCTCGAAGAGCAATAATCATTCAGTCAATTATCCTTTTCTGTTAAAGGATAAAAAGTTTTCATTTGATGGAACTTAAAAAATGACGTTTGAAAAAGAGGAGCTTTAACCAATCAAATTCCAGCATTAAAATATATGAAAATACTGTAACATCAGGACTGAGTGAGACTAGCATCAAAGCCTGAGAATTAGGGAGGAGTTGATGAAAATCAAGTTAAACTTTAATAATCAATTCTTAAGAATATAAATCAATTCAGCACATAAAGCTAAAGTCTGCTAGCTTGATGCTAACGTATGTGGAATTTCCTATAGGACGGCTAATGCTAACGCTCTGTCAACCTAAACAAACATCTTTATAAACTCACAGATATGAATTTTTCCAACTCTTTTTAAGGAAATATTTTTTTAAAGTAACTATTTGTGGTCTAAAACAGATTTTTGCTCATTCTTTTTTCTTCTTCTGGAAGAAGGTGTAATGCTTTAGCGTGATCGCCACCTAGTGGCCAAACTGAAACGCCCTCCAGGAGAAGCAGAACAATGTTAATAATTTGACAGTTTAGTCCTTTAGAGAATCCATGTAACACTGTCTATTAACAATCTCATTATTTCACTAATAAATTTTAAAGTATGTGAACTGGATCAGATTATTATAAATATATTAAGAACGTAAAGTAGATTATTAATGTATTTCTAAACAAATGTGTCTAAATGTGTAAACTCAAAATTATAAAACAAATTTATTTAGTGTTAAGTGGATTGAAAGAATCGAAAATAATAAAGTTAGCTAGAAAGTTTATGTTCTTTGATTTACTGCAAGTTGTTAATTGTTAATTCCAGTAGATTCTGAAGGAGAAATGTGGAGTGAGCCGCTTTTCTACCAGAAATATAATGATAGCGGCTGAAAAGTTCCAGTACGTTAAAGAGTTTGTGTCTAAGTGTCACCGGCCTCAGGTGTTTAAATCTGGCTAAAAAAAAAGCCTCTATAACCAACTAGTGATGGTAAAGAGTTGTTACCGAATGTCAACTTACCTGTTAAAATGTGATTTTTAAAATGAAAAAAAAAAAATGAAGACATGAAAAATCAGGAACAGGAGATGCACTTTCCCATCATCCCACAAGGGGGCGCTTCATACCAACAGGTTAACAGTTCAAACAGCCTCTTGAATATCAGGCTTAAAAGGCCTATATCAGGCAAAATAAACATTTTTAACCCTAGTTTACTATTTCCAGGCCATTTTCACTTTAATATGTATCATCTTTCTGAGTGTCATGGGTCCCTGGATAAAGTCTCACATGGCTAAGTCTCCAGTATTTTATTTTTTTTTTAGGACTTTTTTGTTCTCAAATTCCTAATTTTTCCGTAATTTTCTAGCATGTTTTTAGGATCTTCCTATGTTTTTATTTTCCATTTTGTTTCATAAACCACAGTTGAGAACTAGCTGTATACTGTAGTATTAACTCCAATAATGTAGGTGTTATTATTAACTTTTATTTAACCAGGGGTGGATCCCATTGACATTTAAATCCTCTTTTTCAAGGGAGCCCTGGGGAGGAATCATTACAACAATGAAATACAACAAAGGTGTGAATGCTGTAAGCTAAATGTGGCCGCTAAAGATGCCAGAGCAGTTAGCTGAAAATGCAGAAGCTAAAACTTGCTAGAATATTAGCCAAATGACAAATTAGCAAAAAGCAGACTAAATAAAAAAGTCTAAATTAGCAAAAAAAAAAAAAAAAAAAAAAAACAACGAGCATGATGCTAAAATGTTAGATAAACTCCAAATTAAGCAAAAAACTGGAAACATTTCTAAATCGGCTGTCATGGTGCACCTCCTTTCCTGCTCCACCTCCTGACTGGACCCAGCTGTCGGCACTCATCACCTCATCTCAGTCTACTTAACAGCAGCCTTCTTTGCCAGTTCGTTGCCTTTCCTGGTGCAGTACCCTGGCCTCTTGTGTAATAGTTAAAGTAATTTGCGCTTTGCCACCACTCACCTCATTACCCTCTGTCTCCAGATCTTCTTCCATCCATCCACGAGCCGAATCTGATCTCCTCAAGAACACCTCCTCTCTACGCTCACAACTTCCAGTCCGCAGCTTCAAGTCCTGGCATCTTCTCCACTTCTCCTCGGACAATAAACCTTTCAAACTTTCATCTGTCTACCGTCATCCTTCCGTGTTCCAGCGTCTGGGTCTGCCGAACTTAGTCATGACATCGGCAAAGAAATCAGCTATCATATTACTAAAATGTTACCTTAGCTTCAAATTAAGCAAAGAAATTAAAACATCTAAATTAAAAAAAAAAAAAAAAAGACACAGCTACCATGATGTTAAAATGTTAGCTAGACTCTAAATGGAAAAAACTGGAAACATGTCTAAATTATATATATAAAAAAACTAGCTAACATGATGCTCAAAATGTTAGCTGAACACCAAATTAGGCAAAAAAAAAAAAAAATAATAAACTGGAAACATGACTAAATTAGCAAAATAAATAAATAAACCGGTAAGATGATGCTAAAATGTTAGCTAAACTTTAAATATTTTAACAACATGCTAATGTTCTTGGCTAATTTATCATCTGAGTTTTTTTTTTTTTTTTTTTTTTTTTTTTGGGGGGGGGGGTATTATTGAGTGTAGCTAATATTTTAACAACATGCTACTGTTTTTTGCTAATTTGACATTTATTAGGGATTTTTTCAGGCTATTTTGGAGATAAGCTGCAAACATGCTAACTTTTGAAGTATTTTGGCATTCACTGAGATTTTTTAGGATATTTTGAACTAGACAATATTTTATTTTTTAATATAGCACCATGCTAGCTTTTTTATGGCTAATTTGACTTCTGATAATTTTTCATGCATTAAGAAGCAACATTGGAATTATGCAAATATCTTTAGAATTTTTGGCAAATCCCTTCAGTATTTACAGCAAATTATTTCAGCAGCTACAACGAGCAGTTTTAGCATCTTCAGCAACCATATTCAGCAAAAAGCATCAACGCTAGCATTGTTTTAGGTAATACAACTTTTCTAGTCAAGACTTGTTTTAAACGTTTAGCTACACTCAGAATGCAATGTGTGCGTTACAATGAAAAACAAATCTCTATAAAGTATCAGTGCATTCACACTGCATTCACTGATTTAAATTCCGCTACAAATGTTTGATTTCTGAGGATTTTTTCAATCATTTCATAACTTTAAGAAATTGAAGTGATCTACACAATAGGGCTGCCACAAACGATTATTTTAATAGTCGACTAATCACCGATTATTTTTTCCGATTAGTCGACTAATCTGTTCATGGCCAAAGTGGATGTAAAATGCTGAAGTTGATAACCAGCTAAAATATTAGTTAAATGCCAAATTAGCCAAAAAATAAAAAGAGCCAAAGTTAGCCTAAATAGCTAGCATGCTGCTGAAATATTAGCTAAATTCCACATTAGCCTTAAAAAAACAGAAAAATCCTATATTAGCCAAAACAGCTAGCATATAGCTGAAATATAAGCTAAACTCAAAAATTGCCTAAAAAAACTTAAAAAAGCTGAAGTTAACCAAAATAGCTAGCATGCTGCTGAAATATTAGCTAAACTCCAAAATAGCCTAAAAAAACTTAATAAATGCCAAAATATTCCAAAAAGCTGGCAGAATGCTATTATAACTTTCAACTTTACTACAATCTGACTTCATACAATATAAAGTAGCGACTAATCGACTATTAAATTAGTTGTCGATTATTTTAATAGTCGATTAGTCATCGATTAGTCGTCTAATCGTGGCAGCCCTACTACACAAATACGTCACACGTCTGCTCAAACTCGTCTCTTTCATTCAGGACATGTGCTGAAAGGTTTAATAATAAATACTTGACAGAGAAAAACCATTTACTTGGCGGAGGCTTTGTGGGCGTGAAGAGAAACCGACTCTGGACAGAAAACGATTGTTCCACAGTGGATTCATGACATTTTATGCCTGAACAAACAAGAACATCGACATACGAGAAAAACAACCCCCTTCTCTTTAAATAGCACATGTTCATGACAGTACAATCCCATAGAAATGATGGATAATGCTATCAAACATACTTTGGTGTCATTTCACAAATGTGTTGAACCCAGATAACGCTCACAATGAAAGGGTTAAAAAAAAGTCCACCTTAAATAATCTGAGGGAGCACGGATGGATTCAGATTCTAACTACAGAGACACAAAGTCAAGGTTTTATCTGGGGAATTCACCACAAATTCAGTTTGTAAAAATATAATAAACATATCAAATAAGAAGTTTTTAATGAAACGAATAAGAAACAGAAACATTTGTAATATGAAGCGAGATAAAACAGAGATACTAGAGATCTTCAGCTTATATTCATCTCATCTCTTTATGTATATGATACAGACTCAGCAGCGGATCTCAGTGCAGGAGCGACAGTTCATTGATGCTCCGTCTCTTTTAGCTGATCCAAGCTGTGCGGTCGATGAGCCGGATAGGAGGCGGAGTCACAGAACGTGATGGTCTGGAAACTGGCCGACACCCCCTGAGAGGAGAGAAACACCCCGTTCAGTCCCCGTTTCTGCTTCTTCAGCTGCCTGGAGGCTCACATCCAGGACATGGATGACCACAGAGAAGATTTCATGAACCCAAGACCAACCGAGAAGAAATGTTTGACTTTTGAACAAAACAGTAAAAGAAATGAAATGAACAAAAACTACTCTTCACTTATATTCTATATTATTTAAATATTATTCTCTAAGGTGTTTACTTGTTAACTGCTTATATACTGTATGTTATATATTATTTTATGACAAGAAACACTCAGAAAAAGACACTAAAAAACAAAAACAATACACACTTAAATGAATGAATCTCTAAAATATATTAAAAACTTCAGTCATGTGTTCTAATAGAAGTAAAGAAACACAAAACTAACTTAAGTAACTTAAAAAAAGCTGTCTTATCAATAAACGGTGCTGATTTGTTTATTTTTGAGATCACAACAACAATTAAAAAACCAAAACAAGTAATTAAACAATTCAGCTGGGCTGATAAAATCGACTAATTCATTTCAATTGAATCAAGCTTAATAGATTAATAATCGATCCATCAATATAGAGATCGATCTAGCACATAAAGCTAAAGTCAGCTAGCTTGATGCTAACGTTTTATGGGATTTCCTATAGGACGGCTAACGCTTGGTCGACCTAAGTTCTCCATGCTTTTGTTGGTGCAGTTCGATTCACATGTTGTTTTTCTCTCTCTCTCCCCTCTGGGGAGCGGGAGTGATTTCAGATCCAGGTGGGTCTCCCACGCTCCTGCTCCTGGTCGTGGACTGCACTTCTGCATCATCTGACTGAGTACTTCATCACCACTCGTCCCTCAGCTCTATCTGCAGCTTTATCTGAATGAATTCTATTCAAATACATAGTTTTAGAAGCTAATTTTCCCTTACCAGTTCTGGTATTGCCTGTTCGTCCTGGGATGGGATCTCTCCCTCATGTGGGAATCCCTAAGGTTTCTTCGTTTTTCCTGATTCAGGTTTTTTGGGAGTTTTTCCTTACCGAGAGGGAGGGTCTAAGAGCAGGGATATCCAGTTTATTTTGTCTGTTTAGTCTTTAGTGATCTTTCTTGCTCATGACTATTTTTTTTTGCAACTGTAAAATTACCTGCATGAAGCCCAATGAGGCAAAATTCTTTGGGATTTTGGGCTATATAAATAAAATTGAATTGAATTGAATTAAACGTACATTAGCGACTAAATGAACATCTTTATAAACTCACAGGCATGAATCTTCCAAACTCTTTTAAGGAAATATTGATATAAACATTTATGGTCTAAAATACTCTTTTTTAGTTCAACCTCTCTTCTTCTTCTGTACAGTGGTAGCGTGATCGCCACCTAGTGGCAAAATGGAAACGCCCTCCAGGAGGGATCAGAACTGGATCAGATTATTATAAATATATTCAAACATATAGTAGATTATTAATGTATTTCTAAACAAATTTATAGAAGAAGAATATTTTCTCATGTAGAAATGGAGCAGACTATTTGCTGGTGGAGAAAGGGAGCAGACTATTTTCTGGTGGAGAAGAGGAGCAGACTATATTCTGGTGGAGAAAGGGAGCAGACTATTTCCTGATGGAGAAAGGGAGCAGACTATTTCCTGGTAGAGAAGAGGAGCAGACTATATTCTGGTGGAGAAAGGGAGAAGACTTTTTCCTGGTGAAAAGGGGAGCAGACTATTTCCTGGTAGAGAAAAAGAGTAGACTATTTCCCAGCGGTGAAAGGAGCGGAGTATTTCCTGGTAGAGAAAAGGAAGATGCTCTATTTCCTAGTGAAAAGGGGAGCAGACTATTTTCTGGTGGAGAAAGGGAGCAGACTTTTTTCTGGTGAAAAGGGGAGAAGACTATTTCCTGGTGAAAAAGGGAGCGCACTATTTTCTGGTGGAGAAAGGGAGTACATTATTTCCCATCGGTGAAAGGGAGCAGACTATTTCCTGGTGGAGAAAGGAATGACACTCTGGGATGACGTCATTAAATGGGCGGCACCCTCAAGAAGTGAAAGCTGGATCCTCAGAGATCGAGTTGTTTTACTTCGGGGTATGAAAAGAGTTCACAAAAAGAGTTCAAGTTTCAGAAATAATTAATTTTTTAGTGTTCCAAAGGTAATATATGGTCATATGATATAGTTCACTCTGAAAGACTAAAGAAAAGTATGACCCCTTTAAGAAAAACTGTTTTACTTTCTTTGTCACAAGAAGAATAATCTTATTAAGTTTTTCAATAGTATGCGTTAGTGAGAAACATGTTTTTCTTCAAATCAGAATTCTTGATGAAATCTTTTCTTTCTTACCCCACTGACAGATTTGTTTGCTTGTTTAATGAAAATCTGTTAAAGGGGTAAAAGTTTTGGACTTTCTCTGACCTGTTTTTGTGGTGTAAACACTGAGAGCTGAGAGGAGAGAATCAGGTCAGATCAGCACGTCTGATTCATGCATGCGCTGCCATCTAAACACTTCCGACACTCGGTGGAAGTCTGAGAGGACACGATAAGTCGGCAGGTCACTGGGTTTCCATGAACTGTTGGCCCGACTGCCACCGGTTGCACTTCAGACTGGACGGGACTGTAAACCCGCACAGAAACAACAACAGGATATCTGACAAAGGCAGACAAAGAGTCATTTCCTCCCAGCGTTGCTGATCATAATAAACGGTCGCAGTGACAAAAGCTGCAACAGTTTCATCGAGGAAATCAGGAACTGTGTTTGAGGTTGTGCAGCTGAAAGGGAGAAGCTGCTTGTGGTTTTGATTTTTTGTTGTGTCTTGTTTAAGGTCAAAAATTAGGGGGAGACGATAGACTCACCCCGATTTGTGCGTTCGTAATTCTTGTTTGTTGATAATTTTGGATTTGTGCGTTTGCAATTCTTGATTTTTGTGTAGTTCCGGATTTGTGCGTTCGTAATTCTTGATTTGTGCGTAGGTTTGGATTTTTGCCTTCGCAATTCTTGATTTTTGTGTTGTCCTGGATTTGTGCATTTGTAATTCTTGATTTGTGCGTAGTTTTGGATTTTTGCGTTCGCAATTCTTGATTTTTGTGTAGTTCTGGATTTGTGCGTTCGTAATTCTTGCTTTGTGCGTAGTTTTGGATTTGTGCGTTTGTAATTCTTGATTTGTGCGTAGTTTTGGATTTGTGCGTTCGTAATTCTTGATTTGTGCGTAGTTTTGGATTTGTGCGTTCATAATTCTTGAGTTGTGCGTAGTTTTGGATTTGTGCGTTTGTAATTCTTGATTTGTGCGTAGTTTTGGATTTGTGCGTTCGTAATTCTTGATTTGTGCGTAGTTCTGGATTTGTGCGTTCGTAATTCTTGATTTGTGCGTAGTTTTGGATTTGTGCGTTCGTAATTCATGATTTGTGCGTAGTTTTGGATTTGTGCGTTTGTAATTCTTGATTTGTGCGTAGTTTTGGATTTGTGCATTCGTAATTCTTGATTTGCACCTAACTTTGGATTTGTGCGTTCGTAATTCATGATTTGTGCGTAGTTTTGGATTTGTGCGTTTGTAATTCTTGATTTGTGCGTAGTTTTGGATTTGTGCGTTCGCAATTCTTGATTTGCACCTAACTTTGGATTTGTGCGTTCGTAATTCTTGATTTTTGTGTAGTTCTGGATTTGTGCGTTTGCAATTCTTGATTTGTGCGTATATTTGGATTTGTGCGTTTGTAATTCTTGATTTGTGCATAGTTTTGCATTTGTAATTCTTGGTTTGAGCGTAACTTCGGATTTGTGCGTTACTTTAGATGTGAGTGTTCGTAAATCTTTATTTGTGCGTTCGTAATTCTTGATTTGTGCGTAACTTCAGATTTGTGCATAGTTTTGGATTTGTGCGGTTATAATTTTTGATTTGTGCTTAACTTTGGAATCTCGAACTTGTTTGGAGAGAAAATAAACTCAGCAAAAAAATAGCAAACATTTTTGGACATTTGACTTTTTTTAGACCAAAAACCAATATCATTTATTTTATTTGGGTTTCACATCATATTGGCCCCAATTTAGCTCCATATTTTTGCCGCCCACCACGGCACGGCGTTACCTTCTGGCGGTGATGGCTGCAGGGGGACATGCTGCTGCATGAAGCACAGTCCGGCTTCACCTTTGAGCTCAAACTGAGCTGCTGAAAGGAGGAAAACGGAGCGGCTCCAAATGTCGCTTCACACTGTTTAGAAGCCTGCGCACAAGAGAAAGTCAAGACAGGAAACCGGGATTTTCATTTGTTATAAACAGAAAAAGTCGTCCCGGTTGAGTCACCTTGGAGCTGGGCTGCAGCCGCGGCGAGTGGAGGGAGGGCAGCGAGTTGTTGTAGGACAGCAGGCAGGGCTGGTGAGCTCTGTCCATGGACCCCGAGGAGTGGAGCCGCTGGCCGGACGGCGGCACAGCCGGAGACTTCATGGTCCTGCCCAGGCTGTTCGACAGGCTTTCCCGGCGCTGGTACTCTATGGGGGACTGGAGGGCTGCGGGGAGCAGAGATTTAGGACACATCCGACCCGTCGACCTCTGAGTTTACCCAAGAACCCCACCGTTAAGGAAGTTCCTCTGAGTCTCTAAGATCTGGACTACGTCATTGAACCACGCCTGCTGTGTCTCTGGAGACGAAGCGTGCATGATGAAACGGGTCACGCTGCTGTCGGTTCCCCGGGAGGTCAGGACCAGACAGGACGGGTCCTCCTCCGAGGGCTGCTCCACGCCCAAACAGCTGACCTACGGAGCGACAGACGCCGTGAAGCATCAAAACCAAACGTAAAGCTGGAGACCGTTCCGACCTATGACCTTGATGCTGTTTTTAAAGATGAGCCCCGGCAGCAGAAAGCCCTTCTTCTTATCAATGGGCTCGCTGAAGATGACCAGCTGCTCGAACAGGAAGACACGCCTCTCCCTGGCTCTGGACAGGAGGCCGGCTTCCTGCTCGCTGACAGAGAACGTATCCTGCTGGAGCAGCTTCCCCTGAGCCGTGATTTTCCCCTGAAACACCAAAAACGCGCCGTCAAACCGGCGAGTCGTCTTCACAACAACCGATAGTCGAAACTGAATACCTCAAATCCTTGGAGTCTCCCCACATTCATCATGTCGTTACAGCGCTTTGGCACGAAACACATCACCTCCACTGCATTCTGAAAGGACAAACGGTGAAAAAAAACGAAAGGAAAAACCGGCATTCCCCGGCAAGTTCCTACCTGGAGCTCCTCAACGTCCCGTCCAGCTTTGCTATAATATTTCAAAAAGTCCTGAGAGTCAAAATAAAAGAGTCAAAACTTTGTTTAGAAAAACCTGCGCGGACATTTGTGTGGGGCCGACCTTCAGCAGTAACTGATACTTCATGATCCTCTGGACCGGCTTGATCAGGAGGTCGTTGAGCTGCAGTCTGTGACCCAGCTGCTGCCGGAGATCCTGCACACACAAACACAGGAGCTGTGCAGGACAGCGCTGCTGATGGAGCGGAGATAACGCCGGGGCCTCACCTCAAAGTAGGTCTCAATGAATTCAGAGACGATGTGTTCCGACTTGGGTTTGTTCTGGCAGTAAACCACGTACATGTGAAGACGGCGCTCCTGCAGGAGAACACGCACAATCCTGTCAATGCGGACTCCAGCATTGGAGAAAGAAGCTGTTCTGTTTGGCAGCAGAGATTTGGTTCAGAGAATGTAAAAAGCTGGATTGTGTTTCACGACAGAACTCGTTAAAACCCAGACGAGATAATCAGATCTGTGAAATTGTTCCTGCGACTGAAAACGAAGCAATTCATGATTCAAGACGTGGTTGATAAAGACCTCACTACCCATGATGCTGGTTGATAAAGATTCAACTACCCATGATGCTGGTTGATAAAGACTTAACTACCCATGATACTGGTGGATAAAGACTTCAATACCCATGATACCGGTTGATAAAGACTTCACTACCCATGATGCCGGTTGATAAAGACTTCACTACCCATGATGCTGGTTAGTAAAGACTTCACTACCCATGATGCTGGTCGATAAAGGCTTCAATACCCATGATTCTGCTTGAAAAAGACTTCACTACCCATGATTCTGGTTAATAAAAACTTCACTACCCATGATGCCGGTTGATAAAGACTTCAATACCCATGATGCCGGTTGATAAAGGCTTCAATACCCATGATGCTGGTCGATAAAGGCTTCAATACCCATGATGCTGGTTGATAAAGGCTTCAATACCCATGATGCTGGTTGATAAAGACTTCACTACCCATGATGCCGGTTGATAAAGGCTTCAATACCCATGATTCTGGTTGAAAAAGACTTCACTACCCATGATGCTGGTTGATAAAGACTTCACTACCCATGATGCCGGTTGATAAAGACTTCACTACCCATGATGCCGGTTGATAAAGACTTCAATACCCATGATACTGGTCGATAAAGGCTTCACTACCCATGATGCCGGTTGATAAAGACTTCACTGCCCATGATGCAGGTCGATAAAGGCTTCAATACCCATGATTCTGGTTGATAAAGGCTTCAATACCCATGATTCAGGTTAATAAAGACTTCACTACCCATGATGCTGGTTGATAAAGACTTCAATACCCATGATTCTGGTTGATAAAGACTTCACTACCCATGATGCCGGTTGATAAAGACTTCACTACCCATGATGCCGGTTGATAAAGACTTCAATACCCATGATTCTGGTTGATAAAGACTTCACTACCCATGATGCCGGTTGATAAAGACTTCACTACCCATGATGCTGGTTGATAAAGACTTCAATACCCATGATGCTGGTTGACAAAAGCTTCAATACCCATGATTCTGGTTAATAAAGACTTCACTACCCATGATGCTGGTTGATAAAGACTTCAATACCCATGATGCTGGTTGATAAAGGCTTCACTACCCATGATACTGGTTGATAAAGGCTTCAATACCCATGATTCTGGTTGATAAAGACTTCAATACCCATGATTCAGGTTAATAAAGACTTCACTACCCATGATGCTGGTTGAAAAAGACTTCAATACCCATGATTCAGGTTAATAAAGACTTCACTACCCATGATGCTGGTTGATAAAGACTTCAATACCCATGATTCTGGTTGATAAAGACTTCACTACCCATGATGCCGGTTGATAAAGACTTCAATACCCATGATGCTGGTTGACAAAAGCTTCAATACCCATGATTCTGGTTAATAAAGACTTCACTACCCATGATGCTGGTTGATAAAGACTTCAATACCCATGATGCTGGTTGATAAAGGCTTCACTACCCATGATACTGGTTGATAAAGGCTTCAATACCCATGATTCTGGTTGATAAAGACTTCACTACCCATGATGCCGGTTGATAAAGACTTCAATACCCATGATACTGGTTAATAAAGACTTCACTACCCATGATGCTGGTTGATAAAGACTTCAATACCCATGATGCTGGTTGATAAAGGCTTCACTACCCATGATGCTGGTTGATAAAGGCTTCAATACCCATGATACTGGTTAATAAAGACTTCACTACCCATGATGCTGGTTGATAAAGACTTCAATACCCATGATTCTGGTTGATAAAGACTTCACTACCCATGATACTGGTCGATAAAGACTTCAATACCCATGATGCTGGTCGATAAAGGCTTCACTACCCATGATACTGGTTGATATAGACTTCAATACCCATGATGCTGGTTGATAAAGACTGCAACACTCGTGATGCTTCTACTGATCGATTTCCTTATTTTTTGTTTGGAACAAAACTCACATTATTCAGCCAAAAGGCTTCATGGTAACACTTTATTCTTGTTATAACGAGATAGTAGATTGACCTTTCTTGTCTCGTTATAATTCGTTAAGAACTGTGATAATTACTGTCAGAAAATGGCCGTTCAGTCTGTTCTATCATCGTCTGAAGTTGTCCCAAGACGGGTGTAAAAAGTAGAGTTTTATAAACGTCCAAAACGTCGTTCATCTTTTTGTGTTAAATACAAACGTCCTTTGAGGAAACAGAACACATCTGCACAGCTGCTCCTAAACAAGTCAGGTGGGAAACATCTGAACCTTCATCCAAGTGTAAAACGTGGAGAGATTCATCCGAGATCCTCACACTCACGTGTTTGATGAAGAGCTTGGCCAGACTGTCGGGATTATCCACACATCTCTCCAGCTCTCCCAGGAAATATCTGGGAAACGGCACAAAGCAAAGGTCAAGCAGCGGGACGAACTGAAGGTACTGCCACAGTTCCATCGACATCGGCCTCACTCCTTGTGCCAGTCATAGATCTGTTGGATGTTTCCAAACACAATCCTGTCCTTCCCTCTCAGATCCTCTGGGACGCCCTGGCTTGACATCATGCTCATGTAGCCCTACGAAAACACGCCATCAGCACACGGATGATCAAGGGCAAAGAACCGCCACATCATGAGTATAAACCTACCTGAACTATTAATCCAAGATCTTCTACATACAACCTCTCTGTCTCGATGAGCTCCGTCAGAACATATCTGGATAAAAACATGAAGGAAACATCTAAGAGTTTTAAAACACCCAAGAAATTAAAAAAAAAAAAGTCTTAGTTTAAAATATTTTTTTTCCACTGATGTTGTTCAGGCATTTTTGAAAATCATTTTATCCAAAATCAACCTGAATTTAGAGAAAAAATATTAACAAAAACACATAAAAAAAAAATCCTATAGTTTTTTAAAATGTATGATCAAAGTGTTCCCATAAGATGTTTTAGCCAAAAAAAAACCCTGTAGTTTTCTAGGACAGACTTTCTGCAGAGTGGAAGGAGTTCATTAGAAGTTCACCTCTCAGTTGAGAGACTGTTGGCAGGGAATTAGCTCAAATTTACTTCCCATCATCCCTCTGTTTACATTCTCTGCCACTAGCTTACAGCCCTCAACCTAACATTAGCAGTGTATTAGAGCTACAGTTTCAGACAGATTCCAGCTCAGATAAGGAAAACAAAGACGTTCGTGGATCTATTTCAACTGGATGCACAAATGTCAGCTGCTGATGATTCACCACAACTTGAATAAAGAAATACTCAAATCTGAATTTTCTTTATATCATACGTTTCCATCATAAGAAAAATGCAACAAGAACATGATAAAAAATATATATTTTCATTGAAGTGGTCTCTCAGTTGAGTTTTGAACTTCCATTCCTCAAAACGTTTCTAAGTTGATCAGTATAATAAAACATTTTATTTAGTCTTCTTTTTGTCCATCTCCAAACATAAAGTGTAAACGTAAATCCTCACAAGCTCTTCTCTAAAGCCACGTTTCTGTCCTCCTCGCTGTCCACTGCTGCAGACCACTGACTGGCCGAGTCTTCGGCTGCTGTCCCGCCGTCGTCTCCTGGTAGAGTGTTAATGCTGGACTTCTGACTCTGGACACAGCAGAGAAACAGCACTGATGACACTTCTAACCTCACCGGAAGAAGATAGGATGGATGAGTGAACCTTCATGGTCTGTGAGAAGAGCAGAGTAAAATACAGTAGAAACAAAACAAAACACCAGCTTAAATCTGGTCTCTTTGGACTCATTTAGAATCAGGTCCCAGATTTATCCCATAATTGACAGAAAACAGAAAAAATCTGACTTTTATTTTTTCTAAGCAATTAGAGATTAAATATGGTGATTAGAAAATGAATTATGATTAGGAAAATATCAACATAACTATTCAATGTTCATCAGAATTCATAGATTAAAGACAATATTATTAAAAATGTTTGTGAAATTAAAGACTGAATTCTGCATTACAAAAGTCAGAAATCTGAGAGATGTTTTCTTTTTTGTTTTTTTGTTGTGTTTAGTCTTTGTTAGCTCTGTTGTGTTTTGCTTTGCTTATTTGTTTTGTTATATTTTGTTTTGTTATTTTTTGCTTTGCTGTTTCGCTTTTTTGTTTTGTTTCAGAACGCTGACCTGTAAAATGCTGGATGTGCTAAATCTGTAGATGTTATTTGATAAGTCAAAATTCAATAAAAAGTTTTAAAAAAAAGTCAGAAATCTGAGAGATGTTTTTTGGGGTTTTTTTTTGTTTCTTGTTTTACTTTTTTATTCAGTTTTTTTGTATTTAGTTTTTTTATATTTTGTTTTTTTGTGTTTTTATGTTTTGTTTTTATTTGTTTTGGTTGTTTTTTTGTTGTGTTATTTTCTTGTGCCGTGTTTTTTAGTTGTTTTGTTTGATTTTTTTGTTTTTGTTCCGTCATGTTTTGGTTTTTTTGTTTTGTTTGTTATTTGTTGTGTTATTTTCTTTTGTCTTGTTTTTTGTTGTTGTTCCGCTTGATTTTTTTTTGTTTCTTCACCATGTTTTCTTTTGTTGTCTTGATTTTTTTGTTGTTTTGTTTTGTTTAAGAACGCTGACCTGTAAAATGCTGGATGTGCTACATCTGTAGATGTTATTTGATAAGTCAAAATTTAATAAAGTCAGAAATCTGAGAGATGTTTTTTGGGGGTTTTTTGTTTCTTGTTTTACTTTTTTATTTAGTTTTTTTATATTTTGTTTTTTTGTGTTTTTATGTTTTGTTTTTATTTGTTTTGGTTGTTTTTTTGTTGTGTTATTTTCATTTGCCTTGTTTTTTGTTGTTTTGTTTGATTTTTTTGTTTTTGTTCCATCATGTTTTGTTTTTATTTTTTTGTTTGTTTTTTGTTGTGTTATTTTCTTTTCCCTTGTTTTTTGTTGTTGTTCAGCTTGATTTTTTTCGTTTCGCCATGTTTTGTTTTGTTGTTTTGATTTTTTTGTTGTTTTGTTTGGTTTCAGGACACTGACCTGTAAAATGCTGGATATGCTACATCTGTAGATGTTATTTGAAAAGTCAAAACTCAATGAAAACGTGAGTTGAATAGAAAAGTTAGACATCTGAGAGATGAGATCACTTCTGGGGAAAAAGGAAAGATAAGACAATAAAGTTCAAATTAACATTAAAATTGATCTTCAAAAAAATCTATAAAAACAGAAAACCTTCAGATTGAAGGGAAAAAAACTAAAAAAGTTTATGAAAGAGAAAAATCATTAAAAGAATCTTGTGTTTATTTAATAAAGGGTTTTTGTTTCAAATAGAAACGTTATTACATGATAAAGTTCACAGAATCAAATTAAATTAGATGAAAACATTATTTTTACTTTAAGATTTTACATGATTCTTTTATTTCAGTGAATTTATATATAGAACATAGTTGAAAGTTGAGATTAAAACCTTAAACTGGAGACGTTTCTATCAATCTGTTTTAATGACCCGACCCAGAGACTTCAAGGCAGCCGTGATGTAAAAGCTGTGAACATGTATGTGTGACAGATGTGCAAACAGCACAGCTAATATGTCCCGGATTTTAAAGTCATGTATCAGGTAAGTGAAGGCAGTTATATAACCAACAACACATCTCATCACTGATTTATGATTTTCATCGGAGCTGCAGCTCATCTGGACCTCATGTCCAACATCTGTGACATCTGTAACCACTCGGATGTTTCTGGAAGAAGCTGTGAACGGTACGAAGCAGGAGGACGGAACTAGTCAAAGTGATGACGGTTCTAAAAACCCTTGGAAAGTTATTTTTGTTTTTGTCGTGTACTTTAAAGTGTAACAGAAAATAAAACATTTACAAATTTTCTCAAAATGTGTCATTTGGAGCAGCCGGTTCATCAGCTCTGACAGGAACTAAACATCTAAAGGTCCACAAAGCTAAACCAGGGTCAGACAGGAAGAGGTCAACCACGAGCAGGCGAGGGTCAGGGCAGGCGGCACAGACTGCTGACTCAGCCATGTCGACCGTCAGTGTCAGCAGCTCCCCGTAACCGAAACTCCCCAAAGAAAAACAAATAAACAAACTAAGACTACCAAGGTCCAAACTAAAATAACAAAACCCAGTAGTGCAAGACTGCTGAGGACAAAGAGGTAAACACTGAGCTCCTCAGCCTCCTGCTCTGCCCCCCGTCTGCCTCGGTGAGACCTCCTCCGTCTTTAATAACCAGGAGGTGCCAATTAAGGCCACACCTGCCAGGTGAGCAGAAGGACTGGATGGAAAAAGGTCCAGAATTACGTAAAAGACATCATCAATGGATCAACTTTACATTGATCAGTTCCTCTGATGTTTTCTCAGACAAACTGCTTTGTTTCGCCGTGGTTTGTAGAAAACGAATAAAGTATTGTAGCGGACTGAGACAGACCGAGAGGCTAATGTCGGAAGTTCAGTGAACGCACCAGGCATGGACCTTTGCTGGCAAAAACATTTGGGGAGCGTTTCTTTTGCTGTTGTTGAGAATTGTCGGTGTAGCTCAGAGGTCGATGACCTTTACAGAAAAACCGACATTTAGGCTCATTTTCTACTAGAAACCTAGAAAGAGACGCATAGTTTTACTTTATCCTTTAAGAAATTTTGATTTGTATTTATGACCTTCTTTTTTAAATATAAATATGAATTATGTCTATTTTTGGAAAGAACAAAAGCAAAAATATAAAAAGAATCTAGCATCTCTCAAAATGTGATTTTTTTTTTTACCTTTGACAGAAGCTCAAAAAATTATTTTCAAGATAAGATAAGATAATATGTGCTTTTAACTAGGGATGTCCCGATCAGGTTTTTTTGGGCCCGATCCGATTCCGAGTCATTCGATTTTGTGCATCTGCCGATACCGAGTCCCGATCCGAGACTTTTGTAACACATTTAAAACATGAACAAATTAACCCTTCCGCTCTCCTTGGGGTCCAGATGGCTCCAACCACATTTTGTTATGCGATTTCTTCCATGACAAATGTGGACGAAGGGGGACAGGATTTTATGTCTGCCATGGACATTAGTGAAACTCCGAAATCAGTGAAAAAAAAAAGTTCAGCGCACTGTCCTGTGGTGTCCAGATGACCCCACTTTTAATGTAAACAAGCTAAGGAGAACGGAAGGGTTACATAAACAGATTTGTGTTCTCCCTCATTTAGGCTATATTTGGTTAACTTTCTTTTAACACTAAAAACTTAAATAGAATACTTCAGTGAAGTAGCTTTAATAAACAAGTAAAAATAGAGCAAAAATAAACTAGGAAAAAAACAACTATTTTCTTGTCACATAATTGATAATTAGTCACATGAGAAAGTTTATTGACTTTAGCTTAAAAATCTTTAGAGCTAATGAACATTCATAATCAAATGTGATTCCTGTCCTAATTTAAAATTCTTAAAAATTATGACTTTTTTGGCATGAATTTTATGACGAGTGTTCATGACTAGCTCATATTATTAGAAATGGTTATTAGTTTTTTTTTTTTTTTTTTTGGGGGGGGTGTTGTTTTTAGATTATATGATTTGTTTTTTAAGCACTTAAGACGTCACATTTTTGGTTTTATTACCCAAGTAGTCGTTTTAATTTTAACTTTTATTTCTGTCTGATAAATAAAGCAGGCATATCAAAGAACAGCTCGGGTCCTGAGGAGTTAAATCACGGTGCTAGCACTTAGCTTAGCACAGTTAGCAGCTGCTCTGCAGCACGAAGGGCTTAACATTTAAAAGAAACAAACACTCTAATGTTGAAATGCCTTTATAGGTGGTTGTTTACGTTAAGACAAACTAATAGAGACTCTTGCTGTCAGTTTAAAGCACTTTTAGAAGCGTTATTGATCCCGGAAGTCTGAATCTGTGACCACATCGCTAGCTTGTTATGTTAGCATCCGGTTTAAACTGCTGCCGAATTCTGCTGGGTTTTACGGCAACAACATATTGTAATCTGTTCATGACATGATGACATCTAGAGAGTATTTATCCGGAATAATAAGATTGAAATATAAAGCGCTGATTATAATAAGAATAAATGAAATATCCGATACTGATCGGGGAAAAACTCCGATACCGATCGAGTCATCTGCTGTGTAATCGGCCCCGATGTCCAATCACGTGATCGAATCCCTAGTCATAGCCTTTAAGAAACTTGGATTAAAGAACCTAGCATCTCTCAAAATTAGATTTTTTTTATTTTTTTACGTTTAACAGAAACTCAAATAACTTATTCTCAAAATTAAAGTATGTGTACCGAACACGATAATCTCTGTAACCAATATTATGATCAGAATAAGATAATATGTGTTTTCTCATAAAAGATCAAACTTTTTACCAAAGTTTTGCTTTGCATATAAAATCTGTTCATTCTGGAGTTAGAGTTGAACAAACACGACGTTTTCAGGTCAAGAGGGATGTAAAAACCTACAAGTTTATCATCTCAGCCATTAATCTATAAATTTAAGTAATACAAAATAAATAAATGCTAATTAAGTCATTATTACTTTAAAAGAAATGATATTTTCTTTTCTTTTTTTTTTGTTCTTTTTCCCCTCTTTGTCCTCAGCAGTCTTACACTACTGGGTTTTGTTATTTTAGTTTGGGGTTGGTAGTCTTAGTTTTTTGGGCTTTGCTTATTTGTTATCTTTAGATAGTTTTGGTTACGGGGAGCTGCTGACTCTGACGGTCGACATGGCTGGGTCAGCAGTCTCCATGACTTATTTCATGTTTGGCCATGGAGCGCCAAAAGAGCCCCATGTGGATCTGGAGCTGCAGGTTCCAGACTCCTGGTGTAGCTGGACGGCGTTGTTTAGGGCCTACAGTAACCACAACATAAACAGATTGGGTCTTCGTGTCTCAGTGCAGGAAATCGCTACAGTAAATTCTTCATTATCCCCACAAACTGAAACAAGCCTTTAAAAAGTAACATTACTGTATTCCGTCTGAATATTTAGTTCCAACATGACCAAACAAATCCGACGAGTTCTTGTAGGAGTTTGTCCTTCAGGGCCGTGAAGACTGAAAACCTTTCGTCATTTATCAAGCAGAACTCTGAGCTCTGAAGTGGAAGAATTACTTGAACCTTTTAAAACTCCTCTTATCTCTTCAGTAAAGGTAATGAAACACCGTCCTGTCATCACCGTAGGTCGTTTGTCACTGTTGCCTTTAGGCCTCTTCTTCCTCTGTTTCGGACATACCCCCCCCACAGGACTGGTTAAAACAAATAACTACTTCCAGATGCTCCTTTAAAGGTCCACAGCACTGATGATCCTTGTTTTTAAGTGTAGAATTGGTGTTTTATTGGATAGAAACACTTGTAGACATCCTCTATCAAGTGTCTTATTAGTCCTGGTCACACGTGTATAAAGTGAATTCCCATCATAGGACGCCAACAAATCCAAATGAAATGTTCCGGAGTCAACTGTCTGCTCGATCAGAACAACATGGAAGAGTTTGGGAACAACAGCACCAAGTGGTCGGCCACATAAAGAGGTTAGAGATCCTGACGCTCAAAGTGCAAAGAGGACGCCGACGTCAGTTACTACAGAGCTCCAACCTTCATGTGACCTTCAGATCCGTCCAAGTACAGTACAGAGAGCTTCATGGAACGGGTTATCCATGGCCGTGGAGATTCGGATGCAGTGGAGTAAAGCATGCCGCCACTGGAGTCTAGACCTTCTCCGGAGGGATCAATCACGCTTTTCCATCTGGAAATCGGATGGACCCGTCTGGGTTTGGAGGTTGCAGGAGAACGGGACATTTCAGACTGGATTGATGGAGGAGGAATGATGTTGTGGACTTGTTTTTCGTGTGTTAGTTCCAGTGAAAGGGCCAGACCTAGGCGGCCGCCTAGGACGCCATCTGCTGGAGGGGGCACCAAATCATAAAAATTATATATTTCATATATATTTTCTTTCTATTTTTTGTTAAACAAACGAAACTTTATGGGTTAGGAATGGGATGGAACTCCAGTTCATATGCGAGTCAAGGCAGGTGAGACAATATTTTTGGTAATTTAGGGTACTTTTGTCTAAAATTGAACGTCTAATTTCAAATATTTGGATTTCATGATTAAAAAAAATGTGATTTTATGCTTTAATTTCTCGTCTTCTTTAGTATGTGTGTTTGTCTTTATAACAACTGGCATTTTGTTATACTTTTATAGGGGCTGCATCCAAGTAGATCAACAGAAAATCTAATAGAACGGCAAAATGTGGCAGAACAGCCTTACCAATGAACTTTAGTGTCTTACCAAGACTATGGAGGAGATCAATGATGTAAATGATTTGTCATCTAAGAGGCACAGACTGACATATGGTGTGCCACAAGGCTCCGTTCTTGGTCCCACACTTTTTAACCTGTATATGCTCCCCCTTGGAGATGTCATCAGGAGACATGGAATAAACTTTCACTGTTATGCTGATGACACCCAGCTATATGTGGCTGTGTCTCCTGATGACATGGGACCCATTCACGACCTTTTACGCTGTATTTCGGATATTGAAAAGTGGATGGGAGAGAACTTTTTAAAGCTCAATCAAGACAAAACTGAGATTTTAATAGTGGGTCCTGAAGCTGAGAGAGAAAGGGTCCGATCATATTTATCAACTCTGAACCTGAATGTGTGCAGTAAAGTCAGAAACCTCAGTGTGATTTTAGATGCAGATCTATCTTTTGAAGCACGTAAACCATGTTACAAAGACTGCATTTTATCATCTTAGAAATATTGCCCGAGTGAGTCCCTTTCTCTCCAGAGCCAGTGCTGAAATATTGATACATGCTTTTATAACCTCTAGAATAGATTATTGTAATGCTCTTCTTTCTGGTGTTAAGAAAAACACTATCAATCTTGCAAGCTAGCTCCAAAATTCTGCTGCACGCCTTTTAACCAGGACCAGAAAGAAGGAGCACATTACTCCCATTCTGAAATCTTTGCACTGGCTCCCGGTCAGCTTCAGGATCCATTTTAAGGTTCTTTTATTGGTTTACAAGGCCTTACATGGTATTGGACCTTCATTTTTATCAGATTTACTTTTAGTTTATGACCCTCCCAGAACCCTCAGGTCCTCAGGTGCAGGTCTGCTGGCGGTCCCAAAAGTTAGAGCTAAAACCCACGGTGAGGCCACATTTAAGCACCGTGGACCTCACCTGTGGAACAGCCTGCCTGAGGATGTGAGGGCTTCGTCCACTGTGGAGGTTTTTAAGAAAAAGCTTAAAACTCATCTTTTTAGTATAGCTTTTACCTAGTTTTTACATGCCCACATGTTTTTTATTTTGATTTTATGTATGCATGTATATATGCTTTTTTTTTTTTTTGTGTACTTACAGGACGTGTACGCTGCTGGGTTTTTTAAGGTGTTTTAATGTATACTTATTTTGTTTTATCTTACTTGTTTTACTGTTATGTTACTGTGGAAAGCACTTCAAGATGCTTGGAAGTAGGAGAAGTGCTATATAAATAAAGTTGAATTTGAATTTGAATCAATGACGGTCTTCTGGGTAGTCTTCCTCATATCGAACCAAACTGAGCAAAAAATATAATTAAATCTGAGAAATCTGTGCTTTGACAACACATGCGGCTCTTTATCCCTTTATTATGGCTCTTTAGCTTTAATAAAAAATGCTAACATTTGAATACGTAATAGATTAGTTATTTAAGTTTTGTCATTTCTGCTTAGATTTTTTAACATGTCAAATAACTAAGCAAATAAAGTTTAATTTACTATCAGAAATTCTGTAGAAATGTTATTTAAATTTGTGTTTTTAATTTATACTTCAAGACTCCAAATGTATTTTGGTAAATTACACTAAAGTGGTTAAAGTTTTGAACAAATGCAGTTTAAAATGAATGAAAATGATTGTGTGTATTCAATAAAAAGTTCAGGTTATTCTAAAAATAAATAGACCACTAAAATGTTTTTTTATACATATATGTATCTGAGTGTAAAAGGGAAAACTCCTAATAATAAAAACATCCTGTTTGACTTTCTTGCATTTTGAATTGAAGTGAAGCTTCTGCAGCAGGAGGAGGAGGAGGAGCTTGTGACACACATGGGCTTTTATTTTGAAAAGAGCCGCTGTCAAAAGTAAAATAAGTTACAATTGTTATATATAAACATATAAAAACGCTAATGTAATTTGATTATTGTAAAATTTAGATTACATTTATACATCAATGTTTATTTGACCAAAAGGCCTAAATCTTGTGCATTTTTTAACGATAAAGTGGAACTTTGTGGTTCTCGTTGGGTAAGAAACTTACGAGACCTAATAGTTCTTTAAGTGTTAAAGGTTGTAGAGTTCTGGTTTAGTTGATTTAAAACAGTCATTTCCTGAAAAATGTGGGTCAGATTTCTCCACGGGTTTCTAAAGTTCTGAAATCTGGTGTTTGTGGGTTTTATGAGGCGGACTATAAAGTTATTTTCACTTCAATATAACCCATTTTTATTTATTTATTTACTTATTTTCTATTTTTTATTATGTCTTTCAGCTCATCTAAAAAAGATGGGTAATTAAAGTTAAACCATTTCCTTTATATAAAACGGTCCTTTATAGTGAATTTCGATTGATCTGGAGGAACAATTTACAAAAGTTTGCAGTTCTAAAGTCTGATTTAAAAATTGTTCTGCTTTTCTTCTGATCTGCTTGTCAACAAGCACTTTACTTTGCTACTGGAAATTAAAAAAAAACAAAAAAAAACTTGCTTTGATCTGATCAGAACCGGATTCCATAATTATGCAAAACTTTAAAATGAAGTACTTTAGCAGGGGTGGGATTATATAAGTTCGTTTCCCACTCCTTTCCAAGTAATCAATCAAACTCTACTTGATTTTAGTTAATAATTACAAAATACAATACGATCAATCAAGGGTTTTTGTTTGTTTTCTATTTTCTATTTCCTTTGAAATAATTGTGAGTTTTTTTCTGTATTTTTCAAAATCTGTGCTTGAAATCAACCGAATCGATCAACCGTAGATTAAAGAAGTGCAGAACTGTACCAGACTCTGCGAGTCTCTGCTTTGCTGGCGTTCACATAAGCAGCTCTGATGGGACAGCGGGGAAAGCGAAGGAGCCGTCGGGTTCTGAGGACCGTTTCTCCACTCCTGCACGCAACAATAAACAGTCATTAAGAACAAGCGTGTCAGCGACGCAGACCGAAGAACGTGAAGGTATAACATCTCACCATGTTTCCAGGAGTCAGGGAGGATTGATGATCTTGGGTTTTCAGAGAACTCTGGCTGTGGGTGGAGAGCAGCGCCGACGGCGGCTTCTCCTCGGACCTGAAGATCTGCTTGTCCGCTTCGATCCTGGCACCGGAGCTCAGCTTACGGACCGGGTTGGAGAGCCACTTCTTCAAGGTGCTGACAGGGTGGCGTGTCCCGCCGAACGAGGCGTGCGAGCAGGGGCTGGCGCTGCCCGAGGCCTGCTGAGGCGGCGACGCCACCGACGGGCTGATGCTGCCGTCGCTGTCTGCCACAGAGTACGACTCTGCTGCCGAGGGAGAGGGAAGGAAGGAAGGAAGGAAGGAAGGAAGGAAGGAAGGAAGGAAGGAAGGAAGGAAGGAAGGAAGGAAGGAAGGAAGGAAAGACAGAAAGAAAGAAAGAAAGAAAGGAAGGAAGGAAGGAAGGAAGGAAGAAAGGAAGGAAGGAAGGAAGGAAGGAAGGAAGGAAGGAAGGAAGGAAGGAAGGAAGGAAGGAAGAAAGGAAAGAAGAGAGAGAGAAAGAAAGAGTTGAGTTGTAAAACACCTTTAGTATCGGGCAGCGTTTTACAAAATCAAAATTACATCAACTGATAATGAAAAAGAAAAAGACAAAGGGAAAACCAAACACTTCAAAACTTCAAAAATTCAACACCAAAGAGTCTCCGCTAATAGAACATAAAACATTTTTAAACGCCCAGATTTTTCCAAACTCAGCAACAGAATTAATAAGTTTATAAAAACTGAACTCCACCCCCAAACGTGCCACCAATCGCCTCCTAAAAAGAAACAAAGCGTCGTCTGACCCGGTTCCCTGGATCCGGTTGTTCCGGGACCTCCAAACTGCCAGCTTAGCTTCAGCCGAGAGGAAATTAAGGAGTGTGTGCGCACTCTTTTTCTTCGCTTGGTATTTTGGGCCGTAAATGAAACAACCCAAACCAAACTGTTCCCCCAAACCCTCAAACAGCACCCGCAGAAAAGAAAAAAGACCTGTCAGACGCTGACAATCAACAAATAAATGGACCACCGACTCACTTACTGAACAAAACGGACACCCATCCCCCGTGCCAGGATTGACGTGTGTCAGATATCTGTTTGTAGCTATGATCCCATGTACCACCCTCCACTGGAGGTCACCTGCCCGTTTTTCAACAGGAGCTTTGTACAGGGATCTCCAACAACCCCTTGGGGAAGCCCCGTTGCCAAAAAAACCAGTCCACCCCGACGCTCTGACGTCTGCAAGAGAGCTCACGTTGGAGACCTTGACGGACACGAGGTAGAGGGCCTTCTTTCCCAAAGTCTCCAAATTCCCAAGCTGTGGGGACGTCCAGGACAGCAGCTTATTTCCATCTTCTCCCCTCGTGGCGCAGGATGGAAATACCTGCAAGGGGGGAAAAGGAAAATCCATTCCATCCACCCATTGGGAAACAGCCGCAGGATCCCTCAAAAAACTTTGCAGGTTCTCAGGTAGAGACTGGCAGACCTCATCCACTATCCTCTGCAACGTTCTGGTGGAATGAACCCCTGCAGCCGCAGCCAGCTCAGAAATTGGTTCCTTCAGGAGATGGCCGAGCTTCACGCAGCCATACTCCCTCAGTTTAGAGCCCATGGTTGCAGAAAACAGTGCCTGGGAGGAGAGGAGGATGCTGCCGAACAGCGGTTCTTCAAACAGCCATGGTCCAGGAGATAAACCAGCATCTCTCTTGAAAACCAGGAGTTTCCAAGCGTGCAGGACGGAGAGATAAAACGGGGAAACTCCTGTCAAATCCAGGTGTGCATGTTGGACCAGAAATAGATGTTTGTCATATCCCAGGTTACCGGATTTCCTTAGCAGCACACGAGCAGTATCTGTCCATGGCAGATCTGGATGGTAGAGGAGGCGCTGAACGGTCCTCAGCCTAAAAGCCGCTACTCGTGAACCGATGTCAACCAGACCCTGACCACCCTCATCAACTGGGAGGTAGAGGACAGCAGACCTCAGCCAGTGGTGACCTGACCAGAAAAAGTCCACCAAAGTCTTCTGGATCGCTGAAATTAAACTTGCAGGAGGCGGCAGCACGACCAGTCTATGCCAGAGCATCGAGGCAACCAAATTATTGGCAACAAGTGTTCGACCCCGGTAGGAAAGCTGTGGTAGCAGGTACTTCCATTTAGACAGTCTGGAACACACTCGCTCCATAACACCCTCCCAATTCTGCTTTTGGTAATCATCCGTGCCCAAAAACACTCCCAAAAAAGTTTATAAAAACTGAACTCCACCCCCAAACGTGCCACCAATCGCCTCCTAAAAAGAAACAAAGCATCGTCTGACCCGGTTCCCTGGATCCGGGACCTCCAAACTGCCAGCTTAGCTTCAGCCGAGAGGAAATTAAGGAGTGTGTGCGCACTCTTTTTCTTAGCTTGGTATTTCGGGCCGTAAATGAAACAAACCAAAACAACCTGTTCCCCCAAACCCTCAAACAGCACCCGAAGAAAAGAAAAAAGACCTGTCAGACGCTGACAATCAACAAATAAATGGACCACCGACTCACTGACGGAACAAAACGGACACCCATCCCCCGTGCCAGGATTGACGTGAAAGAAAGAAAGAAAGTCAGTCATGTTGTGGATGTGGTCTGAGGGCCGTGAGGCACAAAAATGTTCAATTTCCTGCTTGAAGTCCCAAATATGATTCTAGTGACGACAGCTACTGAACATCCTGGTTCTGAAAACACCAAATATAAGAACATGAAAGGACAGGCAGGGAATCGATAAAAGATGATTTGAACACGGAAATGCGAACAGCGGCTCATTTGACTGCAGTCAACGGGCAGACTCTCTTCTCTTCTCCGGAACCTGAACTCGACACGCTACTAGATATGCGCATGTGCAGAAAAGCAATAGTGACGTATTAACTACTATTAACTATTGAACAGAGATTTACTGAGACAGTTTGATTGACAGCGATTTAAAAAGAGAAATACTCAGAAATGCAAAAACGAAATGATTTCTTACTACATTTGTTCTCTTTCATAAGAAAAATGTCACACATACATGTTAAAAACTCAAAAAAAAAACATGATTTTCATCAGAAGGGGACTTTAAGGGTCTAAAACTCTGTTTTTGTCTATATTTGAATTTTCAATTTGAAAGACTTCCTGCTGCTTATTATCATTTGATTCATGGGTTGAAAAAAATCAATTTAACCCTTCCGTTCTCCTTAGCTTGTTTACATTAAAAGTGGGGTCATCTGGACACCACAGGACAGTGCGCTGAACTTTTTTTTTTCACTGATTTCGGAGTTTCACTAATGTCCATGGCAGACATAAAATCCTGTCCCCCTTCGTCCACATTTGTCATGGAAGAAATCGCATAACAAAATGTGGTTGGAGCCATCTGGACCCCAAGGAGAGCGGAAGGGTTAAGCTTAATAGATCAAGAAATGATTCACAAAAGACATAATTGATTTAGCACATAAAGCTAAAGTCCGCTAGCTTGATACTAACATTTAATGGAATTCCCCATAGGACGGCTAATGCTAATGCTAACGCTCGGTCGGCCATTGCTGACTAAATGAAGAATCTTTATTTACTCACAGGCATGAGATTTCCAAACTCTTTTAACAAAATATTTTTAAAAGAGACAATTTGTGGTCCAATATATTGTTTTTTTGCCTTATACTGTCGTCTTTTTCTTGAATAAGGTGTAATGCTTTAGCGCGATCGCCACCTAGTGGCCAAACTGAAACGTCCTCCAGGAGAAGCAGAACAATGTTTACAGTATTAATGATCTGAACATTTTTGTTAGAACTTCTGCTTTTTAGAATCCATGTAACACCGTATGATATTAATAATCTAATTATTTCTCTAATACATTTTACAATATGTATCAGATTAATATAAATGTATTCCAAACATATACTGGATTTTTTATGTATTTCTAAACAAATGTGAAGAAATGTGTAAACTCAAAATTGAATTGAATGAAATTGAAAAATCGAAAGAATCGAAAAAAAAATCAAACTGAATCATTTCTGGAAATTAGAATCGATTTCCAGCCTTACACACTTATGTGACACTACCTTTATTTAGCAATTTTTCTAAGTTATATTCAAACACTGGACTGAATTCAGCAAAAATAGAAAATTCTGATTCATTTTGCTGCGGAAACCCCAAAAATGTTTAACAAACTGTTTTTACATCATAGAATGAAAGTTTTAGTTGTAAGTTTATAAAAACAAGAATAATTTGTCAACATGTTTTTGAATGAAGATACTAAAAAGTCCAGGCTAAAGTCACACCATGCAGCCCAAAAAGAAGAATTTCTCTCTGATGTCTATTAGACATTTTTTCTGGAATTCTGATTTTTTTTTTCCTCATACATTTTCTTTATTGTGTTTGTGAAAAATAATAAAACCATTTTTTTGGAGGAGTTTGATCCAGCTGGATTTCAGGTCAGCTCGACTGGAATCTTTACAGGTGGGGGCGTGTCTGTCTATTCTGAACTACTCACCTTGCTCACGACGGTGGGCGGGACTTTCACGGAGAACCGCGGAGTTTAAAGGGTCACCAAACCCTAAATTAACTTTTTTTTGGCTGTTAATCTATAAATGGGGATTTAAAAGTGCTGTCTGTTGTTCAAATTTATGACAAATTGAAATAAAACGGTTTAATTCTTCAAAATATAGTAAAAACCGTCTGTGTTCTGCCCCCTACAGGATGAAATGAGGTATTACAGTTGAATTTTGTGATTGGTGAAACCATGTAAGTTTCAGAAGTCTGACGTCATGATCTGCAACTCCAATAATATAACAGTCCTGCCTCCAAGCCCCGCCCCTCTGACTGGATTTTCACATTTCAGCTGTGGGTGGAGTCAGCCTCCAACTTCCTGGTTTGGTTACCCTTGAATCCATTTTTAGACAACGCCGGTGCTCGTTATTGTGGAAAAGTCATGTCGGTCCCCATCCAAAAATAAAATAATGGTCATTTTCCCCATTGGATTATTTGGCTCCGCCCCCAGAGCAGGTGCTGCTTCTGCATCACAGCTGTCAGATTGATGTTTATTCTCCACTTTACTTATTAAAATAAAAGATCGCTTTTGTCCAAAAACTACAAATGAATACATATTATCTCTGTAATTTAAATGAAATCTCAATCCCAGAAAGTAAAACAGTTTAAGTTTATTTTACAGAGTTTTATTACGATGATCTCACATCAAGACGAATTAATTACATTCTATTAACGCGTCAACACTCACAGCCCCAGAAATGACATTTCTGAGATTTAGAGCGAAGAATATCAAGTGTAAAAGCGTTCACTCAAACTTTGAGTGTCCATCAGTCTAACTGGACCAGAACCACAGAGGTTTTCACTTCACATACGGAGCTAAATCAGGGCCAATATTATTTGAAACCGAAATAAAATATTTTGAAAAAAATTTTAATGTTTGGTCAAAAAAATAGGTTTGAAACCGAAATAAAATATTTTGAAAAAAATTTTAATGTTTGGCCGAAAAAAATAGGTTTGAAAGCGAAATAAAAAATATTTTGAACAAATTTTTTTATTTTTGGCCAAAAAAAAATAGGTTTGAAACCGAAAAAAATATTTTGAAAAAAATTTTAATGTTTGGCCGAAAAAAATAGGTTTGAAACCGAAATAAAATATTTTGAAAAAAATTTTAATGTTTGGCTGAAAAAAATAGGTTTGAAAGCGAAATAAAATATTTTGAACAAATTTTTTATTTTTGGCCAAAATAAAAAGGTTTGAAACCGAAAAAAATATTTTGAAAAAAATTTTAATGTTTGGCGAAAAAAATAGGTTTGAAACTGAAATAAAATATTTTGAAAAAAATTTTAATGTTTGGCCGAAAAAAATAGGTTTGAAAGCGAAATAAAATATTTTGAACAAATTTTAATGTTTGGCCAAAAAAAATAGGTTTGAAACCGAAAAAAATATTTTGCTTTTTACACCCGTCTTGGGAGAACTTCAGACTTTGAGAGTACAGACTGAACGGCCATTTTCTGATGGTAAATATTACCGTTCTCAGAGCCAGTGAACACATCGGAAACAAAGTTACCGCCCTCATTGATATTGATTGGTCCTCTTGTTAGCCCCGCCCAAACGGGCCACAACAAGGCCAAAAGTTTTGAAACTGAAACTTTAAGATTCGAAAAACTGAAAGAAAAAATTTTGAAATTGAAGTTTTGAAACCTATTTTTTTCAGCCCAAACATTAATATTTTTGTCCAAACATTTTATTTCGGTTTCAAATAATATTGGCCTTGATTTAGCTCCGTAGTCCCACAGCTGGATCTGGTTTGTGGCGAAGCCTCGGCCACGCCGCTGACCCGACACCGCTTCTCCACTCTGCTGTGCTGACCACAGCGGAGTGGAGCCTCATTTGGTAATTTCAGACTTTCCCAGAGACCACTCTCCTGTGTCAGCTCATTTATGTAAGCTATAATCCTAATGACAAGCTTTCAAGAAGCAAAAGTGGGTCAGCCGTTTGTCCAAGCTGTCTGACGTGATCTAAGCAGGGCACGGAACCAAACGATGAACAGGAGAGTTATGGATGTGATTTTATTCTTACATTAGTATCTTTTTCTGTTTCATAAAGACGTGAGGACATTTTAATTTGAGCGTTTCTAAAGCAGTGACCACTAAACCGATGGGACCTCCAATCGTTGAGAAATCCAGACATTTGATACATCTGCAATTTGACTAACATGTTGAGTGTTGGACGTGTGTGGTAAAAGCACAAACTCATCTCTGTAATGGGGTGCATGAGGCTGAGAGGACGTGTGGATTATTCATGTGTGAGTTATTCTGAGTGCTGAGACGAGCAGATAAATAGTCCGCTTGACTTCCAGATGAACTGCAAAACCTCCGACTCGTTCACCAACTCACTTCTTTAAAATGTAGCTGCCTTATAGGTAAAATATTTAAAAAAAATCTAAATGTTTTTAACTTGTAAAGTCTAAATAAAGTGACAAATGTCAAAAGTTCTGTTCACTTTGTTGTGTCGATAAAGTTTATTTTGAATTTATCAAGTCAGCTTTATTTGTCAAATATACTGTATACACAGAACAGATGAAGTTTCTTTCTTCACAACCCACAGTCCAAATAGCAATTATAATAACAGTAAAAATAATAATAGGCTCTATCGTCATAGCAACGGAGTTTGGTTTTGCATACGCAGCATTTCAACGGCTTCATTTTTTTACTACTTTAACAAATACAGTCTTATGGAAAGCAATAGTGTTTATTTATTCTATATTTGTGAATTTCTAAAAACTGTTTTTGTAGTTTTGTCTTTTGTCGGTGAAGTAAAAATGTTTGGATGTTTCCTTGAGCAAACGTACAACAAGAACGGAACAAATAAGGAATGAAGATGAGAAGAAAAGACAAGAAATTCATCAAAATCAAGTCAAATCAGAGCAAATGAAGAAAAATGAAGAAAAGTGAATCCAACATCAGCACGATGGAGCCAAATGAGGCCAACTGGATCCAGAAGCCTAATGAATGAATGAATGAATGAATGAATGAATGAATGAATCGACAATTTTCTCTACATGAATCATCAATATCCGGTTCAGGACTTAATATCAAATATTAATATATTCAGGTTATTAAGGATCATTAATATCATTGATGTAATCAAATTTCAAAACATCCACAGACAAATAATTTATTTTAATCAGTAACAATAATCTAAATATTCTCATTAAAAAATTGAAATGCAGATTGTATTAAAGAATTATTGTAATAATACAAAAAAGTAATAAGTAACAAATATCTTCATTTGTTAATCTAAAAAAAAAAATCAAAATTCTCATTAAAAAAAGACAATTAGTGCAGATTGTTTTCATCTAAGAGTGATTATAATAATAAAAAGTATGAAAATGAATCCAACTGAAGTAACTAGAATATAAATGAAGCTTGTCGAGTCAAGGACTGATGGATTTCTCCAAAAACTTCTAAACTTTGCAGTTCAGGTACATTTTCAGAAATGTTCCTTTTTAAAAGTTTCACATTTAAAACAAGGTTATTGTAGCGGCTGCGGACTCATGAGCCGCTAGAGAGGCTGCGGCAGGACCTTGTTTGTGACGTGCTCCAAAAAAGATGATGAAAATGTCCTCTGGATGTATCTTGATTTATTAAAGATCATCGTAGACACGGATAACAAAAAAATGTGTTTTGATCGTTCCAAAATACAAAGGCAAATAAAGCGGTCAACAAAAAATACCGGGCCCTGTACACCCTCTCTCTGAACCAACCGAACCAAACCAAACTCAAGTGAACAGGTCCGCCTAATGATCTCTTTCCTCATCACGTGACACACAAAAAAAAACAATTGAAATAATAAATAAATATTATCATGGCTGCTACACACCAGCCCCTAATTATTTGGCTAGCAGACAAATAATTACATGCAAAAGAAAAAGAATTACACCAAATTCACTCCCAACATTTCAGAATTACATTCAGGTCATGTTTTTTTTTTTTTTTTTTTCACAAACATAAATTTGGCCTCCTATAGCCATTTTGTCCTTTGGAAGTTCATGAGTCCTAAATCCATGAAATCTTCACTTCATCATGAAGCTATTCCATTTGGGTCTTCAGCCTCCAGCAGCAAAACCATCTTTGAAATAGGTCGATCCAAGCAGCTGGTCTTTGTCTTGACTCGAGCTTGGCGTACTAATCCTCTTCTGTCTGGAAGAGTCTGAAGCACTTTTCCCAGAACCCATGAGTTTCTGGGAGCTGAACTGTCCACGATGAGAACTATATCACCAGGAAGGAGGTTCCTCTTCGTTCCAAGCCATTTTTGTCGCTCTTGCAGTTGAGGCAAGTATTCTTTTGTCCATCTTTTCCAAAACAAGTCCGACATATATTGAACTTGTTTCCAGCGTCTGCGTGCATAGAGATCCGCAGCATCAAAGATTCCTGGTGGCAGTGATGGGGAAGTCTTCAGTAACAGAAGATGATTTGGGGTCAAGGCTTCCAGGTCGTGTGGATCCAGAGATGTTGTTGTTAATGGACGACTGTTAATGATTGCTTCAACTTCACAGAACAGAGTATGTAGATTTTCTTCATCCATTGTTTGTTCAGTCATAATGGAGTTGAGCACCTTGCGTATGGATCGGATGAGTCTTTCCCAGGACCCACCATGATGGGAAGCAGTGGGTGGATTGAAATTTCCACTTTATTCCTTTCTGGAGAAGTATGCTGTTAATCCTTGCTTGGTTCCACCCGTCCATAGCTGTCCTAAGCTCACGTTCTGCTCCAACAAAGTTCGTCCCATTATCTGACCGGATCTCTTTGACTTGACCACGTCTTGCTATGAAACGTCTTAAGGCGTTTATGAACGAGTCAGTATCCAATGAAGATGCTATTTCAACATGGATTGCACGTAAAGCCATACAGGAAAAGATAACTCCATATCTTTTTACAAAGCTTCTCCGACTTTTTACTTCAAAAGGCCCAAAATAATCAACGCCGACGCGTGTGAATGGTGGTTCATCAGGTGTGATTCTCTCTTTGGGAAGGTCTGCCATGTATTGAGACATGGGTTGTGCATTCAGTCGACGACAGAGAACACATTTCCTTAGGATACTTCGTATAGCCGAGCAGGCCCCAGTAATCCAATACCTTTCTCGAAGCTTAGACAGCATGTGGTTTCGACCACCATGTCCGACTTGATGATGAACGTGTTGTAGAATCAGATTTGCGATATGAGAATCCTTAGCCAGTATAGCTGGGTGTTTCGTCTCCAATGGCATAGAAGATCGGCTAAGCCGTCCACCAACACGGAGAATTCCATTTTTTATGAATGGACAGAGTTTGTAAACACGGCTTGATCTTTTCACTTTTGCTCCACTTTGTAAACAGGACAATTCCTCTTCGAACTTTCTTTTTTGGCAGTACTTAATTATCTCCTCTTCAGCTTCTTCCACATCTTCGACATTCAGGCATCTTTCAACAGGATCGTGTTTACTTAGAGCTTTTTTATTTTTCAGTAGAACTGGTTGTTGTTTTCCATTTGTCATTGTAGGTTTTGTAGTTGAAAGAGCTTTCTTTCGGTGGGATGCCATAATCCATCTTTTAAACTTCAGGAGCCATGCTACAGCAGTTTTTAACTTAGTCCAAGAGGAGAAATGATGAATGATAGTCATCACTGGATCAACTCTTTCACAGGCTTGAAGTGGATTTGCTGTCATATTTTTGACTTCAGGGTCATTCAAGAGCAGCTGGTCAATATTTTCTGGGTTCATGGGCCATTCCCCTTCACATTGCATGAGAAAAGAAGGTCCAGAGGTCCACATCTTGCTCTTAAGAAAGGCATCCAATTTCGAACCACGAGAGGCCAGATCTGCTGGATTATTTGCAGTGTTGACAAACCTCCACTGTGATGGTTGGGAGTTCTTTAGGATTTCAGAGACTCTGTTAGCAACAAAAACTCTGAATCTGGACGTTTCATTCTTGATGTACTTTAGAACGGAGCCGCTGTCAGTCCAGAAAATAGATTGTTGTAGATCCATGTGTAGTTCTCGGCGTAAGAAGTTCTCTACTCGACTTGCCATTGTAGCAGCAATGAGCTCCATTCTTGGTATACTGACTGTCTTTAATGGGGCTACTCTTGCCTTTCCGATGAGAAAAGCACAGTGCACTTGAGAGTGTGTGTTCCGTGACAACAAATAGGCCACCAATCCGTAACCAACTTCACTTGCATCACAAAAGAGATGCAATCGTGCTTGTGTTACTTCTCCAAAGTTGTGTGGTTTCAAGCATCTTTCAGTGTTGAAGTCCTGCAGAAGATGTAGTTCTTGCAACCATTTCACCCATTTTTGGGCAATTTCTTCTGGTATGGTGTCATCCCATCCAACTCCTCTTCTGCATAGGTCTCTTAGCAACAATTTTGCTGATAACACCACGGGACTCAAAATACCCAGAGGATCATAGATCGAGCCAACAATTGAGAGAATTCCTCTTCGGGTCAGAGGTCTGCTTTTAATGGTGATTCTGAACCTAAAGGTGTCAGACTGCACACTCCAATGCATCCCAAGCACTCTTTCCATCCAAAGAATATCTTGATTGAAATGGAGACTCATTGCATCTTTGGCTTGATATTCTTCAGGTACAGTTTTGAGAAGGTTCTCTCTGTTGCTCATCCACTTTGTCAATTTGAATCCACCTTTAGCACAGATAGAAACAAGCTCGTGCTGTAGAACTGTTGCTTCGTTTTCGGAGGCCACTGAAACAAGGCAGTCATCCACATAGAAACCATGCATGATTGTGTCCACTGTGTTCTGGTTAAACTGTTCCTTATTGTCTTCAGCACACTTCCTAAGGGCAAAATTAGCACAACTGGGAGATGATGTTGCTCCGAAGACGTGTACAGTCATTCTGTGATCAGACAGCTGCGAGTTCAGGTCACTGTTTGGCCACCAAAGGAATCTTAGTAAGTCTGCATCCTCAGGAGGTACCTTCACTTGATGAAACATGGATTCGATGTCTGCCATCATCACCACCGGCTCTTTACGGAATCTAGTTACAACTCCTATTAAAGAACTAGTGAGATCTGGCCCTTGTAACAACTGAGTGTTCAGAGATGTGCCTTGGAAAGATGCTGCACAGTCAAAAACGACCCTTAACTTTTTCTTGACTGGGTGGTAAACCCCATGATGTGGGATATACCATACTTTCCCATCAGCACGCTTCAGGTCTTCCTCCGGCACTCTTTCAGCATAAACCTTGGTGAACATGTCGTTCATAAAAGCTGTGTAGTCTGTATAGAACACAGGGTCCCTTTGGAGTTTTTTCTTTAAATGAACAGCACGCTGCAAAGCTAAAGCTTTGTTATTTGGCATACAGACATTTTTGTTTCGCAGGGGTAAGCTGATCTGATAATGTCCTTTTATGAAGTTTGTTGAATCAGAAACCCTCTCCATAAATTTCTTGTCTTCTTGTGACAATCCAGGCTGTTCATCCATATTGCACTCAGGAAAATCAATTTGGAATTGTTTCTCCCAAAGTTCATTCATCTGTACAACAGACACTCTGTTTACAGACAATTCTGATTGCTGATGATCCATTGTGTTTCCACCGTTTCTTTCCAGTGGTCCGTTTATTGTCCAACCCAGCATTGTCCTGATAGCAAAAGGTCCATCATGTTCACTCTGGATCACTTGCAATGGTTCCAGAGCTTTGGGAACATTGACACCTATTAAAAGTTCAATTTCTTCATCTATTTGTGGCAAGTGGACATCTATTAAATAAGGCTGCATTTTTGCAGATCACTTTGAAGCGGTATGTTACATTTTTGCACAGGCATACTTGGTTGTGTGTATGTTTTAGGAAGAGCAACAAATTCATGTCCTTGAATGGCTGCTACCTCCAATCCATTGATAATGTGACTGTCCACAATTTTCTCCTGACCCATTGTCCTGAGAAGAATGTGTGATTTCCGTCCTTCCACATTGAGTTTGTTCATTAAACTTTCAGTACAGAACACTGCAGTGCTTCCTTGATCCAAAAATGCATATGTACTGACAATTTTACTTCCTTTGCCGATTTTGACTTGGACTGGAACTATTGGTAACTTGCAATCTTGATCACCAGCCCCAGTAAGACCATTGGATGCCAGAGTTCTCACCTGCTGAACCTCCGGTTTCTTTCCAACCACAGTAGAGTCTTGAGTTTCATCTTTTCTGCATGGAGTAATGTGAAGCACAGTTGGATGTTTAAAGCCACATTTAGCACAAGAGATGCGTCTTTTACATTCTTTACTGATGTGTCCAATACACAAACAGCCAAAGCAAACACCCTTTTCTCTCAAGAAGCCAATCTTCTCTTTTCGGGGTTTCTTTTCCAACTGTTCACATGAATCCAATGTATGGTCTTCTTCACAAAAGAGACATTTCTTTCTCAACATCTGAGTACATTTCTTTTCCTGGGTTTCAGTCCTGAATTTGTCACTCACTGGGGTCACCATTGTAGCAAAGCTGCTTTCTTTCATTCCAAAACGGACCTGTGATGGTGGTTTGGTCAAGCTCCTAGATCCAGGTGGAGCATCCTGTATGTTTCCAAACACTGGATCTGTTAAGACTTTCACTTGTTTCTCTATAAACTCTGTGATGTCAGAGAACTCACATCTCCGTCCAGTTCTTTCTTGTAGTTCACAAGCTGCAGTCCTCCATTTGTCTCTGATCTTGTAGGGCAGTTTCTTTATGACACTGAGCATGTTAGCAGGCACATTAAGATCATGCAAATAATGCAAATCATCCATAACATTGCAACAGCTTCTGAGAAAAAGGCTATAATCTTGAAGGGCCTTAGCATCTTCAGTTTTAATAGACGGCCATGAAAGAACCTTGTCCATATATGCTGCTGCCACCTTGTGTTCATTTCCAAAGTGTTCTTTGAGTAAGGCTTTGGCTCTGAAATAACCTCTGTCTGGATTTATGTATTGACAGCTCCGAACCAGTTCTTTAGACAGACCTTTGGTGTATTGTTCTAAGAAATAAAGTCTATCACTGTTATTGTCAGTCCTTTTTTCTACATTGTTTTCAAATGCTCTCATGAACGTGTGGTACTGTAATGGATCTCCAGCAAACACAGGTACATCTCGCTTTGGTAAAGATGAAACACATTGTTGATCAATCAGAAGCGTTGTTATTTCAGTTTGCTTTCTCATTATGTCTAGTATTGACTGTTGATTGTCCATCACAATGTTTGTGTTTATGCTTCTGGTGTCTTGGACGTGGACACTGGGGTGGACTGAGGATACCTTTCTTTGTGTTTTCTTGGTTCTTTTACTCTCATAGTTTCAGTACATACAGCTTTCTCCTTGGGCCTTGTCCCTGTAGTTTGATGATCAGGTTGCGTAGTTTGATGTGAAACATGTGGAACAAATGGTTCAGCTTTCCAATCCAGTGTTTTTTGTTTTGCTGTTTGTCTTAAGTAGGAATTCATTCCATCTGGTGCTTCAGAAAGCCTCTCACTTGACACACTTTGAGATTTCAGCACTTTCAGTTTGGCTTTATGTGCACATATTTCTTCTTCCAGTTTAAGTTGTTCTTTCCTTTGACGAATCCGTTCCTCTTCTTCTTCCAGTTGATGTCTTTGTTTTAACACCTCTTGTTTTGCCATCAAAGCTGCTAAATCTGCTTCTGTTTTAATGCATGATGAGGTTGTAGAGGACACTGTTGACTTTCCAGAATGTGACCGTCTTGTCCTTTGCTCCACGTTTGACACGCTGTCACTTGGTTTTACATCATTTTCATCATTTTCTTGATTTGTGATCTGTTGTACTTTCATGTCTGAGAGCAGATTTGTTGCATCAGAAAAATCATTTTGTGTCTTAATGTCGTCAAGCCACTGTGTCACTCCTCCTATAAAAGCATTGCTGTAGCCTCGAATATCGGAAAACCACTCATCTTGTGTGTTTTGTTCATCCTGTGGCAACAGAGGAAGTACCATTGCATGTGATTCACCAGCGTTTGCGCACAGTTCTGTTAAATCCATCATGAGAGATTGAACATGTTCAGCGTTGCTTTCGTTCGTCATAAGTCTCTTTATTTCAGGGATAAGGCTTTTTATTTTATTCACAGCAGTTTTGCGCTCCCTCTGAAGTCTTTCAATTTTATTACTTAAGGCTTTCACAGTCAGTTTAATTTGTCTTTTTTCGTTCGTCTCCATTGCAGAGCTCTCATTCTCCGGCTCACTCATCTTCCTTACGTCACTTGACAGGGGTTGCGCAATAGCGGCGTCCGCGAATTTCCAACTGTGTTAATTGTCCGTCTTGACAGGTTCGGTGTTGATAGCACAGCGATTCATTTGTGCGGGCATCCTTTAACAATAACAACGTAGCTTTGATTCACAGACACTGTTCAGTTCTCTTTTTCTCCGTTTTCACGCCTTTGTTCTCCTTTCTCAGACACTGTTCCCTTTTCGTTTTCATGGGAAATTGTTCAGAGTTTCGTTCAGCCGCGTTTCTGACCGAGCGCCCGTCGCTTCCGGGTGCTTACCTCGGCTTGGATGTCAGAGGCGTTCTGTGTTCAATCCGTCCCGCTGTCGCGGTGTCTTTGTGGTGCTCTGAGTTGTTGCTTTGTGTGGAGGATCGTATGCCTTCTTGTTATTTTTTGTTGACAAAGTTGTAGCGGCTGCGGACTCATGAGCCGCTAGAGAGGCTGCGGCAGGACCTTGTTTGTGACGCGCTCCAAAAAAGATGATGAAAATGTCCTCTGGATGTATCTTGATTTATTAAAGATCATCGTAGACACGGATAACAAAAAAATGTGTTTTGATCGTTCCAAAATACAAAGGCAAATAAAGCGGTCAACAAAAAATACCGGGCCCTGTACACCCTCTCTCTGAACCAACCGAACCAAACCAAACTCAAGTGAACAGGTCCGCCTAATGATCTCTTTCCTCATCACGTGACACACAAAAAAAAACAATTGAAATAATAAATAAATATTATCATGGCTGCTACAGTTATATTGATTGGTTTTTTTTATTGTTACATATATACTCCTTATAAGCAGCTAAAACATTTATGACTCTTGTAGCTCTTTCAGAAATAAACTTTGATTTATTTTCTTCTTCAAGCGAAAATCTATATTTATACTTTACCAAATACAGAAAAAATATATTTATATGTGTACTGTGTAATGTCAAATGGTAATTTAATGCCTCATATTAATTATTATTATTTTAAAGGATTTATACATCAATATCAGCAAAATCCAAACAACTGTTTTGTTTTAATGAATCCAAACTAACCTGTAACCTTATGAGGGGAACCACACACACTTCTTCAGGTCAGGTCCAAACTGCATGTATTAAAGACATATTGGGTTATAATTTACCAAACACGTCCACCGCTCTTTATCTGGAGGATACTGAAGACTCTGAACCCGCTGAAGATCTTTATTTAACTGGGATTTTGCTTTTGGCGTGCAGAATCACTGGCTGGAGATCATTTGGAGCATTTACGCGACAGAAAAATTGACATTTCAATTAAAATAAAAATTCAATAAAAGGAGGAAAAAACAACTACCTTGTATTTGTTCCCCCTTCCCCTTTTTTTGTTGGTTTATATATGTATATTAATCAATTTATTTAGTATAATTATTAATTTTTTAATCTATTTGACAGCTTTGCCTGTTTTTTCATGTGCGTGTACACATTGTTTTTTGGTTGTTTGGATTGCTGCTCGTGTGGTAAATATACACAATAAAAATGGAGTTAAAAAAAATAAACAGAAAATGACCCTAAAATATTATCTACTAAAAAAATATGAAACAAAAATGAGTTACCTGCATTTCTAAATGTCTACTTCTTTTTCTGACATTTATCAGATCACTATTTTTTTTCCTTTTTGTTTATATAAACCTTGTCACCCAAAATGATTCAAAAATGTCCTGAAAACTACAAAAAAAAACTCCTTCAAACTGATACTTGAAATAAACAGCAGTTGTTTCATGAAAAAGATCATTTAAATAAGTTGTTCCTCTCCAAAAACATCTCCTCTAAAGGAAGTACTCACTGTAATGGAAGAGTACTTTAGTATATTGCAACTGAGGATGGAATACTATGGAAAACCTGATTGGAATAAAGAGCAGAGTCTTTGGGATGTCAGGTAAATGTAGCGTTTGGTTTCAGAAAGCCGAAAGGAGAACACGAGAGAAAACACTCGCAGTGATTTACACGACAGGAATTCAGGTCAGAGCGAGGAGGGCTGCGCGTCACTGCGGTTTGAAACACAAGAGCAACAAAAACAACTGAGGTGGAGATCAGTGTGTGCGCTTCTTTAGTCAAACCGCGTCTTTAACCGCAGCTCAAACCAAAGCTGGTGGTGAGTCTGAGCTCACGGTCGGAGTTGAAAAAAAAAAGAAAAAGAAAGGTTCCCACCTTGTTTTGTAATTACAGTTTTTTTCCACTAGGGAAAAAAAAAGTCATTTCCTTACATTGTCCTCCTGTGTAGAAGTTGTTTTTCTGTACATGATGTGCGTTTGCTTAAAGGATAATCACTGTGAATACTGCTGGGAGAGAATACCCCAGACTGAAGTGAACTTTTAAATACATTACCAGCAGTAATCAGGATGAAAACTACCTCTGCTTTTGACTCTCATCTATCATTTCATATGCGTTAACTAAAGCAGGACGGCGCTTTTGAACAGTCTCTAAAGCCAACATGTGTCGTACTCCATGATTGAAGATTTAACCCATAAATGTTGGTCATGATACGTGGAGGCAACGACTCTGCAACCGCTCAAATAGAAATATCTGATGAAGAAAAATAAAGATATTTGGGTTTAGTGAGAAGGAGGATGTAAGCAAACCAGATAAAGTCCAAATATTTCCCTCAATTGCTGTCTTTAAAACGCTATGATCATAAATCAACAGTCTCCTGGGTAATCTTCACGTATATTGAGGGCATTACATCCATCTCAAACATAATCTATAACTTAATCCAGAGGTGTCAAACTCAATCGCACAGGGGGTCAAAATCCAAAACACAAACATTAACCATTTATTGAACACTCTAAAACTACATTTTTAAGCTTTAAAAATTTAGTTTTTTAACATAAAGTCCCATTAGTTGCCACACTCCTACGTGTGTGAAATTTGTCTCTCCGCATTTGACCCATCCCCCGGGGGAGCGGTGAGCTGCAGACACGGCCGCACTCGGGAACAATTTGGTGGTTTACTATGCACTAGACATATAGTATTACCTGTGATGATGCTAGTAGGAATGCTGTAAGCTAAATTTGGCCGCTGAAGATGCTGAAATTGATTGCTAAAAACACTGAAGCTGAAAGCCAGCTAAAATATAAAAAAAACTAAGAAAAAAAATTAGGTTAGGCTAAACAGCTAACATGTAGCTGAAATAAAATTACTAAAATTCAAAATAGCCCAGAAAACTTTAAAAAAAAAACTAGCGTATAAATGATAGCCTATCTGCAAAACAGCCTAACAAACTTTTTTAAAAGCCAGAATTAGCCAAAAAAGCTAGCATGTAGCTGAAATATTAGCTAAGCTCCAAAACATCCTAATAAATAAGCCTAAATTCGCCAAAACAGCTAGTGTGTTAATAATGGCCTATCTGCAAAACAGCCTAAAAAACTTCTTTAAAAGTTAGAATTAGCCAAAACAGCAAGGAGGTAGCTGAAATGCTAGTTAATCTCTAAATATATTAGCTAAAGTAAAAAACAACGTAAAAAATGAGCCTAATTTAGTCAAAACATCTTGCATGTAGCTGAAATAATAGCCGAACTCCAAAAACAGCCTAAAAAAATAAGCCAAATTTAGCCAAAACTGCTAGCATGTAGCTGAAATATTAGCTAAACTCCAAAACAGCCAAAAATTGAGCCTAAGTTTGCCAAAACAGCTAGCATGTAGCTGAAATATTAGCTAAACTTCAAAACAGCCTTAGAAATTAGCCTAATTTCGCCAAAACAGCTAGCATGTAGCTGAAATATTAGCTAAACTCCAAAAACAGGCTAAAATATAAGCCTAAATTAGCTAAAACAGCTAGCATGTAGCGGAAATATTAGCTAAACTCCAAAACCGCCAAAAAATAAGCCTAAATTAGCTAAAACAGCTAGCATGTAGCTGAAATATTAGCTAAACTCCAAAACAGCCTAAAAAATAAGCCTAATTTAGCCAAAACAGCTAGCATGTAGCTGAAATATTAGCTAAACTCCAAAACAGCCTAAAAAATAAGCCTAATTTAGCCAAAACAGCTAGCAGCCGAAATATTAGCTAAACTTCAAAACAGCAGAGAAATTTTTGGTAAATGCCAAAATAGTCACACAAAAAAACTAGCAGAATTCCAAATTTTAAAACTTTAAAACTGTAACTTTTTAACATAATTATGAATAATAAAAAGGCAGGAATATTATTTCAGAATAAATCAATTTAAACCTTAAATTTAATTTTTTTATATTTTACTCTCCATAAAAGTATATTTTTGTCAAAATTACACCAGTTAGAAATTAGCGCAAGATAACATCGGGTCATTAATAACAATAAAATAAATAATCGTGTTAACAATTTTAAAAAGACAGTAAATCAAAGAACACAAATGCTGAAGCTCCAATTTTCTAAGCCTCTGCTTCATGTCAGACGTGACCTTAGAGTAAGAAGATAATAAAACAGCAGAGCATCAGTGGGCGGTACCAGCAGCCTTTGAAGAGCAAACTCAACCTTTAAAGTATTTAATTACAACTGTAAACTTGCTCTGATGTAAAGCCCACCTCTGAATCTGTCGATGAGATCCACATGTTTGTCTGCCATAAACTGCAGTGAGCTTCATTCACGGCTTTAGCAAATGAAACACATAAGAGGATCTTTCAGTGTGTTTTTCTACTTTAAACTAACAACTCTTTATCTTGAAAACTTTATATTTAAATTGTGATTGGAAACAGAAAAGCCGGGGTGGGATTATATAAGTTCGTTTCCTCCCGTTCCCTTTCAGACAATCTCTTAATGTCTAGTTATCCAATGTTTGACATCTTTGGATGCAAACTTCTGAGGACTGAATTTGCATTTTTTTTCTTCTTTATGCTAGCTGCTTTGGCTAATTTAGACTTTTTTTTAGTTTTTCTGGACTTTAGCTAGCATTTTAGACACATGCTAGCTGTTTTGAGTAATTCAAGCTGTTTTTAGGATATTTTGAAGTTTAGCTACTTTTTTCAGCTACATGCTAGCTGTTTTGGCCAACCTAAGTTTTTAATATTATTATTATTATTTTAGGCTAATTCGGCATTTAGCTAATATTTTAGCTGCTATCAGCTTCAATGTTTTTAGCTATCAATTTCAGCTATCAGTACTAGCATCTTTAGCGGCCAAATTCAGCTTTTAGCATTCACACTAGCGTTATCGCAGGCAATACTATACATCTAGTTCATTATTTTGGTTAAAAAAAGGGTTTTAAAGTTTTAAAAATGTAATTTTAATTTGTTTAATAAATATTTATCCTGTTGGGTTCCTGCAACCTAAAGTGGGTTTGGGATTTTGGCCCCTTGAGCGGTTGAGTTTGACACCCAAAGCGTAGATCCACTAATAAAATAAAAATAAATAGACTACAAAAAAATTTTTTTAGAGTTTTATCTGCTGTTTTTGTTGTTAACCACAATATAAAGTGACTCAATACAGGTAAAGTCTCTGTGTCTCCATATGGCCTTTTTTTTACTGATTATCTCGTTATAACAAGATATTATCTCGTTATTACCGGAAAACGATCCAAAATTTTAAAAAAAGGTAGGGCGGGCCGTTTTCGGGTTCCATACATTCTAAATCAGGCTATGAGTTGATTCGTGGCCCTACATGCTGAGAGGGAACATGCTCAACCCTATTTTCGTCTCCTGTTTGCACTGTGCCTCAGTGTAAATCATTGTTCCAGTAAAAGCCGTTTGAACCTGAACGTGTCTATTCTCTGGACGTACCGGCGTCCATGACCTCACTCCTACTGGTTAAGGCTGCAGGACGGAGGTTTTTGAACTACGTGTGGTGAGACAGTCAAAGGATTCTGGGAAAACGGAGCCAAAACTGCAACATATCTCTTATCAGAAATGTTCAACCATTCCAAAAAGACGGAAAAAAAAAAAACATCAAACAAAAGAGACAAACTGAAGAACTATAACGCCTTTAGAAAGATATTTAAATACATAAAACAGTGTAGGACCGTTCCGGTGGTGAGTGGACATCAAGGCATGCAGATACAAGGCGGCTTTCATTTTCACATTTCACATGTCCGCTCGCGGGATTTGTCAGGGCAGAGCGCTGTAATCCCCCCCCCCAACAACTGGAACAACAGAGGATTTAAGGTCGGAACAGTAAAAGGGACATGATTGTCTATGCATGTGCCCCCCCTCGCCCCGTGTGCATGCGTACAGCTGCTCTGAAGCTGTGTCCCGGCATTTGGGAAATCACTTTCAGCCAAAAAAAAAAAAAAAAACCACACAGTCCTGGGAAAAACACTGTGAGCTCCAATCAGCTTTAACCCGTGAAAAGTGGCGCTGCAGTGTTTATGTTCTCTGATTAACTGTCATTTTTAAGTGTTAACACGATAATTCCAGTAGATTTTGAAGGAGAAAGGCGGCTCGTGCCGCCTTTCTCCTTCAAAATCTACTGGAATTATCGTGTTAGTGGTTGAAAAGTTCCAGCATGTTAAAGATTTTGTGATGAAGCGTCACCGATGACACCTCAGGTGATAAAGGGTTAATAAGTCAGCTGCATTTAGCACGATAAATATTTTTTACTCACTCTCAAACACATAAGTTGATTATTGTTTTTAATTATAAGCAGGGGTGGGACGAAGTCATTGTTCTGCAAGTCTGAGTCAAGTCCCAAGTCTTTGTCCTCAAGTCCAAGTCAAGTCTCAAGTCTTTTTCCTCAAGTCCCAAGTCTTTGTCCTCAAGTCCGAGTCAAGTCCCAAGTGATTGTTCTGCAAGTTTCCAAGTGTCAAGTCCAAGTCAAGTCTTTGTCTCAAGTCCGAGTCAAGTCCCAAGTCTTGTCTTCAAGTCTGAGTCAAGTCAAGTCCAAGTCATTTTCTGTCAAGTCCAAGTCAAGTCAATGTCCCAAGTCTTTGTCCTCAAGTCTGAGTCAAGTCCCAAGTCTTTGTCCTCAAGTCTGATTCAAGTCCAAAGTCTTTGTCTTCAAGTCCGAGTCAAGTCCCAAGTATTTGTCCTCAAGTCTGAGTCAAGTCCTCAAAGTCCTTCAAGTCTTCAAAGTCCGCAAGTCAAGTTCAAGTCCAAGTCAAGTTTGTCTCAAGTCCGATTCAAAGTCCCAAGTCAAAAGTCACTCAAGTCTCAAGTCGAGTCAACAATTGTCTCAAGACCAACAGTCCTCTCAAGTCACAACTTTGTCCTAGTCTGATTAAGTCTTTGTTTCAAGTCAATTCAAGTCAATTCAAAAACACAAGGATTCAAGTCCTTCAACTCACTAGTATCAACTCAAATAACAATGTGTGCCTTTATTAATTGTATTTTGCGAGCATATTAGCTAAATTGTCTGCGGGGGCTACGTTTTTCTGCAATTTGATTGGTTAGACTGTCAGATCAATCCAAAGGGCTCTAATTTCATTGGATGTTAGGCCGACACCACACACGGATGTAAACAAGCAGGGACAGAGACCGCGGCGCCCGGCTTTCTCAATATACTTTCTAATCCTTGGATTTGGGAGAAAACAGCAAGTCTTTCCAAGTCACAAGTTATTCGTATCAAAGTCCAAGTCAAGTCACGAGTCGGGTGGTTAAAAGTCCAAGTCAAGTTTAAAGTCATCAAATTCGTGACTCAAGTCCCCACCTCTGATTATTAGATTGGTCTGTATAAGAGACCTGGAGCGAGTTAAGATGACATCATCCGTTTTGTTTTCAACCCTATGACGTCTATTCAGTTTACTTTTTTTTTCGCAATAGACTGGAACCAGACGATGTTGGTAAGCAGTGATTAGTTTAACGTTGTGTCCGAATTCCCCCAATCACTCGTTTTTAGTGCTGTCCGATTGACTCATTCCAAAATCGAGTGCACTGAAATTTCCCAGAAGTCTTTGCAAAAAACTAGCGTACATCGATGGTCACTAGATTAGCTGATATAGACCACAATGCATTGCGGTCGAACAATTTCGATAAAAAACGTGTTTTAATGTAATATTTGAATAAACCATCCACATTTTCATCATCAGAACACGTAAATTAACGTCATGAAACATGACGTCATGGACATTTTTAATTGAAAAGCGAGAAGAAGCTAAAACAAATTTTTCTCCAATGAAAACATCAAACTGGGATCCTAAAGAGAGACGTGGAGCGGCTCTTTTGACGTCCTCCGTTTGCCGTCGTCGCTCCATCTTAGCTAGCTGAAAAAGACGCTAAAACAATCGGAAGACTCCACAGAATTTCTGACACAAAATAAAGGGGTTTTTTCACCCATAGAAAGTGCTAACAGCGCCACCCAGAGGCCAAATGTATATTACAGCCGAAGAGTTTTAGAACACCATAGAGCACATGTGTCAAAGTCAAGGCCCGGGGGCCGGATCCGGCCCTCCGGGTAGTTCTATCCGGCCCTCCAGATCATTTCATTTTATTGTTATATATTTTTTATATATATTTTTATGGAGAGTAACATATTGAAAGTTATTGAAGGTTTAAGTTGATTTATTCTGGAATAATATTCCTGACTTTTTATTATTCATAATTATGTTAAAAAGTTACAGTTTTAAAGTTTAAAAAATGTAGTTTTATAGTGTCCCATAAATGTTTATCCTGCTCGGCCCACGACTTCAGGTGTTTTTTGGATTTTGGCCCCCTGTACGATTGAGTTTGACACTCCTGCCATAGAGAATCAATAGGAAACGGGTAACTAAAAACGCCGCAGCTCCCACAGACACGACTTGGCGGGGCAAATTTGGGCCACCAGCGTTGGAGGCGGGGCCAGCGGGCACCGCATGGTTTTACTGATTGGTCAGTTTAAACTTGAATAACTTTTAAAAAAAATTAGGATTAGAAAGAAAATGTTAAGAAGAATGTATCAGAGATTATTCTAACCAATAAAAATGAATGAGTGACAACTGTCTATTCCTTACTTCCTGTTTGGAACACAGACGAGGAAGGGTTGAGGAGTCCAGTAATGTATATGTCAATGGATCACACACTCACATCCACACCTGGGGACAATTTTAAACTAATCACCCTATAAAGTAGGTTTTTGGACTGTGGGAGGAAACCACAGTTTACGTTCTAGGAGTACATAAAGTCCACCCAGCCGGGAGTCGAACCAGAGACTCCTCGCTGTGAGAGCGCTAACCGCTGCAGTTTCAAAACTAAATCAAGCCTGAGAAAAAGTCTAAAACCTGTAAACCTTTTTGTGATCTGAACACTTAACTCCACGAAACCGTCTGAGATCGATTCTGACGTCAGCAGCAGCTCCATCCTGGATCTATGTGTTCATCAATGACTTCGACCGTTTCTGTCTTGATGTGGTTGAAGAGCGTGTTTACTCGTTTATGTCGTCTGGTTGTTTACAGAAACTTGTGGGTTTTTTTTTTTTAACTGTCGTGAAACTTTTGAGACAGAAAAACACAAAGACTTTGACTTGCTACAGTCAGCTAATAAAAGAGAACGGAGAAGAGCGAACAGACGAGGAGCAAACAAGCATCATTACTTTCATACCGAGTGAAACGAAATACGTGTATTTCCTGTATTTGTCCTCACAGAAGCAATTTTTAAAATCTATAACAACACAACACAGTTTTTCTGCAGCCGGTGTGATTTATCTATAATGTCAGGGTTTACTAATCTCAGCCAGAACTGTACTCAACAAAGACAAGCATTAAAGGGTGACGAAACAGGACAGTTGGAGGCTGACTCCGCCCAGATTTGAAAATTGCAAAAGAAAAAAGATTGACGGTGACAGTGAGGTTAGCTTAAGCTAATTGTAGCATCTTTTTAATGTTGACTTGATTAAAATATTTAAAAAAAAATTAAAAAAAACGGTCCTGAGCCCCAAGCGGGCGGCCCAACTGGAGCAAGACTCTGCTTACTGAATCATAACATAAACTCTTGAAAAATGTCCTGAAATGTTTAAATAGTTCATACTTTAAAGGGTAACCAAACAGGTTAGTTGGACGCCCAGATTTAAAAACTGCCAAAAAAAAAAGGGGGGGCAGGGCTAGTGGATGCAGACTGAGCGGCAGAGGTGTGGCTTGGATCTATGATTGACAGTTAGGTTAGCTTTATGTAACGCACACTGGGTCTTCAATATGGAGAGTGATAAATGAATCCAAGTTTCCTTCCTGGTTAGGTTGAGGATTCCTCCCCCCCCCCCCCCTTCCCCCGAGGCTGGCGCTCATGGTCCAGAACTTTTGAGCCGCTAGCTCAAGACGCCGCTTTTTCAAAGCCGACAGCGGGGCCGCCGCCACAGCTGAGGGGCCGAAGGAGACCCGCGTCTGAAAGTAGTAAAACGCCGTTAGCATCATAAGCTAATAAAGGCTAACGTATCAAGCACACAATCACAAGTGAAAGGCTGAAGGCAAAACACCTAAAAACCATGCTAAAGCTAACAAGCTAACAACCGACAGAATCAAAGGTGGGCGGGGCTTTTACACTGGAGCAGCACAGCATGATGACGTCAAACTTCTGAGACTTACACCAGTTGACCAATCACAAAATTCAACTGCAATACCTCGTTTCAACCTTTAGGTGGCAGCAAACAGACAGTTTTTGACTACCGTATATCTTCCAATAGTAGCCGGTCTCTGATAGACGCCGATCTCCATTAAAAGCCGGGTGTAACAAGTGCTGTTGTTATTAGAGGCCGGTCTTTGATAGTAGCCGGACCTAAACACTAGGTGGCGGAATTGCACTCTGAAGTTGGTACCGCCTGCCATTAAAACAAGAAAACAAAGAAGAAGAAGAAGAAGAGCCGCGATTTTTAGGCGGGTGAATGTCAATCATTACAGTTTGTTTGAGTGTATGCTTGAGTAGGAATGGCTAAGAAACGCTCATTTGATCTAAATTTTAAACTTCGTGCAGTGGCATATGCCAACGAACATTCTGGAGAGGCCTCTGCCCGACATTTTGGAGTGGATCCTAAACGCATCAGAGAATGGCGTAAACAGGTGAATGATATGGAGAGGAAGGTTGCAGAAAAAGGACCAGCTAGCAAACGATTGACTGGTGGAGGTGCTAAGAAAGCCAGCGATGAATTAGAGGAGCTTTTGTTAACGTGGATAGTCGAGCAACGGCGTAAAGGTGCGCGAGTGTCCCGTAAATGATCGACAAAAGCAAAGAGGATTTTTGACACGGAAATTGATTGACTCTCAATAAAAAAGAAAGAGGAAACTGATATCACAGCCAGCCGGTTGGCTTGACAAATTTATGAAACGTCATCAGCTGTCGCTTCGTAGGAAGACGACGCTGGCTCAGAAGGATCCAGAACAGCTGATTGACAAGCTAGTCTCCTTCGTCACGTGGGTTGCCAGAAAGCGAACTGCAGATGGAATAAAAGACGGCGACATCATCGCAATGGATGAGACATCTGCTTGGTTTGACATGCCTGGATCTACAACAGTCGAACCAACTGGCAGCAGAAGTGTCACCATAAAAACATCCGGTCACGAAAAATCGCATTTCACCGTGACGTTGGCAGCGAAAGCAGACGGCACGAAATTGAAGCCGTTTATTGTGTTTCGGGGCGCAAAGCGAGAAGTGGCAAGACTACAAGATGTCCAAGAGGCCGTGGTGGCGACCTCGGTAAATGGATGGATGAATCAGGAATTAACAGCCATGTGGTGTCAGAAAGTTTGCGGTGTTTTTTAGTTTCCGGAAGAGACTCCTTGTCTGGGATGCTTATCGCTGTCACATCAGTAAGGAAATGAAAGCAGAACTGAAGAAATATAACATGCCAATGGCAGTTATCCCCGGTGGTTGCACAAAGTACATCCAGCCTGCTGATGTTGTGTGGAACAAGCCCTTCAAAGATCAGCTTCGAGAGTTCTACGACAAATGGATGCTCGGGGACGAAGATAAAGAGTGGACATCCGGCGGGAATTTAAAAGCGCCCGCTCTGCGTTTGCTGGTTACGTGGATAACATCAGCGTGGCAAGACATCACCACGGAAATGATCAGAAAATCCTTCAAGATCTGTGGAATCACCAATGCATGCGATGGATCTGAGGATGATCTGATCCACTGCTTTAAGGACGGCCAGCCGTGTCATGCTGGGAGAGCAGAACTTCAAACTGCGCGGCAGGTAGCGGAAGCAGCTGTGCTTTCATCACAAGAGGCGGAAGACGAGGGGGAACTGGAAAATAACGAAGCAATCATCTCTGATTCAGACAGTGATGGTAAGTAGTGTTGTTTGTTTTTATCTGATCCCATGTACCGGCATGCTTGGGTTCTGAGCTTGTTGCATTTCCTCGTGTTTCTTAGAGGATTTGTTGGGCCGGTGACCGCCTTTGTGGAGGAGTCGGGCTGGTCCCCAGCGCGCGGCATTGTGGAAAGAAAGTTAAACAAAAAAAGTTTTTGTTCCCGTGGCTGTTTTATGAGCCAAGTTGCACTTTATCCCGTTACTTCGTGATTTTTTGTTTTTTGGACTGATGGACGCTTTTGAGGAGGAGTCAGACATGGTCCCTGTCAGCGGCTATGGTATTATTGGAAGAACGTTCTGGAAAAAAAGCGTTTTAATTTCCTATAGCTGTTTTTGTGCTGATTTGCATTTCGTCCCATTACCTAGTGAATTTTTTGGACGATGAACGCTTTTGTGGGAGAGTTGGACTGGAGCAGACCAGCGTCTATAGCCTTTTTTTTTTTTTTTTTTTTTTTACAAAAAAAAGTTCCTGTCATAATACTCAGTTTCTTGATGCTAATGGCAGCCTGTTTCTTACTGTTCTGAAGATTTAAATAAATCTGGGAATATTATTGAAAAGTTCTTCCAGTGTTGTCTATATTTTGTGGTTGAGTTTGAACCCGTTAGCCTAACGTGCGTGACAGAATAAACGCTGGTCTCAGATTGACGCCGGTCTCTTATAAAGGCCTGGCTGGCTGCCAAATTATTGGACGAAACGCCGGGGCTACTATTGGAAGATATACGGTATATCTTCATGAATTAAACAAATTTATTTTAATTTGTCAAAAATTTGGCAACAACCAACAGACAGAACTTTTTAAGTCTAATTTATAGAGATAAACCGACCAAAAAAAAGTTGATTTAGGGTTTGGTTACCCTTTAAAGACTTTAGATTAAATCAAGCTCATCTGTTTCTCCCAATCAATCATTCATTAATCAGTGCAAACTTATTTTTGAAATGAAATAAAAACTTGTTTATGTACAAATGTAGTAAAGTTGTAAAAGTCAGCATAGATATATAGAAGCAGGTGGAACAAACCATCACATCTCTGCTTCTTTCAGGAAATTACATTAAAACGCTTCAAAGTTTAATCAGAGTTTTCTAGAACATAGTTTCTGCAGAGCGGCAGAAGCTCATTAGAAATTCCCCTCTGATTTGTTGGCAGAACGGTTGTAATAGAGTAAGCCCGCTCTCACACCTGCTAGCTTACAGCCCCTCACAACCCCAAGCTAACATTAGCGGTGCAACAAAAATGGCGAGCGAGATCTGTTTTCATCCAGATTTCATCTCAAACGAGGAAAACAAAGATGTAAAAAACGCTACAAGAACATGTTAAAAACCACAAAACTCCATTTTTATCTGAGTGGGTCTTTAAGGTTGTGTGTTTTACCTCATTTTCCAGTTAAATTAACCATTTATCTGTTTTTTTCAGCTTGTCTAGAAACACTAAAAGTTAATGGAGTGTGTGATTGGGTTATTTAAAGATGCTGAGACGATGATTCACTGATTCTTGCAGTTCAGCGATCCAGATGTGACTCAATCACAGATGTTTCCTTTGGAGCTTTGATACCATTTGAATTCAACATGAATGCAGAGGAGGAGAACGCGGAAGTTCGACTTTCTTTCATTCCACTGGCGGAGCTCAAACGCGGCTCCCGAAGCTTGATGGAGGAGTCTATTTTTAGATTAACCGGCTTTACCGATTTCTAAATACAGTCGAATCTTTCTGTTATTAAACAGAATCCATCAGTGTAAAAGTGGATCTCACCACAGAGTGGTTTTCTATTTAGAATGAGACTCTAAATGTCTACACTAAAGTTAATTCAAAAGCAGAAAAAAAAACATTTTTCTCCAGAGATGTAATTTAACAACTGAGCTAACTCTATGTTTACTGTTCAGACTGTGCTCTATATTCTGTGTGTTAATACTGAGAACTTGCACTCATCAGAAGAGCCGTAAACTCCTTAATTATCAAAATGCAGCAAAGCCCAGCCAGGGTTTGGTGTTTGCCCACATTGGCTTAAGTGGGGACTCAGTGGGTTAGCTCGCTACGCTAGCCAGCCACCTGGTGGACGGTATAGCGTGCTAGTTAACTCCTCTGCAACAAGCTAGTGAGCTCTGCTGTTCTGAGCTAGCAAGCTCCACTGTATTCAGCTAGCAAGCTAAGCTGTACCATGTTAGTGAGCTCTTCTTCAACAAGCTAACGAGCTCTGGTGTTTTGAGCTAGCAAGCTGCAGTGTATTGAACTAGCAAACTCCAATATAGCATGTTAGCAAGCTCTTCTGCAGCAAGCTGGCGAGCTCTGCTGTTTTGAGCTAGCAAGCTCTACTGTATTGAGCTAGAAAGCTAAGGTGTGGCGTGCTAGTGAGCTCTTCTTCACAAGCTAGAGAGTTCTGCTGTTTTGAGCTAGGAAGCTAAGCTGTAGTATGCTAGTGAGCTCATCTGCAGCAGGCTAACAAGCTCCACTGTATTGAGCTGGCAAGATACGCTGTAGCAAGCTAACGAGCTCCTCTGTAGCAAGCTAGCGAGCTCTGCTGTTTTGAGCAAGCAAGCTGCACTGTAGCATGCTAGCAAGCTCCTCTGTACTGATCTAGCGAGCTCTGCTGTTTTGAGCTAGCAAGCTTCGCTGTATTAAGCTAGGAAGCTAAGCTGTAGTATGCTAGCGAGCTCCTCTGCAGCAGGCTAGCAAGCTCCACTATATTGCGCAAGCAAGCTGCACTGTAACATGCTAGCTCCGTTGTATTGAGCTAGCAAGCTCTGCTGTTTTAAGCTAGCAAGCTTTGTTGTATTGAGCTAGCAAGCTGTGCATTAACATGCTAGCGAGCTCCTCTGTAACCGTCTGCATCACTCCTGCTTCATAGTTTACCCTCACGCCTTAAGTGTTCACTACAACCTGTCGCCCGCAGCACGCCCATAGAAAAAATGGGCCAATCTGTGCAGGTTTCCCCATGCAGATAGCTCGGATCCACCCGTAGTTGTGACAAAGAGGATGACAGGAAATGCTCCACAAGGTTCCACTTTCTGATTGGTTCATGAGCTTTGACAGTGTTTTATTTGATCAAAGGAAAAAAAAAAAAACGCAAGAAAGAAAATTAAATTAAACTAGTTAAATGGCGTTCATCTGTATCATGATCTCTAAACGTCTCAATTAGTAAAAGAATAAATGAGTACGGATTTTCAACCCTTTTTTAAGGAGCTGAGGACAGATCCTCATTCGGAGCTAGAAGCTGCCACCACAGATCTACCTCTAGCTCCCATAGGGGTAAGTGAAAACGAGGCCTTGCTCAAGGGCAGCACGGTGTGATAACGAGGGTGGGGCTTACGCTGCTGGACATCTGTCCCACTCAGCTTTAATCCTGACGGTCCCAAGACTTTAATCATTCCTGCAGCTGGATGTTGCTCAGTCTTCAAATCTTTGTTTGGAGCAACATGTTAAGCTCAAATTCACTTAAACACGTCACTTAAAGGGCCTGTATCATGAAAAATCTACTTTTATAGATTATAATGTTCATTTCTCTCTATAAAGAACCCCAAAGCGGTATTTTGATGTGTTCATGCAAAAACCTGCGCTATCACCACAAGCCCCTCCCACTTTCACCATAGGGCGTTTGCCATTTTCTATTGATGCCCGAATCTACAATTCCAAAATTAAATGGACTAGAAATTTCCCAGAAGTCTTTGCGAAAAACTAGCGTTCATCAACTTCATTCACCAATATATACCACAATGCATTGCGGTTGAACAATTTTTGCAAGAAAATATGTGTTTTTTTAAATAAAACATGCATATTTTCATCTTCAGAACACAGTGGTGTCACAGATAAACATCGTGAAATGTTCGTTTTGATTTGATTTTCACTTCGTGAAATTGGTGATGTCATAAGCGGTGTTTAGAAAAACCAAAGAAAGGTGGATTGCACAGTGGGGCAGTGGTTAGCGCTCTTGCCTCACAGCAAGGTGATCTCGGTTCAAATCCCGTGCATGTGTGGGTTTTCACCGGGGACTAGGGCTGGGAATCACTGGGTACCTCACGATACGCGATACATGGCTCACGATATTGATAATATTGCGATACTGCGATAGTTGGTAAAAATCCTCTCTAATAACTAATATTATATAGAAGAACACTTTTTTGGGGGGAAATATATCCCCATTTATTTTTTTTTAGTTTAAACACAATCATAATAAACAACTTATGTCTTATTTTGTGCCTTAAATTATAGACACTTTTGTTTAACGTTGCCTAAAATCACTAATACGATAACTTACCACCAATTGAATTGGAATTATTTGTACAATTCAATGTTAACAATAGTAAACATGATCAGCAGTGCCACAGAATTACTGTTAGCAACAGAACAAAAATTAAATAATTCAAATTGGTGACAGCTATCTACCTCAAAAGAAACGTCACACCAAAGGATGATGAATATAACGTTTTACAGCCTCTGTCAAGTGTTACATAATTTTTTTGTGTACTTTTCCCACATTTGAAAAGGGCTGAACATTGAAAATTGAAGGCTGATTTACTCAGACTGACACTGAGATTATTTCTCCAATCTTTATTTATTTTCCATTTGGTCAGTCAATAGTCAGGTAAAAAGGTAAAAACAGGTAAAACACTCATAATAATGGCAATATATATTTAAAAATTCGAATTCTATTACAAATTGGCAATAAACAACTTTTTATCTATACTAATTTATACAATTTTAAGTGCTTCAATTAACTAGCAACTTCCCTATTTTACCGTAAATTCATGTACTTTATTTTAATTACATTTTTTTTAAGTTCATACATCAAATCTGCATTTTTTTAATTTAAGAATGACTTTAAGTTAACATTAGCAAAAAGTTATTATGTTCATTTGAAAACCTTACACCATAAATTCACCAAAGTTAACACTGTACACCAGCAGGGTAAACATCAAAAGCATGAAAGCGAAAATTCCGACTGGTACCTGAAGTACACACAAACAGCTATGAAGCACGCGCCTCGTTCCCACAGCGCACCGATCAAACAGGAAATAAACGATCGCGGTCATTCTAGCGCTCAGACAAACTCACTTCTTACCGGCTGACTCTTCTACAGATGGATGATAATTGCACAGAGGTAAACATGATTTTCTCACGCGGTACTGAGCCTGTATCTCGCCGGTGTTTTTCCTGATGGAGTGCGTGCATCGGCAAAATATATCCGCTGAGCTGCACAATAGTTCCGCCATGCGACTCAGATGCAACAGCCTCTTCAAATGAAAATATAATATCGATACTTGGTGAGAACCCATCGAGAATCAACCGTAGGACTAAATATCGCGATATATTGCAATATCGATATTTTGGCACACCCCTACCGGGGACTCCGGCTTCCTTCCACCCTCCAAAAACATGCTTCACAGGTTAATCGGTGACTCTAAATGGCCTCTCGGTGTGGACGATGGAGACCCTGCGACAGACTGGCGACCTGTACAGGGTAAACCCTGCCTTTGCCCATCAGCACCCGGGTTAGGCTCCACGACCTCGAAAGGGATAAAATGGCCAAGAAGATGAAGGAAAAGTTATGAGCTTTCATCCATTACATAATTATACAGGGCCCTAAACACCTGAGAGATGCTCTCTCAGATCCTTGGATGGCGTAAATATTTTCTACAATTAGAAACTTGGAGGTTTTATTTGACCAGGATTTATCATTTAAGGCTCACATATCTCAAGCTTGTAAAACTGCATTTTTTCACCTTCGCAATATAGCTAGAATCAGAAAAATGTTATCTAAAAGTGATGCTGAAAAACTCATTTATGCATTTGTTACGTCTAGACTGGATTAGTTCTCCATGCTTTTGTTGGTGCAGTTTGATTCGCGTGTTGTTCTTCTCTCTTTCAGATCCAGGTGAATCTCCGTCGCCCCTGCTCCTGGACTGCACTTCTGCTTCGTCTGACTGAGGACTTCATCACCACTCGTCCCTCAGCTCTATCTGAATGAACTCTATTCAAATACATAGTTGTAGAAGCTCATTTTAGGATCTCTCCCTCATGTGGGTTTCTTCTTTTTTCCTGACTCAGGTTTTTTTGTCTTACCGAGAGGGTCAAAGCGCAGGGATGACCAGTTTATTTAGTTTGCTTATTTTTTCATATTTTATGACAAAAATGTATCTGCATGAAGCCCAATGAGGCAAATTCTCTTTGTGATTTTGGGCTATAGAAATAAAATTGCATCCATTATTTCACCCATCTCATCGTCTATATTTCAGACTTCTTGCTAGTCTATCCCAACATCTCATGCAGACTCTCACATTCACTCCTTGAGTCACTACTGAACCCATGAATCCTGTTTTTAGAAAGTCGGAGTTCTCAGAGAAAGCCCACACATGTATGAAGAGACCATACAAAGTCTAAACCAGGATCTGCAACCTGTAGCTCTATTATCTCCCCATAGTGGCTCTCTGGCTGAAGAAAAATAAAATAGTAATTTAAAAAGAAAATTGGAGATTAGCTATTATTTTAGCAACATGCTAATGTTTTTGATTAATTTAGTTTACTGAAGAATTTTATGCTAATTTGGAGTTTAGCTAATATTTTAGCAACATGCTGATGTTTTCAGCTAATTTGTTATCTACTGAATATTTTTTTTATAATTTTGAATTTAGCTTCTATTTTAGCAACATGCTAACGTTTTTTGGCTAATTTTTTATCTACTGAGATTTTAAGGCTAATTTACAGTTTTAGCTTCTATTTTAGCAACATGCTAACGTTTTTGGCTAATTTTTTATCTACTGAGGTTTTTAGGCTAATTTACAGTTTTAGCTTCTATTTTAGCAACATGCTAACGTTTTTTGGCTAATTTTTTATCGACTGAGATTTTTAGGCTAATTTACAGTTTTAGCTTCTATTTTAGCAACATGCTAATGTTTTTGACTAATTTAGTTTACTGAAGAATTTTATGCTAATTGGGAGTTTAGCTAATATTTTAGTAACATGCTGATGTTTTCAGCTAATTTGTTATCTACTGAATACTTTTTTCATAATTTTGAATTTAGCTTCTATTTTAGCAACATGCTAACGTTTTTTGGCTAATTTTTTATCTACTGGGGTTTTTAGGCTAATTTACAGTTTTAGCTTCTATTTTAGCAATATGCTAAGGTTTTTGACTAAGTTAGTTTACTAAGAAATGTTATGCTAATTTGGAATTTAGCTAGTAAATAAGCCACAAGCTAGCTTGTTTTTTTTTTTTTTTTTTTTTGTGAATTTGGCCTCTAATTAGTTTTTATGCTAATTTGGAGTTTAGCTAATATTTTAGCAATTTGCTAACATTTTTAGCTAATTTGTTATCTACTGGAGGTAGAACGTAAAAAAATTCCCTTTGAGAGATGTTCGTTTTTTTATATATCTTTTTTTTCTTTTGTTCGTGCCAAAAATAGACATTATTCTTACTTATTGAAGAACAAAAAAAAAGTAGGTTATAAATGCAAATCCAATTTTCTTAAAGGCTAACATAAGTCAATGCAGCTCTTTCTAGGTTTTGATCAGCAGAAAACGAGCCCAAATGACACTTTTACTCTTAAAGACCCAGCAGAGACTTGAAACAGGGAGCTCTTGCTGTGATGCAAAAGTGCTAACCACCAACATACAGCAAATATATTTATATATATTTAAAAAAACTATCATAACATTGTTTAGCACTTACTTTAAAAGTCATAAACTTTTTTTATGAATGAGGACACTTTCCTCCATAAAAAAAGGCAAACCTTCAGGAACACGGAGAACGTACCTGCACCCCTGACAAAGCAGCAGCCACACTGGCGGAGCAGCTTCCTGAACAGATGCTGACACCCACAGCCTCGCTGGTGGTGACCCCCTCTCATGGTTACCCACTTCTGCGGCCAGACTCAACACTGTCAGTAGACGGCATAGCGCTGGACCCAAACAAGCTCATCACACCCGTTTCATTCCTCCGGAGAGACCAGAGCAAACGCTTACGGAGACCTCCACAGTCATTTTCCAAATTTGAGCAGAAACCTGATCTTATCCCATGATCTGATGGCAGACGGCTGTGAGAGCAGAGCGACGGTCCTGACCCTCTCTCTCTGTGCTGGGATAAAGATTAGGAGGAAGCAGACGAAGTGAGCAGGGCAGAGGAGGGGCGATGATGTGGGAGGGTCGGTAACTAACATGCGGTGCTGCTGTGCCAGCATCTGCTTCCTCTCCTCTCTCGCTCGGCTCTCACAGAAGCAGACTCTCGTTTGTGGTTTCAGTATTTCATTTACAAAGATTTGACCAAAGATGAACACACTTTAGATCAGGAGTGTCAAACTCAATCACGGCCAAAATCCAAAACACACCTTAGATCACGAGATGAACAGGATAAACATTTACTGAACACACTAGAACTAAATTCTTAAAACTTTAAAACTGTAACATTAACATAATTATGATCTAAATATATAGCTTTACCTGTGATATTGCTAGTAAGCTGAATTTGGCCGCTAAAAATTCTAGTGCTGAGAGCTGAAGATTCTGAAGCTGATAGCTAATCAACTGATAAACAGTTGAAATATTAGCTTTAAAAAAAAAAAACTTAGGTTAGTTAAAACATCTAGAATTTTGCTGAAAAAATAACAAAACTTCAAAATAACCTAAAAAAACTGAAAAACAGCCTTAATTAGCCAAAACATTTAATGTATACGTATAAGCTGAAAAAATGGCCTAAAAATATATTTTTTAAAAAGTCTAAATTAGCCAAAACAGCTAGCATGTAGCTGAAATATTAGCTAAACTCCAAAAACATCCTAAAAAACAAAAAAAAATCTAGATTAGCCGAAGTGTAAATATTAGCTGAAAAAATAGCCTACAAATTTATTTTTAAAAAGCCTAAATTAGCCAAAAAAGCTAGCATGTAGCTAAAATATTAGCCAAACTCCAAAACAGTCTAAAACTACAAAAAAGCCTAAATTAGCCAAAACAGCTAGCATGTAGCTGAAGTATTAGCTAAACTCCAAAAACATCCTAAAAAACAAAAAAAACCTAGATTAGCCGAAGTGTAAATATTAGCTGAAAAAATAGCCTACACATTTATTTTTAAAAAGCCTAAATTAGCCAAAAAAGCTAGCATGTAGCTAAAATATTAGCCAAACTCCAAAACAGTCTAAAAACTACAAAAAAGCCTAAATTAGCCAAAACAGCTAGCATGTAGCTAAAATATTAGCCAAACTCCAAAACAGTCTAAAAACTACAAAAAAGCCTAAATTAGCCAAAACAGCTAGCATGTAGCTGAAATATTAGCTAAACTCCAAAAACATCCTAAAAAACAAAAAAAAACTAGATTAGCCGAAGTGTAAATATTAGCTGAAAAAATAGCCTACAAATTTATTTTTAAAAAGCCTAAATTAGCAATAACAGCTAGCATGTAGCTAAAATATTAGCCAAACTCCAAAACAGTCTAAAAACTACAAAAAATCCAGAATTAGCCAAAACAGCAAGCATGTAGCTGAAATATTAGCTAAACTCCAAAAACATCCTAAAAACAAAAAGAGCCTAAATTAGCCGAAGTGTAAATATTAGCTAAAAAAAATAGCCTACAAATTTATTTTTAAAAAGTCTAAATTAGCAATAACAGCTAGCATGTAGCTGAAATATTAGCCAAACTCCAAAACAGTCTAAAAACTACAAAAAATCCAGAATTAGCCAAAACAGCTAGCATGTACATGAGATATTAGCTAAACTCCAAAAACATCCTAAAAAACCAAAAGAGCCTAGATTAGCCGAAGTGTAAATATTAGCTAAAAAAAAATAGCCTACAAATTTATTTTAAAAAAGTCTAAATTAGCCAAAACAGCTAGCATGTAGCTAAAATATTAGCCAAACTCCAAAACAGCCTAAAACATCTTGGTAAATGCCAAAATGGTCCAAAAAGCTAGCAGAATGCCAATTTCAAAAACTTTTTTCTATAATTATTAATAATAAAAACTCAGGAATATTATTCCAGAATAAATCAACCTGAACCTTAAATATTTTTTAATATTTTACTCTCCATAAAAATATATTTTGTCAAAATTACACAAGTTAAAAATGAGCACACGGTCATTAATAACAATAAAATAAAATGATCTTGAGGGCCAGATAGAATTACCCGGAGGGCCGGATCCGGCCCCCGGGCCTCCACTTTGACACGTGATTTGGATTCATGAGAAAAAACTTTCAAATTTCCCTTGATGTTTTCCTCTCACAGGTCTAGATGAGCTCTAGAGAGATCTGCACTCAGAAACAAGTCATCGCTTTTCTATTAAATGACATAATCAGGTTGGAGTTCGGCTTGATTGCTAGTGATCAGATTTCAACTTATTTTTAAAACGAGATTTTGTCAAATATTTTACGATTTGACGTATCAATGAGTTGATTTTCTTTGTTTCATCTTAGTTTTGGCTGGGGGTCTGCAACCTTTAACACTCTGAGTCATGCGGTCCAGTTTCTTACAGACAAACATCCAGCGAGAGTCAGAACGTCTCATGTTTTTGTTTAGAAAAATACACAATATTTAGGTTTTTGGGGGATCATTTATGAAACTTAGATTTGAAATATTACAATAAAAAAATTCCAACAGTGTCTATTTCTTTTACCTTTCACATCAGCACTCTCAAGTTCCTTTCAAAATAAAATACACCGAATAAGATCCTGCTGCTGCAGCTGAGTAACTTCAAAATAAAATCCAAGAGAATCAAACATGATGTTTTTTATCATCGGGATTTTGGTGAACCACCATCATTTTTCTCCTTTTACTGTCAAATATAAACATTGAAGTAATATCCTAATACATATATTAAAAAAACTCAGATATTAAAACAAAAATGAGCTTTAAATCATTATTAATTGGTTTAAACTGTATTAGTTTGAAACTTTAACCTCTTCAGTGTAACTTACCAAAATAAAAGACTTTTATTTGACTAACTTTACAATAAAAACACAAATTTAAAAATTTCTATAACAGTAAATTAAACTTTTTGCCTTTGATTTGCTCTGTGGTTTGACATATTAAAAATATAAATAGAAATGGCAAAAATCGATAACTTATTTGAATCATTTGCATAATTTTAAAGCTAAAGAGCCACAATAAAGGGATAAAAGAGCCACAGGTTGCAGACTCCTGGTTTTGACTTATCAGCGAATCAGCTTTCAGTGGTAGATTTTATGCCGGATGCCCTTCCTGACACAACCCCGAACTTTCAGAGCACAGGGAGACCCAGAAGAGCAGAAACCTGAAGGGTCTAGACAGAGAAAGTGACGACAAGTGAAGGTAAAATAATAATTATAAATATTTTAACAGAGAGAAGAGCACCAGATCATGAAAATACACAAAATACGTACACTTCAAGTATACGTTTGAAGTATTCTCAAGAGTAGAAAAGTATATTTCCCCTCGTTTCCACTCAAAAAGTACACAGGAAGTTTATTAACAATTTAAAGTCTATTTCTCTTATACAGTCAATATTCCAAAAATTAGGTGGATTTTTGGACTGAAAACATATTTAGGACGCACTAACACCAAAACAAACAACAACAACTCTAAAACACCTGGACTGGCTGACAAAGAGCGGCTTCGTGGCGGAGTGATTAAAAGATAATTACCGCCACGCTCCAGCATGAATACTGGATGTTCTTTCCCACAATTCTTCTTTGTTCTGCACACATTGTCCCCTCGGTGAACGCATCTGTCTTTTTGTTCCAGTCAAACAACTTTTCTCCGTCTTCAGGTTTTCTTGATGGTTATCATAGTTAGCAGGACTGGAAGCTGGAAAAATGCCTCGAATCCTTCATTTTTTTTAATCATCATTTAGGCAGAAGAATTGATCGAACTGCTTGAAGACCAAATCTCTATGGAAGAAGATGTTTCATTTCCTCTGGATCCACACAGAACCGAACCAGAACTGAAGCGTAAGACGAGGCCTTAAGGGGGGGGCGCCATGTCCTTAAAGACAGTAATCAGCAGCGGCACGTGCAAAACCTCATCTGGGTTTTACAGTGATAAAAGAAACAAAAATGATCAGGAAAAAACAGATGGAAATTTTGAAAACTGAATAAGAAATTTGAAACCAGATAGTAAATTTGAAAAAAAATTAATTACCAATTGAAAAATAATTTAAACCTTAGTAATAGCTGCTGTTTTAAGTTCATAACTTTATTTTTTTGGTTTTCTGAATCTTCATTTTCAATTCTCTGTTTTCACTTTCACTTCAGATTTTTGAGTTTTCACTGCAGAGCCGACCCTCATTTCATATGGGGGCGGGGCTTTGAGCTCATTGGCTACCGGGATATGTCTCCGAAAGTAAAATTAAAATTATATTGGTAACAGTTTTAGCTTTTTTTTTCAATTCTTGCTTCAAATTTACTTTTTTTTCTAAAATTTTTTTATTTTATTTATGTTTTTACATTTTCAAATTTACCATATTTATTTTCAAGTTGAAAACTGCTTTCAAAAATTTTTTTTTTCAAATTTACAATCTTGTTTTTCATTCACTTTAAGCTGATCCTGATTTAGCCTCATAAATAAGCCTAAAAAAGAGGTTTAGAACAAGCTTGAGAGACATTTTGTCATTCTTGCTGCAGTTAAAATTCTTTTTTTTTTTTTTGTGATGCAAAACCAAACGTGTGTGAATGTCCCGTTTACAGATCTGATGTCAAATCCAACATTAGCTCCTCCTGATCCTGTGAGCTCGCTGCAGTCGGGACTGATCTCTAAGCAGATATGAGTGCAAAGACTTCTGGGAATCCGAGCAAAGATAAAATCTGGAACGAGGGATGAAACAAAAATCTTGTGTTGTTGTTGTTTTCTCGTGTCACAGAACTTCAGTAAACAAACAATGGAGTCGACAGACGGCAGATCACAGCCGCAGAAACATTTAAAATCTCTGCTGTCATGATGATCTCTGACGATAAGATACTAGATCATGCGTGTGCGTTACGTCATGAATGTGGCAGTTATTACTCATTCTATGGTTTCAGGAGGAAATCCAGTTTCCAGTTCATAAAATGTACTGTGCAGTCAGAGGAGGCGCCTGCGCAGCTGCAGTCACGTCCACCGTTGTACCTTTGCATCCGGCGGTCACGCTGGACTTCCTGGCCCACTTGAACTGTGACCTGAAATCCGGATGGTTCCCATCCAACGGCCGGCCCAGTCTGCAAGAGTCTGGAATCTTAAAGGATGAGGAGGAAAAAAAAAAACCAGCAAGAGTTTGTGAGTGACAGACATTCAAGGGTAGAAGAGACGAGTTGAGGCGATGTGCTTGAACATTTCTGGGTTTCATTTTTCTCCTCCTTTGTCTTCCTTATCAGCTGTTTCTTGTCCAGCCTGTGGAATTTCCCCTCGAGCCGCTAGACTGATCGGGAGGCTGGACGTCATCAGAGATCTGTCAGTGAATCGTGTCCGGCCAGTGAAGCCCAGTGAGCCCATGTGGTTTAAACGTGGCTGAAAATGAGGCTCCAAATGGGTTCGCTAACGTTAGCTTGAATTGGAATTCATTGGGTTAGCATGCTACAGAGGAGCTCGCTAACTTGTTACATTTGAGCTCGCTAGCTCGATTCAGCAGAGCTTGCCTGTATGCTACAGTGAGCTAGCTAGCTCGCTATAGTGGAGTTTGCTAGCTTGCTACATTGGAGTTCTTTAGAGCCTGCTATCTTGATACAGTGGATCTTTTTAGATCTCTACATCGGAGCTTGCTAACATGCTGCAACAGATCTTGCTAGCTCCATAGAGTGGATCTTACTAGCATGCTACAATGGATCTTGGTAGCTTGATACAGACGAGCTCACTAGCTCTCAACATTGGAGCTCGCTAGCTCAATACAGCAGAGCTCGCTAACTCGCTATAGTGGAGTTTGCTATCTTGATACAGTGGATCTTTTTAGATCTCTACATCGGAGCTTGCTAACATGCTGCAACAGATCTTGCTAGCTCAATACAGTGGATCTTACTAGCATGCTACAATGGATCTTGGTAGCTTGATACAGACAAGCTCACTCGCTCTTTACAGTGGCTAGCTAGCTCGATACAGCAGAGCTCGCTAACTCACTATAGTGGAGTTTGCTAGCTTGATACAGTGGAGCTTGCTAGAGCCTGCTATCTTGATACAGCGGCTCTTTCTAGCTCTCTACATCGGAGCTTGCTAACATGCTGCAACAGATCTTGCTAGCTCCATACAGTGGATCTTACTAGCATGCTACAATAGATCTTGGTAGCTTGATACAGACGAGCTCACTCGCTCTCTACAATGGATTTTGTTAGCATGCTGCAATGGATCTCGCTAGCTCAATACACTGGATCTTACTAGCGTACTATAATGGATCCTGCTAGCTTGATATAGATGAGCTCACTAGCTCTCTACAGTGGAGCTTGTTAGTATGCTACAGCAAGCTAGCTAGCTTGATTCAGCGGTGCTTGCTTACTCACCACAGAGGAGCATGCTAGCTCGCTACAGTGGATTTTACTAGCATGCTACAATGGATCTTGCTAGCTTGATACAGATGAGCTCGCTAGCTCTCTACATTGGAGCTCGCTTGCTAAATACAGCAGAGCTCTCTACAGTGGAGCTTGTTAGCATGCTACAGAAAGCTAGCTAACTCGATACAGCGGAGCTTGCTAACTCACTACAGTGGAGTTTGCTAGCTTGCTACAATGGATCTTGCTAGCTCGATAGTGGAGCTTGTATTTGTTTCGCAATGAGTCTTCCTTATATTGTTTTTTCTTAACTAAAATCTATGTGTTTGTTCGTACTGTCTTAAATTTATTTTTACTTTTATCCCAATTATGTTATTCTAAAAATGACATCTTCATATTTTCTGCTATTAATTAGATTTTATTGCTGTTTTTAGACAAATCCTGTTACTAGTAAACTAGCAATATATGTAGAGCCACTTTTATCTTTAAAAACTTTTGGAATATACATGTATATATGACAAATATATGTATATATTTTACATGTTTGATTCTTTTGGGTGGAGACCTTATATGAGACATTTGGGTTTCTTCGCCTCTTTATGAATCCTTGTTATGTATTTTATTTGTGCTAAACAATAAAACAAAAATCCTCATGCAGAAAGATGTAAAAAAAACAACAAAAAAAAACAAGCACACCTGAACGATTCATTTTTGTACTATCCAGGTATTCATAGAATTTTCTATTTAAAATTGATTCCATAAAGTTTAAGTTTCCAAAACCTTTCTAAAGAAATATTTTTATTTATTCATCACATCGTTTCAATAACCAATTCTTGAATTATATGTAACACATTTATAATCTTTTCTTCAGTCAGATCACTCACTCGATAAACGGCGTCCTCCATAAGTTCTTCACGTCTCCTCAAACTTTCTTCTTTGTCTCACATCCTCCTCAGCTTCCTCCTGGGGTGACTGGAGTCTTCATGTTGGCTCCTCTCTCCTCAGTTTGCACAAACGTTTTGTTGTTAATGCGAACGTGCAGAAGAACCCCTCAGAGAAACTCCCTCTCCATCCCGCCGTCACTCTGTGAGCCGGCAGATGGTCAGACGGGTTCAGCCATGCCCGGCCAATCCCTCCCGCGGCCTGAAGAAACGCTCTGCGGAGCATTCACATCAGTTTCTAACATCCTTTGAGTCTAAATGTTGCACATTTTAAACGCTTCATGCAATCCTCCTCAGTTTCCTGTCCTACAGAACTTTTCATGATGGTGAAAACATGTCAAACATCCCCATCCAGTGGTTCATCGGGAACATGCAGATGCTTACAGGAAAAATAAATACAGTATCATGGAGAACTGTTGCATTTCCATGATTCCATTTAAAAATGTAACTTTTCTGGAGATTCAGACCCAACTGTTTTATTGGTTTTTAAATATTTCTTTATTTTTTGCAATAAATTAAGGTTCCTGCTCGTAAAACCCACTAAAACAAGATTTCAGATAATGAGAATCCAGTGGAGAAGTCATTGTTTACTTCTCAGTTTTTTGCAAAGAAAAAAAAAAAATCCACCAACTTTATTTATATAACACTTTCAAAAACTAAAAAAGCTCAAACAAAGTTGTGTAGATAAAAACACAAAAGACAACAACACTAAAAACAAGACAGAAGATATAAAGACAGCTCGGGGAGGTACGGCGGGGCGAGACCGTGTAAATAAAAGAATCTTAAAATGAACTCTAAACGTACAAGCAGTGAAGCGATTCTATAATTGTTGGTTTCTTACGTCCTCCAGCCAGGAGACGAGCAGCTGCATTTGGGAAGAGTTGCAGCAATAAAGACGTGGATTATGAAAATGGTTTCACCCATTGACTGTAAAAGGGAGAACTGGACTGAGCATGCCCCCCTACTTCCGTGTTCCATATAGGAAGTACCACTGGGTTGCAAAAAGGCCAAAGTCCCATTGACTTCCATTGAGAAACAGACAGTTATTTCTCAGTCATTTTAAATGTCAGAATAATCATTCTTCCTCTGGTGCTTTCTGCTTAACTTCTTTTTTCTAATCCTAATTTTTTTTAAAAAGATTTTATTCCATTATCACAAGTTATTTGAGTTATAAATTGACCAATCAGATGGCTCAATAAGCGTTTGTGGGTCTGACGTGGAACGTCTGGGGGGTTTGAGTGACAGATGACGAGTAGCCAATGGGAGCAGACTTCATCAATGCGGTCCGTGAAGACCTTTTAACACCTACTTTACAATTCAACAATGTTCCATCATTGTCCTTCTATTGTTTTCCTCAATGGAATGCAGCAGTTTAAAACAAGAGGCGCATGCTGTCTCCATCTTTTACTCTGTAGAAATAGATTTAGAGGCTCAACGCGGTTAAACCGGGTGTAAAAAACACGCTCGCTTTGCAAACAGAAGAAGTTGAAAGTTAACGCGGACGTGCGTTCAGAAAGACCAGCGTATACAGTCACTGGTTTCAATATGGAAATAGTTGATTGTGTGAATACATTCAATGCATTCACACTATTGTTTTTCACCTATTTACGTTTTCTTCCGTACGTTTTTTGACACGTAAAAACTCAAGCACTCTTCATGCAATTTATGCAATCTTGGTATCAAAACGTTTGTCTCATTAAGGACATTACTGCTTGTATTTTTGGTTTTCGCAAATTTTACGGTTTTCGCGATTTCGCGCAATTTTTAGCCCATGTTAAGTCAATGGGGAAATTTTTCAAATCGTTATAAAACTTTGTGCACTTTTGCAACTTATGCAATATTGGTGTCAAAACGTTCCGCAAAGTTAGTACATTCATGCCTGTATTTTTGGTATTCTCAAAATTTACGTTTTTTACGCAAATTGAGCTAATTACTAGCCTCATTGGAAATGAATGGGAATTTTTCAAATCCTTTAGAAACTTTATGCACTTTTACAACTTATGCAACAGTGGTATCAAAACGTTCAGCTTGTTCAGGAAATTCATGCTTGTACTTTTGAAATTCGTACACTTAACGATTTTAACGCAATCTATGCTAGTTTACTATGGAGTCTCGAAAGAGCCAAAATGAAATAAATATATACACCATTAAATAAATAAATAAATGTGGCATTAAATAAATAAATGTGGCAATAAATAAATAAATGTTGAAATAAATAAATAAATGTTGAAATAAATGTGGCATTAAAATATTAAAAGAGCACATTTAAGTATTTCATGATTTATTTATTTCAACATTTATTTATTTATTTCAACATTTATTTATTTATTTCAATTTGGCTCTTTTGACCCACAAGGGACAATGAAATAAATAAATATGTCATGAAATACTTAAATGTGCTCTTTTAATATTTTAATGCCACATTTATTTAAACATTTATTTATTTATTGCAACATTTTATTTATTTAAGCCACAATTATTTATTTATTTCATATTAAATATATTTATTTCAATTTGGCTCTTTTAACCTACAAGGGATAATGAAATAAATAAATATGTCATGAAATACTTAAATGTGCTCTTTTAATATTTTAATGCCACATTTATTTAAACATTTATTTATTTATTTCAACATTTATTTATTTATTGCCACATTTATTTATTTAATGCCACATTTATTTATTTATTTCATATTAAATATATTTATTTCAATGTGGCTCTTTTGACCCACACTGGGCAATGAAATAAATAAATATGTCATGAAATACTTAAATGTGCTCTTTTAATCTTTTAATGCCACATTTATTTCAACATTTATTTATTTATTTCAACATTTATTTATTTATTGCCACATTTATTTATTTAATGCCACATTTATTTATTTATTTAATGGTGTATATATTTATTTCATTTTGGCTCTTTCGAGACTCCATAGTTTACTAGCCTCATTGAAAATTAATGGACATTTTTAAAATCGTAATAAAACTTTGTGCTGTTTTTACACTTGTGCAATATTGGTATCAAAACGTTCAGCACGTTCAGGACATTACTGCTTGTATTTTTGGTTTTCGCAAATTTTACGGTTTTTTTTTTTTTGCGATTTTGCACAATTTATGCTCATTTTTAGCCCTATGTTAAGTCAATGGGAAAATTTTTTAAATCGTTCTAAAACTTTCTGCACTTATGCTTTTTCGGCTAATTTGGCACCTTTTGAGGTTTTTTTGGGCTAATTTGGAGGTAAGCTAACATATTAGCAACGTGTTAGCTTTTTTTGGCTAATTTGGCAACTTTTTAGGTTTTTTGTGCTGATTTTAAGCAAAAATCTTCAGCATTTTCCGCAATCACATTCCGCAAAATGCATTCACACATGCATTATCGGAGGTAATGCACTTTTCTAGTTAGAACTGAGAATGTTTATGTTTCCGGAATATATGTGGAGACACATTATTTAGCTCGACAAAAAAGAAAATATGTCAGTAAATACAACATTTGCAGTGTTGCGGGAAAGCTACGGAGAGAGAAAGGGACGGGGCGGCGCGAGTGTGATTGTACGTGCACGCGCGCATGTGTGCGAGAGAGAGAGAGAGAGGATGAGAGCAGAAAGAAAAGGAGCGGGCGTTCGGGGAAAGTTGGAGTAAAGTAATGTGCTGTGAAACAAAAGTGAAAATAAATGGTGGATTCCAGCCTCCAACCAGACAATGAGAGTATCTGCCTGCAGAACCAAACACCCGCGGGTTTAACCACGAGGACGTTCATCCGAGGAGCTGCAGCGGCTCCCCTGCTCGCCCCGACCACGGTCAGGACGAGGAAGCAGGAAAGGTTAACAGCAAAATCAAATGTTGGAATGGTTCTCCCTCAAAGGCTTGAACAATGACTTGTACAATTCTCTCGAGCCGCCGTTATTAAAGTGGAAGCTGTTTACACTCCGCTGTCTCGCGGTAGAGGCGTGGAAAGAGGCGGAGACTCACAATAAACTCACCTCAGATTGGTTGAAGATACTTCCTATAGATTCCATGACTCACAGAGACTCGGACCAATCGCTGGTGATTGTTTGCAAAATGGCGATAGCCGTTTCAGGAAGTGACGGTGAAAGCGGCGGCCTACTTTCGCGAGGAGAGGAGGTAATGCATTTCCAATGGGAGACCTCATTGCTTGTTTTGTCCAGTGTTTTTACAGTGAATGGTTTCACTGTGGAAAGCTGAGGAAAAGATCAGCTTCACCATTGAGCTTATTTGGTAATCAAGTTTAAATTATAAAGCTGGAGATTCTGAATCAATGCAAATAAAGTATTCTTGTCCATCTTCAATCCTTCAGAAGTATCAGGGGTGTCAAACTGAACTATACAGGGGCGCAAAATCCAAAACACGCCTTAGGTCGCGGCCCAAACAGGATAAACATTTATTAAACACTCTGAAAATACATTTTTAAAACTTTAAAACCAGAAATTTTTAACATAGTTATGAACTAGATATATAGCGTGAATGCTGTAAGCTGAAGATGCTGAAATTGAAAGCTGAAAACCCTGAAGCAGACTAAAATATTAGCTGAATGCTAAAAAAAAAACAAAAAAAAACTCAGGTTAGCTAAAACATCTAGCATGCAGCTGAAATATTAGCTAAATACCAAAACAGCCTAAAAATCCTTTTTTAAAAAGCTTAAATTAGCCTAAACTAAATCCTTTTATTTAACTCTTAGTAATGACCCGATGTTATCTTGCGTTTATTTCTAATTTGCATAATTTTGACAAAATATTGTAACGTCCTGCTGGACGTAATGATGACGCGGAGGCGACCGGTTCCAACCGTGAAGCTTTTAATAAAGTCAGACGGTTACTGTTGGCCGTAACCACGCCGAATACAGGACAAAACCGAACATAATGCTCTTTCTCACCCGTTCGTATCTCCTTCAGTAATATAAACCTGCAGACGTGGAGAACCAACAGCGCTCACAGGACCGCACTCTCAGGACCCAGGTCTTTCTGAGACCTGGGTCCTAGAGAGTTGAGTCTGGTATTTTACAACCACCTAAAACTTATCAGAAGTTGAGAATATTTGGATCTTGATATAAATTTGTCTTTACATTTTGTCACATTCTTTAACACTAATTTAACACATTCTCAATGAGAAACATGTATTTCATAATGAAATAAAAATACAATATAATAAATTAAAACATGCCTGAAAATTAGTAGAGAGTAAATCAATTCTGAACAATACAGCATAAAGATTTAATATTATTTTTAAGTAATATTATTCGGTAATAGTAATTACCAAATAGTAAAATATATATAAACTCATAATTTACTTTGATCAGTAAACATTTTGTTTTCCCATGTTTGGCAATACATGTTGACTATATTTGAATTATAATGACACAATTAATTAATTAATTACAGAAAAGAAAATGATAACACATGAAGACGGAAAAATCCAAAAAATAAATGCTGAAAGATGTATTCCTAACAAACCATCATGAATTTATTTTTGCACAAAGAACATTAATTTTGATAAAAGCCAAGTTAAGCTACATATAAACATCACTGTTTATGTTTCTGCAAAAAACAGAAATTAATTGGTAATTTATTTTTTATATGTTAAGGTTCATGTGATAAATTACCTAGTTGTTTATTCTTTAGATCATTTTTTAACCCTTACTACTCACGTGGGCAATGTGTCTCATAAAGTCTCCAGAAAATGCAAACTCCACCCTGTAGGAGGCGCTGTGTTAAAAACGCCTGGGTCCTGAGAGTGCGGTCCTGAGAGTGCGGTTGGTTCTCCAGGTCTGCAGGTATACCCTTCTCATCTCCTTCAACCCCTTCGGCTCCTACAGCCCCTTTTTATTGTCTTGCTCCCCCGCCCACATCCACATTCATCCAATCACATTCATTCACTAACTGGAGCACCAATTTAACACAGAACACATTAACAACGCTGGTCGCTACACTATATATTTTTAAGGAGAGTGAATATTGAAAGTTATTTAAGGTTTAAGTTGATTTATTGTGGAATAATATTCCTGTTTTTTTATTATTCATAATAAAGCTAAAAAGTTAACAGTTTTAACTCTTTAAAAGTTGGCATTCTGCTAGTTTTTTGGGACTAATTTGGCATTTACTGAGTTTATTTGGAGTTTAGCTAATATTTCAGCTACATGCTAGCAATTTTGGCTAATTTAGGTTGGGTTTTGGTGTTTTTTTGAGGCTAATTTGACATTTAGCTAATATTTTAGTTGGATATCAGCTTCAGCGTTTTCAGCTATCAGCACTATCACCTTCAGCAGCCAAATTCACACTAGCATTATCACAGGTAATGCTATATATCTGCTTCATAATTATGTTAAAAAGTTCATTTTAGTTTCAGAGTGTTCAATAAATGTTTATCCTGTTCGACCTGTGACCTAAAGTGTCTTTCGGATTTTGGAACTTGAGGTAACGTGAGGTCAGGTGTGCTGCCATATAAAGGCTGAAAAAAAGCACAAAAACTCCCAAATATTCTGAGTTTTGTTTATAAGGAAACTCACAATTTAAGCAAAAATTGCGTTGAGAACTATTTAGCAGAACGTCGGAGTGTGGTTGAGAGTAAAATGACCTCAGCAGCGAGTAATCCGCTCTAAAGCTGTTGTAAGTGGGATGAGCTAAGCACAAGAGATCAACAGACGGCGTCTCTGCAGAGGAGACTCCTCCTCTTTGGGATTCACGGTGGATGAAAATGAAGAAAGTCTTTTCGCCTGCAGGAAAACTTTTTTTGCCGTTTTAGAAGAAGAGCGGAGTCGACCTGCGTTCGGAAAGGTCACAGATCCCGTCACGGTGAGTCTCTAAACTCCGTCATCTGCTGGTCGTACGACACCGAAGAGTTCGGTTTGCAGGAAGATCTTTTATTGGAGCTTTTAAAACCTTAAAGTTACAAATGAAACAAACAGTAAAAATCTCATCCTTTGCTTTGAATTCTTGTTTGAAGTTACTGGGTTTGTAGTTGTGATCAGAAGGAGAAGTTCCTCCAGCAAACAGAAACACATGTGACGGAGGTGAATGGCAGGTGGGTGGTTCTGCTTTTAGCTGTGCGGTAAATGCAGCAGCAGCAGAAGCAGCAGTTCCTGCTGATCCACCTAAGTGGCCTTTTGAGCTCATGATGCCACACGTCAGACACGCTCATAATCCCTGACTCCAGTCACCCTGCAGTCGACCTGTGACTCGCCAACGTGCCAAATCTAAAGCCTGAAACAGCGCACGGTGTGACGCACCAACGGGACCGGCCCGACGCCAGGGGTCTGCAACCTTCAGCATTTAAAGAGCCAATCGGGTCCATTTCTCACCAACCACAACTCAGCGGGAAAAACAGAAAGTCTGTTGTATTTATGCTACTTATTATTTTGATAAATATCAAATTATTGTGTTTTTGTGCATTAATGAAACATACATTTAAAAGAAAATATAATTTTTTTCCAAATATGAAATAGGTTACAACTTTTGACATGACTTCCTTTCAAAATAAAAGAGATACGATTGTGTCAGAGCCGGAAATGTTGGGTTAGGTACTTTAATGTCAGCGGTACTTTAAGAAAAATACATATGTGTTATTTATTTAAGCTTACTTTAGCCAAAACAGCTAGATGTAGCTGAAATATAAACTAAACTCCAAACAAGCCTTAAAAATAAAAAAAACTCTAAATTAGCCAAAACAGCCAACATGTAGCTGAAATATTAGTTAAACTCCACAAAAATCTGTAAAAAACGAAAAAGCCTAAATTAGCCAAAACTAGCTTTTAGCTGAAATATTAGCTAAACTCCAAACAAGCCTTAAAATTGAAAAAGCTCTAAATTAGCCAAAACAGCTAGCATGTAGCTTAAATATTAGCTAAACTCCACAAAATCCTTAAAAATTGAAAAAACTCTAAATTAGCCAAAATTGCTAGCATGTAGCTGAAATATTAGCTAAACTCCACAAAATCCTTAAAAAATGAAAAAGCTCTAAATTAGCCAAAACAGCTAGCATGTAGCTGAAATATTAGCCAAACTCCAAAAAAATCTGTAAAAAACGAAAAAGCCTAAAATAGCCAAAACTAGCTTTTAGCTGAAATAGTAGCTAAACTCCAAACAAGCTTTAAAAACTGAAAAAAACTCTAAATTAGCAAAGCTAGTATTTAGCTGAAATATTAGCCAAGCTCCAAAATAGCCTAAAACATTTAAGAAAGCCTAAACTAGCCAAAACAGCTAGCATGTAGCTTAAATATAAGCTAAACTTAAAAAAACTGGAAAAAGCCTAATTTAACTAAAAAAGCTAGCTACATAATTGGCCTGACTCCCAAACAGACTAAAAAACTAAAACCTAAATATGACAAAAAAAGCTACAAAATATAAGGTAAAATCCTAAAAAAACAGAAAAATACTAAATTAAAAAAAAAAAAAAATAGCATTTAGCTGAAATGTTAAACTCTAAAATAGCCTAAAAAATCTTGGTAAATGCCAAAATAATTGATAGCTGAATGACGGGGTTGAAGAGATTCGGACGGACAAAAAAAATCGTACAGAAAGATAAATGGATCATTATAAAATAAATTCTCCACAGCTTTCAACAATATTATACGTCTGTTCTGGAAGAGAATGAAAGCGTGCAGTCGTGGAAAAGTCCGTTTCTGTTTGTGCATTTGTTCTAGATGTAAAGCAGGTTTCGAGGTTTTACGGGTTCTTTTGGAGGATGGCCTCCGCAGCAGAAGACCCCCATCTGGGCTCGGGTCCAGATGAGGACGAAACATCAGGAAGGGACACCGACTCCGACAGCATCCTCTCTGATGACTCGGTGCTCCCAGACTACACACCAGAAGTCACTATTAACCCGACAGCCTGCAGCCTGTACGAGGCGTGTCTGCGCAACGATGCCGTTTGTCTGCAGAGGATCCTGGAGGGCGGAGTCTCAAAGGAGGCGGTCACGGAGCTCGATAACAACGGCAGGGTGAGAGCTTCACCTTCTGATGGAGACTCGGTTTCTGATTGTCACTGACCCACACACCTCACATAACATGCATGTGACATGTCAAGGGTCGAGGGCCGGATGTGACCAAGTTCTATCCGGCCCTCCAGATCATTTTAATTTATTGCTATTAATAGCCCAATAATATCACTCATTTCTAACTTGTATAATTTTGACAAAATATAATTTTATGGAGGGTAAAATATTGAAAGTTATTTAAGATTTAAGTTCATTTATTTTGGAATAATATTCCTGCCTTTTTATTATTCATAATAATGTTAAAAAGTTAGTTTTAAAAATTAGCATTCTGTTAGCTTAGGGGAATATTTTGGCATTTATTAAGATTTTTTAGGCTATTTTGGAGTTTAGCTAATATTTCAGCTACATGCTAGCTCTTTTGGCTAATTTAGGCTTTTTTTTTTAAAGCTTTTTCGGCTGTTTTGAAGTTAGGCAAATATTTACAGGCTAGCTGTTTTGGCTAATCCAAGTTTATTTCTTAGTTTTTTCGGGTGCTTTGGCTAAATTTGGCTTTTTAACCATTTTTATGCTATTTTGGAGTTCAGCTATTTTTTCAGCTACATGGTAGCTTTTTTGGCTAATTTAGGCTCGTTGTAAGCTTTTTAGGCTGTTTATGAGTTTAGCTAATATTTACATGCCAGCTGTTTTGTAGTTAGGTCATTTTTTAAACACTTAAAACTGTTTTAGCTAAATTAAGCTTTTTTTAGTTTCTAGGCTATTTTGAAGTTAAGCTATTTCTTCAGCTATATCCTAACTGTTTTGGCTAATTTAGGCTTTTTTAAAGCTTTTTAGGTTGTTTTGAAGTTAGGTTAATATTTACAGGCTAGCTGTTTTGGCTAACCCAAGTTTATTTCTTAGTTTTTTCGGGTGCTTTGGCTAAATTTGGCTTTTTTTTTAACCATTTTTATGCTATTTTGGAGTTCAGCTATTTTCTCAGAAACATGGTAGCTGTTTTGGCTAATTTAGGCTCTGTAAGCTTTTTAGGCTGTTTAGGAGTTTAGCTAATATTTACATGCTAGCTGTTTTATAGTTAGGTCATTCTTTAAACACTCAAAACTGTTTTAGCTAAATTAGGCTTTTTTCAGTTTCTAGACTATTTTGAAGTTAAGCTATTGCTTCAGCTACATCCTGTTTTGGCTAAACTAAGTTTTTTGTTGTTTTTTTAGGCTAATTTGGCATTTAGCTAATGTTTTAGCTGGCTAGTTTCAGTGATTTCAACTATTAGTTTCAGCGTTTTTAGCTATGAATTTCAGCATCTTTAGCTATCAGCACTAGCATCTTCAGTGGCCAAATTTAGCTTACAGCGTTCACACTAGCATTATTGCAGGTAATGCTATATATTTAGTTCATAATTCAGTAAAAAAAAGTTCCAGTTTTAAAATTTTAATAGTGTAACTTTAGAGTATTTAACCGCGTCCTGAGGTGTGTTTTGGCCTCTTCTGCGTTTGAGTTTGACACTCCTGCCTTACATTGTCTTTACCTTCAGAATTGTTTGATGATGGCTTGCTGCAAAGGTTTCATCGACATCGTACACGGACTCCACCACTGTCCGTTTGTAGACATAAATCACCAGGACAACGAGGGAAACACAGCGCTGATGATCGCAGCTCAAGCAGGTGAGGAGTGACTCCACGGTCTGAACTCAGTCTGTGATGCTGAACCTCTGATCTCTGCAGGTCACATCAGCACGGTTATGTACCTCCTGAACTACTTTCCTGGAGTCGACACGGAAGTTAAAGACTGCAGAGGGTTCACGGCCCTCATCAAAGCGGCCATGACGGGACGCGATGACGTGGTGGCGGCCCTTGTTATGGCTGGTGTGTAAGAACACGAAACACCCATAAACTTTTACTCATATGTTCAACTTTTAAAAGGCACATACCATGAAAAAAAACATTTTTTGAGCTTTTAAAGTGCATTACATTGTTCAATCCTCACCATAAAGAACTCCAAAGCGGTATTTTGATCCGTTCACGCATTTCTGACCTGCGCTCTCAGTGTCAGCCCTTTCCATACCCACGAAAACAAACGGGTCCCCACGAGCTGATATATCATAAATAATTTGTTTTTAGTGTTCAACACTGCAAGTCCAGGAGGAGACAAGATCAGTTTAAGGCAGGGGTGTCAAACATACGGCCCGCGGGCCACATCCGGATCAACAGATGGCTTAATCTGGCCCAGTGGCCCAGTCGGAAAGTGAAAAACATATAGTGATGTTAGGGATTTTGACCCATTCCTGTGGCAAGTTATAGTTCTTTAAAGTCCTCCCATGACATCTCTTTTTTAATAAAAAAAAGTTCCCAGTATTGTTTTAATTATGATTATGGAGTTTTTAACCAAAATCCTACAGTCTAAATGTCTTTAAAAGCTATTTTTCATGTTGATCTGAAACCTCTGTGTTCTAATAATCTCCTCTGAGGGGTCGTGGCTTTTGGAGCTCCGCCCCGATCCGTCCTCTGTCTGATTATGACAGCTCGCTAGTGCAAATCTCCATAAAAACATCCATCAATCTGGGTTCTGATCCGGATGTCAGCTCAGATCTTCATGGACAGAACTCCTCCAAAATCCTGATTCTTTCTCCTTCCAGTTCACCAAAGACTCTTTGATGTTTCTTGACGTTGCTTTGATCAAATCCATTCAATCCATTCTGGTTTCTCTCAGAGAGCAGAAAAATAATGACGAGAGTCTAACATCCAAATGCTCTTTCATTCATTTACAATCCTTTCCAAGTGCGTCAATGATCGATGAGCCGCCGTTCACATTTCCGTGGTCACATCAGATGCAAGACAGCTCCGTGGAGTCCTGGTGGAGAATTTCCAGAGGTCACGCAGGTCCGTGCTAATCCAGATTCCCAGCCCTGCTACCGTAAGTATTGGATGAAACTCACACCAAAAATCCAGTGATGCTGATTGGACCACAGAAATGTGAACGGCGGCTCATTTGACTGCAGTCAATGTGAAGATAGCATCTTCTCTTCTCCAGAACCTGAACTAGACACGCTAGCCGGACCAGATGAAGGTTTAGTGCATGTGCAGCAGAAAGAAGATCATTCATGAAAAACAGTTTGATTGACAGAGATTTAGATGCGAAAACGAAATAATATATTTGTTCTTTTTCAGAAGAAAAATGACACACAGACATGTTAAAAAGTCAGAAAACAGGATTTTCATCAACTTTAAAGAAATGACCACAATCCGTCACTAGGGGGAGCAAAGAAAACGCAAGACATGCAATAACAAGAGATCAAGAAATAAACACAATAAACAAAGTAATAAGTAATTAGGCTACTAGGTTGATTGATGCATTTTTTCAGACTCAGAAAAAAACAAAAACAAAGCTACAGATTTGACTACAGATTATTACGCCATCATGTTACTGGTCCGGCCCACTTGAGATCAGACGAATGCGGCCCTTGAACCAAAATAAGTTTAACACCTTTTGGTTTAAAGGATCATTCAGAAGGAATTATCACATCTTAACCAACATCCAGTAATCTCGAGCTTACTAGTTATCCTGGCTAGTTGTAGATAAGCCACTTGTTTATTTCTATTTATATGCTACAAAAATCTATGAAAAACCTTTTTATTTAACACATTGGACATGAATGTCCCTCATTTGATGATAAAAACTTTAAGTATTTGCTGTTTTTTATCCCTTTTATCCTCCAGGAGCCGACATACATGCGGTGGACTCCACCCGTGGAAAATGTGCTCGGGACTGGGCCCTCAAAACCGGTCGCTACGAGACCCTCCATCGTCTCCGCCGCCTCACGGCGAGGCCGAGAGCGGAGCAGTTCTGTGAGAACTATGTGGCCGAGTGGCCCGAGCTCCGGGAGAAAGTCTCCAAAGCCACGGCTCAGAAAAGCCCCGCAGAGAAAATCACATCACGAATCAAAAACTCCTTTGGATTCAGCTTTCCACGCGATCCCCAAGACAACGGGGTCTTTGACCACATGGTGCGCATGACCACCAGCGTCCACAGTCCTCTGGTGTCTACGGGATGCCGGCCGCTCTGCCCCACCAGTCCTCCAGAAATGGGAAAGAGGCGACTGGCCGTGGCGGAGCTGCTGCAGAAACACCCGCCGAAGGAGCTGGAGGAAAGTTCAGTGTGCCACAGCAACGGCTCGGTGTGCCACGTCATCCCCTCCATCCACTCGGCAGAAACCATAGCCGCCACGTGCTGCCCCGACACCGAGCGGCGGGGCAGCATCCTCTCTCTGGCCTCCACCAAGGTGGCCAGCACGTTCGTTCCCCGCAGCATGGCGAGGAGGAACAGCGTGTTCCCGTCTGGGTGCATCCCTAAAATCAGCGTGGACAAGCCTGGGGAGGCCACGCCGAAGAAGGAGAAGAAGAAGAAGAAGAAAAAGGAGAAGGGGTTTCTGGAGCCCCCCAAGTGGAAATATAAGGAGCAGAAAGAGGAGAAGAAGAAGGAAAAGAAGAAAGCTGAAAAAGAAGAGCAAAAGAAAGATAGTAAGAAGAACAAACCATAGGTTTCTGCCAAGTCTTCTCCAATCAAGAGAGAAATTATATCTTTGCTCAGGATCAAATGAAATACGAGTTTTTATAAACAATATTTGCTTATTGAGAACAGAAAATGTGTTTCTTTTATTAATGTATTAAGTTGATGAAGATCATTAGATTAACGTTTGATTAATCAAACAAAAATATATGTAATCATAAGCTTATTACACATTCTCTTCCATTATAAGACATTTTTTACAAATATATCATATTCACTTAGGAAATGTAATTAATTTAAGATCCTTTTGTAAAGTGGCGAAAGTATAAATCTGTGTTCTGTTCACCTCATGCAGTAAGAAAGTTTAAAAAAATGAGTTGTATTTGATTTGCCAATATTGTGCCCTTAAAACATGTTCTGTTTGTGAACGTTGAGAGTCCATAGAGTCATTTTGATTCAAGTTACCAATAAACACAATGGAAAACATGACATATCTCTTTATTTAATTCAAAACATCAGTATTGTAGATTGTATTGCTGCAGATCATTTTGTAGTCATCTAAATGTGAAGATTTAATGAAACTCAAATTAGTGACTTTATGTCTCGTTTCCACTGGGCGGTCCGGACCAGACCGGTTTAGAACGGTCCGGTTCAATTCAAGTGAGTGTTGGACCATCAAAGCTCATGGGGGGGTGCAGACCGATGACGGAGCTGTGACTACAGAGAAAGAGAAGCTGCATCAGCTGACTAAGAAAGAGAGGGAAAATGAACAAGATAACCATGGAGGATCATTATGATCCAGATCAGGTGATTATTCTGGATGAAGTCGGTCTCTACGCCATAGAACAGTCTATTGTTCTGAATTAAAAAGAAAAAAAATCTCTATGTTGAGCAAAACTTAAATGTTCTTCATCAAGAAACGGGAGGGGGTAAGACAAAACGTGGATGGTGAGACAGAACGTGGGGATGGATGAAAACAAAAACGGGGTGGGTGAGACAAGAAACGGGGATTGGCGGTGAGACAGAAACCGGGGAATGGGTGAGACAAACGGGGATGGGTGAGACAGAAACGGGGAATGGGTGAGAGAAACACGAGATGGGTGAGACAGAAACGGGGTGGGTGAGGATGAATGAGTGAACAGAAACGGGGGATGGCTGTGAACAGAAAGGGGTGGGTGAGACAGAAACGGGGATGGGTGAGACAGAAACGGGGATGGGTGAGACAGAAACGGGGATGGGTGAGACAGAAACGGGGATGGGTGAGAAAGAAACGGGGATGAGTAAGACAGAAACGGGGATGGGTGAGACAGAAACGGGGATGGGTGAGACAGAAACGGGGATGGGTGAAACAGAAACGGGGGATGGGTGAGAAAGAAACGGGGGATGGGTGAGAGGAAAACGCGGTGGCGTGAGACAAAAACGGGGGTCGGGTGAGACAGAAACGGGGATGAGTAAGACAGAAACGATGGGTGAGACAGAAACGGGGATGGGTGAGACAGAAACGGGGGATGGGTGAGACAGAAACGGGGGATGGGTGAGAGGAAAACGAGGTGGCGTGAGACAAAAAACGGGGGTCGGGTGAGATGAAAAAGGGGGATGGGTGAGACAAACGGGCGTGTCTCCCGTCTCCAACCCCTGTGAATAAGGGTGAATACTGTAAGTAAAGAATTTATTCTTAGCAAGGGGGTGAATTTAGATGAAAAGAGGACAAAACTTTCGGTTTGGATCTTGGGTCGGACGCTTCCTGCTGCCGGAAAACCTCTCCACCAATCGTGAGTAACATCGTGTGACGAAAGAAGCTAACGGGTCCATTCCATTTTTCTACTGACCTACGACCAACGGGGGACCAGAAATGGTACCAGTTGGTTCAGCTTAACGGATCCATTTTGTAATGGGAACGCTCCAAAGTCTGTTGGGACCACTCAGTGGAATGAAGCACTGGTAATCCTTTGGCTAACCAGTGTTAGCTGCTGTGCTTGTACAGTACAGTACTAAAGCAGATATGGTGCACAGAACTCAAGCAAAGGTGTTTTAGGCCTTGAATAGAATCTACAATATCCTTCTAAAGTTAAAGTTTTACTCTGATCATCTTTTGATCTCTTTTCGAATCGTTCCCAGTGGTCTTCTAATCATGATGATGTTGTTTGGACCAAAATCAAGAACCTGACATTCACCACTGAGTTGTGGGTGGGACTACCAACAAAGACCAACCCCGCCCTCATCATGTCTAATTGGAAACAAATCAGATTCTGAGACACATTTAAAGCCACTTCAGTTTCCATTAAAGAAACATTGAAATAAGTTTTCTAAACCAGGCTGTTAGGAGGTATTCATGTGTAATATTTAGGGCTGGGTTGATCAAATTGATTTGAATCAATTTAAGCTTCATAGATTGATAAAAATAAAGATCGATCTAGAACATAATGCTAAAGTCCGCTAGCTTGATGCTTATATATCAGGGGTATTCAACTCCAGGCCTCGAGGGCCACATTCCTGCAGGTTTTCCAACATACCCGTTTCTGGCATGCTCCAATTGGTTGGACACACCTGAACCAGGTAATCAGTCATGAGTAGAGTTTGGATATCTGGAAATTATGCAGACACTGTGGCCCTCGAGGCCTGGAGTTGAATACCCCTGTTATATATAATGGTGACTAAATGAACGTCTATATAAACTCACATGCAGGAAAATTCCAAATTCTTTTAAAGGAGATATTTTTAAAGTACCCATTTATGGTCTAAAGCAGTTATTTGCTTCTTCTGGAAAAAGGTGCAACACTATAGTAAGAGCTCCACCTAGTGGTCAAACTGAAAGATCCTCCAGGAGAAGCAGAACAATGTCAATGAACATTTTTGTTCTTTAGAGAAACCATGTAACAATTTCATTTCACTAAAACATATGGTATATTAGTAAATTATTTCTAAACAAATGTTTCTAAATGTGTAAACTCCAAATTAAATAGAATGAAATCAATTTTGGACATTTTAATCGATACCCAGCCCTAGTAATATTTGACTGGAGTCTGCTAGAAACCTGCCTCTAGTGGTCATTTAAGGAACTGTTCCATAATCATATGTGGCTATTTTCAACAACTTTGTGCTGTTTTTTTTTTCCAGTTTTAAAGCATAAATGTAATCTAAACATAATGCCTGGTGTTGAATGACAAACCCTGAAGATGTTGTGCAGTTCTATCATTCAAGCCATTTGTTTGCATTCATTATGAGCATTAATTCAGCGTTCACAAACTCTGCATTCAGTCTGCATGAGCAAACTTATGAAACAAAGGCTGAAAGACGAGCGGCATCAGTGCTGAGCGCACACCATCCAAACCGAACCACCTCCAGGCACAGCTGCCGTGTTTGTTTACATGTATGCCACAGACAATCAGAATATATTATATAGTCTGTTCTGTCTTTAGCTATTTTTTCATGTTTCATGTTTCTTTTATCTTGTAGAACACTGAGATTGTTATATTGTTCACTTATTCTGCTTCAGTTAATTTATTGTGTAGAAGTGTGGGGTAATACATAGAAAAACAAATTTAATGCCTTTATGTTTGATGCAGAAAATAATTATTAGAATAATAAAGTTGGCTATAGGGAAAGCACACATATATTATTCGTCAAGTCTGGTCTTTTAAAATTTGAAGACTTAATAGAACAACAAATTCTGTTAGGAATGTTTAAAGTTAAAAACAGAGAGTTTGCTTCGGTTGTTTGTTTTTAGTTCTGAAGATTTAAATCATAGAAGGAGATTTGATTTAAAGTTCCCAGTTGTTCGCACCACTTTAAAACAAACGTGTTTTTCTTTTATTGGTGTTAAACTTTGGAACTTACAAAAAAATGATTTGAAAAGTTGTACAAATATTCTTCAGTTTAGGAATAAGTTTAGGAGAATGAAATTGGAAAGTTATGTCAAAAGTAGTTGATTTCATCTGATTTAATTTTCTTTCTGTTTTATTATTTTGTTTGGGTTGTGAATGGCCATCTAAACTGTATATTTGTTTATACATATGAGTATTTTTGTTCTAGCAGGGGCAGGCACAAAATAAGGACATTGTTCTTCCATCTGCTCCCTTTCATTCTTGAAGTTGCAGGACTGTGTTGTATTCTGTATTTGATTTTGTGTTTTGATGTTCCTGATGCTTCTTGAAAGGAAACAAATAAAGAGAGAGAGACTAATTTCTGCATCTGTAAAATTACCTGCATGAAGCCCAATGAGGCTAAATTTCTTTGTGATTTTGGGCTTTATAAATAAAATTGAATAGAATTATTTACAGAAACTACATCAGATCATCAATAGCGGCTCCTCGTTTTGGTTAAAACATGAATCTGGATTTCTGGGAAAATATCTCTTTTTTTATTTAAATGCAAGAAAAACTTCAAATGTTTTAACTATAATATAAACTTAATTTATTCGCTGTTGTAAATTTAGCTTTTGGAATTAAAACAAAAAAATAACAGGTTTATAATCTGTAATGTTGGTGCATTTGAAAGCTAATCGTATAACTTTAATGTAGCCAAACTAATAGTTGGTGAAAGCTTGAAAATAACAAACGACAGTCATGCTCAGGCAAAATTTAAAGATATTGTCCATTTAAAGGACGCTAATGAATAACTCTTTATTGCTTTTAAATTATAAATTCAGTGTGGATGAGAACAAAACCTGTGCATTTACAGAGTCGATGGATTCCTTCTTAATAACAACAATAAACGACAGACATGCTGCTCTGTGGTGACTTTGGGTTATTTGGCCATAAAAGAAAAACATAATAAAAATGAACCTTTAGTATGACTTTTTTATGGATTCTTGACTGATAAAAACATTTGATTTAATATAATCCTAATTTGACCAAAAAGATGTTTTACACAAACATTTGAAGCAACTATGGAAAAAAAGTGTTCACAATATAAATACATAAACCCAAACTGTGGGTGAAATAAAAGCAAAACAGACGTTTCGTTAAACATGAAGTTTTACAAGATAATGACAAAAATAATGATTTGATTAAAGATGCTAAGAAATAAAAAGTCACAAATCAAATGGTTGGGAAATATTCTAAGAAATTCCATCGTTGAAAAGAAGGATGACTAGAGGAGAAGTTTGTTTCTGCTGGTTTTAACTTCCTACAATGTCACTCCAAAGGTGGACGCATCAGTGCTGCTGTTGAGGGTCAAAACTTCAACTACATTCATGAATGAAAGAAGATTTTCTTTCACTGAAAATGCTTTTTAAAGCTGCAACAGTCCAATCTTTTTAAGATAATAAATCATAAAGTAAAAAAAAAAAGAAAAAATTAGAGTCACTAATTAAAGCAATTTTAATAAGATAAGATAAAAACTTCCAATCAAGCTAAATAAAGGGCAAAAACAAAATAACTGAGTATGAATGATCTAAAAAAAAAAAAATTCAAATTTTGTGGAATATAATTCTGTCAGAGTAACAGAGAAATCCATTGACATGTGGATTCATTTAAAGTGACCCGGTTTTCTTGTGCTTTCCACCTACCTCTTTCACATTCTTCACTCTTTTCCTTTCAGGTTTGTTTTTTCGCTTCACATGTATTGATTCTACTACATTATGCTAACGAGAATGGAATACTGTTATTACATAATCAAATCTAACAATGTGATTATTGATTACATTGACAGGAATAGGTTAAATATGGGGTGTTTTTGGAGCCACGGTGGTCCCAGTCGTGCCGCTCTCATTTTTAATGCGAGCTCCATCATCATTTTGGCAACATTCAAGTAGTTTTAACTGAAAGATTTTAAAATGCGTTTCTGTAAAAATGTTTACAATTCTGAGTAATAAGTGGAAAAAACTCAGTCAATAGGACTGGAGTTACTTTGCTTAGAAGAAACTGGAAATGGGAGGCAGATGTTAGCATTAGCATTAGCATCTGACGGCTCTTTTGACCGATGTAGTGTTCAGTTCAACACTTCATGTAGTGCAGCGTATGCTGGAAAAACTCCTGGTTTAGGGTTAGCCTCACCCATTTCCTCTGCTACTATGATTGTTATCATGACATCATCAAACTTGATCAACCGGACGTTTCAGCAGAAGGAAAAGATGTGTGATGAAACAGTTGACATTTTAAGTTAGCCTTCTCACATGCGTCTTCCTCCCCCCTTTGCGCTGGTCTCTTCAGAAATCACACGATCTTAAGCTGAGCCTGTGGATAAACAGATCCAGAGTTAAGATTCATCAACAAACAAAAACATTCAAATGTAGACATAGCATAAAAACTAGAGGTGTAACAATGAATCAATTAATAATCTGAAACCAATCAGTGTGGAAGAATGTTCATCAGGATGTATTCAGAGAGGAAAAGTCAGTTGGTTCAGATCAAGTTCTGAAGATTGCATCTCCTTTATTTATCTGATTTCTGTGCTTCTTTTTGGTGCAGTGCGATTCGCGTGTTGTTTCTCCAGGTGGAGTGTTTGTACTCCTGTTCCTAGCCGTGGGCCGCGCCCCTGGCTCGGCCGTGGACCGCGCCCCTGGCTGGGCCGTGGACCGCGCCCCTGGCTGGGCCGTGGACCGCGCCCCTGGCTGGGCCGTGAACTGCGCATATGGCTCAGCCGTGGACCGTGCCTCTGGCTCGGCTGTGGACCGCGCATTTGGCTCGGCCGTGGACCGCGCCCCTGGCTGGGCCGTGAACCGCGCATTTGGCTCGGCCGTGGACCGCGCCTCTGGCTCGGCCGTGGACCGCGCCCCTGGCTCGGCCGTGGACCGCGCCCCTGGCTCGGCCGTGGACCGCGTCTCTGGCTCGGCCGCGGACCCCGTATATGGCTGGGCCGTGGACCGCGCCTCTGGCTTGTCTCTGCTGCGAACCTTGCCCCTATCTGTCACCCAGTCCTATCTGGCAAAACTGTTTTCAAATACGTAGTTCTAGCGTTAGATAAGCTAACTCTTCTTTAATAGTCCTGGTAAATCACCTGTCCGTCCTGGGAGAGGATCGCTCCTTCATGTGGACATCCCGAAAGTTTCTCGTTTCATGAATCAGGTTTTTTTTAGCGCACACCTCGCGCTAGCATAATTTAAACTAATTGTTCGTTCACATCGAATGGATTCAATGTCTAATTTTTTTGACAAGCCAAGTAGCTGTCACGGTTGTCTTAAAGTTTTGTTCTAAAGTCTGCGGGATTACCGTGTGTGTGGGAGGAGCTTCAGTCAAAAACTTTTCTCGATAGATATCAAGTTTATTTCATTTTAAGAGCTGATTGAAAGCATCGGTACAGATTTCTATTACTGGTTTCAAAGAATTTCCCAGTTAAAAGTAGCAACAGGAGAGAACCACTCCGTAATGGACTTGCTGGTACCGTCACTGAACAAACTATGGCAAGCCAAAAGTGTCAAAAATCACCAGGAAAAGCAGCGTGGAAGTGCCACGTTTTACAGATAATTATTATTTAAAACATTTAAATGTTCCCACAGTTAGTTTCAATAAAGAAATTAATACTAAAAAATAATTGTAACTGTTTTATTTATGATTTAATTTTTAAGGAATAATCCAGATAGATTTGTTATTTTCAACACTATTTTGAATCATTCTTTTCTCACAGTTTTTGTAGATTTGGTCTAAAGACATGTAAATATAATCAGAAATTATGTTTTAATATTTTGTTTGTGTTCAAAGTTTAAATATGTTTTGTTTTAATAAATAAACCTTAATGACCAAATGTTTTGTTGCTGCATATATAAATATTGTGTATGTGAAGTACTTTAAATGCTTATTGAATATATGATTTGAAGCATTTCCAAAAATTAATTTAACTTTTATATTGTCGTTTTTAGTCGCTTTTTTTTTTTTTTTTACCGTCACTGATCCGAACTGTGACCCTAAAACCGTGACACGATCCGAACCAGGAGTTTCCGTTACACGCCTATAATTAAGTAATACTTACTTTTAAAAAATACCATTTAATTTCTGTTCTTTTAGTCCTCAGCAGTCTTACACTGCTGGGTTTTGTTATTTTAGTTTGGGGTTTGGTAGTCTTGATTTGAGGGCTTTGTTTATTTGTTTTCTTTAGGTAGTTTTGGTTATGGGGAGCTGCTGACTCCGACAGTCGACATGGTTGGGTCTGCAGTCTCCAGGATTTATTTTACGTTTGGCCACGGAGCCACAATGGAGAGCTTAAAGAGACACGTGGATCTGGAGCTGCAGGTTACAGACCTCTGGTTTAGTAGTAAATAGACATAAACACAAGTTCAATAAACTTGTTTGGTAGATATAGACAGTGGACGCAAAAACATATTTTTGGCACAAATGGAACCCCATACGACCGAGCCTCAGTCAGACTGTTTGAGACCTTAAGCGGACCAAATGTGTCCCGTTTGAATACACCCTAATTCTTGTTTACTTGTTTGTTTGTACACGTATTAAATTAATTAGCTTGAAAAAATACAAGGAATCTGGAAAACTTCACCTGCACTGTTCAGGTATTTTGAGTCACACTGGTGGAAGTTTTGGCTGAATCGGATCGTTCAAACTGAACCGATATCGACTATGAATCTTTTCGTCAAACACAAACTTCGTTACACCCCTAATAAATGCCGTACTTACACTCTTCTTTATCCGTTAGAACTAGAGCTTGGAGGATATCCGACAGAGAGACGATTCCCTTAACCACTTCCTGTTCGTCCACCACCACCAGTCTGTGCACCTGAAACAAAGGAAGAGACCGTCCGTGCAGCTGTCTTCTTTTCTACATCTCCAGGCAGACATGGTGGAATAGGAAAGCAGGCCTAACCTCTGCCTCCACCAGTCTGTTGATGATGGCCTCCAGAGTCTCGTGTCTGTGGCAGGTCAGCACCCCCTCAAAGTACTGCGAGCGATGCTGCAGGGCTTTGGTTACGGTCACGTCCAGGTTGTTGTACGTCTTTTCTGCGGCCAGGTTCTGCACACACACACCTCACTGATTAACATCCAAATGTTTGTGTTCAGAAGCAAGTCGGACCGGACCGACTGCGTGGTTCTCACGCAGCCGTGACAAAACAAATCACAGGTTTTTACTTACTATGACGTCAAATTTAGAGTATATGTCCACCACTCGCCCTGCAAACCAGAGACGTCCCGTTACACCTCAAAAAAAACAACAAGAACCGGAGAAGTGGCTTTAAGCAGCCCGCATACCTTTTTCATCCACGACGGGGAGCGCAGACACACGCTGTTCAACGAAAATACCCAGAGCTGTGTACACAGGCGTGTCTTTACGCACCATGGCTATGTTTTTAAACGTTCCGATATTCAACTCCTCCAAAGTTTTGCTCAGGAATGAGGGTCTGGGCATCTCTGATATCTGAAAACAACAGATCACAACCACCATAAGATAACAGTGGAAAAATGCATGTTTGTGCTGATACATTTAAGAATGTTTCCCAGTTCGTTAGAGTTGCTGCTGGGGCTGCCAACATTAGTCGACTAATCAACTATTAAAATAGTAAACGACTAATTTAATAGTTAATTAATCATTACTTTATATTATATGGAGACAGAGTGTAGTAAATCTAAATGTTATCATAGCATTCTGCTAGATTTTTGGATTATTTTGGCGTTTTAGAGACTATTTTGGAGTTTAGCTAATATTTTGGCTACATTTTAGCTATTTTGGCTAATTTATGCTTTTTTTTGTTTTTTAGGCTGTTTTGGAATTTAGATAATATTTTGGCTGAATGTTAGCTGTTTTGGCTAACTTAAGCTTTTTTTTTGTTTTTTTAGGCTAATTTGGACTTAAGATAATATTTCAGCATCATGCTAGCTATTTTGGCTAATTTATGCTTTTTTTGTTTTTTAGGATGTGGAGTTATGCTAATATTTCAGCATCATGCTAGCTATTTTGGCTAATTTATAGTTTTTTGATGTGGAGTTGAGCTAATATTTCACCTACATGCTAGAGCTATATATTTATTTATTTAACAAAGCCCTCAAATCAAGACTACCAAACCCCAAACTAACATAACAAAACCCAGCAGTGTAAGACTGCTGAGGACTAAAAGAACAAAAACAAAAATTAAATGGTATTTTTTAAAAGTAAGCATCACTTAATTATAAGGGTGTAACGGATCGCAAAACTCAAGCTACATGCTAGCTATTTTGGCTAATTTATACTTTTTTTTTTTGTTTTTTAGGATGTGGAGTTAAGCTAACATTTCAGCTACATGCTACCTATTTTGGCTAATTTATGCTTTTTTTTGTTTTTTAGGCTGTTGTGGAGTTATGCTAATATTTCAGCATCATGCTAGCTATTTTGGGTAATTTATACTTTTTTGATGTGGAGATGAGCTAATATTTCAGCTACATGCTAGAGCTAATATTTCAGCTACATGCTAGCTATTTTGGCTAATTTATACTTATTTTTGTTTTTTAGGATGTGGAGTTAGGCTAACATTTCAGCTACATGCTAGCTATTTTGGCTAATTTATACTTTTTTTGTTTTTTAGGATGTGGAGTTAGGCTAACATTTCAGCTACATGCTAGCTATTTTGGATAATTTATGCTTTTTTTGTTTTTTAGGATGTGGAGTTAGGCTAACATTTCAGCTACATGCTAGCTATTTTGGCTAATTTATACTTTTTTTGTTTTTAGGATGTGGAGTTAGGCTAACATTTCAGCTACATGCTAGCTATTTTGGCTAATTTATGCTTTTTTTGTTTTTTTAGGCTGTTGTGGAGTTAGGCTAACATTTCAGCTACATGCTAGTTATTTTGGCTAACTTAGCTTTTAGGCTAATTTGGCATTTCGTTAATATTTTAGGAAACTATCAGCTTCAGCGTTTTCAGCTATCCATTTCAGCATCTTCAACTATTAGCCTTAGCATCTTCAGGGGTTAAATTCAGCTCACAGCATTCACACCAGCATTGTCGCAGGTAATGCTAGTGTGAATAAGCTAATGATGGTTAAGATGCGAGTTTTACATCCACTTTATGCGTGACCCGATTAGTGGACTAATCTGAAAAAATAACGGGTGATTAGTCGGCTATAAAATTAATCGTTTGTGGCAGCAGAAGTTGCTACCCTGCAGTAGATTGCTACTGTAAAATGTGAAACTCTTAACTAAAGACAAACAAATGCAGGTAGAGAAGATCTCAGAGGAACTCACAAACAGCTTCAAGAACTTGAGGATCCTCTTGTGTGTGAGTATATACAGCGTGTTCCCCGTCAGCGGGTCAATGACCGGCAGCCGGTGAATCTTGTTCCTCAGCAGAGACGACACTGCATCATACAAACTACAAGAGACATTTTGGTCAGCAAGCCATTTTAAAATGACCCAACAAACACAAAGAAGTGTACAGCTACAGTTTTTGAATGATGAAAAACAAGACAGAGAGTAAGCCTCTAATTTTCCTTCACAAAATAGCGAGTGTGACTTCCAGTTTATGTGTTTAGAACGACAAAGCTGACAGCTGAGCGCTGTTTAAAGCAATCTTATGTAAATAATGTAAGGTAACCAATTGTAACCGAAATGTGTGGGATATTTATTTAATAAATGTCCTACCTGGTTGTATTTGTTTTCCCCTCTTAGATCAAATGTCAGTATTCCTCCTGCAGAATTCTACTTGTTTGATGATGAAGGTCAATCAGATTTTCTTTTTCTAATTTATGCTAATGCTAACGCTAGATTTCCACGGCGCGGATGAGACGCAGAGCACCAGAAGATCTTTTAGAGTTATTTACATTTCCGTGTTCACAAAATCACTAAAAACAAACTAAAGTCAGACAATTTAAGTCTATCTGACAATAAAGAAAAACAAATAACTTTTGTTATTTTCTGACGTAGCTCCTCTTTGCTGTTGTTTATAACCGTGTCTGATCCCCGAAGCATGTAAACAAGGATCAAAATAATTTGAAATCACCAAAAATATATATAGGTAAATGATTATTCGCACATAATGTTCTAAATGTGCTTTTATTTTGAAAGCTGAGAATACGTGGTTTCATAAAATATTTGCTGTGACACTTTGTAAACATTCTTATTTTTACAATTACCGCCTTAAAATACCCAGAAAAACAACAAATACCTCTGATAACGACAACTAAATTTAGCATTGGGTGCAGATAAAACACCAACATGTGGATCTTGGCTGCTTCTATTACGTGTGACCAATATGAATTTCCATCCGTTTTTGAGCTCAATCGCACTTAAAACACACGAGAACAACATCAAGCAAAACAGAACCCGTTAGAATAATATCGGCTCAAATGAATAAATCAATAAAACATCCAATATTGAAGGATTATTCAAATTTGTATTTAGATTTGTGAACGATCAAAGACAGGAAATGAAAATACATTTCAGCGGGACATTCAGAAAATAAATATTGTACATTTTTCTGTTCAAACTGGTAAGGCTACCTTTTACTATTTACATAAAACTGTCAAACAGCGTTCAGCTGTTCTAAACCTGTAAACCGTTAAGACACTATTCACATTTTCTGCCCTTTTTGTCTGACGTCACAGTGAAAAGGATCCATTAAAAGACCTCGAAACGCTTTTACATCAAAAGATGATTGGAGTGAGACTTTAATATATGCATAAAAACAATAGATTGTATCATCATCAAGACTTTAAACTACTGCTGCTCACCTCGCGTTGGGAGAAATGCTAACCAGAGGTTTGAAGGAGTCTTGAAGGTACAGTTCTATTAGAAACATAAATAAGAAAACAATACTGAGAACGTAGGAATGAATGTACAGCAAAGCGTGTTCCAAGCGGTCCTACCTCTCCATGTTTCAATCTTGTGTTCTTCTAATTCATAAATCTGAACCTGAAAGACAATCCTCTTTCAGTTTGACATTTTCAGGCTCCATCTGCCAACAGGCTAAACTCTCTTACCAACGGTGACTTGTAGTAGCGATGCAGAATGTTAATGAAGTCTGTGATGGTGAGCATCCCTGCAGAAAAAAATCATATAAGCTTTATTGATTCAGGTCGCATCTCTTTGCAATGAACTGAACTAGTGCTGTCACAAACGATTATTTTAATAGTCAACTAATTGCTGATTATTTTTTTCGATTAGTCGACTAATCGGGTCACGCGCAAACTGGATGTAAAGAACAAATCTTAAACATCATTGGCGTTAAATTTGAAGTGTTGAAGCTTTATTCTAACTAGAAATAAAGATTATTAAACCTTCAATGAATCATGCAGCTTCTTTACTTCATTAGTTTATGCTCGACATGGTCACTATTTGTGGGCAGCCCATCCTAACCTTTATTAGCTTTAACGTAACCAGAACCAGATAATGCTAGTGTGAACGCTGTAAGCTGAATTCAGTAGCAAGAGACGCAAGTGCTTATAGCTGAAAACGCTAAAATTAATACCTAAAAACGCTGAAGTTGATAGCTGAAATCACTGAAGCTAATAGCTGAAAACGCTAAAGCTGATAGCTAGCTAAAATATTAGTTAAATGCCAAATTAGCCTAAAAAAAATGAAAAAAAGCCCAAGTCAGCCAAAACATCTAACACACAGCTGAAATATTAGCTAAACTCCAAAATAAACTAAAAATGAAAAAATTCCTAAATTAGCTAAAATAGCTAGCATGTAGCTGAAATTTTGGCTAAACTTCAAAATAGCCACAACAATACCTTTTAATAAATGCCAAAATAGTCCAAAAAGCTAGCATAACACCATTATAACTTTCAACTTTCCTACACTCTGACTCCATATAATATAAAGTAACGACTAATCGACTATTAAAATAGTCGTCGACTATTTTAATAGTCGATTAGTCGTCGATTAGTCGACTAATCGTGGCAGTCCTAAACTGAACACTAAGAATAACCAAACATCTTACCCACAAAGCATTGCTTCTTGCTGTCCCACAGAGGCGCTGCTCTCACCCCATTGGACACCAGAGCAAAGAACGCCTTCTTCACCTGCACAATGATTGACAGTTACCGACGTTCAAGTGTTTCACTGATTGATTGAAAACTTTATCGTACCTGAAGAGACGTGTCAAACACAACTAGCTTGGAGCTGGTAGGTACAAGATCATAGCAGCGATGAGACTTCATAAACCTGGTGTACACATTGTGCTCAGAGTCTGAAGAAATGACAGAAACAAAACATTAAACACACCTCAGTCCCTGTCTGTAACTCCAGATTCATGAGATTTATAGAAAAGTCCATTACCTTCAATAATGGGGTCTTTTTTGCCCTCAAGATCATCAATAGTTACTGGAATCTGGGGAAACAAAATAATAAAATCTAAAAAAAAATGTGGAAGACTGTGCTGTAGACTGTATTAACCAAAGAACCTGAGTAAACATGTTAATGATTATTTAATTAAACCTAATGTTTACTTATTAAAATACGCTTTTTACAGAAGGTCAAAATCACTAAGATGTATCATTTTTTGATTTTTTGTCATTTATAAAACAATTTCTAGCATGAGTTGAAAAAAATAAAAACAAAATTATGAGCATTACTCCTGCTTAAAAAGAGAAATAATTTCCATGTTTGGATAGATTTAAACTAAAAACATGCTAAAGACAGACTTTTTTTATTTTTTTTTTATTTTATTGTTCTTTTTTCAAACACAAAATGAAAATAAAATAAGAATTTGAAAATTACAAATATAAGAATTTAAAAGTACAAAAATACTAAATAAGCATAAGAATCTAAAAATACAAATATAAAAAAATTGGGAAAAAAAAAAACAAATATACAAGTGAAGCAAACAATGTGCTTGAAAAGGAGTGGGTAGAAGAAAATTCTTTTTTGGTCCCACCCCTTTCTACAACATTTTTTTGTTACCTGGTCTATTTATAGTTTTTGGTTTTTTTTTTTCTTTTTCAAAACACTTCAAATCTCTTTGGTTAAAATGTATGTACAATGACATTTGTACATGTTTATACTGATCATGTCAATCCTTGTAAAGATTCAGCAGTGACAGCTTGTATGTTTTTTTTTTAAATATACATAAACTTTTGCTTTGTTTTAAACCTTAATTTAACCCATTCCATAAATCCACACCACAAAATGATAAGACACATTTTCTTTTTTGTTGTATGAGTACATTGTTTTTTTAAATTCAGCTGTTTTCTTAAGTCGGAACATTTACACAGCAAAGCCTTCAGTTGTGTCAGGACGGCTTTTACCACAAACTAATGTTCATTTACTCCAATTTATTAGAAAAACATTTAAATAACTTAATATTGAGCATCCACAGCTGAGTGTTGAGTAGGGCTGCCACGATTAGTCGACTAATCGACTATTAAAATAATCGACAACTAATTTAATAGTCGATTAGTCGTTACTTTATAATATATGGAGTCAGATTGTAGTAAAGTTGAAAGTTATAATAGCATTTTTCCGTTTTTTTAAGGCTAATGTGGAATTTAGCTAATATTTCAGCAGCATTCTAGCTATTTAGGCTAACTTTAGCTTTTTTACATAACTTTCTTTTTTACAATTTGGGCAACTTTGAATAGTTTAGGCTTATATATCAGCCTATGAACTAGCTTTTTGAGTCAAATATAGTATTTTTCCATTTTTTTTTAAGGCTAATTTGGAGTTTAGCTAATATTTCAGCAGCATGCTAGCTATTTTGGTTAACTTAAGCTTTTTAAGTTTTTTTAGGCAAATTTTTTAGATTTAGCTTATATTTCAGTATATGCTTAGCTGTTTTGGCTAATATAGGATTTTTTCCGTTTTTTTAAGGCTAATGTGGAATTTAGCTAATATTTTCAGCATCCACTGCTAGCTATTTAGGCTAACTTGGCTCTTTTTATTTTTGGCTAATTTGGCATTTAACTAATATTTTAGCTGGTTATATTCAACTTCAGTATCTTTACATCCACTTTGGCCATGAACAGATTAGTCGACTAATTGGAAAAAATAATCGGTGATTAGTCGACTATTAAAATAATCGTTTGTGGCAGCCCTAGTGTTGAGTGAGAGTTCACTAGGGGGGAAAAATGTGTTTAATCCAGTTTACTTTAAAACTAAGTACTTTAAAACTATCATAAAAGCCACGCAAAATAACAAAGTAGCTCCTGAGGATACATGTCAAAGATGTACTTTAAAACTAGGAGCACAAGTTACAAACACGTAGAAAGTACTTTTATTGATAGTTTCCTTCATTAAATCACTAACGACTTGTTAGCTAGTTAGCTTCCGTCACGGTCTGTTGTCATTACCTCCTCTCTCGAGCTAACCATTAATTTAAAGGTTTTAAAGTGCGTTTATAGTAACTACAATTTGACCTTTTGGTTTATTAATGTTTGAAAAATATTACAAATAAAATAAATTTCCGAGCCCACATAACAGTGGTGAGACTTCTAAACAAACAAAACCGAAATGTCGCTTTAAACCGAACCTTAAGTACGTAGCTAGCGGCTAACGCTAGCATCGTTTCCAAAGTCGGCTTCGACGATTTTACGAAGAGTTACAAATATATTGTTGCAGGTTTTTAAATGTGTCTAAATAGACAAGAGCCGTTAACTCACGCAATCCATCTTCCATTGCCTGTTCGCCTCCCTTTGACCGGGGTGACCGGAAGCCGCGGAACCGCGTCAACCGACTTCCGCTCCGACCACAAAGGAGCTGCGCATGCGCAGTAGAGAAGTCACTGTAGCAATCTGTGGCGTATGTTTTTTTCTTTTTCTTTTTTTTAATATGTTATATTTCGACCAAACCAGTGGGATATTTACCCATGTTACTCATATTATAAGACATATTCATATTCCTGAAATAAAATTTTATTTTTTCCCCTTTTCCTGCCATGAAAATTATTTACCCATTTGATTGTGCAACCTAATTTAATAACTTACAAGACAAAGAGTATGATGGCGGAAAATGATCCTTAAAAGTCTTTCATGTGTGTGGTCAGTTCTACTTTCGGCTGTTATTAGTGTCAGTGTCCTTTTACTGGTCTATTCAAGAGTAAATATCAAATATATATAATTGACATTTAATTTATATATCATATATAATGTAAACTTAGTCTATTGTAATGTTTTTAACCAATTCTTTTTTTTTTAAAGTCATTTTCTAAGACATAGTTTCGCCAGAACGACGGGAGTTAACCAGAAATTCACCTCTGAGTTGTGGTGAGACTGTTGGCAGAGTAAGCCAACACCCACTTCCCATCATCCCTTTGTTTACTGTCTCAGCCGCTACAGCCCCTCAGAACCTCAATCTGCAATATGGGAGCGATCTAGTCGTACAGTTTCGATCCAGATTCAAGCTCAGACGAAGAAAACAAAGACGTTCATGAATCTATTTGACTGCAAGAGGAAACGCGTCAAAGAATGCATCAGAATGGAGCAGAGTAATTCTATCCAGCCCTCCAAATAATTTCTTTTTATTGTTATTAATGGTCCGATGTTATCTTGCCGACATTTTGTATAATTTTGATAAAGTATATTTTTATGGAGAGTAAAATATTAAAAGTTATTTAAGGTTTAAATAAGACAACATATTTGTTCTTCTCTCCTTATGTACTGTATATATACTGCTCACAAAAATGAAAGGAACACTTCTTTTATTGGGCCTGGCATGAACTAAATGAAACCTGTCTGATAATGTTCTTGTTGGTTCAGCAGCTGAGGTCCTCGTTAATCAATTTCATCTGTATTGGTGTTCATGAATTAACAACAGGTGCACTTCAGTGGCAACAATTAGAAAACCCTCCAAACAGGACTGGTGTTCATGTGGAGGTCATTTCAAGTTTCTCCTCTTGATCTTTTTTGGCTGGTTTTCCACTCGTGCTGATTTTGTCTTGTGTAATTCTCTCTACTGGCAGTATGAGGAGATTCCTTAACCCTACAGAAGTTGCACAGGTTGTCCAACTCCTCCAGGATGGCACATCCACACGTGCTGCAGCAAGAAGGTTTAAGTTAAAGTTAAAGTTAAAGTCCCACTATTTGTCACGCACCTGGGTGTGTGAAATTTGTTCTCCGCATTTGACCCATCCCCTGGGGGAGCGGTGAGCTGCAGACACAGCCGCGCTCGGGAACCATTTGGTGGTTTAACCCCCCAGTCCAACTCCTAAGTGCTGAGTGTCAAGCAGGGAGGCACTGGGTCCCATTTTTAGAGTCTTTGGTATGACTCGGCTGGTAATTGAACCCTTAACCTTCCAAACTCAGGGCGGACACTCTACCACAAGGCCACTGAGCTGGTTTAATGTGTCTCCCAGCACAATCTCCAGAACATGGAGGAGATTTCAGGAGACTGCTGGTTATTCTGGGAGAGCTGGACAGGGCCGTAGAAGGTCCTCAACCCCTCAGCAGAACCCATACTTGCTCCTTTGTGCAAGGAGGAACAGGCTGAGCACTGCTCGTGCCCTACAGAATGACCTCCAGAAGACCACTGGTGTGAATGTCTCTACCCAAACAATCAGGAACAGACTTCATGAAGGTGGCCTGAGGGCCCCACGTCCTGTAGTGGGCCCTGTGCTCACTGCCCAGCACCGTGGAGCTCCACTGGCATTTGCTCAAGAACAACAGAATTGGCACCTTGTACTTTTCACAGACCAGAGCAGGTTCACCCTGAGCACCTGTGATAGACGTGAAAGAGTCTGGAGAACGAGGAGAACGTTCTGCTGCCTGTAACGTGGTTGAACATGACAGGTTTGGTGGTGGGTCAGTGATGGTCTGGGGAGGCATATCCATGGAGGGACGCACAGACCTCTACTGTCTAGGAAATGGTGCTCTGACTGCCATAAGGTATCCAGATGAAATCCTTCAACCCATTGTCAGACCCTACGCTGGTGCAGTAGGTCCTGGTTTCCTCCTAATGCACCACAATGCCCGGCCTCACGTGGCAAGAGTCTGCAGGCAGTACCTGGAGGATGAAGGAATTGAAACAATTGAATGGCCTTCACCATCCCCTGACTTAAACCCAATAGAACATCTCTGGGACATTATGTTTGGGTCCATTAGGCGCCGCCAGGTTGCTCCTCAGACTGCACAACAGCTCAGGGATTCCCTCACACAGATCTGGGAGGAAATGCCACAAGACACCATTGGTCGTCTCATTAGTCAAGCATGCATACAAGCTCGTGGGGGGCACACAAGATACTGAAAAGCATTTAGAGTTGCAGAAATGAAGTTTTGGAGAAAATGGACTATCCTGCTACATCTTCATTTCATTTTTGGGGCTGCACGGTGGCGCAGTGGTTAGCGCTCTTGCCTCACAGCAAGAAGGCCCTGGTTCAAATCCTGGCTGGGGGATCAGAAACACCAACTGGGACCTTTCTGTGTGGAGTTTGCATGTTCTCCCCGTGCATACGTGGGTTTCCACCGGGTACTCCGGCTTCCTCCCACCATCCAAAAACATGCTTCATAGGTAAATTGGTTACTCTAAATTGTTCCTAGGTATGAATGTGTGAGTGACTGTGTGTGTGAATGTGGCCCTGCAACAGACTGGCGAACTGTCCAGGGTAAACCCTGCCTTCACCCATCAGCAGCCAGGATAGGCTCCGGCATCTCCGCAACCCCGAAAGGGATAAAGCGGCATGGAAAATGAATGAAAAAGGATGAATCTTCATTTCACTCTGATTTGATGGTGTCTACACAATTGAGCCTCTGTAGCAGGGGTGGGCAATTGTTTTGACTCGTGGGCCACAAAGGGTTCTAAAATTTGGCATAAGGGCCGGACAAGGAGCAGATGGAAGGAGAGATTGGGTAATCAACCTCATAAACTAAAAAAATAATATGGAATTTAGAGAAAAACATGCTTTAATTTGGATTCAAATTCACATATATTCATTTAAAACAGAAAATTTGGGAGTTTTAATTTCTAAATTTTGATTTTTGTTCTCTTTTGGGTGATCCAATGGGTTGATGTTCTTCAGAGGAAAATGTGAACTCAAAGAAATGCTGCATTTATGTGGTGTAGGAATAATCCGAAAGATCACCATCTGACTCAGAAAAAAACACACACGAACGTCAGAGAAACAACACCATTCATGGGAAGAAACCAGAAATACAATGAAAATAAAACAATAATTAGGATTTTTGATTCAATGTATTTTAATTTGGAGGGCCACATTAAGTAGCTTAAGGGGCCGCATGTGGGCCCCGGGCCGTAGTTTGCCAACCCCTGCTCTGTAGGCTGAAAACTTTTATTTCCATTTAAAGACTTGGTATCATTTTGTTCCTAAGACACTGCTCTGTCGTTATTTGTATAGATATCCAACTTCATATTGAGATCTGATGCATCTAATGTGTTTATTTAAAGTGCTCCTTTAATTTTTGTGAGCAGTGTATTCTACAGGTGGAAGAGATCTATGTAATGGATTGAAGTTAAGAATGTGGTTTGTGGATAATTGCCAGTGATGTTATGTCCGTTTTTCATCACTAGAGGGCGCATGTTTGGAAGTTGAGGCTGGTTGAGGAGCAAGTGACGTCTAATAAAATATTTTAAATAAATATTATTTCCGACCTCGTTTGTCTCGACTATCTACTCTATTTTGCAACTTTTCATGGAAAACACAAAATCGTCACACGATCGCGGCTTCAAAGTAAAAACTGTCAAATCAGCAGATTGAGGAAACAAATGAGTAACAGATTTATTTACAAAACTGTTTACAGCAAGATTTCATAATTAACATCGACCCACAAGGGGATACAGGTGTCCAGGTGTACAACACCTGCACCTGTACTCTCACGTCAGCAGAAGGAGGAACTTCTAGAGCACCTTAAGTCAAAGAAAGGCCGAGGGGAGTTTGAGCAACCGTAAGGCACAGCAACACCAGCTTCTGCAAGCATCAACCTTCAGTCAACTATTTACATCAAGCACTTAAGGTTAAAAATGACCACATGTACAGCATGGGATTTGTGCCGGGCTCTCAAGTTCTTTACACGTTATTGGAAAAAGCTGAAACTCTGGTGTCGACGACCACAAGCGTGTATGAACAACTCAAACAACCAAACGAACTGTGGTCTCTTAGTCCTGCACAATGCTAAAATGCTATTCCATGGATGAAATTCAAAGATAAATGTGTGTAAGGTTTGTACTCAAACCTGCATCGACCACATCCACCAATTTTGTATTTAACCGGTGAGCAACTTAAACTAAAGACAGAAGAGTTGTCGAGGAGATGCTGAGCTAGAACAGATCTATCTGCTTAGCAGGAGAGTTGTTAAATGTGTAATAAACTCTTCCATTGTGACAGTTTTAGTGAACTTCACAGAAACTGCAAAAAAAACTTTCTTAAAATTCAAAATTCACATTTAAATCAATGTGAAATGTGCATTAAAGTTCCAAAAAATTAACACAATTATTGAAGATACACAAACTATAACGAGGTCTCTATGTTTGAAAAAAACTTTATATTTGTATTTATTTAATTTTGTACAAAATTTGTTTATATTTATGTTGGATTTTTCGACTGACAAAACCTTCCTCGATGCTGAAGAAACTTCCTCCTGTGGTTACAATTAGTGTGGAAAAATATCAACCGTCTGGACCGTCGCTCTGCACTAACGTGAATGAATCTGATAATACAACAGAGCCAAAATGTTCCACTGCAGCATCCTGGGATAGGTGAAGTCACGATTGGCAAGCTGGTGAAGTAGCGCCTCTTGGATTACTGAGGTCCCGGAGACGTCCCGGTCACATCACGGAGCACTTTTTCTCCTCCTGAGGTGCATTTCCATCAGCTTTCTCCATCTCTAGAATGATCCGCTTGAAAACCTCAACGGCGGTCTGTGTTGAGAGGAGGTTTTGTAGTCAATGAGGACAAACGAGTGGGTAATCGATGTTTGTGGAACCGCTTTTACCTCGTTCTCCTTTGCAGAGGACTCCATAAAAGCAGCCCCCCAGGAGTCAGCGAGCTTTTTCCCCTCCTCCGGTTTGATGACACTTTAAATAAAAACAACCAATGAGTATTTTTTGATGAAAAATCAAAACGTACAAAAAAAAATAAATAAATACTCAAGTAGAGCTGCCACGATGAGTCGACTAATCGACGGGTTATCGACTATAAAAATAGTCGACGACTAATTTAATAGTTGATTAGTCAAAATTTTATATTATATGGAGTCAGAGAGTAGTACAGTTGGAAGTTATAATGGCAATCTGCTAGCTTTTTAAACTATTTTAGCATTTATTTTTTTAGGCTATTTTGGAGTTAAGCTAATATTTCAGCTGCATGCTAGCTGTTCTGGCTAATACATGATTTTTCTCAGCTTTTTCAAGCTAATTTGGAGTTTGAGTAATGTTTCAGCTGGATGCTAGCTGTTTTGGCTAATTTATTATTTTTCTCAGCTTTTTTTAAAGCTAATTTGGAGTTTAGCTAATCTTTCAGCTGGATGCTAGCTGCTTTGGCTAATGTATGATTTCAGCTTTTTAAAGCAAATTTGGAGTTTAGCTAATCTTTCAGCTGTATGCTAGCTGTTTTGGCTAATTTATGATTTTTTTTCAGCTTTTTTTAAGCTAATTTGGAGTTTAGCTAATCTTTCAGCTGCATGCTAGCTGCCTTGGCTAATGTATGATTTCAACTTTTTTTTAGGATAATTTGTAGTTAAGATAAAATTTCAGCTACATGCTAGCTGTTTTGCCCAATTCATTATTTTTTCAGCTTTTTAAAGCTAATTTTGAGTTTAGCTAATCTTTCAGCTGCATGGTAGCTGTTTTGGCAAATACATGATTTTTTTCAGCTTTTTTTAAGCTAATTTGGAGTTTAGCTAATCTTTCAGCTGCATGCTAGCTGTTTTGGCTAATTTATGATTTTTTTTTCAGCTTTTTTTAAGCTAATTTGGAGTTTAGATAATCTTTCAGCTGCATGCTAGCTGTTTTGGCTAATGTATGATTTCAGCTTTTTTAGGATAATTTGTTGTTAAGCTAAAATTTCAGCTACATGCTAGCTGTTTTGGCTAATTTATGATTTTTTCAGCTTTCGTAGCATAATTGGGAGTTTAGCTAAAATTTTAGCTCCATGCTAGATATTTTGGCTAGTTTAAGCTTTTTTGCTTTTTAGGCTATTTCTGAGTTTAGCTAATATTTTAGCTACATGCTAACTGTTTTGGCTAATTTAGGCTTTTGATTTGTTTTTTAGGCTATTTTGGAATTTAACAAATATTTCAGCTACATGCTAACTGTTTTGGGTTACTTAGAATTTTTTGTCAGTTTCTTAGGCTGTTAGCTATCAGCTTCAGCATTTTTAACTATCAAGTTCAGCATCTTCAGCTATCAGCAATAGCATTTTCAGAGGCAAATTTAGCTTACCGCATTCAAACAAGAATTATTGCAGTTAAAGCTATAAATCTAGTTTTTGATACATGATTGTTAAAATGTCTGTTTCAAATCCACATTATCCATGACCCGATCAGTCGACTAATCAGAAAAGTAATCGGTTATTAGTCGAGTATTAAAATAATCATTTGTGACACATTGTCTGAGGGTACAGCGTCTGTGTGTCCCCTGGTAAACTAGCGTGATCTTGATAAAAGATGACACTTTTATAATAATAATTAAAAAAAAAAAAAACAAGCTCATGGCAGTCAAGTCTGCCCTTTGCACACAAAAAAATACGTCTTTTCAATGAATAATTTTCCAGAATCAATCTTTTTTCTCATTATTTTGATCCTCTCAATTTATTCCATTTTGAGTTTACATTTTTAGACACATTTGTTTAGAAATACATTAATAATCTACTTAATGTTTTGGATATATTTACATTTATCTGATACAGTTCATAAACTGTCAAATGTATTAGTGGTATAATGAGATAATTAATATCATACAGTGTTACTACATGAACTTGACAGCTAACTGGATTGCTAAGATAGTGGCTCAAAGCTAAATTGAAAAAACAAAAGTTTTTATGGAGTTTCTTTGTTAAGGAAAGATTCAGTGAAGAAACAGAATCAGAGCCTCCAACTTCAACAGCCTAAACCGGGAGTTTTCCTCCACAGACAGAATTATCGTGACCGTTCTCAGATAGCAGAAGTGGATTTGTCTAATACACTGCGACAAACTCTTGGCTGTTTCACACGCAGATAATAAAGTTGGAGACATGATGGATTCATATTATATTTAGAAATGACAGTTGGTTAATTTTATTTTGCTTTATTTATCCATCACACCTTAAAAGTCGGACGTAGCTGAAGCTAACTTCCGGTTGCTAGCCTCCACTTTGACCTTAAAGTGAAAATCTTCATCACAAAGTTCAAACATTTACAGAGAATAAACATTCAGTCAAAGAAAGTTGCTGATTTGTGGAAACTTTTAAAAGGGAGATTTGAGAATTTTCCAACAGAAAGGCTGAATTAGAAACTTTAGCACAGAAAATGTTCCCTTGTGTTGAAAATGAGGACAAAATACGACCCATATTTTTTTTTTGACTTTTCAAATTAAATTTCTTGTAGTAGTATTTTATTTTGAAAATAGATTTTCATAAAGCTTAAAAATGCCAGCAGCACCCCCATTCAGACCGGTCAGTGAAAATAATGTACAATTTAATCTGGTCAGAAGCCTGAAACAGATCAGGATCAGTCCAGTTCTCTCCAACCTTTTTGTGGCTGCAGACCGGTCAACCCATGTGGATTTTAACACGCCTGTTCTTTTCCATTTGCAAAGAAAAGTTCCACATGCAACTTTTCTTGTGTTACACGTCGCCAGACTGCTTTTAGCACTCACGCTAATCAAGAGAATCCAGTTGGTTTTCAAAATAAAAGATTTTTGTCCCATAAAAAAAAAAACTGTATAATTTTTGGTTCTTCTGCGGCCCGGTGGCAAGGGGTCCACAGACCGGTACCGGTCCACGGCCTGGTGGTCGGGGACAACTGCTTTAGACCACAAAAGTTACTTTAAAAGATGTTTCCTTAAAAGAATTTATAAAGATATTAATTTAGTCAGCGATGTATGTTTAGGTCGACCGATCGTTAGCCGTCCTATGGGAATTCCCATTATAAGTTAGCATCAAGCTAGCAGACTTTAGCTTTATGCATTAGATTGGCCTCTACTTTTATAGATCGATTATTGATCTAATAATCTTAGATCGATTGAGCCGATTATCAAATTTTAGAAAGCCTCTTTAATCTCAATGGATTACTGGCGTCCAAATGACTCGCACTACTTTAACCATTTAAGAGGATCGGAAACTTTTTCATTTATTTTCTATTTAAGCAAAATGAATAAAATGGTAAAATCAGGTTATATTTATTTTCTTCCATGTAAAGTCTGCTTGTGTTACAGATTACTGAACTCTAGCATTCTCAAAAATAATCATTTATTATGAATATTACATAAACGTGTTGTCAAACTGACTGAGTTCTGCAGTTACCCAACATGTTGACTTGTTCTTAGAGCTGAAAACGCTCTTACCGTTCCATGTGGAGGTCTTTTTTGTTCCCAACCAGAACAGTCGGAACCCTAAAAAGAAAAGTTTCACAGTTAGCAAGAACAAACCAACAAAGGTGAGAGATGTGAAAACGTCAGAGGAAGCGTACTCACTGGATTTTCCCAACCATGTCTAGTAACTTATCATGTAGAACCTGCACAACTTCAAAACTGAACAAAGACAAAAACGTTACAGGTGTTAATCTGAGAGCAGCAAACACACATGCAGTAAACAGATACTTAACACAGTTAAATAATTGTGGTTTGAGAGTTAAATTAGCTGATCAAACAGCTGCTAGGGATAAACATGAGAGTTCCCTTGATAAAAGAGGCTTCGCCTTTTGCCGACTTGCTATTCTGTAAATTTTTTGTGCAATTTTTCATTATTTTTTTTTCCCCAGTTCATTGTGATTGCATGTTGCGCCTGTCAATCAACCTCTCCTGTACAGAAAACATTCAGTTTACCAGATCTCTATAGTCGAGGTCAGATCTTTTATCATTCTCGACTTATTTTTCTTTAAAGGTTTGAACTTTGAGAGTTTAAACAAGAGAGGAGAGTGCAAAAAATTATGATTAATTAGGTACATTTTTTTAATCGATTCCCGGCCCTCGTAGTAACGTAACAAATATATTTAATCTACCGTGGGTCGTTAGATAAAAGAGTGAACACTTAAACTTTATATTTCTACTTATGATCACTTTAAAGCAGGGGTGGGCAAACTTTTTGATTTGTGGGCCAGAAAGGGTTTTAAATTTTGTCATAAGGGCCGGACAAGGAGCAGATGGAAGGAGTGATTTGGTAATGAACCTCATAAACTAAAAAGATAATATGGAATTTAGAGAAAAACATGCTTTAATTTGGATTAAAATTCACATATATTCATTTAAAAATAGAAAATTTGAGAATTTTAATTTCTAAATTTTGATTTTTGTTCTCTTTTTGGGTTGATGTTCTTCAGAGGAAAATGCGAACTCAAAGAAATCTGAAAAATCACCTTCTGACTCAGAAAAAAAACACGGAAACAACACCATTCATGAGAAGAAACCAGAAATACGATGAAAATAAAACAATAATTAGGATTTTTGATTCAATGTATTTTAATTTGGAGGGCCAGATTAAGTAGCTTAAGGGGCCACATGTGGCCCCCGGGCCGTAGTTTGCCCACCCCTGCTTTAAAAGGTCACCAAACCCTACATTAACTTTTGTTGGCTGTTGATATCTACAAATGGGGATTTAAAGGTTCTGTCTGTTGGTCAATTTTTGACAAATTGAAATAAAACTGCTTGATTCTTCAAAATATAGTTAAAACCCAGTCTATGTGCTGCCCCCTACAGGTTAAAATGAGGTATTACAGTTGAATTTTGTGATTGGTCAAACCATGTAAGTTTCAGAAGTCTGACGTTATGATCTGCAGATCCAGTTAAGATAATAGTCCTGCCCCCAAGCCCCGCCCCTCTGACTGGATTGGTGGAGTCAGCCTCCAACTTCCTTTAAATCTCATCTGCTGTGAAGGGTTTGCATTTCATTTTTGAAAGTAGAAATATTTGTAGCATTCAGAAATGCCTCAAATCAAATCAAAGACTCCAGTCCACCAACCTTTTCATTGAAGTGACTGAATAGACAAGAACATAACCATGGATATCCATTGAGTGGGACTGTGGAAAAATGGAGTACTCGTCCTGCAAACAGAAGAGGAGAGTTACAAACTATCAGGGTTTCTTTACAGTTCAGTGTGTGTGAGTGACTCACTTGTCCGGCTGTATCGACGAGCTGAAGATTGAAGTCTTGACCGTTCACGTTCACCATTTTGTTAAAGGCTGGAGAGAAATTTTAAGAAGTTCTGTGATGATCGGTGAATGTTTGTGCTGCATTTCCCACAGATGATGGACTCACTGTTCTCGATGGTCGGGTCATAGGAGTCCACAAACTGCCCCTCCACAAACTGTATCGTGAGAGAAGACTTTCCTGTGGGAGGGAAACCAAACGCTCAAAAATGTAGAATCGCCAACAGCTAACATAACTTTTCCTCTTTTAGTCACTTATCAGGATTTTCTTTTCCAAAAAGTGTTAAAATAAACAGCACAACTATCGTTCAGTGAAATAGAAGACATGAGAATTATTGACTGTCACTTTATCGCCATTAAATAATTACAGAAATGTTAGCAGGTTTTTTTTTTTTTAACCTCGAGGAGCATTTTATCCATCTCAAACGTTTTAAGAAAAATATAAATATTAAATAAATGGTTAGAACTACAGCCCTATTATATTCTCTAAGTTTAAAATGTTTTTTACAAAAGTGGACTGTTTAACACACTGTTGCCGGTCTAGATCCTTTTTGAGAAGTTAAAAACAATGGATCATTTTAAACCAGAGGTCGGCAACCTTTAACAGTAAAAGAGCCATTTGGGCTCGTTTTCTACTGATCAGAACCCAGAAGGAGCCGCATTGACTTACGTTAGCCTTTAAGAAATTTGGATTTGCATTCATAACCTTCTTTTTATTTTTATTTATTTTGTTTATTTCAATGTAAATAATGTCTATTTTTGGCACGAACAAAAGCAAAAAAATTTATAAAAAGAAACTATCATCTCTCAAAAAAGGTATTTTTTTAAACGTTTTTAACTTTAGTAGCAAAGAAGCTAGCTTGTTGCTTAATTACTTGCTGAACTTTAAATTAGCATAACATTTCTCTGTTAATTAAATCAGCCAAAAACGTTAGCATGTTGCTGAAATAAAAGCTAAACTCAAAATTAGCCTAAAACCTCCAGTAGATAACAAATTAGCTAAAAATGTTAGCATATTGCTAAAATATTAGCTAAACTCCAAATTAGCATAAAAAACTAATTAGAAGCCAATTCTGCCAAAAAGCTAGCTTGCGGATTAATTAATTACGAGCCAAACTCATAAATAGTCTAAAATTCCTTAGAAAACTAACTTAGTCAAAAATGTTAGCATGTTGCTAAAATAGAAGCTAAACTAAATTATCAAAAAAAAAATCAGTAGATAACAATGTAGCTGAAAACATTAACATTTTACTGAAATATTAGCTAAACTCCAAATTAGCATAAATTTTCTCAGAAAACTTGGCCAAAAACGTTAGCATGTTGCTAAAATAGAAGCTAAAATTTTAAACTCCAGTAGGTAACACATTAGCCAAAAACGTTAGCATGTTACTAAAATAATAGCTAAACTCAAAATTAGCCTAAAACCCCCAGTAGATAACAAATTAGCTAAAAATGTTAGCATATTGCTAAAATATTAGCTAAACTCCAAATTAGCATAAAAAACTAATTAGAAGCCAATTCTGCCAAAAAGCTATCTTGTGGATTAATTAATTACGAGCCAAACTCAAAAATAGTCTAAAATTCCTTAGAAAACTAACTTAATCAAAAATGTTAGCATGTTGCTAAAATAGAAGCTAAATTAAATTATCAAAAAAAAATTCAGTAGATAGCAAATTAGCTGAAAACATTAGCATTTTACTGAAATATTGGCTAAACTCGAAATTAACATAAAATTTCTCAGAAAACTTGGCCAAAAACGTTAGCATGTTGCTAAAATAGAAGCTAAAACTCTAAACTCCAGTGGGTAACACATTAGCTAAAAACGTTAGCATGTTGCTAAAATAGAAGCTAAAACTCTAAACTCCAGTAGGTAACACATTAGCCAAAAACGTTAGCATGTTGCTAAAATAGAAGCTAAAACTCTAAACTCCAGTAGGTAACACATTAGCCAAAAACGTTAGCATGTTGCTAAAATAATGGCTAATCTCCATTTTTTTTAAAATTCACTATCATTTTATTTTTCTTCAGCCAGAGAGCCACGATAGAGAGATGAAAGAGCCACATGTGGATCTGGAGCCGCAGGTTGTAGACTTATGTTTTAGAGAGAAAATTCTCTCTTAGCGCTTGTTTTTGTCCAGATGATAAAGCAAAAAATGTATTTTTAAAAAAAATTCAAAGTCTAAATATTTCAATTCCCCCGCGGTGTTTCGATTCTTCTTTCTTAGACTCTGTATTTCTTTTCTGTTTCATCTCAGTCTTTATAATAGAGATGCCACGATTAGTCGACGACTATTTTAATAGTCGATTAGTCGTTACTTTATATTATATGGAGTCAGAATGTGGTAAAGTTGAAAGTTATAATAGCATTCTGCTAACTTTTTTTGACTATTTTGGCATTTATTAAGGTTTTAAGGCTATATCGGAGTTTAGCTAATGTTTTATGCTAGCTATTTTGGCTTTTTTGTTTGTTTTTTAGGGTATTTTGCTGTAGTAAAGTTGAAAGTTATAATAGCATTCTGCTAGTTTTTTGGACTATTTTGGCATTTATTAAAGTTTTTTCAGTTATTGTGGAGTTTAGCTAATATTTCGGCTACATGCTAGCTGTTTTGGCCAATTTAGTCTTCAGTTTTCAGCTAATAGCTTCAGCGATCATTTTCAGTGTTTTTAGCTATCAATTTCTGTGCCTTCAGTGTCCAAATACATCAGCATTATCCCAGGTAATGCTGTATATTTAGTTTTTAGTTAGTTTTAAGTTAATGATGTGTGTTTTACATCCACTTTGCTCATGAGCAGATTAGTCGACTAATCGGAAAAAATAATCGGTGATTAGTCGACTCTTAAAATAATAATTTAAGGCAGCCCTACTTTATAATTATCAAATACACCCAAATAGGTTAAACTATAAAATCACTCTCATGTCTTGCTGTTGAGGTAAACTGTGGAATAAGTTATATAAACACGTGAATTCAGGTCTTCATAAGTAGTTTGTGTTCAATTTTTTTTGGATTTGAATGTTCCAACTGTTTATTGATGTCGTAACTTAGAACTGTCTGTTTTTTTTTATTTTATTATTTGTTCGAGATTGGAGAATATAATCCCGTGAAGGTTAGAAGTCTTTTAGAATTAAAACACATTTTTCACAGCAAATATTAGGTTACACATTAATTATAAATCACGATTAATTAATCACGCAAAAACTGAATTGCATGACGGCTAGTGCTGCCACAAACGATTATTTTAATAGTTGACTAATCATCGATTAATTTTTCCAATTAGTCGACTAATCGGATCATGGACAAAGTGGATGTAAAGAAAATCTGAAATATGATTAGCTTTAAAACAAAAAAATCCTAAATAAGCTAAAATCGCTAGCATATAGCTGAAATATTAGCTAAACTCCAAATTAGTAAAATTCCAAATTAGCCAAAATAGCTAGCATGTAGCTGAAGAAATAGCAAAACTCCAAATTAGCCTAAAAAACGGTAAAAATTCCAAATTAGCCAAAATAGCTAACATGTAGCTGAAATATTAGCTAAACTCCAAATTAGCCTAAAAAACTGTTAAAAAAAATCCCAAATTAGCTAAAATAGCTAGCATGTAGCTGAAATAATAGCAAAATTCCAAATTAGCCTAATAAACTGTAAACATTTACAATTAGCTAGCTAACATGTAGCTGAAATATTATCTTAACTCCAAATTAGCCAAAAAAACTGAAAAAATCCTAAATTAGCCAAAAGAGCTAATATGTAGCTGAAATATTATCTTAATTCCAAATTATAAATAGCTAGCATGAAGCTAAAATATTAGACTCAAACTCAAAAATAGCCTGAAAACCCTTAATAAATGCCAAAATAGTCTAAAAAGCTAGCAGAATGTCATAACTTTCAACTTTACTACAGCCTGACTCCATATATTACAAAGAAACGACTAATCGACTATGAAATTAGTTGTCGACTATTTTAATAGTCGATTAGTCATCGATTAGTCGACTAATCGTGGCAGCCCTAATGACGGCACGAGTTTCTACATGATGGAGTTTCAGCTCCACACGCTTGTTGTAAAAACTGCTGCAACAACAAAACAGACCAGTTTGTACTTTCTTCAAGTGAAACCAGACGACAGCTGAACTTTACTATCTCCTCTTCATGTGTGTATTCATAACAGTGACCAGTCTGTTGAGGCGAGGCTTCTACAAACAAACTTTATCCGACGTTTACCTTTGATAGTGATAATCAAGAACAGTCTGTTTAATATTTGTAACACAATCTGGCAGATTAATAAACCTGACATGAAGAAAGTTGTGATGCCATCTAAATACTAGTAGAGTCATAAAAAAGCTTTATATATATATAAAAGAGCAGTATTTTAGACAGCAAGACCGGAAAAACTAAAATATTGAATTGGATCATTTGTTTTTACAAACATCCTTATGATCAAGAAACTGTCAAACATTGAGCATAGAAACATAAATAAGAAAACTGTAAATAGTGCAAATATACTCAAATTCTGAGCAAGACCGTATTTTGTAATTGCTGTACTAACAACTAATTAGACAATTTTATTTATTTGTTATTATTGGCTTAATGTTATCTTCCACTCATTTCTAACTTGCATAATTCTGACAAAATATATTTTAATTGACGGTAAAATATTGAAAGTTATTTAAGGTTTAAGTTGATCTATTCTGGAATAGTATTCCTGATTTTTTTGTTATTCATAAATATGTTAAAAACTTCTGGTTTTTAAGTTTAAAAATTTGGCATTATTCTGTCTTTTTGGATTATTTAGGAGTTCAGCTAAAATTTTTCAGTTTCAAATCTTTTGTTTTTTAATTTATTTTCAAATCTGAAAAATTCAGTTTCAAAACTTTTGACCCTGTTGTGGCATTTTGGGGCGGGGCTAGCACAGAGGACCAATAGAAATAGATCCTTGTGCACTCAGTGACTTCTAGAACTTTGATAATTGCAGTGAGAAAATGGTTGTATTGTTTCTACTATCATAGTCGGGAGTTTTCCCAAGACGAGTGTAAAAATCAGAGTTTTCGCTCATACAGACTTGCCCCCAAAACTCTGTTCTAGCCCGTTCAGAGCGCAATTTTATTGTTTTAAATACAGGCATTGAAAACGTCAGATCAAATAAATTTTCTAATTTGTAAAAGGCATTTGAAAGAATGATGAAAAAAAAGTGAAATTGACGATTGAAATAAAAAAAATGGAACATTTGCATCTGAAAAAAAGTTTATTTTAGAATAGCAAAAAGTTTTGGACATTGTATTTTTTTTATCTTTTTTTTTTTTGCCAAACACCAATACTTTTTTATTTGAGTTTTAAATAATATTGAACCCAATTTAGCTCCATAGGATTAATATCTTTTTTCTTCTAATTTATTGTTCCCATAATTATAAATAAATGTTCTAAATCTATATATATATATATTTCGATTAATTTTTCCCAGATTTGCAAGTAATTAATTCAAGTTTTTAATTGATTCTTGGCCCTACTCTTGACACACTATCTATAAATTGTAAACTTTCAAATGTTCTAATCTAGTCTGAAGACGTTTTCAGTTTGTATACTTCCTACTAAGGGTTTAACGGTTCAAAGATTTGCATCATAATTTGAGGTTAACAATCTGATCTACAGTCGAAATCGATGCACTGAGCTAAAATCGATCCAGGACATCTGTAGCCAAAACTTGAGCCAAAAATTTTATTTCTACAATATCAATTTATTTAATTTTGAAACGATTATGTGATGCCTTTTTTTTTTTTTTCTCAGACAGATCAATCTGATTGGATCATAGGAGTATAAATCAATTAATTGTTACACCTCTACACTACATAATCTATACTACAGTATATTTGCTATACTTATACAAACTTGCCCCCAAAACTCTGTTCTAGCCCGCTCAGAGCGCCATTTTATTGTTTTAAATATAGGCATTGAAAACGTCAGATCAAATAAATTTTCAAATTTGGAAAACAAAAAAAGAGATGAAAGTGAAAAAAAAGAAACTGAGAAAAAAAAGTTTGAAATTGAAATAAAAAAATTGAACATTTGCATCTGAAAAAAATTAAGTTTATTTTAGAATAGCAAAAAGTTTTTGACTTTTTTTTTTTTGCCAAACACCAATATTTTTTTATTTGGGTTTTAAATAATATTGAACCCAATTTAGCTCCATAGGATTAATATTATATTTCTTCCAATTCATTGTCCCCCTAATTATAAATAAATGTTCTAAATGTACAGTTTTATGTGTAATTTAATGTTGTGATTATTTTTAGATAATGGTCGGCAAATACTGTAACAAAAAAGTATATATTTATATATATATCGATTAATTTTTCCCGGATTTGCAAGTAATTTATTAAAGTTTTTAATTGATTCCTGGCCCTACTCTTTACATACTATCTATAAATTGTAAACTTTCAAATGTTCTAATCTATTTTGAACGTTTTCAGTTACTATTACTAGGGGTTTAACGGTTCAATGATTTGCATCATAATTTAAGGTTAACAATCTGATTTATAGTCGAAATTGATTCACTGAGATAAAATTGATCAAGGACATCTGTAATCAAAAATTTTATCTCTACAATATCGATATTAATCAATTTATTTAATTTTGGACTGATTTTATTTTATTTATTTTTTACTTTTTCTTCTCTAAGATCAATCTGATTGGATCATAGAAGTATAAATCAATTAATTGTTACACCTCTACACTACATGATCTATACTACAGTATATTTGCTACACTTATACTGAATAAAATAGACTTTAAGTGTACTACTTTTTGCTCAGGGTGACATAAGATACATAGTGTGTGTTAAAAAGACACAATAAGAAGTATATCTGCATGCGTGCGTGTACTATGTCTACTGTAAACAATACATTTTGAAAACATAATTTTGAGGGAAAGTACTTTGTCTCCTGAGACCTTCATTAGAATTGGTAAATAAAAATGGTGGGACACTGGAAGCGGATGTTCCCAGTTGGGCTAACACTGAACACATGCAGGAACATGTGGCTACAACTCCACCGCTAAAGCTCGACTCGGACTTCGAGGATTAAAAACAAAAACACTGAGCGTAGTAAACAAAAGTAACACGACGACACGTGAGCGAACGTAAAGGCGCCATTTCAGCCCGATAGCTCCGACAGACGGAGAGGAAAAACAAAGCCTGCTCGACAGCATGCTAGCTCGCTAGCCAACTGTGCTAGCAGGATTCGGTGGGGTACTTACCTACGGACCGGTAACCCAGAACGGCGATTTTTCTATATTTTGGCTGAGGCATTGTAGTGAAAACGGTGTTTGAAAGAAACAATATTTAAATGTAGAACGCCGCCTAGTTTCACAACCCAAAAAAATAATGGGAAAAAAAGTTTTATCGCCACATTCGTGTCGAGTCACGTGACAACAACAAACTTTTGGGAGCTCTCTCTCTCCCCGCTGGGCCTCGAGCAGGAATCTCAAAGTTCAGCGTAAGCAAACAGGACCTGTGTTTATCTGTAAAGGTCGAGTCGGCGTGTTTACGGCGCGGTCCTCCACACCTACAGGTGATGTGTAGAATAAAAATAAACCCGTCGGCTAAAGCTGCGCTACAAACGACGAGCAGAGCGGGTTCAACGCGGTCTCGATGAGCGAGTCACGGTGACGGAAATGGTCATTGTGTAAGCAGCAGCGGCGGCACGGTATGGCAAGCCAAGGGGGTCAATAATCGCCAGGGGGAAAATTGCTGTTTTAAAAACGGTGTTTTGAATGAAAAAATGCTTTTAACGCACGTCCTAAACGTTGCACGTAAATTACTGTGTTGTCCCAAAACGGACCAATAAAGCTGCATTTTATCGCGTACAAACCATCCGTCAAAAGCGCCGTTCTAGTATGGTCAAAATCACAGCGTTTCATTGTAACAAATACATGTCGAATACACCGTATTATGGCAAGCCAATGGGGTCAATAATCGCCAGGTGGAAAAAACGCTGTATAAAAAAACGGTGTTTTGAATGAAAAATGATTTTAACGCACGTCCTAAACGTTACAGGTAAATTACTGTGTTGTCCCAAAACGGACCAATAAAACAGCGTTTTATCGCGCACAAACCATCCGTCAAAAGCGCCGTTCTTGTATGTTCAAAACCACAGCGTTTCATTGTAACAAATACCGTATTATGGCATGCCAAGGGGGGTCAATAATTGCCAGGGAAAAATGCTATTTTAGAAAATTGTGTTTTGAATGAAAAATGCTTTTAACGGACATCCTAAATGTTGCACGTAAATTACTGTGTTGTCCCAAAACGGGCCAATAAAGCTGCATTTTATCACGTACAAACCATTCGTCAATAGCGCTGTTCTAGTATGTTCAAAACCACAGCGTTTTGTTGTAACAAATACGTGTGTCAAATACACCGTATTATGGCATACCAAGGGGCATACCAAGGGGGTCAATAATCGCCAGTGGAAAAAAATTATGTTTAAAAAAACGGTGTTTTGAATGAAAAATGCTTTTAAAGCACGTCCTAAACGTTGCCCGTAAATTACTGTGTTGTCCCAAAACGGGCCAATAAAGCGGCGTTTTATCACGTACAAACCATCCATCAAAAGCACCGTTATAATCTGTTCAAAACTCCAGCGTTTTGTTGTAGCAAATACGTGTGTCAAATACACCATATTATGGCAAGCCAAGGGGGTCAATAATCGCCAGTGGAAAAAAATGCTGTTTAAAAAAACTGTGTTTTGAATGAAAAATGCTTTTAACGCGCGTCCTAAACGTTGCATGTAAATTACTGTGTTGTCCCAAAACGGGCCAATAAAGCGGCGTTTTATCACGTACAAACCATCCATCAAAAGTGTCGTTCTAGTATGTTCAAAACCACAGCGTTTCATTGTAACAAATACTGTACTATGGCATGCCAAGGGGGTCAATAATCACCAGGGGAAAATGCTGTTTTAAAAAAATGGCGTATTGGCCATGTAAAATGCTTTTAACGGACGTCCTAAATGTTGCACGTAAATTACTGTTTTGTCCCAAAATGGGCCAATAAAGCGGCGTTTTATCACGTACAAACCATCCATCAAAAGCACCGTTATAATCTGTTCAAAACTACAGCGTCTTGTTGTAGCAAATACGTGTGTCAAATACACCACATTATGGCATGCCAAAGGGGTCAATAATTGCCAGTGGAAAAAAAATGCTGTTTAAAAAAACGGTGTTTTGAATGAAAAATGCTTTTAACGCGCATCCTAAACGTTGCATGTAAATTACTGTGTTGTCCCAAAACGGGCCAATAAAGCGGCGTTTTATCACGTACAAACCATCCATCAAAAGTGTCGTTCTAGTATGTTCAAAACCACAGCGTTTCATTGTAACAAATACTGTACTATGGCATGCCAAGGGGGTCAATAATCACCAGGGGAAAATGCTGTTTTAAAAAAATGGCGTATTGGCCATGTAAAATGCTTTTAACGGACGTCCTAAATGTTGCACGTAAATTACTGTTTTGTCCCAAAATGGGCCAATAAAGCGGCGTTTTATCACGTACAAACCATCCATCAAAAGCACCGTTATAATCTGTTCAAAACTACAGCGTCTTGTTGTAGCAAATACGTGTGTCAAATACACCACATTATGGCATGCCAAAGGGGTCAATAATTGCCAGTGGAAAAAAATGCTGTTTAAAAAAACGGTGTTTTGAATGAAAAATGCTTTTAACGCGCGTCCTAAACGTTGCACGTAAATTACTGTGTTGTCCCAAAACGGGCCAATAAAGCGGCGTTTTATCACGTACAAACCATCCATCAAAAGCGCCGTTCTAGTCTGTTCAAAACCACAGCGTTTTATTGTGACACATACATGTGTCGAATACACCGTATTGCTTTAATAAAATGGAAACAGCCGAAATTTGTCTTCTATGCCTTTCTCGTGACGGAGGGGTTTGGACAACTGTATAATAGTAATTTTTCCCCCCTCATGCTGGAGCCGTGAGTTCGATCCCACGGCATTACCCTGCGGTTACTTCATGTTTTTTTTTTCTCTCATTCTCTTTTGCTGACTTTTAGCAATAATATTATCTTGATTGTAGGTTTTTTTTTGTTTTTTGTTCTTCACCTTCTTATTTTTTTGTTTTTACAAGTATGTATTATATCAATCAACTCTTACAAATATTAAAACAACCATTCTTTGTTGAAGACAATTAGAGATCTCATTTGTAGTCAAAAAATTACGACAGGGAATTTATATGCGATAAAACACTGCCTGTTTTGGGACAACACAAGACGCCACAACATGCAACTTTAAAATGTGCGTTAAAAGTGGCGTTTGTCACGGCCAATACGCTGTTTTTTTGCAGCACTTTTCATATTGATTATTGACCCTTTTGGCTTGCCATAACATGAACTGCGCCGTCTAACCACGTCAGAAGGGAACTGAACGGTTGTTCTGGCCCAAACACGCTGCAGAGGTCACTCTTTGTTCCTCCTGCTGACCACCTTTCTCTTCAGACTATTCTAGACCAACTTTACGCCTGTTTACTCCACATTTACAGCAACATATACATTAATACTACTTATATATTACTCATATATATAAGTAATATATATATATATATTTAAATCAGTGCTGCTACTACAACAAGTAGAACCATTCATAAATTACCTTTATGTTTCCATAAATATTCAGATATGCAATAATATTCAGAAACAAAGTGACTGCAATGAAAAGTTATTAATGACCTGATGTTATCTTGCAATTATTTCATACTTACATAATTTTGACAAAGTATATTTTTATGAAGAGTAAAATTTTATTAATATTGATGACTTTAACCTTCAAGTTATTTAAGGTTTAAGTTTTTATCAGTTATAATTATGTTAAAAAGTTACGGTTTTTAAAGTTTAAAAAATGTAGCTTTAGAGTGTTTAATAAATGTTTATTGGCCCGCAATCTTAGGTGTGTTTTGGCTTTTGGTCTCTAGTGCGATTGAGTAAAAAAAAAAAAAAAAAAGGTTTATTTTACTGTTTCTGGTGCATTTTAACCGCAAATGCATCAATATAACCAACTAAAACTAAATCAGAGCTAATGAAGTGACCCCTACCATATATTAAAACCACTTTAAATCCCTGAATTTGTTCAAACATTGAAAATCTGCTTCGTAATCCGGTGGTTTATGATTTAAAATAGCTTTTATTCTGATTACTGACAATAAATGGATTAATAAAGTCCAAATGTGTCAGTATGACATCAATAAACTGCAAAGGATTGATGGATTGATTGAGAATTACAGCCACTGCGCATTAGAACACTATTTTGATAGGAGTGGTCCCACATGGTGGAGGATGTTCTGGGATATTAATGTTGTCTTGTTGACTTCATCGAGCCAGTACCTCCATTATGCACTGGAGCGGTATGCGGCCGTGGCGTCACGCTCAGGAACACATTTTTTGACAGGCCATGAGCAGTGAATTTGAGGGGCGGGGCAACCGAAATTGTCGCGCAAATCGCGTTCAGTGTGAATGTACCTTAATGCCAGCCGTGGGAGCCCAGGGTAAGTCTAGGTTGTGTCAGGAAGGGCATCCGGCGCAAAACTCTCCCAAACGGTGGCGACCCCTGAAGGTCAAAGTCGAAAGGTGAACAACAGTGCATTTCTGAGCACTTTGTCAGATAAACTAAATGTCTTTTTTTTTTTTTTTTAAATATCCTGGGCTATAATTTTTTACATCCTGCCCAGATTTTATCATTAGTCAGTTAAGCCAACAAATAAAATCATAAGCACATACAAAAGTTATCGAGAGAAATCTATAAAAATGTTGTCTTCATGTATCTTAGTAACTGGACTTTGGAGAAAAAGAATAGTACACATTCAACTGGCTGCAAGTAAAAAAGCTGTTAAAACTACAAACAAGAACCACCAACAATACAGGAGTCAGTCACTATTATTCACAGTATATACATAATATAAACAAATATATAAATATATACATTATTATCTATTTAAATCAAAACACTAAGGATTTATAAAATGTGATAAAAATGGGCAGAGTGTTCGGACAGACTTTGTAAGAGCCAACTTTTGGACTTTTAAAGTTTATTGACAACATAAGTTGATACGAAAAAATGCCCTTCTTGTTTTTCTTTTCTTTTTCATTTACCCCCTTTCACTTTTTCATGTTTTTATATAACATATTACATTGTAAAGCTGAATGTGATTTTCCTTTTCAAGAAAAATAAAATAAAATAAAAAAAATCTGTCTTTGGTCTTTTTAATCAAGGGGATTAAGAAGAACCCAGCTGTAAACAAAATTATTAAAAAATATATAGATTTTATTTATTTTTTGTGCAAAGTATTAATCAAAGACTTGATTTCTTTGCATTGTATTTTAGTACTATTTTATTTTGGGTTTTTTTCCCCATAAGCGTTTAAAAAAAAAAAAAAGTTGACCTGGAAATTATTTCAAGTTGAGGTTATTTCTTCCGGGAAATGTCGTCAGAAACGAGCAAATGAAAATTCTGAACATTTTCACCAAATTCGACCTGACGGGAACAGGTAAAGCTGCGTATTAACCGAGCAGCGTAACGTTTTCAAACGTGTTTTATAGCTGTCTGCCTTCGTTTTGTTCGGGAGGCGAAACTGAAAGACACGAAGCGCGTGAGCTAGCATAAAAAGCGCTAGCCGCTTCTCTGCAGCATTCAGGGGGCGGTGGCTGCCATAGCAACCGTCACGGAAACATTGGCTAGCTTGGCCAAGCTAACGATGGTTTGTTATGCTAGCCTGTAACATGACGTCGGAGAAATTTGAATATCGAGTTTAGGGGGTTGTCAGTGAGTTAATCACGCAAGCCAATCGTATGTTCTCGCGTCATTGTGTCAGTGGTTTATTTTAAACAGAATTATCTTGTGTTTTTGTTGGGAAATGATGTCAAGTTCTTGTAAAGCTGTGTTGAGTAGCTAATTTCAAACGGTGATTTCCATCATATGAGCTAACATTAGCCACAGAGGCCGTAAACTTCTCTTACTTTCTTACCACGTTTGTTGGGGTTTTAACTAAATGGATCCCGTCACTAAAATCGAACGTGATTGAGACTTTTTTTTGTTCATATTAAAAAAAAAAATCAGTCCCACTTTCACGTTTAATTTATTATTTTATATGCTTCAAGAGACCCATTGTGTTACAATGATCAGTTTTACTGCTGGGAAAGAAAGTTAGCAGAAAGTATGTATGCTAACACCTGGATTTATCTATACTCTCTTTTATAAAGTGAATTGCTGCTTGTAGATCTAATCAATAACATAATCACTTAATACACATCATTTAGTTGTCATTTTCATAATGAAATAATACTATTGGTGCTTAGAAATTTAAAGATAACCAATGGTTTGTGTGTGTAATCAAGCAGTAATGAGTGACGACTGAAAGATTTCTCTGACTACTGTCCTTTTTTTCAGGATTCAGCTCAAACTAGCATGGATGTTGATGACTGCAATGGCCCATCCTACACGTCAGGTAAAAGTACAGTCTAACACATGATGTGCTAACATTAATTATTGTCAACAGGATGCCACTAATAGCTTAAAGTCCTACTCCATTTATCCTTTGATGTCTTGTAAATAGAGCTGCCACAAACGATTATTTTAACTAATCACCGATTATTTATTCCGATTAGTTGACTAATCAGGTCATGCCCAAACTGGATGTAAAGCACACATCTTAATTATAATTAGCTTAGCTAAAACTTAAAAAATACTAGCCAAACTAGCTAGCATGTTGCTGAAATAATAGCTAGACTCCTAATTAGTCTAAAAAACTGAAAAAATACTAAATTAGCCAAAATAGCTAGCATGTCGCTGAAATATTAGCTAAACTCCAAATTAGTCTAAATAACTGGAAAAAAATATATAATTTTGCCAAAATGGCTAGCATGTAGCTGAAATAATTTAGTTTTTTAAGATAATCTGGAGCTTAGCTAAAAAAAACTGGGGAAAAAAATCCTACATGAGCCCAAATAGCTAGTATTTAGCTGAAATATTAGCTAAATTCCAAATTAGCCTAAAAACTGAAAAAATACTAAATTAGCCAAAATAGCTAGCATGTCGCTGAAATATTAGCTAAACTCCAAATTAGCCTAAAAACTGAAAAATACAAAATTAGCCTAAATAGCTAGCATATCGCTGAAATATTAGCTAAACTCCAAATTAGTCTAAATAACTGAAAAAAATATATAATTTAGCCAAAATGGCTAGCATGTAGCTTAAATATTTTAGTTTTTTAAGCTAATCTGGAGCTTAGCTTAAAAAACTGGGAAAAAAATCCTACATTAGCCCAAATAGCTAGTATTTAGCTGAAATATTAGCTAAACTCCAAATTAGCCTAAAAACTGCAAAAATGCAAAATTAGCCAAAATAGCTAGCATATTGCTGAAATATTAGCTAAACTCCAAATTAGCCTAAAAACTGAAAAAATACAAAATAGTCCAAAAAGCTACCAGAATACCATTATAATTTTCAACTTTACTACACTCTGACTCCTTATAATATAGAGTAATGACTAATTGACTATTAAATTAGTCATCAATTAGTCATTAGTCGACTAATCGTGTCAGCCCTACTTGTAAAATTGTTCCCAGTGGTCTTTGTAATTATAATTATGCCATTTTTAGCCACAAAACAACAACCTGTGTTGTATTGTAGGATAGTTTCTGCGTAGCAGCAGGTGTTTTATTTTAGAGTTGTGGGTAGGGGCTATTGGCCTGCACTTATTTCCCATCATCCCTTTGTTTACACTCTCTCCTGCTAGCTTACGGTCCCCCATAACTCCAAGCTAATATTAGCAGCGAAACAAAAATGGCAAGCAACAGCGGAGCCGTACAGCTTTGATCCGGGTTCCAACTCGGGCGAGAAAAATGAAGATATAAGTGGATTTATCAGAATGGAGCAGAGCAGGGGGCTTGTGGCTTACCGTAGTAGGTTCTATATCACACCTACAAGCTTTTTCAAACATTTTTCTCCTCCTGGTTCAAGACAATTTGAGTGAAGAAATACTCAGAAATGCAATTTTAAGCTACTTTTCTTATTATATGTTGTCCATTATCAGAAAAAATTTGAATAAAGACCCACTCTTGTTTTTAGAGTTTTTAACATGTCTGTGAGGCATTTTTCTTCCGAAAGACAAACGGATGTAATAAGAAATATATATACATTTTTTTGCTTTTCCGAGTTTTCTCCTTTTAAATCTGTCAATCAAACAGTTTTTCTTTCTGCTGCACTAAACCCTCATCTGGTCCGGCTAGCGTGTCTAGTTCAGGTTCTGGAGAAGAGAAGATGCTACCTTCACATTGACTGCAGTCAAATGAGCCGCCGTTCACATTTCTGTGGTCCAATCAGCCGTCACTGGATTTTTGGTGTGAGTTTCATCCAATACTTACGGTAGCAGGGCTGAGAACGCTGGAAAATCTCCAGAAGACTCCACGGAGCTTCTTGATGTGACCACAGAAATGTGAACGGCGGCTCATTTGACCAAAAGGATTGTAAATGAATGAAAGAGCATTTGGATGTTAGCTTTCATTATTTTCTGCTCTATGGATTGAATGGATTGAATGGATTGATCACAGCAACGTCAAGAAACATCAAAGAGTCTTTGGTGAACTGGAAGAGGAGAACGTTTTGTTGAAGGAGAGTTCTGTCTATTACTCTGAGCTGATCCGGATCAGAAATGGCGACCATTACAGTGACCAAAAGTTTATATGAAAGATTTACTCTAGTGAGACACAGAGCTATCATAATCAGGGGCGGAGCACCAAAAGCCACGCCCCCTCAGAGGAGGTTTTGGAAACAGAGGCTTCAAATCAACATGAAAAACGGCATTGAGGTTGTGGGATTGGGGTTAAAAACTTAATAATATTTAAATCACTACTGGAAGGTTGTCTGTAAAGGAATTGTTCCATATATAAAAGTTATATAACCAAACTGAGAGATGCGATGACATTAAACTGTCTTTAAAAGTCAGGATGAACTGATTCTTTGCTTAATTTAGCAAAACATTATTGTTTATTAGGACGAATGTTTTTGTGATTCCAGCTAGTAGAGACTCCTCCATGGAGAAGGAGTTTTCTGGGGCCCTCGGAGGTCCAACAGTGAGCACCCCAAATAGCAAAGATAACTCTCCGACTCGCTCCCTCAGTGGTAAGTTTCAAATGAATCAAACTCTACTGTATTTTATTACATTTGATCCATTTAACATGATTTACAAACCTGTTTTTGAGTGCAGTCACTGATTTACAGTCAAGATAAAAGCCTGTAGGAGACTTGACTCTTGAATTGACTTGCTGCACTTTTGTAGCCAACTCCATCAAAATAGAGCTGTACAGTGATGACGATCCTGAGGTTGAACGAGGAGAACGGTTAGAAGACAGAGGTACACGGCAAAGATCTGAGTCTGGGGAAAGTTTTAGAGAACTTGCCAATCCTGAAACGATGCCCGCTGGAGCCACCAGACTGCCGAACGGAAAGCTAAAATGTGATATCTGTGGAATGATCTGCATTGGGCCTAATGTTCTTATGGTGCACAAACGCAGCCACACAGGTGATTGTGTTTTTTGTTTTTTTAAAGACTTTTGGTTTACAAAAACCTTCTGCCAGTTTTTTTTTTTTAAATGATTTAAATCGTATCGCATGTAAGGCTGCTTTGCTATCCTGCTAATAGTTTTTGGGGTTTAACCCTTTAACACCGGAGCTCCAGTGTTTACGTTCTGTTATTTACTGTAATTTTTTAATGGTTAACACGATCATTCCAGCAGATTCTGAAGGACAAAAGTAATTATCCTGTAAATCAGGGGATCAAACTCAATCGGACATGCCGCCAAAATCCAAGATACACCTTTGGTTGAAAACTCTAAAATACAGTTTTTAAAACTTTTAAACCATATACTACTTTTAAACTTTAAACTTTTTTAACATAATTATGATCTAGATATATAGCATTACCTGACATAATGCTGGTGTGAATGCTGTAAGCTGAATTTGGCTGCTGAAGATACTATTGCTGATAGCTAAAGATGCTGAAATTGATAGCTAAAAACACTAAAGCTGATAGGTGAAAACGCTGAAGCTGATAGCTAAAAATGCTGAAGCTGATTGCTGAAAATCTGAGGTTGATAGCTAAAAATGCTGAAGCTGATAGCTAAAAATGCTGAAGCTGATTGCTGAAAATCTGAGGTTGATAGCTAAAAATGCTGAAGCTGATAGCTGAAAATGCTGAAGCTGATTGCTGAAAATCTGAGGTTGATAGCTAAAAATGCTGAAGCTGATAGCTGAAAATGCTGAAGCTAATAGCTAAAAATGCTGAAGCTGATAGCTGAAAATGCTGAAGCTGATTGCTGAAAATCTGAGGTTGATGGCTAAAAATGCTGAAGCTGATAGCTGAAAATTAAAACGCTGAAGCTGAATATGCTGAAGGCTGTTAGCTAAAACGCTGAAGCTGATAGCTAAAAACGCTAAAATTGACTGCTGATAATCTTAGGTTGATAGCCAGCTAAAATATTTGCTAAACGCTGAATTAGCTTAAAAAAACAAACAAAATAATTTTGGTCCTCCAAAACAGTTAGCCTGCAAATATTAGCTAAACTCCAAAACAGCCACAAAAAAAAGCCCAAATTAGCAAAAACAGCTGTAGCAGAAATTTTAGCTAAACTCCAAAATAGTCTAAAAACTGAAAAAGGCCTAAATTAGCCAAAACACCTAGTATGTCGCTGAAATATTAGCTAAACTCCCAAATCGCCTGAAAAACTTGGTTAATCCTAAAATAGTCCAAAAAGCCAATTTTTTAAAACTTTAAAACTGTAACTTGTTAACATAATGAAAATGCAGGAATATTATTCCAGAATAAATCAACTTAAACCTTAAATAACTTTCAATATTTTACTCTCCATAAAAATATATTATGTCAAAATTATACAAGTTAGAAATGAGCTCAAGATAACATCGGGTCATAAATAACTGTAAAATAAAATGACCTGGAGGGCCGCTGTAGGTACCACATGTACTCGGCCTGCAGAATCGGCTCGGGGGGCTTGTGACTAGTGATGATGTCACACGGTAACTCAGACAAACGACTTAGCTATTTTTCACTGTTTTTCTGTACTGAAACTGATGTTTATAACAAGTAGATTTACTCTCAAAAAAGTGTTGGGACCTGGTCGGGCTATTATTTCTTATTTTGCATGAACAGCTCCTGAGCAGAAAGTGAGCCGCACATTCCAGCGCGACTTCCTGCAGTCTGTGCGACCAAAAAGAAGTTCAACACTGCCTGGAGGAATTTTGAAAAAGTTCGTTTTTTAAATGTGCGACCAACAACGAACTAGCATGCAAGCATCCACTTTAGCACAAACTTCACGTTTCCAGCCTGATTTCTCTCGATTAAAATAACGATCATTTCCCATGTCACGTGACGGTAGGGCTGGGTGATAAAACGATAATTATTGATATCGCGATAGACTTTTATTTTGGAGGGTCCACAAATAACACTTGCTAGCGAACAGTTTCTCCTATTTGACGAGTAAAAGTTAGAGAATTAGTCGCCACAGGGCGAGTAAGTGTTTGTATCTAATGATTGTGTTTATTAGCTCTCATTTCGGTCATTTTTTGGACTCCACTCCGCGTCAGATTTGATGCTTGTCGGTCATCAGAAAGTCTGTCGCTCTGAAGCCCCGCTGCATGTGGAAGAAGCTTCCGTCAAAACTTTTCTGGAACTCTTCGTGAAGAACGCGGATACCGAGAGATTGATTTATTTTGAAGAGCTGAATAAAAACATCGGTACACATCTCTGTGTCGGAGTTCAGGAGACCTTCCAGTGAGGAGCGGCCGCTGTCGCGCTCCTGCACCCAGCTGGCAAGAGCCGACAGGTAGAGCTATGGCAAGCCGTTAGGGTCAAAATTAACCAGAAAAAAACGCGGGTATGTCAGTCACCTGGACACCTGGACATGTGCTATGGTTAATAATACTTATTTGACATATTTAAATGTTGCTACTGTTAATTTCAATACAACAATTAATACCAAAAATAATGAAAGTTTAATTTCAAAATTGCAGTTTAATTTGGTGGGATAACATATTAACATTCCTTTCTCTCTCCAGACATGTACATGTAATCAGAAAATACATGTTTTGTTTATGTTCAAAGTTCAAAATGTGTGAGTTAAAGCTTTTAGGTACTTTTTTTTTAAACATATATTTTTAACTTTTTAAAAAAAGTCATTTTAGGCTTTCATTTTTTTTATTGTTTTTTTTTTGCTTGTTACTGATCCGAAAATGATCCGAACTGTGACCTTAAAGCCGTGACACGATCCGAGCCGTGTGTTTTGTGATCTGTTACACCCCTACTAAATACAACAAAAATAATTTGTAGAGTATTAATACATTTTTATTATATGAAACCTGAAAACAGAATTTATTTGTAGACTTAATGCTTTGTTTTTCAATGGAACTGAAGAAACAGTTTAGTAGTCTAATATAAATAAATATAGTCAAATATCGTTATTTGGTTTATATCATGACCAATATCGTTATCGCGCAATATGTAAAAAGCTATATCGTGATATAAAAAATCCCATATCGCCCAGCCCTACGTGACGGTGGTCTAACGGTCCGGACCAATCGCAGTCTTGCACGTCATGAAGTTGCCACCCCCCGAGCCAATCTTACAGGCCGAGCATATGTGGTACCTATACCTGATCCGGCCCGCGGGCCTCGTCTTTGACACGTGTACACTAAAGGGTTGAAAAAAATTCCAACACGTTAAAGATTTTGTGTTTAAGCGTCACCGGCGACGCCTCAGGTGTTAAAGGGTTAAACGCTTCCCTTTTTTGAGCTTTATATCTGCAATTGATGACGTTTATGGTGTTAATCTACCAATATGTCGAAGGATGTCTTTGTTTTTAGATCAGCATGTTGGCTTTAACCTCTTCGTAGGTGAGCGGCCTTTTCAGTGCAATCAGTGTGGCGCCTCGTTCACCCAAAAGGGCAACCTGCTCCGTCACATCAAGCTGCACTCCGGGGAGAAGCCGTTCAAGTGTCCCTTCTGCAGCTACGCCTGTCGGAGGAGGGACGCTCTCACCGGACACCTTCGCACTCATGCAGGTAAAAAAACAAAAAACAAAAACAACGTACATCTGCGGGATTTGGATAAAAATGTAATTTTCGACGTGTGTCTTCAGTGTCGTCTCCAACTGTAGGAAAGCCATTCAAATGCAGCTACTGTGGCCGCAGCTACAAGCAGCACAGCACGCTGGAGGAGCATCGGGAGCGCTGCCAGAGCTACCTGCAGAGCCTGGAGTCGCAGCTACCAAACAATGCATATTCTTCTGGTATAGTACAACCACTCTTAATGCTCCTAATCGAAATAGTCAGATGTCCCGTTTGTGTCAGATGAGGTTTTTTCCATCGATCAGCTTCTTTCATTCAAAAAGACGTGTGTAGGTCGACTGTACAAACTCATCTGCATCCATGTTTTGTTAAATATTCTTTGAATATTTTGTGAATATTTTGTCCATTTCAGAGATTACGATTTCTCTCAAAACAATTCCAGCACTCTAGTTTGACCTTTCAGTTCCAAACCTTCAAAATAAACTCATTCTTGGATGCTGTAAATTAGTGCTGCCACAAACGATTATTTTAATAGTCGACTAATCACCGATTATTTTTTCCGATTAGTCGACTAATCTGTTCATGGCCAAAGTGGATGTAAAGATGCTGATGTTGATAACCAGCTAAAATATTAGTTAAATGCCAAATTAGCCAAAAAATAAAAAGAGCCAAAGTTAGCCTAAATAGCTAGCATGCTGCTGAAATATTAGCTAAATTCCACATTAGCCTTAAAAAACGGAAAAAATCCTATATTAGCCAAAACAGCTAGCATATAGCTGAAATATAAGCTAAACTCAAAAATTGCCTAAAAAAACTTAAAAAAGCTTAAGTTAACCAAAATAGCTAGCATGCTGCTGAAATATTAGCTAAACTCCAAATTAGCCTTAAAAAAATGGAAAAATACTATATTAGCCAAAACAGCTAGCATATAGCTGAAATATAAGTTAAACTCAAAAGTTGCCTAAAAAACGTAAAAAAGCTAAAGTTAGCCGAAATAGCTAGCATGCTGCTGAAATATTAGCTAAACTCCAAAATAGCCTAAAAAACCTTAATAAATGCCAAAATATTCCAAAAAGCTAGCAGAATGCTATTAGAACTTTCAACTTTACTACAATCTGACTTCATACAATATAAAGTAACGACTAATCGACTATTAAATTAGTTGTCGATTATTTTAATAGTCGATTAGTCGTCGATTAGTCGACTGATCGTGGCAGCCCTACTGTAAATGATTACAGCTTAGAGAAGGCTGTATCTGTGGAGGTGGGGGCGTGCACAGACGCACAAGTTAAGTTCAAAAACGAGGCCAAACTTAGCGATCTACATGATAAATTCTGCTTGAGCTAATAGGAAAGCTGTAGAATATGACAGTCTGTTTGTACTCTGCTGTGCAGGAGAGGAGATGAGAGAGCTAGAGTTTATACCAGACTCCTTACTGCAGCCCTCCTCAGACCAGACGGTTTTTATTGATCGGCTTGCCAACGCCGTCACCAAACGCAAGAGGTCCACACCGCAAAAATTTGTAGGTGAGCACGCGGTCACAGTGTGGACGCTTGTAGGTGAATCTGCCTTATTTTACGGCCTTTCTCTCACACTGAAATATTTGTGTCCTGGTGTAACCACCAACTTCTTTAACTTATCTATAGATATAATCCATCGGACTCATTTTACCGGAATTATTTCCGTTATATTTGACCAATTTAGATTTGATGCATTTGTGATGTTCGGCAGTTTATCAGCAAGCAGCTCCAGGGAGTAAAAACCAAACTATTTCCATTCGGAGACTCTTTTGCCTCGTTTCCACTGAGCGGTCCGGACCAGACCGGTTTAGAACGGTCCGGTTCCATTCAGTTCCATTGAGCGTTGGACCGATGACTGAGCTGCGACCACAGAGAGAGAGAGAAGCTGCATCAGAAACGGAGGGAAAATGAACAAGATAATCGCGCAGGATCATTGTGATCCGGATCAAGTAATTATTCTGGATGAAGCCGGTCTCTGCGCTGCAGAACAGTCTATCGTTCTGAATTACAAAGAGAAAAAAACTCTTGTTCCTCTATAAAAGTGTTTTTGATGATCAGTAATGGACCGCGGGAGAGGGGTGAGACGGAAACGGGGGATGGGGTGTCTCCAGTCCCCAACCCCCACGAGTAAGGGGTAATACTGTGTGTAAAGAGTTTATTATTCTTTGCAAGAAGATTGGGGGGAGGGGGGATTACAGACGAAAAGAGGAGAAAACTTCCAGTTTGGATCTTTAGTCGAGAAAAGTTCTGGTCGGACGCTTCCTGTCGTCTTAAAACCTTTCCACCAATCAATGCGTTACATCATGTGACAACAGAAGCTCCGCCCTCACGGGTCCATTCCATTTTTCTATGGACCTACGACCAACGGAGGACCAGAAATGGTACCACTCGGTCCAGATTAACGGATCCATTTGATATTGGAAACGCTCTAAAGTCTGGTCCGGTCTGGTCTACTCCGGTCTGGTCCAGTCTGGTCTACTCCGGTCTGGTCCAGTCTGGTCTGGTCCGGTCTGGACCGTTCAGTAAAATGAGGCATTTCAGTTTTTGCAGTTTGCGGTCTTTTAAGTTAAATGACTTGAAATCTTTCATCTTGACAGAGTCTTAAAAGACTAAAATAGATCTCTGCTCTGATTGTTGTTGCTGTTAGGATTGTTTTTTTTTTTTTTTTTACTTGTCTTCAATTCTCCTTTAGGAATGAATAAAGTATTTCACATATTTTTGTAAAATAAAAAGTTTTTAAAAAAGCAATTGCAGCAAAACTAAAAAAAGTGAACAAAAAAAACAAGAAAGCTACAACAGAAGTCAATTATCATGGATTGTTTTTGCCGATAGACACCAGAAGCATTCTAGCGTTTTTGTTTAATTTAAATCACTTTTTCTGTTTGCAGTTATTTATTTCATTTTTGCCACAATCGTGTTATTGTTTACGGTTTGTTTACAAAAAAAACAGGGAAAAACTTTATTTGTTTGCAGATATTTTTCAACATTTTTTTGTTTTATTACTTTTTATTTTTGCTGCGATTGCTTTTATTGTTTGCAGATATATTTTTCTTTTTTTTTTGCTCGCCGTTACTCTTTTTGGCTGCGACGGCGGCTCTCGTCCACCGATCTGTTCCGATAACATGGACTTTGTTTGTTTTTGTCTTCAATTCTCCTTTGGGAACAAATAAAGTATTTCACATTTTTTTTGTTTTATTTATTTATACTTTAATAAAGATATTTCAATAAATTATGGTCAGACTAAGAAGACTACTGTAAGTTCAGACTAACAGAGAACGGATGTTTTACTTTAGTGAATCTCTAACTTGAATTCCTGGATGTGTGTTTGTGTGTTTCAGGGCAGAAGCACATCCGCCTCAACCCCGAAGATGCCCCGTATGAGCTGTCCGCCGACCTGGATAAGGACGGGGAAATGCACCTTGAACACCTGCACGCCGCTGGCCTTGGAGGAGAGTACCCAGGTGTGGCAGGTAACGGAGGAGGAGGGGCATCGGAGGCGCTGAGGGCCCTTCACCTCCCGACCAGCCACCACACCTGTCCCTCGGAGCTCCGCCTTCCTCACAACTCCAACCACACGTCCGTGGGTCTGGGCCCGCGGCTGGACTGCACGGGGACCGGAGCGGGGGTAGGAATAGTGGGTTTAGGAGGACGGGAGGCCGCCGAAGGCCACGAAGACTTCTCGGCAGCGCCCAGCCACGTACCCTCACCTAGCAACGGTTGCCAGGAGTCGACGGACACGGAGAGCATGCCGGACGAGCCGTGCAACAGCACCCCGATCCCAACCTTCCTCAGTAACAACGGACACCACCTCCTCCACGCCGACGGCCACGTCCCGAGACTTCCTCACAGAAGCCGCGACAGACACGGCCTGAGCAACGCCAGAGGGCGGGGCGTTAAAAACGAAGACGGGAAACCGGCCGCCGTGGCGGCGGCGCCCGGCTCCCCCGCGGCGCACGCCCCCGCCGCCGCTCAGGCTTTACGAGTGGTGGACGGCGAGGGCCGCGCGGTGCGCTCCTTCCGCTGCGACCACTGCCGCGTGATTTTCCTGGACCACGTCATGTTCACCATCCACATGGGCTGCCACGGCTTCCGTCAGCCCTTCGAGTGCAACATCTGCGGCCACCGCAGCCAGGACCGCTACGAGTTCTCCTCGCACATCGTCCGGGGAGAACACGCCTTCCAGTGACGCTCGGCTTAACCAAGAACCTCCCACTCAAACGCCGACCTGGCGAGGTTTGGTCTGCACGGGAGTCCTTCAGATGAATAATTCCAACCGGAGGTTAATGTCAGAATGGAACGCCAGCAGTCGCTCTCTCCTCAGTGCCTTGCTCTAAAGTTCAGGACATGCAGAGTTCTCCTCCATATTCCCGAGCACTTTAGCGAACGATTGAAAACGCCAAAAAATGCTTTTTTCTTTTTAGCTTACTCAAAATTTTGTGCACAGATTTTTATGTCAAATGAATAACAAAACTAAAACTTTTTAAACTCTCTAATCTGTACATCGCAGCCTGCAGACCAAACTCAGCGCCAGGTCCGGTCGGTCGGACGGACGGAGGGTTGCACTTGCAAAATGCACTTTGGATTAAACAGATGTGTGTGTTTGTGTGTGTCTGTGCATGTGAGAAAGAAGCTGGAAACGTGTTTTCCTTTAATGAAGGTAATTATTTGTGTTTTGATTTTGTTGCACTGATACATACCAGAATTAATGATATTAAACTGTTTTATAGAATTCATGAAAGAGTTGAACGTTTTTGGAATGAGGACAGAAGATTTCACTGCCACAATGAAAGGTTATATATATATATATATATATATATATATATATATATATATATATATATATACACATATATATATATATATATATATACATATACATATATATATATATATATATATATGTAGGAGATATTCTGTTTTTTTCATATTTTCGCTTGTTAAATATATTAAATTCCAAACCAAAACCTAAACTTGAGCCGATGTGTTGATGACACCTTTAAAAAGACTTTGTTGTAATGTCATTGTACCGTGCCTTTCTTTACCCGGTTCTGCTGATGACCTGAAACGACCCCCCTTCACGTCTGTGTGATCCTTCAGATGGAGCAGAATGCTAGCAGACATGCAGCTAGCCGTCTATTCTGGAGCTTTTAGATTCTATCCTAATGCATTTAATGCTGAATATGCAACCGGTCTTAACCTTGCTGCTACACCGCAGTGTTTTACAGTGTCCTGCTGTTTCATTAAAAAACGATTTGCACCGAAACAACTCTTCATGTCAATGATGATCCGTGTGCAAAGTGGAATTTTCTTATTTCTTGTTTGAAACGTCAGACAATATTTTAGGGCTGGGAATCAATTAAAAAAACGAATTAATCAAAAATCTGGAAAAAATTAATCACTATGTTTTTTTTTATTTTTACCAGCCACTTATAATCTGCAAATAATCATAATATAAAAGCTGTTTTTACTTTTATCTTTTACTTATAAGAACGCCTCAGTTTGTCACATTTCTATGTATTAAATGCCCAAAGATTGATTCAACTAGTGCAGAGGTCTGCAACCTGCGGCTGCAGATCCACATGTGGCTCTTTCATCTCTCCATAGTGGCTCTCTGTCTGAAGAACAATGAAATAATTGTACATTTTTAAAAAAATTGGAATTTAGCTTCTATTTTAGCAACATGCTAACGTTTTTGGCTAAGTTTTCTGAGGAATTTTGTGCTAATTTGCAGTTTAGCTAATACTTTAGTCAAATGCTAATGTTTTCAGCTAATTTGTTATATACTGAAATATTTTTTTTGGATAATTTGGAATTTAGCTTCTATTTTAGCAACATGCTACCGTTTTTGGCTAAGTTTTCTGAGGAATTTTGTGCTAATTTGCAGTTTAGCTAATACTTTAGTCAAATGCTAATGTTTTCAGCTAATTTGTTATCTACTGAAATATTTTTTTTGGATAATTTGGAATTTAGCTTCTATTTTAGCAACATGCTAACATTTTTGGCTAAGTTTTCTAAGGAATTTTAGGCTATTTTGGAGTTCAGCTAGTTATTAAGCAACAAGCTAGCTTTTTTTTTCTTTTGCAGATTTGGCCTTTAATTAGTTTTTTTATGGTAATTTGGAGTTTAGCTAATATTTTAGCAGTATGCTAACATTTTTAGCTAATTTGTTATCTACTGGGGGTTTTAGGCTAATTTTGAGTTTAGCTTTTATTTCAGCAACATGCTAATATTTTTTGGCTGATTTAATTTACAGAGAAATGTTATGCTCATTTGAAGTTCAGCTAGTAATTAAGCAACAAGCTAGCTTTTTGCTACTAAAGTTAAAAACGTAAAAATATATATATATATATATATATCTTTTTAACTGATGCTAGTTTATTTTTATGCTTTTGTTTATGCCAAAAATAGACATTCACCTTTATTAAAGAAACAAAAAGGTTATAAATGCAAATCCAAATTTTTTAAAGGCAAACGTAAGTCAATACGGCTCCTTCTAGGTTTGATCAGTAGAAAAAAGCCCAAATGGCTCTTTTACTGTTAAAGGTTGCCGACCTCTGAACTAGAACAATTCAGGTCGATTTCTTACAACAACCCAGTTGGAGCCATAAAGTCTCACTTTAGCCTTTACAAAAACAGGATAATAATTAGTATTAATGTTATTGATATTATAACTGAAAATTCACTTTTATTTTTGGCAAAAATAAATTTAGCCTATTTCAATAACTTTGGACAAAGGTTCACAACTTCCTTTCAGAATAAGACACCTTATGTCATAAAAGATCAGTTCAATACCACCAGTGTAGTAGTAGTCCCCACCCCTCCTCAACACAAGCCACACCTCTCATCACCACACACCAAGTCAGAGGACAGCTGAGGAGGTTAAGGTTATATATTATGTCTATGGTTAAGGTCCAGGAAAGGCTTAAACCTAACAAGCCAAAATCAAATCAGACACCCTTACTATATATTTTTTTCAAACTATAAGATGCTCCTAAAATATTTTGTTTTCAAAAATTGAAAATCTGCTGCATCTAAATTCTGACCTCATTGTTTTGTTTTTTTTTTTGTGGTAAACTTTTTTCAAAAATCTGTCGAAACATTTGTGTTGAACTTGTGATTGACTTTATTTTTTCTTTAACCACAGTGTAAAAGAGCCGCATGTGGCTCCAGACCCCTGAACTCGATGGAAACATTTATAAAATGCAGAAATTCTGCATTTGAGAGTAAAACCATTTTTTGATTTGGATCAGATGAATGAATTACCTGCTGCTCGGATGAGGCTGAATTTAGAGTTGACTCGTTTTAGAGCATATATTTATCTTAATTCTGTCACTCAAAAAACTAACTTCTGCCCTCTTAAGTGCATTTTGTGTTCAATTTAAACATATTTAATTTGATTTCTTAATATATTGAATGCTTCGTTTTGTGTGACGATTCTAACCACATGAATAACCATCTTTGTGTCAAGATCTTTTTATTTCTTTATCAGATGTCAGCATCTCAGAACTCTGCTTCACATGGGCTTTGGAGGAGCTCTTGGTGCGCCGGCCTGTTGGAAAAACAAACACAAAAAAGTGAAGTCTGGCATTAAAATGATCCAGCGTCTCAATCGGTGAAGCTGCGACTTACCGTCGGCCTGAATCTGGGCGGCGGGGTGCGGTCTTTTCTGGCCTCGCGGGAGCGGTTCCTCACCACTTTACTGTGGATGGCGCAGCTCACACAGTAATGCAGCTTCACGTAGAGCTTGGGAAGGACGTAAGCTGCGGAAAAGATGAAAATGGAACAACAGTCACACTTTCAGGACAAAAGTTTCGCATCAGAGCTCGTCTCTGACCGCAGCCCAGCGAACATTTCTCAAAAGCGCTCATTTCCTTACAGTCGAAGACGCTGGCCTCCGAGATGTCCCTCACTGCTGCGGCCTCCACGATGTTCCTGATGACAAACTTCTTGATGGCTTTGTCCTTCGGAACACAGCGGGCGCAGTTGGTGCAGCGGATGGGCTGCACGTGCCCACGGCCCTTCTTGGCGCGTCCGTTATTCCTTCTCTTCTTGGTCTGTAAAAAGGAAAAAAAAAAGGTCACGTTTATGAATGACTGCCTTTTGATCACCTTTGGTTCCCACTTTTAGAAACAATTCTTGTGGCTTCTTTTGCGTACACTTTGAATCTAATTTTTATAGGATTCTATATGTTTTTATCCTCTGTCATTGTACAGTACTTCGGGTCTGTATGTGCAATTTAAGTGCTTTGTAAATAAAGTTTTTCTTTATTAATGAATGTTCTAGAAGTACAATTAAAACAACGAAAATCAGTTTCAAACATCTTCTTAGTCGTTAAACAAATCCAAAATATCAAAATATAGAGCTGTGCTTTTGAGAGTTAATATTCATACATAAATCTATAGCAGCAAAATCAAAAATTACTTTAGATGTTTCATAATTCAACCAACTTCCTGTTCGTGAACTAATTTTTTTATTTAATAATAAATATATGAGCCCATTTGGAGTTCAAGAAGATTGAGACTTGCATTAATTCAGTAGATGTCTAATTCAAAAACACCGTAGCTTAATAATTACCATAGTAAACGAGTCGCTCTGTCTCTATGGAGTACGGCGGGCTAACGATGCTAGTTCTCCGATTTTACGGAGTCTTTGGTGATTCAAAATGTAAACCAATAATCTCCGTGACTGCATCACTACTACATTAACATTTGATAAAACCCAAATGCTCACAGTTTAACCTAAATAACCACGTCCGACCACACTTTAGCAGCAGCTATGCTAGCTCGCCGGAACACATGCACCAAACGATTAGCCTGCTAGCAGTTAGCATAAGGCCCGACAAAGATTTATACGCGCCTTTACCTCATTAAACATGTACTCATGTGCTACTTCACAACACTGATATCTTTAAAATGTCTAGAAACAAGCAAATGTGTGTCTGAATGAAGTCGTAAATCGGTGTACTTTGTTGAATAAAATCGACAGAAGTGACAGAGACCCACCATGTTGAACGGGAAGATGGAAAGAGGACCGGAAGAGGACGAACCGCCGGAAAAGAGCCGATCTTCGCCCCGCCCACCGAGGATCCTCTGCCTTCAGAACTGCAGAACACACCAAGGACAATCTTTTTTTTTTTTTTAAGTATATTAATTTCTAATTCGAGATTATTTAAAATACGATAATCGTGGATTATTTATTTATGTATTTGTTTATTTGTTTGTTTAAAGCTATATTGTTATTATTTCAAAAAATAGCACAAAAAAAATTAAAGACGCATAGCTGAAAATTGTGTTTTTTAAATGTTTTTAGCGTGTTCTTGTAACATTTTTCATGATGACGGACAAATATGATGAAAATTAAGATCAAAATTGCATTTCTGAGTATTTATTTATTCAAATTGTTGATCACTGGCAGAAAAAATGTTGTTGGTTGAAAAAAGCTTGTATGTTAAAGTCACATCAGCTGTCACGCACCGCAGTGTGTGAAATTTGTTGTCACATTCTCTGATGGGGCGCCGGGATCGGTTTGTAGGCTAACAGAAAAAGTGTAACAATCACAGCCTAAACAAACATTTACGGTTTTCCAGAAAGCCACACACAGCCAAATGTTAAATAATTAATTTATGTAATCTTCAATTTAAAAAATATTACTAAAACATTTTAAAAACTAGATATATAGTATTATCTGCGACAATGCTAGAGTGAATGATGTAAGCTGAATTTGGCCGCTGGCTAGAGATCATCAACTTTTTTTTAAAGTGACTAAAGATGGAAATTAGCTTGATATAATCTTGTATGTTTGCACTTTTAAATGTTTTATCAATATATGCTGTCCCTGTCTTAAATAAACAACCACTCAAGATACTAATAGCTGAAGATGCTTAAATTGATAACCAAAAATGCTGAAGCTAAATTACCCAAAGCAGCTAGCATGTAAATATAAGCTAAATGCCAAATTAGCCCTAAAAACTGAAAACAATTCTAAATTAGCCAAAAGAGCTATCATTCAGCTGAAATATTAGCTAAACTCCAAAATAGCCCAAAAAAAATGAGAAAAATCCAGAATTAGTCAAAATAGCTAGCATGTAACTGTAATGTTAGCTAAATTCCAAATTAGACAAAAGAGACTGGTAAAATAAATAATTTTTAAATAATTAATAAATAAATAATTTAGACCAAACAGATAGCATATGGCTAAAATATAAGCTAAATGACAAATTAACCTAAAAAAACTGAAAAAGCAAAAATCAGCTAGCAAGTAGCTGAAATATAAGCTAAATGTGGTCGCATGGTAGAGTGTCCGCCCTAAGAGTGGAAGGTTGAGTTCAAATCCAGGCTGAGTCGTACCAAAGACTCTAAAATGGGACCCAGTTCCTCTCTGTTTGATACCCAGCATTATGAGGTTGGATTGGGGGTAAACCACTGAGTGGGCAGGGGTCACCAAACTACCTGGCTGCACTATGATGGGAGCGGATAGACTATTTATTGGTTTAGTAGTGATTCACTATTTCTTCATTATTGTTATTATTATTCTATAAGTTTTATTGGATGTCTAGAGCTCTTCAGCTCTTTCAGCTATTTAGCTCATTCAACTATTAAAATATTCAGCTCTTTTTATGCTAGCTTTTTTGACTGCTTTGGTCGTTAGTAAGGATATCTAGGATATTTTGGGGCTTAGCTAATATTTTAGCCACAAGCAAAGCTGTTTTGGCTAATTTAGGCTATTTTTTCAGTTTTTTAGGCTAATTTGGAGTTTTGCTAATATTTCAAATACTTGCTAGCTGTTTTGGCTAATTTAGTTTTTTTTTTGTTCAGTTTTTTAGGCTAATTTGGAGTTTAGCAAATATCTCATCTACTTGCTAGCTGTTTTGGCTAATTTAGGTTACTTTTTCAGTTTTTTAGGTTTATTTGGAGTTTAGCTAATATTTCAACTACTTGCTAGCTGTTTTGGCTAATTTAGGTTATTTTTTTCAGTTTTTTAGGTTTATTTTGAGTTTAGCTAATATAAACTACTTGCTAGCTGTTTTGGCTAATTTAGAATATTTTTTGTGCTGTTTTTTAGGCTAATTTGGAGTTTATCGAATATTTCATCTACTTGCTAGCTGTTTTGGCTAACTTAGGTTACTTTTTCAGTTTTTAGGCTAATTTGGAGTTTAGCTAATATTTCAACTACTTGCTAGCTGTTTTGGCTAATTTAGGATTTTTTCAGTTTTTTGGGCTAATTTGTAGATTAGAAAATATTTTCACTTAATGCTAGCTATTTTGGTTGAATTATACATTTTACAATTTTTTAGGCTAATTTGGCTGAACTGGTGTTATTTAGAACTTACTATGTTAAACCAAGTCTTCTTGCTCTGCTTCATTCTGATACACTATCCACTCACAGACAAATAGATCCATGAACGTCTTTGTTTTGATCATCTAAACTGCACGACTCTGACATTGATCACCATTTTTGCTGCACCTTTAATGTTAGGTTGGTGTAGTGATGGGATGTAAGCTAGCAGGAGAGCATGTGAACAGATTGATGTCTGGGGCGGGATTACAAACTAAGGCCCAGGGGCCATATTGAACTCTTTTATCTGCCTCGCCAAACTGGAATAAATCATACTGACAATCCTTATTACTGTTCTATTTTCCCTGTAATTGTGGTGCCTCCATGTAGATGTTGCATTAAAAAAATTGACCTTTGTTTTAAATATTTTGAATTCGTGTGGTGTGCAAAAATGTGTTGTTTTTCCTGAGGTTCTTGTATGTTTTCTGAATCATAAAGTAATATTTTCAATCATTCAAACACTGCATGATCGTAGATGTGTGATTGTGGCCCTGTCCAGTGTGTGTCCCACCTTCACCCAAAAGTAGTGAGGTTAGGCTCCAGCAGCTCGGTGATCCCGAAACAGATAAAATGAGTTAAGAAAATGCGAAGGAGTTGAGTGGAAGAGGTTTTTTTCTTACCTATTTTCCTTTCTCTTATACTCAGTAAATTTCTTACATTCACATTTATAGATAAATTAGAAAGAAAAGAGACAATTGCAGTAACTTTATGTATTACATTAACACAAAATGTATTTTGACAGCCTGTAAAGCATTTTCATGTCGCACAGACTTGTGTAATTTCTTTGAATCATTTAGAAAAACCCATGTTCTTCAACAACTATCTATTGAACCAGCGAAAGCACCTGCGGGGCCAGAACGAAAGAGTCCATTAATTGGCACAAGAAAGAATACCTTCATTTAAACAATTTATAAATATATTAAACCATTAAACAATGCAAAAAGAACACCATTTTGACTTGTATGTTGTGAAATGTAAATGTATGTCCCGCCCAGAGCAGGTGAGGCATGGGTAATAACGTTTAACTGTCCTTGTTTTTACCGTTGCTTCAGTCTAAGCTTTGATACTGGAATTAGACTGACCCAGATCTTCATTAGTCTGCCGATGAAGTTATTAACCTGTCAACCGATGCTTTTGTCTCAGATTTGTGTGAGCTCCAGACAACAGCTTTGCAAACATGTTAAAAGTTAGCTCACAATAATGAGTCAACTGCAGTTTTAGAGGCTTAAATCTAAGCAGACCTAATAACAGACTGTAGCCAGTGGCTTATATATGTGTACATGTCTGTCTTTAAGTGTTTTCTTCTTTTCAAGTAAACTCATGATTGCAGATTCTTTTTAAAGTTTAGGGAGTAAATCAGCTCTAACAGTTGCTCCCATACAGACACTCATAAAAAAGAAATCTTATTTTTTATATATATATTTTTTCTTTTTTAACTTGTCCAGCTGTTTTTTTAAATTATTTTTTTAATAATAAAGAAATCTTAATTCAAAATTGAATATTAACAGCAAAAGACTGACTTTGTTGGGAAAGTTCAATAACATTTCTTTTTCTTTAGACATTTATAAAACATTTCAATCAAAAGATAAAGAATACAGTCATTTTAAAAAACTTTATTTAAATAGCCTCTTGCTTTTTCTCCTTATTTCTTCTTGCTCTTCTTGTCCTTTGGCTTCTTTTTGTTCGGTTTTTGGGCGCTGGATTTTTTGTAGAGGTAAAGTCCCACCAGACCGAGCAAAGTGGGCACCAGAGCCAAACAGACTAGAGGAAACACATCGTTGATCATTTTCTGCAGTGGCGTCTGCTGCGACAAGGAAATCACCTCCACTTCAAACTCTAGAGCTGCATCACCTGAAGGAGAAGGAGAACAGAGACCAGAGTTTGAATGAAAGTTTCTCCATGCATGGCGGTCTGTGGATGAAGAGGGGTCATAGACGGCTTAGTACTTATGATTCTGAAAATGTTTTGATGGTTTCTATCAAAGCTATTTAAGTAGATTGAAGCTCTGTGCCAAAATCCTCCAATTATTTCATAGAAACTTTCCCAAAATAACGAGATGTTTTCATATTCTTGGACTGAACTAAAGACCACTTGGTTTAGCTGAATATGGCATTAACTATAACATTTTTACAAGACAAGTCGTGTCGAGTCGAGACGAGTGGAGACAAGCGGAGTCGAGGAGAGTCGAGTTGAGACAAGTCAAGTGAAGTGGAGTCCAGATGAGGGGAGTAGAATGGAGTCTATTCAAAACAAGTCTTGTCAAGACGATTTGAGACGAGTAGAGTCGAGACTAGTGGAGTTGAGACTAGTGGAGTCGAGATTAGTGGAGTCGAGACTAGTGGAGTTGAGACTAGTGGAGTTGAAACTAGTGGAGTCGAGACTAGTGGAGTTGTGACTAGTGGAGTCGAGATAAGTGGAGTCGAGACTAGTGGAGTTGAAACTAGTGGAGTCGAGACTAGTGGAGTTGAGACTAGTGGAGTCGAGTCTAGTGGAGTTGAGACTAGTGGAGTCGAGACTAGTGGAGTCAAAATAAGTTGAGTCGAGACCAGTGGAGTCGAGACTAGTGGAGTCAAAATAAGTTGAGTCGAGAACAGCAGAGTCGAGATAAAATGGAGTTGAGACTAGTGGAGTCGGGACAAGCGGAGACGAGATAAGTGGAGTCCGCGATTCGAGACGTCTTCATTCCTTATTGGGGTTCACAAACACATTAAGGATTTGTCTCAGATTTAGGGCTGCGATTAGTCGACTAATTGATGACTAATCCACTATTAAAATAGTCAACAACTAATTTAATAGTTGATTAGTCGCTACTTTATAATATATAGAGTCAGAGTGTAGTAAAGTTGAAAGTTTTAACGACATTCTGCTACATTTTTGGACTATTTGGGCATTTATTAAGGGGTTTCAGGATACTTTGGAGTTTAGCTAATATTTCAGATACATGCTAGCTATTTTGACTAATTTAGGATTTTTTTCAGTTTTTAGGCTAATTTCAAATTTAGCTAATATTTCAGCTACCTGTTAGCTAGCTAATTCAAAATGTTTACAGTTTTTTAGGCTAATTTGGAGTTTAGCTAATACTTCAGATACATGCTAGCTATTTTGGCTAATTTAGGATTTTTTCAGTTTTTTTAGGCTAATTTCAAGTTTATCTAATATTTCAGCAACATGTTAGCTAGCTAATTCAAAACGTTTAAAGCTTTTTAGGCTAATTTGGAGTTTAGCTAATAATATTTCAGCTACATGCTAGCTATTTTGGCTTAATTAGTATTTTTTAGTCTTAAAGCTTATCATGTTTAAGATTTTCTTTACATCCAGTTTGTTTTTTAGCCTCAATACCACTAAGAATGTTAATAGAACTGAGGACAGATGATGTAATGTGTGGGGATTACCTGGAATTGTGGGCGGATAACCTTTTTTCCCATATGCGAGGTGAGGTGGAATAGTAGCTTTGATCTTTTGCCTGAATGAGAAAGAATTGATGTTCAGAGGAAAACTTTATTCAACATTTTCTCACATGTTCTGACTAATGCTAATCTAAACTAACAAACTAAACTCTTCTTTCTTTTCTTCAGATCACTTACCCTTCACACACACCAACCAAGCTTTGTTCCAGACCTAAAGAATGACGGTAAAATCATTATAAAAACTGACAACCACACATCAATATTTGGAAAAAAGATGACCCAGTTATCAAAAAATAAACTAATTATTGAATTATTTCAAAGAATGATTATAATTACCAGGAATAACTGTCCTCTTTCCCAGTTCGACAACAAGAGGATCCCGCGACAGCGACGTGTCGATCACCTTTCCATCCATAAGTCTTCCCTGTTTTATATGTTGACAAACAAAAACTGGAGTTAAAAAAAGATCCTTTACAAGTGAATGTGTTGATTATCATAGATTTTGGCCTTTGATATGGTATCAGTAAAAAGTTAATGTTAAAACATGAAGAGATGTTTTGTCTAAAGCTTTAATCACTTTATTACTATCTTAAAATTATCTCTGTTGTGAGATAACTTTTAAAAAAAGTAAAAAAAAGAAGTTTACATGCTTTTCATTTTTTTCTTGTTAAGCAAATGAGGTAAAAAAATTAGGCTGTCAATCAGCAGGTGTGTTCAGGTACCTCCTGGAGTTTAGATAATATTTCAGCTACATGCTAGCTATTTTGGCTAATCTGGAATTTTAAAAATTTTTTAGGCTAATTTGGAGTTTAGTTAATATTTTAGCTACGTGTTAGCTAGCTAATTCAAAATGTTTAGTTTTTTAGGCTAATTTGGAGTTTAGCTAATATTTCAGATACATGCTAGCTATTTTGGCTTATTTAGGATTTTTTTCAGTTTTTTTAGGCTAATTTCAAGTTTAGCTAATATTTCAGCAACATGTTTCAGCTATTTTTCTTTACTCTTTACAATTTTTTAGGCTAATTTGGAGTTTAGCTAATATTTTAGCTACGTGTTAGCTAGCTAATTCAAAATGTTTAGTTTTTTAGGCTAATTTGGAGTTTAGCTAATATTTCAGATACATGCTAGCTATTTTGGCTTATTTAGGATTTTTTTCAGTTTTTTTAGGCTAATTTCAAGTTTAGCTAATATTTCAGCAACATGTTTCAGCTAGTTTGCTTTACTCTTTACAATTTTTTAGGCTAATTTGGAGTTTAGCTAATATTTTAGCTACGTGTTAGCTAGCTAATTCAAAATGTTTAGTTTTTTAGGCTAATTTGGAGTTTAGCTAATATTTCAGATACATGCTAGCTATTTTGGCTTATTTAGGATTTTTTTCAGTTTTTTTAGGATAATTTCAAGTTTAGCTAATATTTCAGCAACATGTTTCAGCTAGTTTGCTTTACTCTTTACAATTTTTTAGGCTAATTCGGAGTTTAGCTAATATTTCAGCTACATGTTAGGTAGCTAACATGTAGCTAACATTTTCTTTTTAAGCAAATGAGGTAAAAAAAATTTGGCTGTCAATCAGCAGGTGTGTTCAGGTACCCTAAATACAATATATACGAGTATATGTCGTTTAACATTTCTTCTTCTTCTTAAAATGTTAAAGAAAATGGCATTTGACATTTCGTTTTCAATAAGTTCTCTGGTAAATTAATTAGAAATATCAAATTTGAACATTAAAAAGAGTTGAACAGAAATGCTTTTTCATTTTCAAAATGCAACTTTATTACTCGTGTCTTAAGTAAAACAAAAAAAAGCGATCCTCCAAACTGCGTTTCCATTTTCTTCACTCATTTTCATTTTCACATCTTGTCGTACGAGCAGGACGGACCTAAAAAAGTGTCTGTACCTCCAAAGCTTAAATCAGATCTCTACATTTAGTTTAAAAAACTTCAACGGAACAAAAGGGAAAACAAAAAAATAAAACATAAAATTGAAAAAAAGCAGAAAATGAATTCATGCTTATTTATGTTTAATTACACATTTGATGATAATTAATGGATAGTAAATAATCGATGAGTACAAATTTTTACTACATTATGTGTGACACGTAATAAGGATTTATTTTTGTAAAAATATTTTCTGATGATAATCAATAAGAGATTTATTGTTGTTACTTGATCAATAATCTGCACTTGCGAGTGAAAAAAATGTTAAGAACTTAATAAAAGTTAAGTAAACACAATAGAAGTAGAATAATAAATTCCCTTTTATTCAAACTCTATTTGGAAATCTTCAGTGATAAGATCAATTATGTCGAGACGAAAACATCCTTTTATTTTCGAATCGATTTATGAAATCTCAAATATATCTCTGGACTCTGATTTATTGCTTGAAATAAACCAAATCAATACAACATTTGCATAAATGGCAATAAAAGTTAGAAGTTCAGAACTGTTAAAAAAACTTTAATTTATTGTATAAAGCAGAAGAAGTTTTTTTTAAATTATGAAAATTGCATAAATGTAATTGTTATCCAATGATCTCCTAATTTTAGGAAGACATAATGTGATCTAAATGTTGTTTTTTGTTTCGGGGTTTCAGACAGAGCGTGAGTGCTGACGTGTTGCTCCATCTGTGCGGTGAGGGACTCCGAAAACATGGAGAAACGCACGCGCGCGATCCCGTTACGCACAGAGGAAACCCCGGCCGGTCCTCTCTCTAATGGAGGCGCCGGGCTCCACGCACGCGCTTCACGTGTTCCGTTACCGTGTAGTGGATCTGCAGGGTGTCTCCCATCCTGGACTGCACGGAGCAAGTTTCGGGCCTCTCCTAAAGTTCAGAGGAGACGTGGATTTTGGGTTTTTTGGTTTTCGCTTCGCCGCGTCGTGACCGCGTTACGCACGCGCTCCACTCACCACCGTCTCCACGCTCAGCTCCTCCGCGGGGTTCTGCGCGAGCCCGCAGGTGAAAGCTGCAGCCACAAGAAGAAGCAGCAGGAGAGGATTCTTCATGGTGAAGTTGTGAGGAGGAACTTCCGTGGAGCTGACCGCGCTGCGCCCTGGAAGTGGCTGAGCGGCGGCGGGAAACGCTGATGTGTTGTAAACGGCAGCGATAAGGACGGGACGTCTGTGGACGATGTCCCAACACCTGGGTGGCTCCAGAGAGCCCGCCTTAAGCAGCATCCCATCCCAGCCAGCGGGGGGAGGGGAGGAGGGGTGCCGAGCAGCCTCCGCGCGGAGCCGCTCGTGCGCTCCGGATCCCGCTCGCGCGCTCCACTCCACAGCTGCCACGTCGCCGCGCGCCCTCCTCCTCCCTCACGACGGCGGGACTGACCTCACGTTTCTACCAGAAATGGTGCGTTAAAGCGCGAGTTTTGTCCAAAAAGTCACAGTGGAAAAAAAAATCTATATCTTCACGTCTGAATTTGAAATAAAAAACAATTTAATCATAGAAAAACTTCAAAATCCTGCTTTTTTTGTGTGTCTTTTCTCATTTATTTTGTTTTGTTTTTGTGCTATTTTTCTCAAACGAATGGTTAAATTTTCAGAAAATGAAGATTGAAACGGCATTATTTTCTTTGTTTACATTTTAGTTTTAGTTTTCACCACAACTGATACATATAAAAACAAAAAACACATAATGCCAAAATAACAGAAAGAAGAAGAAAAAAAAAACAATAAAAAATAATAATTAAACAGTCACAAAAATTAGTAAATGAAACTTCATCCACATTAATATTATTTGAATTCAACCTGGGGTATTTAGCCATATCTTTATTAATATATGTACATTCGTATACATGTTAAAATACTAAACACAATTTATAGATTTAAATATCTGATATTCCATTTCTCTTTAAATGTCTGTTCTCATTTGAATCACATATACTTGTTTTACTTTGTTTTTCCAGTTATTTATTGTTGGTGGTTTGATATTTTTCCAATTCATGATTTTTCCAGCAATTATTCACAGTGTATAAATGATCTGTATTTGTTTTTTTTTATTAAAGTTATTGTTAGGTGTTTGTGGAAATTTCTTTCTGTTTTTATAGTTCATATTTTATAATTTTTTTTTAATAAAACGGATGAAAAAGTTGTTTTAAAAAATTGTTAGCTGTGAAATGTTACAGTTATCAGACTAACGTTTTATTAATTTGATGCATCCACTTATAGACGAATAGATTCATGAACGTCTTTGTTTTCCTCGTCTGAGATGGAATCCAATATCCAAATATTGGATAGCTCCAATATTTCTCACCATTCTTGTTGCTCCGCTAATGTTAGCTTAGGGTTCTGAGGGGCTGTAAGCTAGCGGAAGAGAGTGTAAACAAACTCAACTACCAATATATCCATATTTATGATAATATATTACATCTATCATGCTAAAGAATTTATTATTAAGATTATTCAGGCTGTTTTGGAGTTTAGCTAATATTTCAGCTATGCTAGCTATTTTAACAAATTTAGGATTTTTTTTTTGGCTATTTAGCTAATATTTCAGCTGCATGCTATTTATTTGAGCTAACTTAGGCTTTTTTCAGTTTTTTAGGCTAATATAGTATTTAAGTAATCTTTTAGCGGGCTATCAACTTCAGCGTTTTCAGACGTTAACTTCAATCTTTTCAGCTTCAGCAATTTTAGCTATCAATTTCAGTTCTATCAGAACTAGCATTTTCAGCGGCTAAATTCAGCTTACAGCATCTAGCATAATTGCAGGTAACGCTATATATTTAGTTTTTAGTTAGTTTAAAGCTAACGATGGTTTAGATTTATGCTTTACATCCGGTTTGCGAACGATGCGATTAATCGACTAATCGTAAAAAATAATCGGTGATTAGTCGATTATTAAAATAATCGTTTGTGGCAGTTTGTAGAAGCGTTTTGTCGATCGCCGCTAGCTGCACGGAGAAAGTGTGTGTTTGTGTTAGCCTGAGGGGGCGGAGCTGGCAGTGCAGACTCTTCCTGGAAGGGGCTGTTCCTCACGTTCATGTCTGAACAACCCACTGGTCCTCAGACAGTAGCATTGGAGACGAATTCTCAGAAATGCACGAATGGATTAAAATAGCACTTTAAAAAAAAAATTATAATACACTTAAAAGTAAAAAAAAAAGTATATTCTGCTCTTTAACTCCTGCTGCTCTGAGTTTTAAAAAACAAAACAGATTTTGACTAAAAACAGCATCATCATAATCAAAACAACACTAGAATCATTTAAAAAAAAGACCAAAAGATGTTCAGAGAATGACTTCTAACTTAAATCATCATCAACAACCTGTTGATAATGGATGTTTAGAGATAGTCACTAACAAGAACCTTTAATTTATTCTTTACTCTAAAGTAGAGCTGCCACAAACGATTATTTTAATAGTCGATTAATCACCGATTATTTTTTCCGATTCGTCGAATAATCGGGTCACGCACAGACTGGATGTAAAGCACAGATCTTAACCATCATCAGCTTTAAACTAACTCAAAAACTAGATAAAAAACATAAATGATAATGCTAGTAGTTGCTGTAAGCTGAATTTGGCTGCTAAAGATGTTGGTGATGACAGCTGAAGATGCTGAAACTGATAGCTGGAAAACCTAAAGCTGACAACTGAAAACAGTGAAGTTGATGAAAACGCTGAAGCTGATAGCCAGCTAAAATGTTAGTTAAATACCCAATTAGCCTAAAAAAGCATAAGTCAGCAAAAATAGCTAGCATGCAGCTGAAATATTAGCTGTGCTCTAAAATAGCCTAAAAAACCTTAATAAATCCCATAATTCTCCTAAAAGCTAGCATAATGCCATTCTAAACTTTAAACTTTACTACACTCCGACTTCATATATTATAAAGTAACGACTAATCGACTATTAAAATAGTTGTCGACTATTTTAATAGTCGATTAGTCGACTAATCGTGGCAGCCCTACTCTAAAGCTATGAAACGACTTCAATGCTCCCACACGGAGTGGAAATAATCACGATCCAGTTATTAGCTTAATGTGTTTTAATGAACAAGAACGAACTTGTTTTCCACTCTGGGATTTCCTGACTCCGTCGGATGGATTTACAGATGTAATCCCTTTCAAACAGGGATCCAAAACTTTTTCATGGTCATTTTTTTCCTGTTATTCACATTTTCAAGGATTCCTTAACATGAATGTTAGATCCTGCTGTGCTGCACCTTCTCCACATGCCCCGCCGTTCTGCTCACTGCTTAATAAACGATATTCCGTTTATTCGTCCTGGTGTCCAGTTTTTGTTCTTTTCCCCCCGTGGCCTGAGCCAGGTTTATCCGTGGGGGGCGTAACAAGAATCGTCTTAATGAGTTTGACTCAAAGAGGTCATTTATATGTTTCTTTTTTAGCCAGAGGAGCTTTTCACGGCGACCTGCCAAAGTACACAAAGCTGTGCTGAAAACGGCGTTTCCCAGTGAGATAGGCTATCACGCCGAGACCACAGACGCGGTCTGTATGTGAGGGGCACGTTCACATCTGGTAGGGTCTCCAACCTGCGGCTCCGGAGCCATGTGTGGCTCATTGACCCCTCATGAGATGCTTTTAATTTAAAATATAAAATTAAGACTTTATTTCACTCATTTACAGACAGTTTAGGCTCCTGACTACATTACCCATAATGCTCTTATATTAGATCGAGCGATTTGGGTTCGTAGTTGAAATAATTGAAAAATGTGACAGATTTTTATGTACCACAGAAAGCAAATCCAAAATTCATATTTAAGGAACACTGGAATTTAAGGCGGACTGTCTATTATTGAACAAAATTCAAGGATTTTAATGCCCTATATCAGGGGTGGGCAAACTACGGCCCGGGGGCCACATGCGGCCCCTTAAGCTGTTTAATGTGGCCCTCCAAATTAAAATACATTGAATCAAAAATCCTAATTATTGTTTTATTTTCATTGTATTTCTGGTTTCTTCTCATGAATGTTGTTTCTGTGTTTTTTTCTGAGTCAGAAGGTGATTTTTATGATTTCTTTGAGTTCACGTTTTCCTCTGAAGAACATCAACCCATTGGATCACCCAAAAGAGAACAAAAATCAAAATTTAGAAATTAAAATTCCCAAATTTTCTGTTTTTACATTAATATATGTGAATTTGAATCCAAATTAAAGCATGTTTTTATCTAAATTCCATATTATCTTTTTAGTTTATGAGGTTGATTACCAAATCTCTCCTTCCATCTGCTCCTTATGCCAAATTTTAGAACCCTTTGTGGCCCACGAATCAAAACATTTGCCCATCCCTGCCCTATATGGTCTCAAAAATATGTTTTCAATTAAATTAGCTTTAATCTAATTTTAGTTTGATTTACAGATTTTTTGGGCTGAGATCCACAAATAAAGATAAATTAAACTGAATATAGTTTTTTTTTTCCTTTATCACTCAAGACACCACACTAGTATATCTGCCTCTTTGGGCGTCTTTTATTTTGAAAGTAAGTCATGTGAACTTTTGTCAAAAGTTACAAACTTTTTTCTATTTCAAAAAAAATATCCTCTTCATGAACATGTTATATTATTTAATTGTCTGTTTTTGTTGCTCTTTGTCAGCCAGTTGACATGATATTGTAAAAGACAAAGCAATAGATTCGATTGAACTGATTGATTGATTGATTGATTGATTGATTGATTGATTGATTGATTGATTGATTTGGTTCAAGGAGGCAGAGATAATAAGTCTTCTTCTTTCTGTCCCTTCTCATTTTCACTGAGTACAAGAGTTTTTCTTTTTTTATTTTTTGAAAGTCTTTTGTGTTCTATGAAAATGAAATAAAAAGAAACAAAAAAAAACTAAAAATATTCATGTAAAAAATGTTTACTTATATTTATCATAGTTTTTAACTAAAGTATTTCAGTTACTATAAGTACTAGTTTTTATTTCAGTATAGAAACAATAATATATGTCTTATTTCTCTACAGGTTGAAGTAAGACGCTGTGGCTCCCTCTGGATTTAAATGTTAAAGGTTGCAGACTCTGTGTTAGAGAATTTGTCCCCCACAGAAGGAGGTTTAGCATTAAGTTCAGTCACTAACTAAAACAAACAAGTCTTGATAGGCCTGCACAGTTTGCCGATCCCACTACTGGCCGGATAAAACACTTTTTGTGGCCAGAAAGAGTTAAACCATTCTAGCTTTTGCTCATAAAAATCAACAAGAACAATAAATTCTACCACTCAAAGTAAATATTTACTTTCTCCTGAGGCTCTATTTTCATTTAATTGTCGTGCCAACAATCCGTTTCTGTCTCCATCATCTCGTCTTGATGCCAGATTTTAAAAAGCCTGCATTGAAACACGACCATGCTGAAGGTTTTAGGAGTACAAGCAAACAAAACCATAATTTTCCGTTTCAATGATTCACCAGGTTTATTTGAGCTTCACACACAAACTCATTCTGTATTTCATAATGAGCATTTGTGGTTTATTTCTAATGTAACAGTACTTTTCTCCACGTCTGCAGACTTAAATATTGCACCAGAGTGATGTAAACCACCTCACTAATACCTGTGCACTCTTCAGTTGTCTATTAAAAAAGACTTTTAATAAAAAGGATTAAGTCAGGTGCAAAAAATATTTGTAAAAAACCAAAAAATAATTGAAAAATGAAGAAAAATGCAAACAAATTGAATAAATCATGGGCTTGTACTTTGGATTAATTTTTTTTTTTTTTTAGTTTAGGCTTTTAGCATTTCGGTCAGCTGAGTAAAGTGATAGTAAATGTCTAACATAGGGTCTGCAACCCTTAACATTTAAATCCAGAGGGAGCCACAGCGTCTTATTTCAACCTGTAGAGAAATAAGACGTATATTATTGTTACTATACTGAAGGAACAATAAGTACTTAATTATAGTAACTAAAATACTTTAGTCACAACTATGATAATATAAATGAACAATTGTTTTTTTAAATACATGAATATAAAATATTCATAAAGAGGATATTTTTTGAAATAGAAAAAAAATATTGACAAAAGTTCACAAGACTTACTTTCAAAATAAAAGACACCCAAAAGGCAAATATAGTAGTGTGGTGTCTTGAGTGAGTAAGGAAAAAAAAAACTATAAAAAGTTTAATTTATCATTATTTGTGAATCTCAGCCAAAAAATCTGTAAATCAAACTAAAATTAAATTATAGCTAATCTTATTGAAACATATTTTTGGGACCATATAGGGTGAATATATCAATTTTGTTCAATAATAGACAGTCCACCTTAAATTCCAGTGTACCATAAATATGAATTTTGGCTTTGATTCTTATAGTACATAAAAATCTGTCACATTTTTCAATTATTTCAACTGCAAACTCAGATCGCTTGATCTATTGTAAGAGCATTATAGGTAATGTAGTCAGGAGCGTAAACTGTTTGTATATGAGTGAAATAAAGTCTTAATTTTATATTTTAAATAAAAAGCATCTCATGATTCTCATGAGGGGTCAATGAGCCACACATGGCTCCGGAGCCGCAGGTTGGAGACCCCTGATCTAATCTATTGTCATAGATAGGTATATTATTAGAATACTTTAATCTCAAATCCTTTAAATTTACAAAATATTTTTCAGATAATTAGATTCTACACCAACGTCATGTTTATATTTGATAGTAAAAAGAGAAGAATAATGATCCTACACCAGTCATAATGCTAAAAATATCCATGTTTGACTTTTTTTTGCATTTTTATTTAAAGTAAATCTGCTGCATCAGGAGGATCTCATTTGATACAAGAGTGTATTTTATTTTGAAAGGAACTTGAGCGAGTTTCTATCAAATAAAAAAAAAAGTTACATTTGTAATAAATAGAAAATATCACATTTTTGTAAATATTTACAAGCTGAACAGGATAAACATATGGAAGTTTTTTTATGTCAAAATTCAAAGTATTATGCATTATTCAATTGACAATTCAATTTGAAAATGCATTTTTCAATTTGCAATTCATTATTAATTTCAGGCTTGCAAAATGACAATTCAGAGAATCACTAAAAGAGATTTTGGAGAGAATCTTTAGGGCTGCTGTGAACTTCAGACAGCAGCGGTCCACAACCCTCGGGCCGCCTACCGGTACCGTCACTTGATACCGCGCCACAGACAGAAAAGGGGGTTGCGGACCGCTGCTGTCTGAAGTTCACTGCAGCTCTAAAGATTCACTCCAAAATCTCTTTTAGTGCTGTCACATAGCGGTTGAAGTGCAAGTTCTCCAGATAGAAGCTAACTCTTTAGCAGATAGAAGCTAGCATTCTCTCCTCTAACCTCCGACACCAAACAACTCCATTGGTTAGTTGAGTAAGGAAGTGGGGGCGGGATTTAGCAAATGTAGGGTTGTGGAAGGCCCCGCCCTGAAGAGCGTCTGACAGAATGCAAAACGATTTGAATTTTGACCGACTTGGAGCGCCTGGATAAAACTGAGAATGCATTACAGCAGGGGGCGCTGTTTTGCAAGCTCGAATGAGTTTTGACACAAACAGAGCATGGGAGATTTTAATACACAATAGATCTTAAGTTATTTGAAGCAAGCCATGTATTGAAATGTCATTTTAAAATATTGAATTGTAAATTGCAAAATGCATTGTCATTTGAATTATGACATCAAAAACCCACGGCAATATGCAATGCAATTGATTTAGTTTTTATTCAATATTTTGTTTTAAAAAATTGTGATATTGAATTGTAAATTTTAATATTGAATTGTAAATTGCAAAATTAATTGTCATTTTGCAAGCCTGAAATTAATAATGAATTGCAAATTGAAAAATGCATTTTCAAATTGCATGATGAATTTGCAAACTGAATTGTCAATTGAATAATGCATAATACTTTGAATTTTGACATAAAAAAACTTCCATATAAACATTTATTGAACGTTCTCCGTTGTTTTTAGCGGGGCGTACAGACGGGACAGTGATCCGAACAGATGAGAAGAATCTGAGTGTGTGGGCAGATGGATGAGTGGGCGGAGATCAGCGAGGGATGAGGGGGCGAGCTTGGGATTGTCCTTGTGAGTGAAACATCTAGTTTTGGATTAGTTGGAGTTTGTGTGATTGATCCTGATGGCTAATGGTGGGTTCAGGAGGAGGGTGAGAGAAACGTCAGTGAAGGTTCTGTTCGGATCAAGAAGGATTGAGAGCTGATGGGCCATCAGAATCCACTGTGAGAAGGAGATGATGGGTCCTTTTTCATTAGTGGAATGCTAATGAAGATTATTGCATAACAGAGTGGCAGAAAGCTGAGAAGCCATGGTTTTCTGTTTTTTTATTTTATTTTGTTTTTATTTCAGGAACCTTGAAGATGAGGTAATCTAATAGAATGGTAGGAAATGATAAAAGAAATAAAGAAGATGGAAAAGCTGAATCATTAGTTAGGTTTTTTTCTTTTCTTTTTTTTCTGTTTTGTTCGTGCGTTTTCCCCTATATTTTACATGCAATGTCTGCCCCCTTCTATGTTTACCCTAAATCTGTTAAAAAAAAAAGAACAATAAAAAGAAAGTGATAAAAAAATTTAAAAAAAGAAGACGAGGGACAGATATATGGAGCCAAATCGTTGCCGTAAATTTTTGAAACTCAAAAAAACATCTTGAAAAAGAAAAAAGGTATTTGGCCGAAAAATAAAAAGTCCACATTTTTTTGCTATTCTAAAATAAACATAAGTATTTTCAGCTTCAAATGTTTTGATTTTTAGATTTAAAAACTGAAAATTTTAAGATGGCGCTTTAAACGTGCTAGGACAGCGTTTTGTAAGTATGCGATAAAACTGCTTTTTACACCCGTCCTGGGACAACTTCAGACTATGATAGTACAGACAATACAGCCATTTTCTGACTGTAATTATCACAGAATATACCGGCACTGAAGTTACCAACCTCATTGGTTTTTGATTGGTTCTTCGTGTTAGCCCCGCCCCAACGCGCCACAACGGGACCAAAAGTTATAAAACTAAAATTTTTTGATTTTTAAACGTAAAAAAAGATTTGAAACAACAACAATAAAAGTTTTGAAATTGAAATTTTTGTTTTGAATCTAGAAAACAGAACATTTGAAGCTGAAAAAATGTTTTTTTTGGACATTTTCCTTATTTTGCCAAACATAAAATTTTTTTTCAAAATGTTTTTTTTTTTAATTATTTATTTATTTTTTATTTATTTTATGGCCCAAAACAGATTGGAGATGCTATTTTGGGAAGGGGATTACTCTATCATTAATGCCAGGACTAGATTAGAAGGAGCCTGTAGTCTTAATAAAAACAGATGGATGCAGATTTAGTTGGCATAAAAATAATTTAAATCTTTTAATTGAGTTTATGCAAAAATCAGGACTCAATACTCATAGTATCAGAGATTAAATGAAAAAAAAGAGGCAGCTGCTCACTCAGATTTTGATTTTTAGTTTTAAAAAAAAGAAGTGAATGACATTAAATCCATGTAAATCTTTTAAACAAAAAAAAACTTGTAAATAAAATAAGTAAAAAAAATGTAACTATTAAAAAAACACCAGAAACGCACACAGAAAATATTAATATTAAGAAGAAAATGTCCCTTCAACTGCTATGTTCAGATCGCCTGTACTATCGCGAGACTTGTCCCGCACAGATCCAATGAACGCTCACGTAAGATCTCGTGATATTTAGAAGACGCTCGCGGAGCTAAGGTGAGGACGCTTGCACCATCAACACGGTGAGTACCGTATCGAAGAGGTTGTCGGAGATGATTAAATTATTTCGGAATATTTATTTATTTTTATTAGTTGTCATCGCGTACATCTGTTCTCGGTGCTGTTTAAGCTAATAAGCTAACGCCGCGCGCGCCCGCTCCCAGAATGCCCGCTGTGGTTCCGAGAGAGGATGAATGAGGCAGATCCGAGCGGTCCGGATGCTAGCCCCGGTCACTGTCACGTCCCACAGTCCCCGTAACACAACTCGAAGAGTAAAAATAAACGCGCGTGGCACCGGCGGACCGTTAAGGGCTTCAACCGAACCGGACAGACTCTCGGTTCTGCGCTGGTGACGGACGGGTGGCTGTGAGGTTTCCCTCGCGTAGCATCCCGGGCTAACCTGAGAGCCGGGAGAACATCAGCAGGCCTCCTCCCACACAACACCTCCGTCCGGAGGAGTCACCTGAGAGGCTGCGGGCGGACAGGAGCGGGAGGACGGGCTGTGGACGCGGGAGGACGGGCGGGGGGGGGAAAGGCTGTTCTTCAGCACCATGGACAGCGCTACACCATCATGCTATCATCCAGATTTAAACTTTAAATGACACAATTAATGTTGTTCTCAATACAGTATGTACTGTTAACATTTAGACATTATTATTTGGGAAAATAATTTGAAGACTCCTTCTGTTCATAGAAATATTACCAATCGCTTTGATTTCTCAACTTAGAATAAAATAGTTTAAAACATTTCTGAGTTGTAATAATCATATTAAATTAGTTATATAGAAATATATAAAGAGGTATGAAATTATGCAGCTTTATAAATAAGTGTTTTTATCCCTGCCAGCAAAGCCAGGAGGCCCCGAATGGTTTAAAAGTGGGCAGAAAATGTGAATGGGTTTGTCTCAGTCTGCGTCGTGGCCCCAATTGTGTTTCTACATTAGTTTATGAGAACTCAGTGGGTTGGTTTGCTGCGCTAGCCAGCCGCCCAATGGACAATGGAGCTCGCTAGATCCCTACTGCGTAGCTCGCTAGCGTGCTATAGTGGATTTTGCTAGCTCGCTGCACCGGAGCTCGCTACAGTGGAGCTTGCTACAGTGTAGCTCGCTAGCTTGCTAGAGTGACCTTTGCTAGCTCACTACACCGGAGCTCCCTCGCTGGCTACAGTGTAGCTCGCTAGCTTGGTACAGTGGAGCTTGCTACAACAGAGCTTGCTAGCGTGCTATAGTGACCTTTGCTAGCTCACTACACTGGAGCTCGCTAGCTTGAAACAGTGAAGCTCATTACAGCGGAGCTTGCTACAGCGGAGCTCACTAGCTTAGTGAACTTTGCTAGCTTGCTACAGTGGAGCCTGCTAGCTCGTACAGTGGACTTTGCTAGTTTGCTAGAAGGAAGCTTGCTACAGCAGAGTTCTCTAGCTCCATACAGCCGAGCTCGCAATAGCAGAGATTGCTACATCAGAGATCACTAGCTCAATACAGAGGAGCTCGCTACAACAAAACTCGCTACAGCGGAGCTCGTTAGCTTGCTACAGCGGAGCTTGCAAGCTAGCTACAGTGGAGCGAGCCAACCCACTGAGTACCCACCTAAACTAATGTTGACAAGCACAGGGGGGGGACCACAGGAACTGGGGGCAAACCAAACTGGGGCCCACATTTGAACCGTACAGGTCCACTTGGACTTGCTAGCTTGGATAACATAAGGAGAAGTGGAAATTCTTCTAGCATTTGTTTTCCTTCTTCGATTTTTCTTACGTTTCATATTAAACTAACTCAACACATTTTGTAGAATATCATAGACCACAAACACACCTACAGTATATCTTTAAAACAAATCTGATCCTTGTCAGGTGAAGTATATATCAACATGTTTGAAGCGTCTTCTTAATTTAGGACACGTTGCTTTTGCTGTGAGGGTTTTGTGTTTTTCCAAGCTCAAATTTCCAGAAAAAAACATCAGAAAAGGCCAGAACAGATTGCACAGTAGCCTGGAGTCATGGCAGAGGCACTCATCTCCATCATCTTCATTGAAGATGACTGTGGGCGGCCAGTACTATGGAGTCTCGAAAGAGCCAAAATGAAATAAATATATACACCATTAAATAAATAAATAAACATTTATTTATTTATTTCAAAATTTATTTATTTATTTCAATTTGGCTCTTTTGACCCACAAGGGACAATGAAATAAATAAATATGTCATGAAATACTTAAATGTGCTCTTTTAATATTTTAATGCCACATTTATTTCAACATTTATTTATTTATTTCAACATTTATTTATTTATTTAATGCCACATTTATTTATTTATTTAATGGTGTATATATTTATTTCATTTTGGCTCTTTCGAGACTCCATACAGTACAGCTCTGCACCTGTCATAATTGTGTGCATGCACAAAAGCAGCAATTTTCTCTTTACCAAAACGAGAAAGAAACCTAAAAATGATATTAAAAGTATTATTTTACCAATTAAAATAGTTTGTTTTGCTTAATTTAGTGACTTACAGATTTATTTCTCTGGTTTCTTTCAGCTCATTGATCTGTGAAGGACGACCCAGACCCACAACCCCAGGCAGCGTCTAAAGCTCCTCTAAATCATGGGGAATATCTTTGGAAACTTGTTGAAGAGCCTCATAGGAAAAAAAGAGATGAGGATCTTGATGGTGGGGCTCGACGCTGCAGGAAAAAACCACAATTCTTTACAAGCTCAAACTGGGGGAAATAGTCACCACAATTCCAACGATCGGTACGTCACGTCAGAATTTATGGCCGTGAAGTCGGTTTCCTGCTCTGACTGCTGTGTTGTGTTCTCTCATCCAGGGTTTAATGTGGAGACGGTGGAGTACAAGAACATCAGCTTCACTGTGTGGGACGTGGGTGGGCAAGACAAGATCCGTCCTCTCTGGAGGCATTACTTTCAAAACACGCAGGGTGAGAAGAGCTAATTAGACTCCAACACCAGCAGATGTCGGTTTTCTTCCCTAAAACCGCCGATTTATTTCTCGTGGTTTCAGGTCTCATCTTTGTGGTGGACAGTAACGACAGAGAACGCGTGAATGAAGCTCGAGAGGAGCTGATGAGGATGCTGGCTGAGGATGAGCTCAGAGATGCAGTGCTCCTTGTGTTTGCCAACAAACAGGCAAGAGAAGATCAACCTCCTTCATTTGCATTTACACACACGGAGCGGCAGAAAAACTGAGCTTGTGTGGGAAATGAACGGCTCAGAAAGTTGGTAATGCAGTCCTGCAGCTAGAAACAAGAGGGTGAAACTTGAAGCCTTTTTGAAAGACATAAAGTCAGAAACAGATGACAATGAGATTAAACTTATAAAGTGCTTTACTACTTTCTTAGAAGTTCTTTATAAACTGATTTTTGTGTCACCGTATTGCAAGCAAAATTCACAGCTTTAAGATCAAAATTTTCTAAATTGCTAACAAAATGTAAAATGTTACGCAAAAATATCATAATTTGCTTATTAAAATATTTAATATTTGCTTTCAAAATTTCAAAATATTTTGAAATATTTTGCAGCAAAAGCATTTCTAGATGCGTAGTGCCTCGTCCAACATTTTAGTAGTTTGAGTAGTTTCTCAAAGATGCTTAAAGGGTAACCAAACCAGGACGTTGGAGGCTGACTCCACCCACTACTGAAATGTGAACATCCAGTCAGAGGGGCGGGGCTTGGGGGCTGGACTGTTATCATTAGGCGTGTTTGAGATCCCCTAGTGCTTCGCACTAAGCTGCTGCAGGAGGGGGCGGAGAAAGGCGCCTGAGATGAAGGTGAACGACGAGACTGCACGAGAACGAGGAGTTGGGGGTCGTCCTCAACTAGAGCTGCCACGATTAGTCAACTAATCGATGACTAATCGACTATTAAAATAGTCGACAACTAATTTAATAGTCGATTAGTCGTTACTTTCTATTGTATGAAGTCAGAGTGTAGTAAAGTTAAAAGTTATAATAGCATTCTGCTAGCTTTTTGGACTATTTTGGCATTTAATAAGTTTCTTTGGCCTTTTATGGAGTTTAGCTAATATTTAATCTACATGCTAGCTGTTTTGGCTAACTTAAGGTTTCTTTTTTTTTAGTTTTTTAAGCTATTTTTAAGTTTAACTAATATTTCAGCGACATAGCTATTTTGGTTAATTTAGGATTTTTCTGTTTTTTTAGGCTAATTTTGAGTTTAGCTAATATTTCAGCAGTATGCTAGCTATTTTGGTTAACTTTGGCTCTTTTTAATTTTTAGGCTAATTTGGCATTTAATTAATATTTCAGCTGGTTATCAACTTCAGCGTCTTTACATCCAGTTTGCGCATGACCCGATTAGTCGACAAATCGGAAAAAATAATCGGTGATTAGTCGACTATTAAAATAATCGTTTGTGGCAGCCCTATCCTCAACATTCGGCTGAATTTGAATACGCCACTCCTCCTAGTCTGATCTGTGCTGTTATGTCTTTTATAGTATTTGTTAACATCTTTCAGAGTAAAGCAGATAAAAAAAATAGCTGCAGGATTCATTTCATGTGCACTGTCCCAAATAAACAGATAAAATAAAAATTAAAGTTAGTTTTAGAGGCAACAATAACACAAATAACCACAGATTATTTAAAATCTTGTATATTTTTTCATCAGTGATTCACTACCTTCCAGAAAGAGTTAAAAAATAAACCCATTTCCTTCATTTATTTCACGTCGAACCACAAGAACATTCCAGACACCGTTTCCCACAATGCATTGTTTTGTAGTCATCAAGGCGGCTTGAAGCCAGCGCAGTACCTATTTTCTGGCTGCGCTGGCTTAGGTAGACGCCTTGAACCCGCCCCTTTCTCGCGATACTTCATGTGACGTCAGTACAAGAAACTACCCAGCATGCACTGCAATCCAGGCGATCTGCGCAGCGCCGCGTCCGCCTGCATGATCTCAAACACGCCTATTACTGGAGCTGCAGATCATGACGTCAGACTTCTGAAACTTTCATGGTTTGACCGATCACAAAATTGAACTGTAATACCTCATTTCAACCTGTAGGGAGCAGCACACAGGCGGTTTTTGAGTATACTTTGAAGAATTAAGCAAACAGACAGCACTTTTAAAGCCCCGTTTAGGAATGCCAACAGCCAAAAAAAGTTAATTTAGGGTTTGGTTATCCTGTAAGGAGTTAGAATGTGATAGATCGAAATCCTTTGAAGAGATTTAAATTTGTAGAAGGTTGTAAAGACGTTTTTTTTTTATTTTTTGGGTGGGGGAAATTCAAGATGGCAGCTTCTTATCAAGGACAAGGGTCATGAAACCAAAGTTTCATGACCTTTGTCCTTGATAAGAGAACATGTTTGGACCTCAGCAACACTTCAGCGGCCAGGAAGTTCTTGGATCAGAATAAGACGGCGCCGCAGCTGAACTGAAGCTCTTCTGCTGGATTCATATGAAGAACTTTTACTAGAAAGATGCTGTTTATTGAAACTAATAGATGACTAACCGGTGTTAGAAGTCTTGTTATCTGTCTGTCAAAAAATAGGAGGAATAGATTTTTCTTTCTTTAATTTAGGGCTGCCACGATTAGTCGACTAATCGACTATTAAAATAGTTAACGACTAATTTAATAGTCAATTAGTCGTTACTTTATATTATATGGAGTCAAGAGTGTAGTAAAGTTGAAAGTTATAATAGCATTATGTTAGCTTTTTTGGACTATTTTGGCATTTATTGAGGTCTTTTAGGCTATTTTGGAGTTTATCTAGTATTTCAGCTACATGCTAGTTATTTTGGATAACAGGTTTTTTTCCATTTTTAGGTTAATTTGGGCTTTAGCTAAAATTTAAGCTTATCAGCTTCCGCATATTCAGCTATTAGCACTAGCATCACATTCAGCTTATAGTATTCACACTAGCATTATCACAGGTAACGTTATACATCTAGTTATCTAATTATATCTAATTATGTTAAAAAGTAACAGTTTAAATGTTATAAAAATTTGTGTTCTGCTAGCTTTTTGTTCTATTTTGGCATTTACTAAGATTTCTTAAGGCTATTTTGCAGTTTAACTTATATTTTTAGCTATTTTGGCTAATTTAGGCTTAAATATTAGGTTATTTTTTAGGCTGTTTTGGGGTTTAGCTATTTTTTCAGCGACATGCTAAAAAAAGAAGCTTGACTCTAATTGAGCCTAAAAAAATCTTCAAAAAATTAGCCAAAAACGTTAGCCTGCTGCTAAAGTAGAAGCTAAACACTAAATTATCCTATAAAAACTTCAATAGATGCCAATTTATCTGAAATAACAGATTGCTTAGATAAAAGCTAAACTCCAAAACAGCTTAAAATTCCTCTGTGAATTAAATGAGAGAAAAATGTTAGCCTGTAGCTAAAATAGAAGCTGAACTCTGAATTAGCAGAAAAAACCCCAATAGATAAGAATTTAGCCAAAAACTTTAGCAATATTTGCTAAACTCTAAATTTTTAGAAAATACTTTGATTTATTGATTGATTGATTTCAAGCACAGATAGATTTGATTCAGTCAGTCAGTAGAGTTTGATTTATTGCTTGAAAAGAAGTGGAAGAAGCTAACTTATATAATCCCCGCCTACTTAGTTACTTCATTTTACAGTTTTGCGCAGTTTTCTAATCCGGTTCTGATCAAATCAAATGCAACTTTTTTTTTTTTTTTTTTTTAATTCCCAATAGCAAAGTGAAGTGATTAATCTCATAAAACATTATTTAATGATTTCCGTAAACAGTAACAATCATACATCATGTAACGGATATATAATACTCATTGATTATCATCAAAATACAATTTCATATTAATGCAGTAAAATAATGCTTATGAATATATTTAAAAGTCTGTTGCTAATCTACTTAAAATGTTGACGTTTGCAGACTTCCTCATTCATGTTCTTCATGATCAAGTAAATCTAATATTACAGTCCCAACTAGGGCTGGGCGATAAAACGATAATTATTGGTATCGCGATAGAACATTTTTTCGATAGAAGAATGAGTCTATCGCGATAGACTTTTATTTTGAAGGGTTTGCAAATAACACTTGCTAGCGAACCGTTTCTCCTATTTGACGAGTAAAAGTTAGAGAGTTAGTCTCCACAGGGCGAGTAAGTGTTTGTATCTAATTATTGTGTTTATTAGCTCTCATTTCTGTCATTTTTTGGACTCCACTCCGCGTCCTTCGTCTGCTTGAAAGGTAAACAAACGCGCACGAGCCGACTTCTACCAGCAACCCCCGCTGCCGCTGTGTACCTCGCGCCCCGCGTGCTGTATTACAATCATTGTCTGTCCACGCCGAATGCATTTGGGGTCAAATTAAATTATTGTACACTGTATTAGTTTTAACAAGCGTCAGATTTGATGCTTTCGGTCACCAGAAAGTCTGTTGCTGAGTGTGGAAGAAACTTCCGTCAAAACTTTTCTGGAACTCTTCATGAAGAACGCGGATACCGAGAGATTGATTTATTTTGAAGAGCTGAATAAAAACATCGGTACACATCTCCGTGTCGGAGTTCAGGAGACCTTCCAGTGAGGAGCGGCCGCTGATGCACTCCTGCACCCAGCTGGCAAGAGCCGACAGGGAAAGTTATGGCAAGCCTTTAGGGTCAAAATTAACCAGAAAAAACGCGGGTATGTCAGTCACCTGGACACCTGGTCAAGTGCTATGGTTAATAATACTTATTTGACATATTTAAATGTTGCCACAGTTAGTTTCAATACAACAATTAATACCAAAAATAATGAAAGTTAAATTTCAAAATTACAGTTTAATTTGGTGGGATAACATATGAAGCATTCCTTTCTCTCTCCAGACATGTACATGTAATCAGAAAATACATGTTTTGTTTATGTTCAAAGTTCAAAATGTGTGAGTTAATGCTTTTAAGTACTTTTTATAAACATATATTTTTAACTTTAAAAAAAAGTAATTTTAGGCTTTTTTATTTGTTTTTTTACTTGTTACTGATCCGAAAAATGATCCGAACCGTGACCTTAAAGCCGTGACACGATCCGAGCCGTGTGTTTTGTGATCTGTTACACCGCTACTAAATACAACAAAAATAATTTGTAGAATATTAATACATTTTTATTATATGAACCCTGAAAACATTAAAATTTATTTGTAGACTTAATGCTTTGTTTTTTAATGGAACTGAAGAAACAGTTTAGTAGTCTAATATAAATAAATATAGTCAAATATCGTTATTTGGTTTATATCGTGATCAATATCGTTATCGCGCAATATGTAAAAAGCTATATCGTGATATAAAAATTCCCATATCGCCCAGCCCTAGTCCCAACAATTCTTTTATTTTCTGTTTTTGACCTGTAAGGTCAGACTTCCAGTTTTTGAATTGTGTTTTTCCACCTCCCTCTCCTCTTAAAGGACTTACCGAACGCCATGAACGCCGCCGAGATCACAGACAAGCTGGGCTTCTGGCCTGCACTCCCTGCGCCACCGCAATGGTACATCCAGGCCACGTGCGCCACCAGCGGCGACGGCCTCTACGAGGGCCTCGACTGGCTCGCCAATCAACTCAAGAACAAGAAATAAGAAGACGAGCGCGGGGGAAACGAAACGCCAGCAGCCGAACGAGTTCAACTTTATTTCCTTCGTTTGCAGGGTGGAGGGGGCGGGTTGAGTTCTGGGGGTTTTTGATCCGGAGAACCAAGATCTCGGATAAAGTGAACCCTTTATTTTTGCTCTGACGGTGGATGTTAAAAGCATATTTTCATGTTTATAATTAAGCATACAGACGCTCAGACAGTATCGATAGGTGATTCATGTCCCTCTGCCCCCCCCTCTTGTGTTTAGGTGCAGTGTAATGTACGTTAGTTTGTGATTTATTTCAACGTCTTCATGTTAGCTTCGTCGCTTTTTCTTTCCTTGTTTTGGTTTACCTGCATGGTATTGGAATCTTCTCCACAGATTCACGCCAAACCTGGTTCTTGAGCAAACCTGCAGACTTTTGGAACTTTTCTGATATGTTTCTACTCTTGTCACGGCTATTTCAATATTTCCTGCATGAGTGCCGTTTGTGGACTTTCTATCATCTTCTTCACATCGGGAAGCAGAATCGAACCAAAGCTCCGCTCTGTCCATTAAAACGATTTAAGAAAATAGCAGTAAAATCAGATTATGCCCATCAAAGTGCATCAGGTTGCTCTCACTCTTTATTTTTTTATTTTTTTGTCCTGCTGTGTTTTGCCACTCTTTGTTAATGAATGTGAATGACTCTATAAATGGCAGTGACCATGTTCACTATATGTGCAGTCATTTCGATCGATATGGAGCTGAAACCTAAAGGATTTTCTTGTGCCATACGTGAGTACGTGTCAGTACAAACGTCATTATCCAGCTTTACTTTATCATAAATACCATCATTGGTCTATTGTGGCCTTATATTTATTGATCATTTCCTGTCATTCATCTTCAAAATAAAAGTTTTACATCACTCCTCACATCCATAAAGCTTTCGTTTAGTTAATGATAATCTGAATCCATATTTGGTGGTTGACCCAATAAACTTCAATGTAGTCTGTATCTGTGAAATATTGAGAAAAATCTTTTGGGGCAGGGGGTGAAAAGCTTATTCGAGTATTCATTCTGTATCATTGTAGTGACACAAAGCGATCCTAAAACAGTGAAGACGGCGTCTCGGAGACGAATGCATGTCGACATCTGTATGTGACGCGAGACGAAGGAGGAAATCCTGCTGTATTACAAATAAACTCATTTTCTGTAGGATCTGTCTGACTGATGCCGACTCTGAAGCTGCACGCGGACGCGGTTCCTTTGAAATAAAATATGTGAGACGTGTTTAAAGGTTTCACCACAAGAGGGCGGAGTAAAGCCACGCCATCCAACTCTCAGTGGCTGTCTGACTGAAGAAAAATAAAATAATAGTCATTTCCAAAAAAAACTGGATAATAACGTTTTTGGTTACTTTGTTTTCTACAGGGGTTTTTAGAATAATTTAAAGTTTTAGCTTCTATTTTAGTAACATGCTAACGTTTTTGACCACTTTAGTTTACTAAAGAACTTTAAGCTAATTTGGAGTTTAGCTAATATTTTAGTAAAATGCTTATGTTTTCAGCTAATTTGTTATCTACTGAATATTTTTTTTTTTGATTTAGAATTTGGCTTCTATTTTAACAACATGCTAACATTTTTGACCAATTTAGTTTACTAAAGAACTTCATGCTAATTTGGAGTTAAGCTAATAATTTAGTAAAACGCATGTTTTCAGCTAATTTGTTATCTACTGATTTTTTTTTTTTGATAATTTAGAATCTAGCTTCTATTTTAACAACATGCTAACATTTTTGACCAATTTAGTTTACTAAAGAACTTTATGCTAATTTGGAGTTTAGCTAATATTTTAGTAAAATGCTTATGTTTTCAGATAATTTGTTATCTACAGATTTTTTTTTTTTTGGATAATTTAGAATTTAGTTTCCATTTTAGCAACATGCTAACGTTTTTGACTAAGTTAGTTTACTGAGAAACTTTAGGCTATTTTGGAGTTCAGCTAGTAACTAAGCAACAAGCTAGCTTTTTTTTTTGCCTCTAATTAGTTTTTTATTATTTTAGTAAAACGCATATGTTTTCAGCTAATTTGTTATCTACTGAATTTTTTTTTTTTTTTTGGATAATTTAGAATTTAGTTTCCATTTTAGCAACATGCTAACGTTTTTGACTAAGTTAGTTTACTGATAAACTTTAGGCTATTTTGGAGTTCAGCTAGTAAATAAGCAACAAGCTAGCTTTTTTTGGCCTCTAATTAGTTTTTATGCTAATTTGGAGTTAAGCTAATATTTTAGCAATTTGCTAACATTTTTTACTAATTTGTTATCTACTGGAACTTTTAGGCTAATTTTGAGTTTTTATTTCAGCAACATGCTTAAATTTTTGGATGTTTTAATTTACAGAGAAAAGTTTTGCTCAGCTAATTAAGCAACAAGCTAGCTTTTTTTCTAAGTTAAAAACATTTTTAAATATTCCCTTTTTGAGAGATGCTAGTTTCTTTTAATATATTTTATTGCTTTTGTTTGTGCCAAAAATCGAAATTATTCACATTTGTAAAAAAACAAAAAGAAGGTTATAAATGCAAATCCAAATTTCTTAAAGGCTAACGTAAGTCAATGCGGCTCCTTCTAGGTTCTGATCAGTAGAAAACGAGCCCAAATGGCTCTTTTACTGTTAAAGGTTGCCGACCCTGTCATAGGGTATATGTTGCAGATGCATCTGTGAAGCATGTTTTAGGAGGAGAACATGCAAACTAATCAGAAAGGAAGGAAATATTGATGCAAAAATTCCTATCTTAAAAAAAAAAAGTTTTTTTTTTTTACTTTTTAACATCTCTGTGTGGCATTTTTCTTATGAAAGAGAACAAATGTAAGAAATTGTTTTGTTATTTACATTTCTGAGCATTTTTCATTTTAATCGGCTGTTGAGGAACGATGCCAACGCACCTGCAAAGCATGTTTTTGGACTTTAAGAGGAAGCCCAAGCAAGCAGGAGGAGAACCCGACCGGGAATGGAACCAGAGCCTTCTCACTGTGAGGCGAGAGCTACAAGCTTCAACCATTAATATTTAGTGAAAAACACACAAACCAGAATTGAACCTCCTCTCACCTGGAAACAGGAAAAACACAAACCAGCCCTGAACAATCCACTCCAATGAAATGTCCTTTTTCACATGTTTTTGTGGTAGTTTTCTAATGATGGACGACGTAAAGAAATTTAAGATCAAATTTCTAAATATTTCTTTACATTGTGAATTAGGAGCAGATGAAAAAAAGTCGTTTTAAAAGCTGAACTGGAATCTGGATCAAAACTGTACGGCTGGGAAGCTCCGATACTGCTCACCATTTTTGTTGCGCTGCTAATGTTAGCTAAACAGATGGGTGACGGGGAGTGGGGGTGGGCTTACTCCACACCAGTCTCGCCCACCCTTCAGAGGTGAATTTTTAATGAACTCCTGCAGAAACTATGCCCTAGAAAATTACAGTTTTTTTTTTTTTTAATTTAGGCTAAAAACATCATAATCATATAATTAAAGAACACTTTCACAGACCTTTCTGCTGTCCTCTCCTCAAATAAAGTTGCTTTGACTTATTACCACATGGTTGTGAATGAGGTCTAATGAGACGGTAATCTTTATTAGTGTTAACTGAACTTTATTCATAACCCAAAGGATTAATTCATCTGTTATGGTACCACAAAAAGTCAAAAAGTTGCATAAAAAAAGAGTCCTTTCCTTAAATGTTATAGATAGATGAGACACTTTAGTTTCTATTTTACTCGTTAAAGTTCTTCTACTACAGTCTAGCTTCTTGCAACAAAGTGGTATGTTGAGGAACATCCATCCATCCATCCATCCATCCATCCTTTTATCCATCCATCCATCCTTCCATCCATCCATTCATCCATCCATCCTTTCATCCATCCATCCTTTTATCCATCCATCCATCCTTTCATCCATCCATCCATCCATCCATCCTTTTATCCATCCATCCATCCTTCCATCCATCCATTCATCCATCCATCCTTTCATCCATCCATCCTTTCATCCATCCTTTCATCCATCCATCCATCCTTTCATCCATCCATCCATCATCCATCCATCCATCCATCCATCATCCATCCTTCCATCCATCCTTCCATCCATCCTTTTATCCATCCATCCATCCTTTCATTCATCCATCCTTTCATCCATCCATCCTTTTATACTTCCTGGACTCTATCAAGCTACTGTCAGGTGAAGGAGGTAAACAGGTCGTCAGTCTGTCACACACACAATTACACACACGCTCACCTGGGAGAGATTTAGAGATACCAATGAACCCGTGAAGCGTGTTCTTGGTTGCATGAGGAGAACATGCAAACAAATCAGAAGGGAAGAAACTCAAACCAGGGGCTTGAGCAGCAATCACTACACCACCGTGCAGTTTGAAGAAGCAGGTATTGCTATTTTTTTTTTTTTTTGCGATATGATAAGTTCAGTGCATTGTAAAAAAATCAAATTCTTGAGAAGTACTCCTCTGGTCAGCATTTTAAATCCCAGATGAATCTCTCCCCACTGTCCAAAAACAGGCTTCATTGGTTCATTAGTGACTCTAAATTGTCCTTTAGGTGTGAGTGTGAGTTTGTGTTTGTGTCTTCATCCCGCAGTCACTGGATAGGCTCCAGCATCTGACTGGAATAAAAGTGAGTTTGACGATGAAAGATGAGTTTTTACTGAGACAGAATGATTCAGAACAGAAATTTCAAATGAAGGATCTGTAACAGGGACAAATGTTTGTTTTTTGACTACTATCAATGTGAAAACTGTATTATCATTACTATGTATTTATCTTTATTTAACTGCAAACTATTCAAATACCAGATTCTGAGATCTTTTTTGCCGTATCATGACAGGTTGAACGTATCAGTAAGACAAATGTGGTTTTCAGGACTGTGGAAAATATTTTAGAAAAGTGGATCCTTAAACTGAGCTAAGACAAAATGAAACGATGGACACACACCGGACATTTGACGAGCGTTAAAGAACGCACCGAACTCGCATTCTTGAATGTGGGTTTAGTCAGTGCTGTTCATACTAGACGAGCAGGGAAGGGCTTCATCTCCGTTTACTGGCTCATGTCCGCCACCTACAGTTGGAGGAGGCTTGGTGTGACACGTTAATGTGGTGCAAACCATTGTGCATGTGGTGCATTCTCCGCACATGCACAATGGTTTCACTTTAGCGAAGCTCTTGCCAATTATTTGAAGTTAGACCAACCCGGTCTCAGTGAAATGCGTCCATATTCCACGGCTTTGCACCCTCGGAATACCGTGCATAGTATACGCCAAACACGGTTTTTGCGTGCATATGATACGCAGTTGCAGCCCATTCAAAACAACAGGAGCGGCTTTTAGGTTTCGTTTTGATCACGTGGTCGGATGTTTAGGTTTCTCCAGATCACGTGACTTTTGAGTTTCTGCCAATTTCTGTCTGACAGCCGGCTAACAATATGGCGGTAGATCCACTACTTTTTTGGTGTAAAATCCCTCTGAATAAAATATTTTGTGGACTAATCTTTATTTTGGTAATATTTCTAGCGAGAAATGTACCCGTTACCATCACGACATGCATTTATTTTGGACATGCAGTTCGTAGTTTGTCTGTTTTGCTTGACTTCAAATAATTGGCAAGAGCTTCGCTAAAATGAAACCATTGCGCATGTGCGGCGAATGCCGCCGCCGCCCCCCCTCCTGCCCCTCCACCCCGTCTCTGGATGTGCGCATGCGCAGATATGTCAGCCGTGTTGCTTATGGCTAACGCTGGTGTCGGCTGTAGTAAAACAGATTTTCTTCGTTGTGTGAGAGCAAACAAGGATACAAGTTTTAGCAACCCAACATTAAACCCCTAAGATCTTTTTTTTTATATTTGGCGCCTGTATAGGGAGTAGTCTGGCGACAGGATCAACGACACTAGCCAAGGACTTGTCTGACGACAGGAGGTAACGACAGGAGCAAACGACAAAAGCAAAGACACTAGCTGCGTTTCCATTACACTTTTGCGCAAAACTTTATCGAAATTTCTAGAATTTCGATAAAACACTGTTTCGAAAAAACAGCGTTCCATTAAACCATGATTATGCAAAAAACTCGAAGTAATCCCGCGCGATAAGCCATTAAAAAAACATGGCGACGGATATAAACACTATTTTGATGTGCAGTAGATTCATTCACATTTCTGCCACGGCGCTAGCTCTCATCCTTGCCATTCAGAGAAGACGTCTACGTCTGATCCGAGCCTCGGAGCGGCAGGCTCCTTGTACGTGGGAGCGACGTAGAGTCAAACATTTTTGGAAATCGTGGTTGAAGAATTCACCGAAGAGCTGTGGATTCAGCATTTTCGCATGACACGCTCAACTTTTGATGAGCTGTGCGATGCTGTGGGACCTCTCGTGGCGCCCGCTGTGCGGTGCCCAAGGCAGCCAGTTGCTGTGAAAAAGCTTTTCCTGCTTCCTGTCCGAAACGTCATATCCGGTTAATGGTCACGTGACTCGTTTGTTTTGAAAAAAGTGTTTCCATTACAGTTTTTTGAAAAACTACTGTTTCGATACGGCCCAAATACCACCTCCTCTAAGCGCAAAAACTTTATTTCGAAAAAGGCGAGTTTTTTCGAAATTGTGGTGTTTCCATTAGGAGAATTTAATATCGAAATTCCGTTTTTCGAAATTTCAGAGTTAATGGAAACGCGACTAATGTAGAGTTTTCAAACTAAAGCAAGCTCCAAACGTCACAAAACAGATGCAAAGTTATCATCAAAAAAGCACAAACACACTGAAAATGTTGCTTAGTAGAACACATACATGAACAAATAATCAATAAACTTGTTTAAAAGACATAGACAAAGGACCAACGACGAAGCAGTGGACGCAAAAGCGCAAAAACATAGTTTTGGCACAAATGGAACCCCATACTGAAATGCGTGTTTATGTACGTTGAGGGCGGTGTGAACGTAGACTAAAAGTTTCATTCTTAGTGAGGATAATTCTTCCTTAAACCGTTTTAAAGTCAGTCCTAGAAGAACGAACAACAATCTTTAGAAAACATTCACACAGAGTCACACTTCAACACTTTTGTTGTTCAGATCAAGGTTCTGGTTTGAGAATATTCCAGTCTTTACTCAGACTCCATCAGGATCATTTTAGACGTTCTCCACATCATCTGGTTCCATGTAAATTGTTTCTGCAGAGACAGAAATTCTCTGATAAAGACTTCCTTTAAGAAGTCAAATATTAACCTTTTGCTGAGAACAGACCGCAGACATTTCAGACCATAACGCGCTCACAGACATGTTCTGATCTGGTGTGTTGTTTTGTGAGTCCGTGTGCGATGGGTCTAAGGTGAAGAGAATGTTTTTCTTTTGTTCGTGTCTCCGTGTGAACAAGACGAACCGGGGATGCAGGCAGAGCGAGTTGAGCTGGCTGCCTCATTATCTTTGAAAACAAACTGTTTTTGTCTTTAAAATAAAAACGTAAGCTCCGAATGACCGTTGTGATTCACTAACCTCGTTACACAAAAGTCTAGGACACAAGTTAGTCTCAAGTCCAGCAGTAAACGGACAGAAACGCCACGACGGAGCCATAAAATGATCTTACATCGCAAGAACGCCATCGGCACGAAGGAGTGGAGGGCAAAGTCTCTGATAAGACTCAGGAAACATGCCAGCAAACCCCAATGACACAAATAAGGAAGCAAAGACCACAGACTTTGTTTCAGCTGCAGCATAAAGAAAAGTTCAAACTTCAGGAGAAATGTCTATAAGAGGATAAATGTAAGAATTTACAACAAACTAAAGCAAAAAATGGTTAGAAAAGAAATCAAGTTTAGCTAAAATAGTTCCAAAGGCTCTTTTGACATCTTTTCACTTGTTTGTTTGTCTTGAAAAGTAAAAAAAAATGAATTTATCCTGCAACAAGACTAAAAATAGGAAAAAAAAACACCAATCTTAAAGTAAAGAATCATAAGAAACTAGTAAAATGTTCTGTTCATGCATAAAAAAGCCATCTAGAAACAAGGAGCTCCACTCAAGCATGAAAAAAGAGAAAAAAAAGCTAACTGTGAGAACATTTTTTAATTTTAATAAGAATTCTTTTGCTAGTTCTAAGCAAGTAGTTCGTATGTTTTGAGTTTTTATGGACCTAGATGTAGTTCATTTTAATTCCAGTGACAAAAACTCTTGTAATAAGTGACTCATTCTGGAACAAAACAAGAATCTTAGTGCAAGCTGACCGATCAAATTAAAACCTCATCAAATCCAAAACAAGGACAAAGATATACTTTCTTTTTAAAAAAAATGATTGACAAACTTTTCAACATTTACTGAACTTTAAAATAACCCTCTTAAAAAATTACAATACATCAAATTTTTACACTTCAGAATGTGAATAACAAAATAACATTTAAGATGGATTAGGATCAGTTTACAAACAATTTTTTTTTTAATTATGACTTTTAATCTTGTAAATTTACGAGAATAAACTCACATGTTTTTTACTTTTTAAGTCACCAGCTAAATTTACAAAAAAAAAAAAAAAAAAAATCTTGTAAATTACGAGATTAAAACAAATTTATGAGAAAAAAATCTGTAGTTTTCCTTTTTTTTTTGTTGGCCCAAATTCAGAATTTGAGTTTTTTTTTTAGCTTAAATTAAGTTTTTTCTGCTGACAAGTTTGGAACAAAGGGATTTTGATTCATTTTAATAATAATTTTCTTATTTCTAGTTTCAAGTTCTCAATGAAAACAATAAAACAAACAAAGAAAAGCTCAAATTTTCAAATCTTTTCAAGAATCAGATTCAGTGTGGATCTGCAGATCTCCTAAATCCCACATTTTGGTTGTTTTTACATTGAAAGAAATGTCAGAAATCTCGTGGTTCGCTGTGATGAAGACTTGAGCTGCTGTTTTCCTTTTGGAGAGACGACACTTTTGCAGCCCTTCTGAACACGCCAAACCAGTTCAGACATTTTCTTTTACTCTAAACAGAACAATTCAATCTGAAGTACAAAAGTTGTTTTTTTTTTTTTTTGTTTTCCTTAAGGAATTTTCTGCACATGAAGCTGCTATAAAAACACTTTGTTTCTGCTTCTGCACTTTGCCTCAGTTTTTGGTGCATCTTTGCACATTGTTCTATTTTTAATGTGGGGACACCATTTTGTTCCCATATTAATAGTACAAATCATTTACTTTCCATTGATTTTAAGCTAAAAAACAAACTTCTTATGTGGAGGATCTGAGAGCCGATTTTTAAAAACAAATTAAAAGCATAAAAGCTTTTCCTGACTCACTTTGAACCTTTGGGGTTTTTTATCGTTTTAATATTTTGTTATTTCAATGATGTTGCCAGTTTTTGTCGCAAGTTCTTTAATATGATGTCATGATTTGATGTGTTTTTAACATAATGCTGTTCTTGTCTTGATGAGGTGGATATTTCTGATCTTTTTTTTGCTGAAATATGTTTTCTTTTAACTTTGGGCTGTACAGAAGTATATGAAAAGCGCTCAACAAATACAGTTTGATTATGTGTGATAAGAAAACCGTCTTATTAATGGACAAACTTCATATTCATTCATGCAAATGCAGTCAGTGTCATTTGATGTTTTTTTTTTGGAGTTGCTTTTGTGTAAACTTTTACTGGATTTTACGCATGGGGTGTTTTCAAACTTCTTGTTTTTTTTTTTTTTTTTTGTCTGATCCGTTGGTCATAAAGGTCCCGCCCACATAAATCAGTGCTCCACGCATAGGCGCTCCTGCCGCTGATTGGCTGCGCGCTGCGCCGCAATCACGGAGCTGCGGGGATTGCTGTCACACTGGCCGCGGAGAGCGCAGGTTCAGCGCACTCCCTGCTCAGTGTGGAGAGGAGGAAAACAAACAAACAAACAAACAACAAAAGACCTCTTCTGCTCTGGTGGATTGATTTCTACATCTGAGAGGATAAAGGAATCGCGCGCGGGGATCACTCTGGTGGCTGAAATGAACCGTCCCGGACTAAAACCACCCACTTCTGACATGGTTGGACTGATGATCCGCTGCTGAACGCGAGGATGAGCCGTTTCCAGAGGAGGGGGGCACAGGTGCTCTGCGCCCTGCTGTGCGCTCTCCAGCTCGGCGGCGCACAAAAAAGTAGGTGTTCTCTCGCGCGTAAATACGCACACACAGTGAGGCGCTGATGTTTGCGCTGTAGGACTAAAGACAAGCCCCTCTCTGAGCCAGAGTCAGAGGAACACCTGTCCTCATAGACCAAAACCTGTTCCGCACACGCAGAGCTTGTTTGCCGTGACTCACCTGCACCTCTCCCACGACCTTTATCTCGTTTGTCTCAATTGTTTCAAGGTTTTGCGACACAGCCAAGCCTTTCTGCCAGAGTCAGACCGGAATCGATGCCTGGCCTTCACTTAAAAAAAAAAAAAAAAAAAAAAAAAAAATCTCTCTTGCTATTACATATGGGCAAAACTTATGGCGAAAAAAAAAAAAAAAAAAAAAAAAAAACTTCCAATTTGAAAGGTTCTGATTTTTAAAGAAATGCCCCTATATTTTTTATTTATTTAATCATTTTTCTGGAAGACATTGCAAATAAAAAAAATATTTTTTTTTTTACAAAAAACACGCCAACAAATGTGTCATTTTGTTACAAAAAAAACCTAAATAAGTTTGATTAGTTACAACAAAATACTCCTCTGTTAATGTTCCTACATTTTGTAAGTAAGTCTTACTGGAAACTCTCCATGCTCCTAGTATGAAGTCGTACAACATTCAGTAAAGACTTTCCTTAACATGTAAAATGCTTAAAGGTTTGATTTCGGTCAGATACAACAAATCTGCTCCGCTCATTTCCTGACGGCGTCGGGGTCAGAGAGGTGTTTTGATTTGAACTGTGGCGTGACCTTTGACTTTGTGTTGTTGTCTTTGGTGCCACCTGGCCGCAGGTGAAGCCGGTCCCTCGGATTCTGAGAAAAACAAGGTGAACGTGAGAGCGCTGATCATTAAGCAGCATCAGTGGAGTGCCAGCGCTGTTTGAAGGAGGAAGACTCTAAGATGTTTTTCTTTTCATTCTACTGAATTACTAACTTGGTGGAAATTATTTTTAGAAGTAAATGATGCCTTTACAGAGTGGAAATGTTTTGTGAAGGTGGTTCAGATTAATGAACAGTTGCCATAAAATAATTCCCTAAACTTGTTAAAGTTCTTATTGTTCAGCAGAATCTGGATGAGAGCTCATGAACACTCGCTGAAGATCAGTGAGGACTTTAGTGGATGTGATCAAAAGAGACATGGAAGTGTTGATGGAGGATGCTGGGTAACGTGGAGATGGTTACAAGATTTATGTGTCCTGAAACAGTATTTATAACAATATAATGGTGCTGTTGGCGCTCATCAATGGCTCATTGGTTTTCAAATCTTTTCTGCTCGTTCTTCTTCTGTTCTTATTCTATCCTCATTGAACTACCTAGTAAAAAAATAATCTTTTATTTAAATTAATGTCTTACATCAGGGGTGTCAAATTCAGTCGCACAAGGGGCCAAAATATGCCTTAGGTCACGGGCCGAACAGGATAAACATTTGTTGAACAATCTAAAACTACATTTTTAAAAGTTTAAAAACGCAAATTTTTAACATTATCATTAACTATATATATATAGCATGACCTGCAATAATGCTACTGTGAATGCAGTAAGCTACGTTTGGCCACCGAAGATAATAGCTGAAAATGCTGAAGCTGATAGGCAGCTAAAATATAAGCTAAATTAAAAATTAGCCAATAAAAGTAAAAAAAAACAAAAAACTATGTTAGCCAAAACAGCAAAAAAAATAGCTAAATTTGAAAATAGCCTAATAACAGAGAAAAAGCCTAAACAGCCAAAACAGCTAGCGTGTAAATATTAGCTTAACTCGGAAACGGCCTAAAAGACTTTTAAAAAAGCCTAAATTAGCCAAAACAGCTAGCATATAGCTGAAATATTAGCTGAACTCAAAAACAACGTCAAAAACAAAAGAGCCTAAATCAGCTAAAATAGCTAACATATAGCTAAAATATTTGCTAAACTCCAAAATAAATGAAAAAACAGAAAGAAAGCCTTAATTAGCCAAAACAGGTAGCATTTTGCTAAAAAAAATAGCTTAAGTTCAAAATAGCCTAATAACAGAGGAAAAAGCCTAAATAGCCAAAATAGCTAGCGTGTAAATATTAGCCTAACTCGAAAACAGCCTAAAAGACTTTTAAAAAAGTAGCCCAAACAGCTAGCATATAGCTGAAATATTAGCTGAACTCCAAAACTACCTCAAAAACAAAAGAGCCTAAATTAGCTAAAATAGCTAACATGTATCTAAAATATTCGCTAAACTCCAAAATAAATGAAAAACACAGAAAGAAAACCTTAATTAGCCAAAACAGCTAGCATTTAGCTCAAAAAATAGCTTAACTTCAAAATATCATAAAAACAGAGAAAAACCTAAATTAGCCAAAACAGCTAGCATATAGCTGAAACATTAGCTGAACTCCAAAACTACCTCAAAAACAAAAAAGCTTAAATTAGCTAAAATAGCTAACATGTAACTAAAATATTCGCTAAACTCCAAAATAAATGAAAACACAGAAAGAAAGCCTTAATTAGCCAAAACAGCTAGCATTTAGCTAAAAAAAATAGCTTAATTTCAAAATATCATAAAAACAGAGAAAAACCTAAATTAGCCAAATCAGCTAGCGTGTAAATATTAGCCTAACTCGAAAACAGCCTAAAAGATTTTTAAAAAAGTAGCCAAAACATCTAACATATAGCTGAAATATTAGCTGAACTCAAAATCAACCTCAAAAACAAAAGAGCCTAAATTAGCTAAAATGGCTAACATGTATCTAAAATATTCGCTAAACTCCAAAATAGCCGAAAACAGGGAAAAAAAGCCTAAATTAGCCAAAACAGCTAGCATTAAGCTGAAATATTAGCTAAACTCCATCATAACCAAATAAACTTTAATAAATGCTAAAATAGTCCAAAAAGCTAGCAGAATGTCAATTTTAAAACTTTAACTTTTTAACATAAAATATGAACAATAAAAATCCATGAATATTATTCTAGAATAAATCAACTTAAACCTTAAATCAATTAAGGCCTCGACTTTGACTCGTATCTTACAGTTTGAAGCTTCCTTAAGTATAAAGTTTTACATAACAAGTAAGAGGATTGGACAGAAAGTAAAGACTATAAAATCTGAACCTTGAGAAGTCAGTGAAGGTTCTCATACGTCCTGGAGGTGAAGCTTGAGAAATTAAAGACTCTTGTTTCGACAAAAATGGTCTAATTTTCTGTCTTAAGGGAAAAATGATCTCAAATAAGTTTGAGAATCTTAGGTTGAGAAAGCATGCCTTAGCGACTTGAATTTTATCTAGAAATGCCTAAAAGCATTTTTCTCGTCCCATTGGCAGAGATTTTTTTTAGGAAAATCTGCCGATTTGGTAAGTATGTTTGACCATTCCTAAAGGGTCTGTTTTTGCAGTAAACATCTTCAGTAACTCAATCATCATTCTGGAACAGTGCCAACAGGAAGTGCCAGCTTGTTGTTTTGCACAAGAAGTAGAGTTCAGAGGTGCACTTGTGATCGGACCAGTTTGCACCCTGTACCAAAACAACTCTGCAAGCACGGAAAAAGCGCTAAACTAAATTGATGTGCAAACGGAGCTTCAGGTATTTGGTTATACAACTATAAGCAACAAGTTTTACTTCATTGGCCATTCCATTTTACGGAAGAATAAAAGTTAGTCGGAAAGCAAAGATTCTGCTGAAACATGTTCCCAGTGGTCACAAAGACACAGAATATCTTCCCGCTCATCCAAACATAACCTCTGGCTGTGAACCAATTGAATCAACGGTGAAACGAAGCACTCAGGTGTACGTCTTTGTGTTTACGCGTGCGTGTGAGCGCCCGCTCACCTGTGAGGTATGTGGTAATCTCTAGCTGTCCCGTGCCAAGTTTCTGTTTGCATCAGTCATCGTTTCAGTCACCCTTGTTTATCTCCCCCTCCCGCTATTGTTTTCTTTCTAGAAGTTTTTCTTTGCAGCAGATGAAGAAAAACAACAGACGAACCTGATCTGTGCCGCGTTTTTATCATGGTTACATTGAGGACAATACAAATATACTGTGGCGGAAAAATGTGCTGTGAGTGAAGTTAGGAAGCAGGCAAGATTTCTGAAGGAGCGTCTCCTTTAAAATAGAGACATTGTGTTCATGGATGTGTCCTTTGTGTACTCTGCATCCACTCTTTACTCTCCATCACATATCTGCAGATGCTTAAAGTCTTCCTTTGATAGAGCGGAGATGTTCAGCTTACAGCTGCAGATCGGTCACTTTAACTAACACGCTGCTCTGTCGCATTCGGTCCTTCAAACCTGCAGCCCGCTCTGAATGCTCCTGTTACGTATTGCGGCATGTAAATCCTACGCACCTGTCTAGGTGCTGCTCAGATTTCAAAACAGGTCGTTCAAACACATGAGAGTCATCGGGTCAAGTTTTCTTCAAAAAGGAGCAGGAAGCAGGAAGTTTGTGACTCGAATAGAGCTGACATTAACAATAAAAACATTCAGTTTAATCATCATGTACAGGTTAAAGGTTCTGCAAACCTTCCACATTAACATGAACTCACCAGTCAGTTTGACTTGGTCTGTTAATGCTGCAGGGCTGACACTCATCCCACAATGAGTTTGGCTTTCATTCAAAATGTAATTGAAATTGTTAAAAAAAAAGTTTTTAGGTTGGAATTTTTTGGCTTAAAACAAACGTAACGAGTTATTACATCGTTGTGACGCACTTTGGAATAAATCGCTTGAGTGGAGCTTCGTCTGGTTTCTTTTAGACACATTATTTTTTGTCTTTGCTTTGTTGACTTAACTTTGTTCTAAAACATAAAAATTGTGTGGTTTTTGCAGAAATAACAAGACAAAATTTACCATTTTGTTTTGAATTTTTTTTTTGGAGAGTTTCAAGTTCATTGAGGAAATATTGTGCAAAATCTGTAAAAAAAAAAAAAAAGCTGGGGTTGTACTAAAAAGATAAACATCAAGCACTGCCACAGAAAACAGTTTCAAGTATTATTTATCATTTGTACGACGGAGCATTAGGGAGTCAGTTTACATCCAACATTTTTTTTTTTAATTTTGACTTTAAATCTCGTAGATTTATGAGAAAAAAACTCATAAAGTTACGAGATTAAAAGTCGTAAATTTACAAGAAAAAGTAAAAAATTAACAAGAAAAGAATCAAAATTGTCTGTTCATCAGAGACATGCTCAAAGATGAAAGACAGGGAGCTTCTTGGGAAGCTTTATTACTAGCTCTCTGTCAAAAACAAAGAATTTCTGAAACTTTTAGTGACTAGAAATCTAATTATTATCAGTGAGGCTGACTTTTTCGGGGTTCAGTGTCAGTAATGTGGAGTTTCATATGTAGAAAAAAAGAGCTCAAAGACAAAAGTTCGAACACAGCGCAATCCTGCCATTTCAATTCACATTCCCAGAAGCCCATTCGTCACCTCACGTCATGTCTCTGCAGAAAGAACACCAAAGGAGAATATAAACATTGTTGCATTCAATTACATTTTTTTTTTTTTTGTGCTTTTATCCTTGTTCGGTGACCTTGAGTTCCGTGAAAGGCGCCTGATAAATAAAATTTATCATTATAAAATGTATTATTAAAATTGCGAGAAAAAACCTTTTAATATTACTATTTTTTTGTGTGTGTCCCTAATACTCTGTTGTATATTAGCGCAAATTATAAAAGAAAAAAAAAAGCTAAAAAAAAAAGACCCAGGCTAATGAGGGTTGATGGCTTATTATCTTAACCTGCAGCCACAAGGTGTTTAAGGCAAATGCGCAATGCATCGTGGATATTTTGGAGCAAAATGCAAGAAATGAGTGAGATCTCTTCATCAAGTCGGCTTGACCACAACTTGATGTCTCAGACTGAGGGTTAAGAAGCAAAAAGATGACATCTTGCTTTGTTCATCACAAAGCGCTCACATACTTAGTGATTTCAAAGGTTTTCAAGTCTGAAAGTTCAGTGCAGCTGGCAGAATCTTTTTCATTTCCTTCTATTCAATGTGTTTGTTTGATTCCTGCTGTAGATTACTCTATATATAGTTTATTCCTCAAATGTTGCAAGCCAACTAGTAGTTCTTTTGAATGTCCATAATGTTAACTATTTTCTTTTCCTGGGTAAATGGTGCGACACAGAACCATGATAGACCACTACAGAACACCTGCAGGAGTTAAGAACTCTGTTAGTAAGATGAACAAAGAAAGAAAAAGAAAAAAAAGCTGAAAATATGCTTGGCTGGTTACAGAAACTGGATGAGTTGCTTACGTTACTTTTAAGAGCAAAACCAGTTCTAGTGAGCATAATCTTGTAACTCAGTGGACCGTAATCCTGGTTGACGGAAGATATCTTGCTTTCTCATACATGATTCTTGCATCGATTCAGGGAACTTTTCACTGACTGAAAGACATTTCCTGCAGTCTCATCAAAATTGATCACCCTAAAAACGGTGACTCACAGCTTAACTTTGAGCCGAAGTATGAAGTCAGGTGAGTCCAGTGTTGGTGTGCAAACAGATTTTGTCCCTACAACATATGTACAAGATGTACGTGTACTCGGGTCCGCCTACTATGTGTGCTGTGAGGTTAATAATCATTAGCCATCAATGCCCTTGTTATTCTGCGTGCTAGTCATGGAATGTGTTTTTGAATCTGCTGGGGTTGTTTTCCTGCTGAGTGATCTAATCATTAGTGTCCTTTACCACACACGAGTCTCGAGGAGGACACATTTTATGAAATAAACTGATTATTAATGCCCAGATTAAACATTTAGAACACAAAAGTCTAAATATTAAATTTCAGTCCCTAACTGAAAAAAAAATATCCACACCATGAGTATATGTCTAAACTGATGTTGTTTCTCAGAAACTCGGAGAAGCATTTGTTTGTCCCTCCATGCTTCCATTTTCTCGGTGTTGCTTCTCCTCTGGTTGACATTTGAATAGCAAAGCAGCCTTCGAGTGACGCTGACAGGCTGAACTCCCACTGACCAGAAACAAGGCCCGGTGTGTTTGTTGGCAAGATGGACATGGCCTGGACACAATCCTCAGCTTGTTTCACACTGTCACAACACACTTGTTCATATTGAACAAGATGGACACAGTGGTTTGTAGTAAATGACATGCAGCTGTCTTAGTTAAAACATCAGTGCTTTATCAGATTCTAAATAATCAGTAGTTTTTTCATACAAAAATAATGCTGGATTATGTTGTGGAGCTTCTGTTTTTTGAAAAAAAAGTGATTGATTTAATTTTAGTTGGTAAGGTATATTAATTTATGTCTGATGTGCACCAACAAAGAGAAACTCATTGTTTTTCAATCACTGCTGACTACCTACTACATTTGCTGCATTGAGATGAGGTACAGGATGACTTATTTTAAAAGGAAGTCATGTCATAGTAATGAACTGTTTCATTTCCAGAAAAAATGCAGTTTTCTCGTTATGTCAAAAAAATAGTTCAATTATATTTTAATTGTAATAGTAAGAATAACATAAATACAAATCATTTTCTTGTTTCCCTAAAACAAGACTTTGTGGTTCCCAACAGGTTGTAAATCGACCTGAATGGGTCTTTAAGTATTTAGGGTTACAGACCCTGGTCTTAATAAATTACACATTAAGTTTTATATTTTACCAGCTTGGGACAACCGTTGGTTTACAAGCTCAAGTGGAGAAATACAGTCAGGGACATTGTTCTTAACCAAAAACTCTCCTTCTTTGCTGCTCCAGTTTGCCCCGGAACCCAAAATGGCCTGAGCTCACCCAGAGACTCAGAGATCCAGTACAACTTGATAAAGGACATGTACACCGGCTGCAACATAGTGATGGGCAACCTGGAGATCACCATGATGGAGCACTACAGAGACTTCAGTTTCCTGCAGGTGAGGCTGTGAGGAGCAGATTATCGGTAATCCTGTCCCAGAATCTGTGTCACTGAGAAGAATTGCTGACGGGTCCGGACATGGATGTGAATCAGTGAAAGCCCAAAGGTTCCCACAGTGAAACGCCTTCCTCTGAAGTCCTGCTTTCCAAAGCAGACAGTTCAGAAGTTCATCGGAACTCCTGTTCTGTATCCCACCAAGAAAACCTTCCTATTAAATATGAAAGCATTTAGTAACTAAAGTCATATTTTTTTTAAAGTCTTTTAAATGTTTCTATTTGCAGTCCATTAAGGAGGTGACAGGCTACGTCCTGATTGCGCTGAACGAAGTCAGCCGTCTTCCTTTGGACCAGCTGCGCGTCATCAGAGGCAACACTCTCTTTGATAACCAGTATGCCTTGGCTGTGATGATCAACTACCAGAAGAATGGGCCGCATGGCCTCCAAGAGCTGGGCTTGACACACCTGACAGGTACGCATAGCATATATGGTGTGTGTTTAAAGACTGTAAAGCAGATAAGTTGTATCCCGTTGGAGCTCGCACACCCACGCACCCGCGCACCCAGTCACACCCTCTGAATGCTGGCTGTCACAGAGCAACGATGCACATACTCTGTAAATTCCCTGGAATGTGTCGTACCCTCAACTGCTCAACTGCCAGTGTAACATGAGCTCCTTTCACTGGGTTTGCGTGTGGTGTAGTAAACAGTGAGCGGCAGTGCTTGATGGAATGAATCACGGGCTTGCCTGGACTCGCTTTGATAATCTCACTTTCCCATTTGCATGCGTGTCTTCCACAGAGATTCTGAGAGGAGGTGTGGAGATCATCCAGAATAAGTACCTGAGCTATGCACCGCAGGTGAATTGGGACGACATGTCAAAGATGGACCAATCCACAATGTGTTTGAGAACGGGCCTGAAAGTGAGTGGAAATACAAGCTTGAGCGCTGAAGGTGCACCTGCATGCTGAAGTTAAATCTTTGAGCGAAGCTGCAGGGAAAGATGCTTTCAGTGTTTTAAATGAAGCATGAAAATGTGAGCAGCAACTGTAGAAAATATCTCCTGGTTGTTTTGTTAATGCAGCAGGAGGAAGGAAGACAGCTCCATGAAACACAGAATCTATTCAAAGAGAAAGTTACTTTCAGAGCTCAGTTGGCCAGGAGAGAGTAGTTGCAGCAAAGAGTAACACTTTTAGGTGATCTGGTGTATTTGAAGACACACTAAAAACAAAACATTCTCTATCACCCTTGTAAACATGATCCTAATGATGTTAAAATGATATTCCAGAGCCCTGTCATGAGAGCTGTAAAGGTGTTCCATGCTGGGGACCTGGAAGTGACAAATGCCAGATCTGTGAGTATTGTTGCTCCTTTAATGTAAAACTTCTTCATTTTGTTTGCATTGACACATCCAAGTCCCAGATTTACCCTCCAACACGATAACGCTACCTGGAGTGGAGTCAGGAAGTTAAAACTGGCTCAAGTTATGTTTCCATTTTAAATCATCCTGGTTTTTTTCTGTGTTTCAGTGACCCAGACTGTGTGTGCTCCTCAGTGTAACAGCAGATGCTTTGGCACAAACCCAAACGAGTGTTGCCACCCCGAATGTGCAGGAGGATGCAAGGGCCCTCTGGATACTGACTGCTTTGTGAGTTCCCCTAAAGCAGGGGTGGGCAAACTACGGCCCAGGGGCTACATGCGGCCCCCTAAGATACTTAATCTGGCCCTCCAAATTAAAATACATTGAATCAAAAATCCTAATTATTGTTTTATTTTCATTGTATTTCTGGTTCCTTCTCATGAATGGTGGTGTTTCTCTGGTATTCATGAGTGACTTCTGAGTCAGAAGGTGATTTTTCGGATTTCTTTGAGTACACATTTTCCACTGAAGAACATCAACCCATTAGATCACCAAAAAGAGAACAAAAATCAAAATTTAGAAATTAAAATTCCCAAATTTTCTGTTTTTAAATAAATATATGTGAATTTTAATCCAAATTAAAGCATGTTTTTCTCTAGATTCCACATTATCTTTTTAGTTTATGAGGTTCATTACCAAATCACTCCTTCCATCTGCTCCTTGTCCGGCCCTTATGCCAAATTTTAGAACCCTTTCTGGCCCAAAAATCAAAAAGTTTGCCCACCCCTGACCTAAAGGCTCCTATGAGGAGGAAGTACTGGTATCATTTAGACTTTTACTGGCTGTTTCATCTACCCTTTTGTTTTGGAAGGAACAATGTTCACTTTTTTCTAAGTAGAGGCTCTATTCCTTTTTTTAATTTGAAAGAATGTCTCGATGTGGAAAGTTTTACTTGTCTGTTGATGCCAGTGTGGTCATTATATACTGGTAAACACCTTTTTTTTGGAGGAGCACATCCTTCAATATTTTTTTTGCTGGATAGCTCCAATAAAGCTAGCAATTTTTTGTTTTGCTGGTACTGTTACGATGGGGTGTGAGGGCTGTAAGCTAGTGGGATATCATGAATGTAAACAGAAAGCTCTCAGCAACCAGGGGTGGGCGGTGTGTTGCTCTGCACTATGGTCCCGCCCAGTGGTCAGAGGCAAGTTTTTAATGATCTCCTACTGCTCTGCAGAAACCATGTCCTAGAAAACAATACAGAATTTAAATTTTGGCTTCAAATGACAATCATATTAAAAGACCAATGGGAATGATTTGAAAAAAGATCAATAGATGATCAGAGTGGGACTTTAAAAAATAAAAAAAGCAAAATGTAATGAGTTTGTCTTTTTGCTTCAGCTGTATTTTTTTAGATAACATATCAACATTAGGGATGTAGTCAAGTCAAGCCACAATTTCGATTTTAATCTATTATTTTTTCAACACAATGAATTAGAGGTGTTTTTAAAGGGGTTCTTTTTGCCCCTTACATCAAACTGTCTGGTTTCCTAAGGAATACCTCTAGTATTAGAGGTTCTCTCAGGTGTCTGCATAAGTTTGTTATAGAGGAGGTTCTACATGGAATTATTTTCCTGCAGACTTTAAATTCTTCCTTTGCATTATCAATTAAAAAAGTCTCTTTCTCTCATACTTTGTAAATGACATACCGCTCCCCAACTGCACGCGCTTTAAGAGAAATTAGTCAGAGAGGTCAAAGGAGAGAAAATAAGTGCACGACTTGTGGAAAAAAATCCGAAAAGGAAACAGTCACGTCGCCATCTATGACTGTTGTCATGTTAGATTCTCCCTACAGACACCTGTGAGTGCGCTACTCTGGTGTGGATACCACCTGCTTACCGCATGTTCATAAACCCGCCTGTGCACATGGCTGGTGTGTGAGCACCTTAAACCGGGTTGAACATTCAGCACGTGCTTGGTGCGTGCCCGATTCGTGTGTAGAGCTCGCGACCCATCTTGTAAACGTGGATAGCAACGCACGCTCTGTGCGCAGAGGCCAGGAATTCTGGTGTTCCATTGATTGTCATTGAAAGAGTCCCCGTGATTGTGCGGCCAGTGTGTCAGCACCTACACACACACATAGGAGGGGGCACACTCACAGGCGCGCCTGCATAGAACGATGTCAAATTGATTTCCTTCATTTTCTGCTTCGATTAACATTTTGACGAGTTTTAATTGTTTTTTTACCGATTCTCGAAGAATCGTTACATCCTTAATAAACATACATCTACATGTGTTACTAAATATAATATATAAGATTTTGCAGACCTATTTCTCATTAGAAAAGATCTTTCAGTTTGTCAAAAACACTGGTTGGAGCTGTACACTTTATAACAACTAAAGTCTCGAAATGAATAGAGTGGGCTGAACCTGAAAGCCTTAAAAACACATGTAACTTGTTTGTACATTTACAAAGGAACTTCTGTTGATACAAAAAAAAACAAGATTAGTCTGCAGGAAAAGAGAACAAAATATGTTTTTAAAAAATCAACTCATGGTGAGCGCTATGTGTGTGACTTTTTCCAGGCTTGCAAGAACTTCAACAACTTGGGCTCATGTGTGCCACAGTGTCCCCAGGCTCTGATTTATAACAGACATACATTTAGAATGGAACCCAACCCAGATGCAAAGTATCAGTTTGGCTCTCTATGTGTGGCCAAGTGCCCTGGTGAGTTCTGACACATCCTGCATTGTACCCTGACTTCCTACAGGTATCCATATCCTGTAGTTGCTGTTTATCTGAGAATCTGTTTTGTTCCATGGAAGAGACCAGCTTGTGCTTTCATGTGGACGTCTGTGGCCCACTGCTTTGTAGTCATGTGCGTTTTTCTCTGTTTTTTAACAGCAAACTTCCTGGTGGATCGTAGCTCCTGTGTGAGCAGCTGTCCCTCTGATAAAAAAGAGGTCGAGAAGAACGGAGTGAAAAGGTGTGACCCGTGTGTAGGCCTCTGTCCAAAAGGTAACCAGTGCAGCTGAAAAGTCAATCCTTGAAAGAGAGTACATAAGAAATTCATATTTGTTATGAATCATTAGATGGCTAAATTAGAATTAAAGTTTAACTGAAAAAACTCCTTTCTTGCTTCAACAGCGTGTCAAGGCACAGGAAGTCCAGGCAGAGAAACCGTTGATGCTCATAACATCGACAGTTTCATAAACTGCACCAAGATTCAGGGCAGCTTGCACTTCCTTGTCACGGGAATTAATGGGTAAACACAAGTTTTCCTTGTAGCAGCTGCTACTATTTCTCAAATGCTGACACATCTGATTTATCAATATTTATGGTTGTTGATTCATTTTATATTTTTCTCGAAGGGATGAGTTCAACAACATACCTCCTCTCAATCCAGAAAAACTCAAAATCTTTGAAACTGTGGAGGAGATTACAGGTGACTATACAGCTGTCTGCCCAAACAATGCCACAGTTTGCCGTTTATGATCTAATTTAAATCTATTAAAAATATTTTTTCATTTAGACTACCTGACCATCCAGTCGTGGCCTGAAAGCCTGTCCAACCTGTCAGTCTTCTCCAACCTCAGAGTCATTCAAGGCAGATCTCTTTACAAGTGAGGAGCTGATTTCTTTCTCTTTATTCAACAACATTTTGCAACAATGCTTTTCAAAAATAGAGTATACAGAACAGTGCTGTAACTAACAATTTGATTCTTTTTTTCTTTTGTTATTCCACATTTTTCCTCTGATAAGGGGAGTGAGCAAAAGGTACGGTGAACATCTTATTGGTCTTTTTTTTTGTCTCGTCTTTCCTCTTCTTTACCTCCCAGTGTTGTTGTTACCTCAGTTTCCATGGGTTTATTGTTTGAGTAATGTTTGGCAGCTCTGGGGTTACATCTAATGGAATTCTGTAAAAAAAAAAATTTTAAATTATTTTCTTGAAATAATTGTGGGAAAAAATGTGCATCTAGAAACATGAAAATCTAAGAGTCTGACATCTAAAAAAATGATTCTGTTGACTCCTATTGGCAGGGGCAGATCTTCATGCAGGGCAGCTCCCTTTACTGTGGGGTTCAACTTTTGGAGCAATTAAAATTAAAATCCATTCATCCATCTTCTGCTCATCCGGGATAGGGTCATGAGGGCATCAGTCTAAACAAAGATGCCCAGACTTACCTCTCCCTGGCCACTTCCTCCAGCTCCTCTGTGGGGACAGCAAGGCGTTCCTAGGCCAGCTGAGGGACGTAGTCTCTCCAGTATGTCCTGGGTCTTCCCCAGAGTTGATTGATGAAAGTGAGTCCAGTTTCAGAGCCCGGGCTGTGCGTGGAGGTGACCCCAACTATATCAAGGCAGTATATCTCAACCTCTCGCACAAGCTCAGGCTCCTTCCCTCCCAGACAGGTAACATTCCATGTCCCAAAAGCAAAACTCCATAAGCGGAGTTTGGGCTGCCGAGGCACTCGCCTTTGACTACCGCCCAAACCACATTGCACCGGCCCCTTCTCAGCTGTCCTTCAGGTGGTGGGTCCAGTGGAGAATTAAAATGAAAATATTTAAGAAAACTAATATAATTATAAAGTCATAAAGCAGTTTTTACTTCTCAATCTTTGGGAAAATCCCACATTTTAAAGAAATAAAAGTCTTCTGTTCTTCTTACTTATGTATTATTTTTTTTTTTTCAGATAACAGTATTTTTTAACCTTTTTAGGAAAACAGCCCTTTGTCCCCCATGTTTGATCTGCCCTTCCCTATTGAGCAAACACAAAAGTTAATTTTGAATTGAACAAATCTAAAGAATAAAATCACTTTGTTAAAATAGTGCTTAAACTTGAATGCTAAAACTCTTCTTGTTCCCATTGATCATGGATCTTTCCTTGTGCTTCAGGGGTTACTCTTTAATGGTGATGAGGATCAAATCCCTCAGCTCCCTCGGGTTCCGATCGCTGCAGAAAGTAAACGACGGTGTCGTCTACATCACAGGAAACAAAAAGCTCTGTTATCAGGATACTGTGAACTGGACACGCATCTTAAACAACCGCCCACGCCAGAAACGACAAAAGTTTGTGGAAGTCAAAGATAACCGCCCCTCAAACGACTGTGGTGGGTGACACAAGACTTTTTCTTAGCACCTTGATGTACCAGATGATCACATATGTTTATTCTACTGTGGATACAGTTGAGGAAGGCCGTGTGTGTGACCCACTGTGCTCTGCTGATGGCTGCTGGGGTCCTGGACCAGACCAGTGTGTTAGCTGCAAAAACTACAGCCGAGGACGGGTGTGCGTGCCAGACTGCATGTTCTTATCTGGGTTAGTGTTCACAGTACAATGTAATAGAGGAACCTTATTTACAATTTGAAGCATGGAAACTAAAATGCGTCTTGTTTTCTCAAGTTTGTTGGTGCTGCCTGCAGTCTGCTCAGTCTCATCATTTCTTTTTGAACTCAGGGAGCAGAGGGAGTTTGCTACGCCCACGGGCGAGTGTCAGCTCTGCCACTCTCAGTGTCAGATCCAGGAGGGGAAGACAACCTGCACCGGCCCGGTAAGCCTTTCTGTAAACCATTTTACAACATAATTTCACCCAACAAAGTCACTTCTGTCAAAGCCTTCTGCTGCCCCCTACTGTCTGAAATAAGACAATCAATGTGCACTGTACTCCTAGTGTTCTGTATTTATTTTCCATCTGTTTTTTTTATTATCTCCCAGCTACATTTTCCTTTGTTTTAAATTTTCAGGGAGCAAATCAGTGTGTGGCATGTGCAGAACTGAAGGATGGTCCACATTGTGTCTCCTCGTGCCCTAAGGGTGTGATGGGTGAAGAGGGCATCGTCTTTAAATATTCAGACAAGAATAAGAAATGTGAACAGTGTCATATTAACTGCACTGAGGGGTAAAGAATGAACTTAGAAAATAAAGCAGTGAGAAGATACATTCTTCTACATTGATTTGGTTTTTTTTGTGTCCAGTTGCGACGGTCCAGGGTTGGAAAACTGTATTGGAGCACATAGTCCGGTCATTTCGAGGTACACACCTCTCTGACTTCATGTAGATTAATTTTCTATTTAATCTATTTTACATTCTTTAATTCTGTTTCAAGTGCTAACTGTTAAAACCTTTTTCATCTTTGCCAACAGACAAGCCACCACAGGGATAGTGCTGGGACTGATTGCTTTCATCTTTGTGTCATTCTCTGTGATGACGCTAACGTTTCTGTACCGCCGGAGTCTCGCCATCCGTCGCAAGAGAGCAATGAGGAGGTACATGGAGAGTGGAGAAGTAAGTGATTCAAGTTTTCCAAAAATCTCCTTGAGCTCTAACTGAAGATTTTCTTGCTTATTCGCCAAGAAGGTTTCTTCTCAAGTCTTTTAGCTCAATGTTCATATTATATTACAGCATTTTGAACCTCTGGAAGAGAAAGAGAAAGTTCACGCTCGGATCTTAAAGCCGGCAGATTTGCGTAAGATCAAGCCTCTTGGTAACGGAGCATTTGGATCTGTCCATAAGGTATTTAGAACTTTCTGTTTACTTTTCATTTCAGTTTTAATTAGGCAGAATGTAAGACAATCTCTCTCCTCTCTGGACCCTTCAGGGCATCTGGATTCCTGAGGGTGACACAGTGAAACTGCCTGTGGCCATAAAGACGGTTCATGACCGCACCGGTCGACAGACCTTCTTTGAAATTACAGAGGTAAGAAAATGGGACCTAAGCAAGAACTCACAAGAAAAAACAAGATTTTATTACAAATTTAAAGGAATTCAAACCCATTTTTAAAGTGGACCGTGCAAGAAGGATTATTTTTCTGTTGGTGGAATGCATAAAACAGGTTTTCTTGAGTAACGAGAGTCAAAGAACATTGAGACACTTTGCGTTTTCTATAGGACCCACCCATTTATGCGTTGGCTATATATGTGACACACTTTATGACTGTTACCATGCTACAGTTTAAGATAGAATCTAAATGTTCACCACAGCACATGAAAGCAATAGGATGCCTAAACCACATCAACGTTGTGAGGACCCTGGGTATCTGTCCTGGAGAGAGCCTGCAGCTCATCACCCAGCTCAGCACTCAGGGCTCCCTGCTGGAGCATATCAGGAACAACAAGAACAAGCTGAGCCCGCAGAGGCTGCTCAACTGGTGTGTGCAATGTGTGCAAATTGCAAAAAAAAAAATTGATTTACTTTAGTAATATTGTTTCTGATTTAAAAAGTGTATACTCTTTTCACAATGTCATTCCATTCTTGTTGTATGCTGTCCCCAGGGAATGAATTACCTGGAAGACAATAAGATGGTCCACAGAAACTTAGCGGCCAGAAATGTCCTCCTGAACAACAACTTCACTGCCCAGATTTCTGACTATGGTATTGCAGATCTGCTCTGTCCTGAGGACAAAAAGTACTTCTATAATGAAGTTAAGGTGAGGTAGTTTTTATAAAACAGGAGGTACACAGACTTTCATAAAACTCTTTTGAAGCTTTTGCAGTTAACTCTTTTTTGTTTTCATCATAATATATGTGTTGTTTTTTTTCTGACTACCTTCTCAGACACCTATTAAATGGATGGCTTTGGAGAGCATCTTGTTTCGCAGATACACACATCAGAGTGACGTCTGGAGTTACGGTGAGTTTTAAAGATGTTAAACTGACAAAAAGGGACATTTTCTCAAAGCAAAGATACTCACTTGTTGGTTTAACTGTTTGGAGCGTCTCAAATTTGCTCTCCTTCATTGCAGGTGTGACAGTGTGGGAGATGATGTCCTATGGGGCAAAACCGTATGCAAACATGCGTCCACAAGAGGTTCCTGATCTGCTGGAAAAAGGAGAACGTTTGTCTCAGCCTTCCATTTGCACCATTGATGTCTACATGGTCATGGTGAAATGTGAGTAAGAATGACAATTACACGTCACAACTTCTAAAAATGTTAATATCAATTCAAACTTCGGCTGGTTATTGTGCCCAAACTATCCACTTCAATTTCTTTTAAGTCTATATTGATCAGTCAGGTTTTCTCATTCTAAAATCAGTTTGGTTTAGTTATGAAAAAAGTGTACACATAATTAGAACTAAATGACAGTAAGCTTTCATTGACAGAATGATAAATTCAGCCATTTAGAACTATAGGAATCTATAAGGCCCCTCAGTGGCCACCGGAGCCTCTTCTATCTGATTTGTGACCAATAAATAATCCTTCACGGTTCAGGTTGGATGATTGATGAGAATGTGCGACCGACATTTAAGGAGTTGGCCAGTGAATTCACTAGAATGGCCAGAGATCCACCTCGTTACCTGGTGATCAAAGTAAGACCAAGTCCATTTTATAAGTATAAAGTTTCAGTGTAAAATCAATGGCTTTCCCAAAATGGTAATGTCAACTCACCTTGATCTTTCAGGAGGACTGCAGTCAGCAGCAGTCCGCCCTTGATGAAGTCACCCAGCGAAGCGCAGACCTGGATGACTTGGAAGATCTTGATATTGATATCGAGGATCTTGTAGTAGAGGAATACGTTGATGGTCCAGCCCCCCCATACCTCTCTAGGAGTATCAGTCGTCTCTCCAAAACAGACACTCACAAAGTATGTTCAACACTTTTCGGTCACTTTTAAAATGTTACGAGTGTTTCCGTGAATTCTAGTCTGTTTTGCTTAGGATGTATTTTTTCCTTTTATAATTAAGTTGGTGCTTAATCCATCAATTGGGGCTGGGTACCTACCAATGACTCCAGGGGCTGACCATGCAGCACAGGTAACATAAGCAATCCTTTATTTTTTAACAATTGCACGATTCTCTATGAAAGCTAGAGTTTAAAAAATAAGTGTTTGCATCCCCTTCTGCAGTCCTCTTGGCAGTCACGTTCAAGGTTAAACTCAGCCCGCACTGTGTCTGAGAGCTCAGAGGGCTGTGGTGCAGCGGTGGAGCTGGAAATGAGCGAGGACTTCTCTATGGCAGGGAGTCTGAAAAGGAAACGTCAACGTCAAGACAGCGCTTATGTCTCACAGAGAGACAGCATGTCTGGTGGACCACCAGAGACCCCTTCCCCTGATGAAGATGATGAGAACGATGAATATGTGCTTCCTGGGAATAGTCCAGAAAGAGGTGATCCCACAATCTAAATCAGATTTCAATTTCAATAAAATTCTAACATATTTTTAAAAAAATACACATATATATATTTTTTCTTGTCTATTATTGAAATTTCCAGCACTATACGTAGCTTACTTTAGTGACCCATGAAAATTGTTTAATTTCAATAAACCACTGACCTCATTTATCACTTCTTTGTTTTAGATCATTTGCTGTGTTCATATCGAGCCACTCCTGGAATTATGGGCAAGTCTCGCTCTGGAAGCCTCTTGGACGACCCAGATGAAGACTATGAGTACATGAATAAGCAGGTGTCTCTAACACCTGTTTCTCTGAGGCAGACCAGCCAGCGGCAGAAGCCAAACAAAAAACGAACCTCATCTGTATCGTCTCAAGCTACAGCCTGTTCCTTCGAAACCGCTCAATTTCTCGAGGTAAAAGGAAGACGCATTAGTTTTGATTCGGAGCTGCAGGAATCCAGCAGAGTTGAATACGAAGACATGGACATCAGAAGTATTGAAAGAGATGAAAGTCCTCCAGCACATGAGCCTCCTCCACCTCCAATATTGGAGAAAAGGCAAAGGAAGTGTGACGAAGAGCAGGAAGAAGAGGAATACATAGAAGATGACAACTATCATTACACAAACCAACAACCAAAGCTGCGGCCAACTCTTCAAGACAGGAAAGAGCTGAAGACCAACAGGCGAGACAAAAACGAAACTTATGAGTATGAGGACATGGACTACTTTACTCCTCCGCCACCTGCAGATGGAGGGCTGTACCAGAACATGCAGAAAGACACTGGGGAAGCAGTTGGTGCTACCAGCGGGCATTTCTCTGGGTCTGACCCCCATGAAAAAGTAAAAGCTGGACTTGGGGTAGGGGAACCTGGTGCTGGGGACACATCCTTTGACAATCCAGCCTACTGGCACAGTAAAATGTTCCATAACCCCAGTCCAGTGCCCATATGAAGAACAGATCAATTCTCACCTCTGGTATGACCATTATGAAGGATGTAGGGGTCCAACCCATCATGCACCAGTTCAATAGGGATGGGGACATTTTTTTCTTAAAAAAAAGTAGATTATAAGTATCCAACAAGGAAGGTAATGCACACTTGGTCAAAAATAGAAAAGGCTGAAGAGAACTAAACATCACCAAACAAAAAAACGTACTTATAAAGTGACACACATGAGGAGGTTGTGGTAATCTAATGTTTATGTTTAATCTAACCCAAAAATGCTGAAAAGTGAAGAAAAAATAAATGGTGCTATAAAATTACTAAATTGCAAATTTACTTAAACAACATAGTTTACATAATCATTCCTTGACTAGGAACCTGTCAGCGTTGGTTCATCACTTGGATCACCTGGGCACCCTCCACAGAAATCCACAGCAAACAAAAGTGAATAAATATCCATCCATCTTCTAAACCCACTTATTCCTGTGCTGGATCACAGGAATGCTGAGCCAGCCTCTTTCGGGCGAAGGCGGGGATAAACATATATTTCAAATCAGATTGAAAAACAAATTTCCTAAATGTGTAAACCCATTTAAGAAATTAATCTAGCTTTAAATAAAAAGTTTAACAGTGTAAAAAAGAGTAAATTTGAGTTACTGTACTTAAGAAGGAAAATACTGACACTTGATATTAACTGATGAAGTCTCCACAAAGAATGCAATATTTTAAAATAATTGCATTAAAAAAAACTGTACTATGCTGCCTGAGACACTAATTAAAAAATCTGTTTAGGCTGCAGTTGAGGGAACAATTTAATACAGAAGTCTGTTCTTCATTTAGTTCAATTCAAAATGAATCTAACAAACATATAATGGGAAACCAGAACATATCAAGCAGCTTTCTTATAACAATGGCATTGAACCCTCCATTAAACAGCAGACAGGAAGAGTTTGGTGATATGGTCATATGATCAAAGCTATTTTCTCTTTATCAAAACTCCAAAAGCATGCTTTCTACCTCTGGACAATGGAATGAAAAGAGAGATTTTGTGTGTGCAATTCTTTCAAAGGCCTAACTTAATAAATTGGGGTTTCTTTTTTTATTTTAAGCAAAGTAAATACAATTTTTTTTATAAAATACTTGCAATGGCCTCAATGTCATATCATGTTGGAACAGATATGTAATGAGTTTGAATAATGTCTTTGTGCCAAGACTGTTGGGCATTTTTAGATCAATGGCACTGAGATGAGAACACTGACAAATAACAGATTAAAAGCTATATTTTTATTTCTACATCTGTATCAAATAAACTTTTCTAAATAATAAAAATGTGTTTTTGATTTCTTTAGACATGATCTTTTTTGTTACTTTCTTTGACTGGTGAGTTATCTGCTTCACTTTGTCAGGGTTTTCTTGGTATCTTGCCTGTCATACAAACAGCATCAACATCCCCATTATCCTCTCCAATGACCCCTCAAAGCCCTCCACCTTCTCTTGAAAGTGTCCTCTTTGACATTCTTATTATTCAGTCCATTGCTGCACATGTTCAAACCCTTTGGTCAATCACATAGTCTTTCAACCACATAACTTTTGCAATCTCTCTGTGACATTTACTTCCAAACTATTTAATATTTTACATTACAATCTTTTACCCACCCATGCTTTATACTTTTGGATTACTTTCCATCTTAACTTCATTAATCCCTCTTGAATTCACTAATGACATTTATCTTTGTTTTTTTCTCTTTTCTCCAATTCACTCAGTTTCTTCAGCTAAAATGTTTTTTTTTTTTTTTTTTAAATAATCCATCATTTTCATTATCAGAACACAGTGGAGCCATAAATGTACATTGTAAAATGCTGGTATTAATTATATTTTCATTTAGTAAAATCGGTGGCGTCATAGTTGGATAAGAAAAAAAGTAGTCAGTGTGGTGTCTGGATTGCTTTTGAAATCAAGGGTACAAGACAGTCCTACACTATACAGTTCTTTAACAGTTAGGCATTAGGTTGGGAATTCGGACATAGTCAGTCAGAATTCAGTCCAACTTGAAGTGAAGCACATGTATCTATTTAAGCCGGTTCCGGTTCACGAGCAAGCGGACGGGTGTATTCCACTCTCGATAATTCATGTAAAGAAACTTGTATGGTTGAACAGGGGTGAGATTATATAAATTCACTTTCTCCCACTCCCTTTCAAGCAATCAACTTGTAATTGAGATGTTAGATGTTATTTTATGTATAACACCTTATTGCTTGAAATAAACTCATTCATTCATTCATTCATTCATTCAAATACACCATTATTTTTCTCAAGAGTGAAGTAAGACTTTATAGTTCCTACCTGGTGTAGATGGTGAGAAATCGACGTGACTAATTCTTTAGATGATGAAGGTAGGAGACCCCTGGATCAGTGACATGCAGTGAGTTTCACGGGTGGTGATGCAATGACGTTGAACGTCAGATTGACAACAGTTAATTGTATTGCTTAAAATTTCTTTTCAAGATTTTTCTCCAGTTTACAAACTGTAGCAGAGAAAAAAAATCAATTAAAATTTTTATCATTTACTTACTTTTACCTATAAATGAAGTCCATCTTCTGCTCCTTCTGAAGAAATGCATACATAACTTGTTTGTAAAAGTCTTCCTTTTCTTTCTTGGGTGTTAAAAGTCTCTCTGTCTCATTGAAGATCACTGCCAGTAACGTGTCTAAACACATTTTTGAGTTTAGGGCTTAAAAATGTAAACTTCCATTTAGAAAATGATGCTAAACAATATCAAGGAGTCCTTGAAATGCTACCGATAATTCTTTAGCCACAGTTTCACATTCTCCAGACTCACCAGTGCCCTCTGCCTTGAGGTGGAGGCAGGCATACTGTCTCCCTCACCAAGTGCACTTCTACAGCACATTTTTTCCGGATAAAAAGACTAAATGAGTCACAAAGTGGCTCCAATGTAATCAGACAGATGGAAAGATGAAAAGACCAAAATAATACAGCGCATAAATCAGCTACAGCTCCAGTCTGCAGATGGAGGTAACAGTTTTCTGTTTCTGTAGCAGTGACCATCAGGGCCACTAGGAGACTTGATCCTAATGTAGCATCCATCGATGGCACCTGTAGTTTTGAGGAAAGTTCTGTGCTATGCAAGCCCTGCAAACCCATGGGACACCACCTCCAGGTCTTCAGGGGGTTTTAGGAAGGTGAATGACCTTATGGCGAATGGCCACCACCTCCTCAGTGACTATATAGAGCAGGGTGCCCAAACTGGGGCACCAAAATTGGCTGGCCGGAGGTTATCTTTTGGCCCGCCAAGTGTGGTTGTGGAAGTCGTGTGTGTTTAGCCACTGAGCCTGTTGCCCACAACACATTTGGACAAGCGGTCTTTCAATTATCGTAATTCCTAAATGGTTTGCTCTATTTGAAAAATTCCAACAGTTTCTGAAAGCTGAGTCATTGCGCTTTCTTTTCAATATCTGGACATTACAGTAATTTTATCCAGAAGCCCGTGCCGAGCTGCTTTGTTTACCAGTGAGACAGACGGATCGGTGGAGAGATGCAGAGAGCGGAGCGGCCAAAAAGAGTTTTTATAATGGCAAAAAAAACAAGGAAATATAAAAAAAGTAGTATGGTTACTAAACTGTTCTAGGATAATCTACAAACCCACAAATTTGCGTTAGTAATTGTATATGTTACAACCTGTAATTCAGTTGCTAAATAAATATATCTATTAAACTATCTAAAGCTAATATGTAAAAGAGCTAAATACAGTACCTGTTTGTTGTTGCGTTTCAGCCGGAAGTATAGAAGTGCCTGCAATGGTGATGCATCTGATCCAACTCCTCCAAAATTAAATGTTGAATCAAATAACTTATAATAAATTCTTGCTCCATGGTTTGCAACAAGTATCAACTCAGGTTGCTAGCTAAGCTACATGACATTACCCAATGTAACAGCGGTAATTATCTAGGCTAGATTGTCCAAATTCATAGCCCTCAACTTTCGGTCTACCCCCTCTACAAAGGATCTGGCCATCGGCGACCACGAAGGCAGCGGCGTCAGAGAGACGGAGCACCCATTGACTATACATGGGAATCCAGTCAATGGGAGCACCTCTATTTGGCGCTGGGGAGGCACGGGTTGCTGCTGCCTCACCTGCCGCTGTCTCACTATTTTAACAGCAAACCAGGAAACTTGAAATTTTTTATTTTTTTTTTTTTTTACCTGAGGCAACATTGAAAACTCATACTGAGAAAAGTAATCATAGAAAATACATGTCTAACAAAATAATATTTTATTTTTAATTTAAAAAAGAGTATGTTTATTTTATTTCATTTATGCGTTTTTACGTTATATTTTGCCGTTGTGGCACAGCCTCATCTGCACATTCCTACCTTGGACTAAGAATAAAAACGTTAAGAGGGTAATATAGCTCAATGAGGAAATTTTTATTACATTTTCCAAATCCATATTTACCTGAAATGTTTCATTGTCTTTGTGTCCATCCGTAAATATACATTTAAATTCATACATCCATCTGATCTACTCCAGAAAAAAAATAATTGACAGCGTCATCTTCCATTTTGATAAAAGTCCACTTTTTGGCGGGCCGGGGTTTGCTGTGACGTATGCGTACGCAGCGTAAGGGGGGGAGGGACTTGTGCACGCGCTGGCTTTAGCAGCAGCAGGCAGACTACGGCTGTCTGAAGGAAGGCGAGCTCCGGAGCGGAGTCGCTGTTCTGGTTTGGGACGTTGGGCGACGGAAACGTGACTGCCAAGATGTCCGACGACGAGCAGGAGCAGACCATCGCCGAGGATCTGGTGGTCACCAAGTATAAGATGGGTGGTGACATCGCTAACCGTGAGTTTCTGAAGACAGCGGGGTGGCTGAGCTGTCCGTGTCGGCCTGTCGTTCAGCAGACAGTCAGCTAACGTTAGTTTCGTCACATTGAGAGCGGTAGTAGCAGCAGCAGTAGCAGCCATGTGGTTCCACATTCAAGGCACCTTGTGCTAGCTTAACGCGCTAGCTAACAGGCGCAGTTTTTAGTTTGGCCGTCTAGCGAAGCTAACGTCAGAACTTCTATTTAGAATGACCAAGAAACTAACATGGAATGCTAATTCACTGTAGAGCTAGCTCATCCAAGTGATAAAGGAGTGAAGTAGATGCTAACTATCCGTAATACAGGGGGGCAAATGCAATGAGATCACTTTGTTTTTGCTTTAGGGCTGTGTTCTTTATTTAGACAACCAGCTATCTTTTTCCCCGTTTGGAAAAATAGATCAACTTGTTCAAATTTAGGGTTGTAAAACATTAGGAAACTATTCTATTTGACAATTGTCCAAAAAAGACTCGGGACAACACGCATAGGTACTAGGGCTGCCACGATTAGTCGACTAACCGACTATTAAAATAGTCGACGATAATTTGATAGTTGATGAGTCTTTACTTCATATTATATGGAGTCGGAGTGTAGTAAAGTTAAAGTTGAGAACATTCAACACAAAATAATGCACGTTTTAAATATTTGAGTCAGTGAAACCAAAACTTTGTAAAAAAAATAGTTCATTTGTTTCAAATGAAGACTTCATTTGAGTTATTGTTTTAATACCAGAAACTAATGAAGGACATAGGGCTGGGCGATATGGGATTTTTATATCACGATATAGCTTTTTACATATTGCGCGATAACGATATTTATCACGATATAAACCAAATAACTAAATTTGAACACTTTGTGGCTCAAAAATGAAATATAAACTCATCAGCAGGTTATTTAAATTTAAATATTTATTTCCTATCACACTAAGCATAACAGATCCAATGGAAATTATGCAACTAGTTTTTTAATAACCAAGAATATAGATATAAATGAACTAAGCTGAAAATTAAAGTAAAAGCTTTCAAGTTTCAAAAGTTTATGAAATAGATACTAAACTGTTTTTCAGTTCCATTAAAAAACAAAGCATTAAGTCTACAAATAAATTCACATAACAAAAATGTATTAATGTACTACAAATTATTTTTGTTGTATTTAGTAGGGGTGTAACGGATCACAAAACACACGGCTCGGATCGTGTCACGGCTTTAAGATCACAGTTCAGATCATTTTTTGGATCAGTAACAAGTAAAAAAACAACAAGAATAAAGAAGATAAAAGTCTAAAATTACTTTTTTGTAAAGTTAAAAATATATGTTTGAAAACAAAAAGTACTTAAAAGCATTAACGCACAAATTTTGAGCTTTGAACATAAACAAAACATGTATTTTCTAATGATGGTTAAGATGTGTGCTTTAAATCCACTTTGCAAAGGACCCGATTTTTCAACCAATTGGAAAAAATAACAGGTAATTAGTTGATTATTAAAATTGTCGTTTGTGGCAGCCCTAATAGGTAGATGATTAATTTGCAAGTTATGAGGATGGTTTTGTTGTAATGTATATATTTTAAAATAAATATTAGATTTTGAATCCTGCCTGCATTTATCTTTTCCTTATTCTTGACTTCTTCTTTTTTAATCTGGTGATAAATTTAGAAACTTTCTTTTTTTTTTTTTTGGAGTTACCATATTTTCTGCACCGCAAGTTGCACCTGATTATAAGTTGCCAAACAACAATGGAGAAAAAAAAAATTTCTATTCTGAAAACTACAAAAATCTCACATTTCAATTCAATTACATTTCAGGTGGCAACAATTTGATTATGAAACAATTATTAACACATTCCAGATCTGCATTTTCTTCTAGAAATATTTCTCTTCACTACAAGATATTAGACCGATGATAGTTACTTTTTTCCACCAAAATGCATTTTTAAGTAACAAGATCAGGATACCCGTTTGAGATCATTCAAATTCTGACATGAAAACTGTCTCTTTAATAATCAATAGGGCTGCCACGATTAGTCGACTAATCGATGACTAATCGACTATTAAAATAATCGACAACTAATTTAATAGTTGATTAGTCGTTTATTTTGTATTGTATGAAGTCAGATTGTAGTAAAGTTGAAAGTTATAATAGCCTTCTGCCAGCTTTTTTGGAATATTTTGGCATTTATTAAGGTTTTTTAGGCTATTTTGGAGTATTTTTCCATTTTTTAAGGCTAATTTGGAGTTTAGCTAATATTTCAGCAGCATGCTAGCTATTTCGGCTAACTTTAGCTTTTTTACGTTTTTTAGGCAACTTTTGAGTTTAACTTATATTTCAGCTATATGCTAGCTGTTTTGGCTAATAAAGTATTTTTCCATTTCTTTAAGGCTAATTTGGAGTTTAGCGAATATTTCAGCAGCATGCTAGCTACTTTGGTTAACTTAAGCTTTTTTAAGTTTTTTTAGGCAATTTTTGAGTTTAGCTTATATTTCAGCTATATGCTAGCTGTTTTGGCTAATATAGGATTTTTCCGTTTTTTTAAGGCTAATGTGGAATTTAGCTAATATTTCAGCAGCATGCTAGCTATTTAGACTAACTTTGGCTCTTTTTATTTTCTGGCTAATTTGGCATTTAACTAATATTTTAGCTGGTTATCAACATCAGCATCTTTACATCCACTTTGGCCATGAACAGATTAGTCGACTATTAAAATAATCGTTTGTGGCAGCCCTAATAATCAATAATCTTTCACATCAATAGGAAACATTTTCCCCTGAACTCAACAACCTTAAATAAGATAATGTTACGTTTTATCATAAGACCAGCTTTAATGAAACACTCTTTAACTCATGTCAAACAAAATAAATAGTATCAAGCTAGCTGCACATTGTGATTTCTCTAATTTGTGTTCTCTAAGTATATAATTTTCTGGAAGGTCTGTCATATTTGTGTTTTTGAGAAATGTCTTCAAAAAACTTTTTCTATTTTTACTTTAAATTAGGGGTGTAACGGATCACAGAAAATCGGTGGTCCGTACGGATCAGAGGCCACGGTTCAGGACACGTGTGTACCGCGGACCACTCTGACGCCTATACCTAGCTTGCATATTTTAAACCAGTTGTCCGTTCACATCAAATGGAACTCTCGTCAAATTCATGTAAATCTTTGTTTTGACGAGCGCTAAAGTAGCTGCTTCATGTTTATCTTAAAGTCTGTTCACCTGAAGCTGCGTGTGGGAGGAGCTTCTGTCAGAAACTTTATAATGAAGGATGCGGATCGATGTGAGGTTTATGTAATTTTAAAAGCTGAATTAAAGCATCTGTACTCGTTTCCTTTTCTGGATTAAAAGAATCTCCCAGTTAAAAGCAGCAACTGTCTCACACAGGAGAAAGCTGCTTCTCCATAATGGACTTGCTGGTGCCGTCACCAAACGATTGTACGGCAAGCCAAAGATGTCAAAAAATCACCATGAAAAGCAGCGCGGAAGTTTTACAGATAATTATTATTTAAAACATTTAAATGTTCCCACAGTTGGTTTCAATTAAACAATTAATACTAAAAAAATAATTGTAACTGTTTATTTATGATTTAATTTAAAGGAATATATAGATTTGTTATTTTCAACACTATTTTCAACCATTCTTTTCTCACAGTTTTTGTAGACTTGGTCTAAAGACATGTAAATATAATCAGAAATTATGTTTTAATATTTTCTTTGTGTTCAGAGTTTAAATATGTTTTGTTTTATTAAATAGGCCTTAATGACCAAATGTTTTGATGTTGCATATATAAATTTTGTGTGTGTGAAGTACTTCAAATGTTTTTTGAATATATGATTTGATGCATTTCCAAAAATTAATTTTGCTTTTATATTGTTGTTTTTTTGTCATTTTTAATTTTTTTTTTTTTTTTATTTTACTGATCCGAACCATGAGTTTTGGGAACCATTACACCCCTACTTTAAATCATAATCATTTTTGATTATCTTTGATTGTTGTTGATTATTTTTGATTATCGATTATTCAAAATTAATTACAAAATTCAGAATTGGATGGATCATAATCAAAAATAAAACAGGATTTTTACCCCAGCACTACTTGCGTTCTTAACCTTTTTCTTTTTAAGGGTGATGTTATTCACATGTACAGAAACTGATGGAAATTCATGTCGGTCATATGTAATACTTGCAGCATAAGATGCACATTGACCCTCAGGTATTTTAAGTGCATCCGAGGCTACGTGCTGTTTTTGGTCGCTTGTAGAAACCAAACTGTAACCCCAACCCTTATTCTAGGTCCATGTGGTCAAGAAAAAGTTCATCACTCGACAAGCACCAGCACGCCGGTCTCCGTGGGTCCGTTTTAAGAGTCTCGCACACAAACGCACGCGAGAGTCGGCTCAGACTCACACCTGCCCAGGGTTCAGATTATATTAAGCCACGCGCTGAGGAACTAACAGTGATTAATTCAGGAAATGATAGTTTCTAAACTTTTAAAGAATCGTGCAGCCTCTTCAAAATTTGTCTTCATAAAGAAACTACAAAAAAGAATAAATCTGAATTAAATTGTACACTGTGCAAAAGATGTTTTGGTCTCACTGACTATGACCTTTTCCATTTCCTCAATTTTCAAATTCTCCGCGATACAACATTAACGACAAATCGACCATTAAATTAGTTGTCGACTATTTCAATAGTCGATTAGTCGTCCGTTAGTTGGTTAATTGTAGCAGGCCTAGCAAGTAGACTTTTTTTTTTTTTTCCATTAAATGTTCAAAGCTTCTGTTCAGACGGTTTCATTATCCTGAGTTTCGCTCATACTATCTTCAGAAATGCATTGAAATGTGACGACTAGTTTTTGGTTTGCAGAGCCGAAAACAATCTCTCTGGTGATTTTAATTGTTCTCTTCTTTCAGTTAAAGCCTGTTACACGTGCAACATGGATCTTAGTCGTCTTCCTTGTTCAAAATTCTTCTCCACGCTCTTGTTTATGTCGTTCCAGAGACGCTTCGTCAAGTCATAGAGGCAGCAAAACCAGGGGTGTCCGTTCTCAGCCTGTGTGAGAAAGGCGACGCGTATATCATGGCTGAGACCGGAAAGGTCTTCAAGAAAGAGAAGGAAATGAAGAAAGGTGAGACGGAGTCGGTTGATAGAGCTAAAGTGGAGTTGTCACATCGCACAGCAAATAAATACGGTTTTTCTTGAAAGAAAATTCTTTGGTTTTCTCCTTTTTCTTTTTTAGGTATTGCCTTTCCTACCAGCATCTCCGTCAATAATTGTGTTTGCCACTTCTCCCCACTGAAGAGCGACCCGGACTACACTCTGAAAGATGGGGATCTGGTCAAAATGTAGGCCCCGCTCTCTCTCTCTCTCTCTCTCTCTCTCTCTCTCTGTCCATTCCTTTTTCCGACCTGTCATTCAAAACTTGTATTTGCTTTTAATGTTTTTACTTTATAGCTCTTGTTTTCAGATTTATACTTTTAACACTTATGCAATCTTAATCGATCAATTTTAATTCAATCAATAATAAAGAGAACATAAAAATAAAAGCACTGTCATTTTTTTATAAAGCAACAAAACACTGGAGATGCTGTTTTTTTAATATTCAAAAATTGTGAATGAGGAAAATTTAAGAAACGAGTAGGAATACAAAGGATAATGATTTAAAGGTGAATGTATATTTTATGAAGAAGAAAATTAGTGAGTTAATTTTAAAGTCTATTGGTCTCGCTTTGGTTGAATTATTTTCTTATCAATGTATTTATGGCAATGTATTAATTGTAACACTCATTTTCTTCGGCCCGTGGGCCGGATCCGGCCCTCTTCCACATTTGGCCCTGTCAAATTTATTTGGCTAAATTTGACATTTTTCCAGTTTTTTGGCTAATTTAGCATTTAGCTAATATTTCAGCTACACGCTAGCTGTTTTGGCTAATTTCTGCTTTAAAAAAAAAAAAAAAAAAATTTTAGTCGAATTTTGCGTGTTTCTAATATTTTAGCTTTATGCTAGCTGTTTTGGCTACATTAGACATTTTTCCAGTTTTTTGGCTAATTTGGCATTTAGTTAATATTTCAGCTACACGCTAGCTGTTTTGGCTAATTTCTGCTTTTAAAAAAAAATTTTTTTTTTAGGCTAATTTTGCGTGTTTCTAATATTTTAGCTTTATGCTAGCTGTTTTGGCTACATTAGACATTTTTCCAGTTTTTTGGCCAATTTGGCATTTAGCTAATATTTCAGCTACATGCTAGCTGTTTTGGCTAATTTCTGCTTTTTAAAAAAAAAATTTTTTTTGGCTAATTTTGCGTGTTTCTAATATTTTAGCATTATGCTAGCTGTTTTGGCTACATTAGACATTTTTCCAGTTTTTTTAGGCTACTTTGGCTTTTAGATAATATTTCATCAACCTGCTAGCTGTTTTGGCTAATTTCTGCTTTTTAAAAAAAAAAATTTTTTTGGCTAATTTTGCGTGTTTCTAATATTTTAGCTTTATGCTAGCTGTTTTGGCTACATTAGACATTTTTCCAGTTTTTTAAGGCTACTTTGGCTTTTAGATAATATTTCATTAACGTGCTAGCTGTTTTGGCTAATTCAGAATTTTTTTTTTTTTTTTTCGACTAATTTGGCACTTCGCTAATATTTTAGCTAGCTATCAGTTTCAGTGTTTTTTGCTATCAATTTAACAATCTTCAGCTTTCTATCTATCACAGGTGATGCTATATATTTAGTTTTTGAAATGTTTTAGTTTTATTTGTTTTTATGAAGATTACAGAAATGAATTATTTAAAACGTGGCCATGTGTGGCTTTCTGGAAAACCATCAATCTTCACGTTTCGGCTGTGATTGATACACGTTTTCTGTTAGCCTAAACATTTATTCATGTCTATATAAGCGATATCTTGTTGATACTGTGCAGTATTTATTACCTTCTCTATTTGCATACCTAGCCATATTTAGTCTATTTTACTTATTGTTATTCTATTGTATTTATTTTGTTATTTTACTCCATCGTTGTGCTGTACGGACGCTGGTATCTGAATTTCCCTGAGGACTTCCAAAGGGATTAATAAAGTATTTTCTATTCTTTTTCTATTCTATCTTCTGCGTGTCCTGTTAAGCAACAACAGTTAACGACGCTAGCAACTGTTGCTAAGGACTTTGCTGCTATCATTAAAGAAGCATAGATATGCATAAGATATTTCTTAGTAGACATTGAACCTTCATATTAAGGCAGGGGGTGCAAAACATCGACTTGGGGGGCACAAATGGCCCTCCAGTTTGAGACCCCTGTTTTAGAATATATTATTAATTTAGTATAAAGTACAGAATACGTTTCTTCATCTAAGTTTTGTCCAATATTCCAGTCTTCTAACTTTTTTCTTATTATTCCATTCGTAGGTAGTTTGTGCTTAAATTTAGATTGAATGTGGTTTGTCCTTTATTTTGATTTTTGCGGCTCATGTTTTGTTTCCTGCAGAGACCTCGGGGTTCACGTCGACGGCTTCATCGCCAATGTTGCTCACAGCTTTGTTGTGGGGGCCAGCAAGGTGAGGAAAGATGACTGGTATTTTGTGCTCGGTCTTCTTTGGTTGATGTGAACCGTCTTTTGTTTTGTCAGGAACAACCTGCCACAGGTCGGAAAGCTGATGTCATCAAGGCTGCTCACCTGTGTGCTGAAGCAGCTCTACGCCTGGTGAAGCCTGGTAACCAGGTACGTTAGTTGACCCTGTTTAGTGGTTGTGTCTGTCAGGTTTGTGGATTTATATCTACAAAACTATTTTTAACTTTTTCCAAAAAGCATTTCTGTTTCTTTAATTTAGGGCTTCCACGATTAAATAAGATAAGATGGTCCTTTATTCGTCCCACGGTGGGGACATTTCCGGGTTACGGCAGCATTACAGATAGAAAAATGAGACAATTTACATATTTACAAAGAGAACAAAGTTATAGTGCGGAGATAAAATACAAAAAAGAAAAATGAGAAGAGGAAGCACTGTGGATATGATTAATGTTACAGAAATTGCAAAACATATTTTTAAAGTGACTTGGATTTAGTCGACAACTAACTTAATAGTCAATTAGTCGTTACTTCATATTATATGGAGTAGGGCTGCCACGATTAGTCGACTAATCGATGACTAATCGACTATTAAAATAGTCGACAACTAATTTAATAGTCGATTAATCGTTACTTTATATTGTATGAAGTCAGAGTGTAGTAAAGTTGAAAGTTATAATAGCATTCTGCTAGCTTTTTGGAATATTTTGGCATTTATTAAGTTTCTTTGGCCTTTTATGGAGTTTAGCTAATATTTAATCTACATGCTAGCTGTTTTGGCTAACTTAAGGTTTCTTTTTTTTAGTTTTTTAAGCTATTTTTAAGTTTAACTAATATTTCAGCGACATAGCTATTTTGGTTAATTTAGGATTTTTCTGTTTTTTTTAGGCTAATTTTGAGTTTAGCTAATATTTCAGCAGCATGCTAGCTATTTTGGTTAACTTTGGCTCTTTTTATTTTTTAGGCTAATTTGGCATTTAATTAATATTTCAGCTGGTTATCAACTTCAGCGTCTTTACATCCAGTTTGCACATGACCCGATTAGTCGACTAATCGGAAAAAATAATCGGTGATTAGTCGACTATTAAAATAATCGTTTGTGGTAGCCCTAATATGGAGTCAGAGTTTAGTAAAGTGGAAAGTTATAATGGCATTCTGCTAACTTTATGGACTGTTTTGATATTTTAAAGGTTTTTAGGCTAATTTGGAGATTGGCTAATATTTCAGCTTCATGCTAGCTGTTTTGGCTAGCTTTTTTCAGTTTTTTCGGCTAATTTGGCATTTTGCTAATATTTTAGCTGGGTTGAAGCTTCAGTGATTTTAGCTTTCTGATTTTAACATCTTCAGCTGTCATTTCCAGCTTACGGCTTTCACACTACCATTATCTCATTTAATGCTATACATCTAGTTATTAGTTAGTTTACAGTTAATGATGGTTAAGACATGTGCTTTAGATTCATTTGAGACCTGACCTAATTAATTGACTAATCAGAAAAAAAATAACAGGTGATTAGTCAATTATTAGAATAATCGTTTGAATATAAATTTTTTTATTTTTGCTTCACAGAATACTCAAGTGACAGAAGCCTGGAACAAGATTGCACAGTCTTTCAAATGTACACCTATTGAAGGTGAGTGTCTGTCGAAGGTTTGAAATAGTTTGCCTCTTCTCAGCAGTAAAGTGAACGGACTTTTTCATTTTCATAGGCATGTTGTCACATCAGTTGAAGCAGCATGTCATAGATGGAGAGAAGACGATCATTCAGAACCCAACTGACCAGCAGAGGTACGAGTGGGATTTTTACTTAATTTACTTGCATATTAGTCAATCCCATCCTGGAATGACAGCAGGAGTCTCATATTTTTTAACGCAGACTTCCCTTGTTTATTGCAGGAGTCGTGTTCTAAAAATAACCAGCGAAATCTGAAAAGTAGGATTAGAAGTATTTAATACTCCTCACTAGAAATTTTATACCTTTTTCTCAGACACATATTACTGTTTCCACACTTAACTCTCTTGTTTAAACTCTCAAAGTTCAAACATTCATAGAAAAATAAATCCAGGACTATAAAATGAAAGATCTGGTAGAAATCAAAGATTTGTGTGAACTTAAAAAGCCAAAAACATTTTGTACATGAGACACGGCACAGAGGAGATTGATCGACTCAACAGCCAATTAGAACACAGGACACACAGCGCTATTGAAAAAACAAACAAAAAACATGCTGGATTGCACTGAAAAATATCCACAAGGAGAGACGAGGGCTGGGCGATATGGGATTTTTTTATATCACGATATAGCTTTTTACATATTGCACGATAACGATATTGATCACGATATAAATCAAATAACTATATTTGACTATATTTTTTTATATTGGACTACTAAACTGTTTCTTCAGTTCCATTAAAAAAGCAAAGCATTAAGTCTACAAATAAATTCTAATGTTTTCAGGGTTCATATAATAAAAATGTATTAATGTACTACAAATTATTTTTGTTGTATTTAGTAGGGGTGTAACGGATCACAAAACACACGGCTCGGATCGTGTCACGGCTTTAAGGTCACGGTTCGGATCATTTTTCAGATCAGTAACAAGTAAAAAAAAGAAGAAGATAAAAGCCTAAAATTACTTTTTTAAAAAAGTTAAAAGTATATGTTTAATAAAAAGTACTTAAAAGCATTAACTCACACATTTTGAACTTTGAACATAAACAAAACATGTATTTTCTGATTACATGTACATGTCTGGAGAGAGAAAGGAATGCTTAATATGATATCCCACCAAATTAAACTGAAATTTTGAAATTAAACTTTCATTATTTTTGGTATTAATTGTTGTATTGAAATTAACAGTAACAACATTTAAATATGTCAAATAAGTATTATTAACCATAGCACATGTCCAGGTGACGCACTGCCATACCCGCATTTTTTTCTGGTGATTTTTGACCCTAACAGCTTGCCTTAGCTCTACCTGTCGGCTCTTGCCAGCTGGGTGCAGGAGTGCGACAGCGGCCGCTCCTCACTGGAAGGTCTCCTGAACTCCGACAAGGAGATGTGTACCGATGTTTTTATTCAGCTCTTCAACATAAATCAATCTCTCGGTATCTGCGTTCTTCATGAAGAGTTCCAGAAAAGTTTTGACGGAAGTTTCTTCCACACTCAGCAACAGACTTTCTGATGACCGACAAGCATCAAATCTGACGCTTGTTAAAACTAATACAGTGAACAATAAATTAATTGGACGCCAAATGTATTCGGCGTGGACAGACGATTGATTGTAATAAAGCGTGCGGGGCGCGAGGTGCGCAGCTGCAGCGGGGGTTGCGGCTCGTGCGCGTTTGTTTACCTTTCATGCAGACGAAGGACGCGGAGTGGAGTCCAAAAAATGACCCAAATGAGAGCTAATAAACACAATAATTAGATACAAACACTTACTCGCCCTGTGGAGACTAACTCTCTAACTTTTACTCATCAAATAGGAGAAACTGTTCGCTAGCAAGTGTTATTTGCGGACCCTTCAAAATAAAAGTCTATCTCGATGGACTCATTCTTCTATTGAAAAAATGTCCTATCGCGATATCAATAATTATCGTTTTATCGCCCAGCCCTAGGAGAGACAGGAATGAAATGAGATTTATTGTTAAATCTGGAAAATTCAAGAATATTCAGAATGAAAGTATCACTGATTTCTTTTCGTCTTCTCAGGAAGGACCATGAGAAGGCTGAATTTGAAGTGCATGAAGTTTACGCTGTGGATGTGTTAATTAGCTCTGGAGAAGGAAAGGTTGGAAGATTTCTCTTATTAGTTTGAGGAAACTGACACTAAATGAAAGTGCAGTGAATCATTTTATTGTCTTCATTTCAGGCGAGAGACTCGGGTCTCAGGACCACGATTTACAAGAGGGACCCCAGTAAACAATATGGCTTAAAGATGAAGACTTCTCGTACTTTCTTCAGTGAGGTGGAGCGGCGGTTCGACGCCATGCCCTTCACTCTCAGGTCGGAATTGAACTCTTTGCTTTTACAGACACTGGCTGTGAATGAATGTAGACCATAGAGGATGAACTGGATCGTGTATGACTTTTCACAGAGCCTTTGAGGACGAGGCTAAAGCCCGCCTTGGGGTGGTGGAGTGTGCCAAACATGAGCTGCTGCAGCCCTTCAGTGTGCTCCACGAGAAGGAAGGTTAGCGGAGAACAAGTTTGATCTTTGTACAAACCTAAGTACAGAAGCCAAAAACAGCTTGCCCTACTTCTTTTTTTTTATCGTTTTAGTATAACAACATCCACCATCTTGTTACATCAAGAAACTTTGTTTTTCTTGTTGTAACAAGAACGAAGAAAAAAGCTGAGACGTCACCCGTTTGTGGTTAACAACAAAAACAGAAGAAAACTCTCCACAAAAGTTGTTTTTAATTTATTTTTTATTAATTAGTGAATCTAAACACTTTTAATTGTCTTAATTTCAAACTTAATAACTTGTTAAAAACGAGAAAATTATCTTATCATTTAAAAAAAAACGAGAAGTTAATTTACTCAAGTAAAAGAACTTCGTTTTCTCGAGAAAATTATCTTTGTCATGATAACGAGATATTATCACGGGAAGTTTGTTTTCTTGAAAAAAGAACTTAACGACTTATAACAATTTCTCGAGAAAATGAAGTTAGTTTTTTTGTTAGATGGAAAAATGATCTAATTCATTTTCTCGAGAAAACAAACTATCTTCTCATTTTAATGAGATCTTATCTTGTTATCATTAGAAAAACGATAAAAGTACGTTTACTCGAGAAAAATATATTTTTGTTCTCATTATAACGAATTATCATAATCATAATTTAATTTTGTCAAAAAACTGACGTTCGCATTCTTGTAATAAAAAGTTTTTAATTAATTAAGTTAATTTTCTGGAGAAAACAAACTTCGTCTTCACTTTGAGTTATCTCGTTTTCACGGGAAAATTAAGTTTGATTGTTTTTAATTTTTATGATAAGATATTATCTCAAGAAAACAAGAAAAGTTTGTTTTCTTGAAAGAAAAAAAAAGCTAACTTTGGCCTTTGTCTTCTTGTCATACTGAGTTATGACGTTTTCTTAAGAAAACTGAGATCATTTTCTCGAGAAAAGTTTGTTTTCTTAAGAAAACAAATTTTAGTTTTTCGTTATAAGAAGTTCTTGTTTTCTCAAGAAAATGAAGTTTGTTTTCTGGTGATAACGAGATCTTGTTATCAGGAGAAATTGAGATAAATTTGTCTTCTGGAAAAAACGAACTTCGTTTTATCGTTAGAACCAGTTATCTCGTTTTCTCAAAGAAAATGAAGATAGTTTTCTTGTGATAACGAGAAATTATCTCATTCCTTTTTTCAAGAAAACAAACTATCTTCTCGTTTTAATGAGATATTAGTAATTATAACGTAATTAAAAGTGCGTTTACTCGAGAAAAAGAATTTTACCTTCTCATAATAACGAGTCATAATTTAATTTTCTTAAGAAACTGAAGTTTGTATTCTTGTGATCAAAAGTTATTAGCTCGTAATCACGAGAAAACGAGAAAAGTTAGTTTTCTGGAGAAAACAAACTTCATCTTCACTTTGAGTTATTATCTCATTTTCACGAGAAAATTAGGTTTGTTTTTCATCATGATAACGAGATATTACCATAAGAAAACAATAAATATTTGTTTGTTTCAAGAAAACGAACTTTGGCCTTTTTCTTCTCATCAATCCAAGTTATTATGACGTTTGCTTAAGAAAAATGAGATCATTTTCTCTCGACAGAAAACGAGAAGTGGATTTTCTCGAGAAAACAAACCCCTCCTCATTATTACGAGATCTCGTTTTCTTGTGATAACAAGATATTGGCTCGTTATCATGAGAAAACGAAAAATTTTAAATTAATTTTCTTGTTATAACGAGTTATCTCGTTTTTTCAAGAAAATTAAGTTTGTTTTCTGGTGATAACGAGATCTCATTATCAGGAGAAATTGAGATAAGTTTGTCTTTTTGAAAAAACGAACTTGGTGTTCTCCTTAGAACCAGTTATTATCTCGTTTTCTTGAAGAAAATGAAGTTAGTTTTCTTGTGATAACGAGAAATTGTCTTGTTCCTTTTTTTGAGAAAAACTATCTTCTCGTTTTAATGAGATATTATCTCGTTATTATTAAAAAACGATAAAAGGACATTTACTCAAAAAAAATAATTTTGCCTTCTCATTATAACGAGTCACAATTTAATTTTCTCAAGAAACTGAAGTCCGCATTCTTGTGATAATGAGATCTCGTTATCAGGAGAAATTGAGATAAGTTTGTCTTCTGGAAAAAGCGAACTTCGTGTTATAACCAGTTATTATCTCGTTTTCTCGAGAAAATAAAGTACGTTTTCTCACCATAACAAGTTATCTCGTTACCACTAGAAAACAAAAGTTTGTCTATAATATCTCGTTATGATGAGAAAATGATCCATAAAAAAGTAGGGCGGGTCGTTTTTGGCTTCCATACCTGAGCAGCTCCTCTGTGCTTTTTTCAGGTGAATTTGTTGCTCAGTTTAAGTTCACAGTTCTGCTGATGGCAAACGGGCCTCACAGAATCACTAACGGACCTTTTGACTCCGAATTCTACAAGTCGGAGCATGAAGTTCAGGATCCCGAGCTAAAGGTGAGATTTAGGATGGTTTCCTCAAGACAAGCGTCCTCCAACCATATTTATTTTTCATATAATGATCGATGAACACCAAAACGTCTTCTGCCTCCTCTAGACTTTACTACAGAGCTCTGCCAGCCGCAAGACGCAGAAGAAAAAGAAAAAGAAGGTAACGTTCGATCCCTGAGACCGCCACCGCACGCTCTGCTCGCTTTGACGCTTCATTTCTCATCTTTCCCTCCGCAGGCTTCAAAGACGGCTGAAAATGCAACTGGAAAGCAGAGCGAGGACACTGAAGCCGCAGAGTAAAAACTGCCTTTTTAGATTTCTAAACCCCTGAAAACGGAGCCAAATGAATAAAAAACCAATTTGACCAACTTTTGGTTGTTTATAATGAGCTAATTTGACAATTGAAACAGATGAATTCCTAAAGATGTTTGGATTCGTGACCGTCCTGCACGGATGTTTAACCCTTTACTGCCTGAAGTTTTGGTGATGGTTGAAAACTGCCTTTCCTACCAACAAACTGAAAACATTTGCATTGGATTTTAACATTTCTGTTGCAGTGGTAACTATTTGGAAATGATTATTATTGCTTCTGTTCATTTTTAATTGATTGAGCTGGCTTTTTTAAATCGACACACATTCTTTAGCAGATATAACATAAATTCTCCTTCTTTTTTTTTGGTCTTTTAGAGCCGCTCTTTAAGACGCCACGATTTTCCCTGAAAAAATTATTTTGTGAGCATTTCTCTTTTGTGATGCAGTGAAGGGTTAATGTGAGAATGCCGTTTCAAAGGTAAAATCACAATTGGTGGCAAATAGGAAATTGTTTTACCGCTTGAAATCAGCGATTCTCTTTTTTGATTGTACCTTTTCCAGATATAAAATTTTAAAGTTGTTACCCAAATACTTATTTTTCCACCACATCAGCATAACTTAAGGGAACAAGATGCTACACTTACTGCCAATCGCCTTGACTTTGAATGATAAAGATGATAGTTTTTCAGTTTTAAAGACAGTTCCCTCAGCGACAGCTGCTTATTTGTTTTACAAGCAAAGTTTTGTGAAGCACGAGAGCTTCGATGATTATTTTTGATTCTGTCTTCAGATGAGTTGAACCACTGAAATGATTTTCTTTGTTCAAAGATTCCCCTGAAAGAGGTTGAAATTGTCTTTAATTGTAAATGATGGGAAAGCTAAATCCAGCTACTTCGCACAAACCACTGGGCAATAGAACTTTACATCTAATAAAGAACATTTTTCATACGTTTGTTTCTCTTCTTTTTACAAACTAACTTTGAGTGTTTATTTTTGATCCAAATCTGCTTTTCTTTTTTTTTTAAAAAAGGTTTCTGTTCTCTTAATGTTAAGTTTTTAATTATATCATCAAAGAGGAGTTGAATTTTAAAATACTGATGCTGAGTTTTAATAGGTTAAATTTAAACTGTTTAGCCGTCTTTTGAAATCAACATGTGCTCCATGAAAATTAAGTATTTTCCAAAATATAAGATCATTTACTGGAAACATCCATGTGAGAAGAAATAGACTTCAAAAAATGTGTTTATCACGGAAAAATGTATTTTATTTTTTTTATTCCATACAGAAAATACACTTTAATAGAATATAGATTCTATATTCTATATATAGAATATAGATTTTACTTTTATGACTTTTTTTCCCAGTTGATTCCACCAACAGTAACATTTCTGATCCAAGAATATTATCTATTGTTTAAACTCAAATAATATTATGATGTAAATTATATTTTATTGTAATTAAAAAGCAATGCACAGAAATTATTGTAGAAATCACAGCTGTTTATTTAAACATTATAGCATTTATCTGTCCTCAGCCAAACACTATATTTTACCTTCATGGATTATAAGCAAAATCTGATTTTTTTTTTTTTCTTTCAAACTAAAGTATGACTCAAAAATTTGATCTTAACTTGCAAAGCAAAAGTTGTCATATTTAGGATAAAATTCACATTCCAGGTTTTCACTCATTGCTGTTACACAAACACATTCCCCCCTCTGAAAATTTTAAAACGATTTACTAGGGAACTGTTTTCCAGAAAATGATATCATTTGGGTTTTCCGCACGTCATAGACCAAAAGTGATTTATCTTATTTATTTTTCCTTAAGTTTATAGTCATTCCTGTTAATTTATTTTCACCAAGACAATATCTGTAGATATCAAAATCAATTACATCTTAAAAATATGATACATGTACTCAAGTCATTTATGCTAAAAACTCTTTGCTGTTACCATCATTCCTAGTTTCCTTCCTGTTACCGTAGTAATAACATATTGCAAAACAATTTTTTAAATATAAAGAAAATTAGATTATTAGTTTGATGTTGATTCTAGCGGTTGTCTGATTAATAAAATTAATGATCAATCAATCCTTGGATTATTATTATATTTTTTATATCCAATAAAGGAAAAGGGTTGACTTTTTTTGTCATTAATATTATCATTATGTAACTTCCTACAACTCCTTTTTAAGGGTAAATAATATATGTGTTTGACATATTATTTAAAATGGCGCTGAAGTTTTGCTAACTGCAGTATAAGATAATGCTATAAAAATACACTATAAAGAGTTGCAATAAATAAAATAAAGTAGCTTAAGATTGACCTGTACTAAGTTTAAATAAATACATTTGTTTAATATTAAATTATTTGTTGAAATGAAATGAGAAAATTAAGGTTTTGTTTTATTTTTTACATTTTTAATCAGAATATTCACTCTTTTTGAGGAATGACCAGTTATGTTTACTTGTTTAAAAATATTTTTAAAAGTAAAGGAGATGTAAAAAAAAAGTACGAAATAAAAAGTGTTTTATGTGAAATGTAAAAAGTTATAAAAGTTTAGAATAAGCTCAACAAATCGTCAAAAAGAAGGTAACTGTAGAAAAAACAATAAAAATCACCATTTGACAATAAACTCGGACGCTTGTTTATGACGTCACTGGTTTATATAACGCGCGGGCTTTCTTCGTCACGTCCTCTTTCCGTTGCTCTTCTCGTCCAGAGGTATGGAGGCATTTTTTGTCTTGAACTGAATCCAGTCCAATCTTTAAATATTTCGAACGACTCACAGTTGATTTCTTTTTATTTCGTTTGTGTTCACAGAAATCTCTCCACAGGATGAGAGCCAAGGTAAGAAAACCGACCAAAATCTGGATTTTAACGATAGATGTGTCTGCACCCTGAACGCCGCTTCCTAGAGCCTGACCAGTGGTCCCGCGCGCCCTTAAAATGCCCGATTTATCTAGTTTCATGTGTAACAGTACATTAAATCGAGCAAATATTATAAAATATAACATATTAAACCAGATACTGAAGCCTTGTTTGATTTGTAAGCATTTATTTGTGGTAAACACAGTTCATCTCACGCTAGGCCCGACACTGCATGCTAAATTACAGCATTAACACTTGAAGTCCCGAATGTTATTGTAGGATATTGTATTTGGCTTCTGTGTATTTTTAATTAAATGTCTGAAATGAAATGTTTTTTTGTAATGAAATTAAAAATTAACTTTAATAAATGTTTGTTTTTTTAGTGGAGGAAGAAGCGTATGCGCAGGTGAGAATAAACAAATGTTTTCTTGATTAAAATGTTGAGATTTTTAGAATGTGTTTTGAGTAAATGTGTATTAAAAGTAATAAATTAGATTTACAATTTCTGATTTTGAACTTAAATTTAAACTATAAACCTTGCTCTAACTAAACATGCTAAAAATCACACCCAAAATGTTTAAGAAGAGCACGAAATGAGTCAACTTGAGTGTTTTTTTAGATTTTGCTACTGTTAGCATCTTAAAACTTGAAATTTCTTCAATAGTTGAGTAATTCTCGAGCATAAATGTTTGTTTTCCAACAGGCTGAAGCGTAAAAGGAGAAAGATGAGGCAGAGGTCAAAGTAAGCCCCCCTCCCTCTCCTCCAGCTGCTGTCCCATCGAAGCCTCCGGGTGACTTGATGCATCTCCAAGTGGATGGCCTCAAGTGTCCATCGATGAAATGAAGAACCACATCCGTGCTGAAGGAACTTCAGAAGAACCATATGTGGATGTCTTGAGTTGAAGAAGGCAAAGATGCTGGAACAGGACGAAACATCAAGTCTGCAGCTGCACCTGTTCATGGACCATTACACTTGTTTTCATACAGCTGTCATGTGGTGTTTTGAACAATAAATGAACACTTCCAAGTTCATGATTCAGATTTTCTTCATTGAATATTATAAGAAATATTTATTCATTATTGCAGAAGTTAAGGGTTTATTTTGCCACCAACATTTGGATTTGCAAGATTTAATGTCTAATTAAACAAAAGACTTATCGTCTTTAATAAATAAAAAAAAAAGAAAGATTTGCATTGAGCTGAACACTTTCGGCATCAGATGGGGGAGGTTTTGTTAATGAGTATTAAGCCAGAAAAGTAGTTTCTGAATCAAAAAGAAAATAAATGTTGGGATATGTTTACATAAATGTTATTTTAAAGAGTAAAAAGGGTTTTTTCTAAAGAAAAGGGCCAAAAAGGTTTCTAGTTATAACAAATTCAATAGTCCAAATCAAATTACAGACAGGGTGTTGTGCAGTGATAGCCAAGTCTAAGCAGCCAATAGGTTTATATAATGTTAAATAATTGTATAAAAAGGTGCCAGAATAATTAAAATGATAAATTATCCAAGTTTCATAGCATTTTTATCTTATAGTCTCAGAGGGGATTGACACATTATTTATAAAAAAAAAAAACATTTGTAATTGAAAATTTCCCTATAACAGGGGTCTCCAACCTGCGGCCCCGGAGCCATGTGTGGCTCATTGACTCCTCATGAGATGCTTTTAATTTAAAATATAAAGTTAAGACTTTATTTCGCTCATTTACAAACAGTTAAGACTCCTGACTACAATACCCATAATGCTCTTACAATAGTTCGAGCTATTTGGGTTCACAGTTGAAATAATTGAAAAATCTGACAGATTTTTATGTATCACAGAAAGCAAATCCAAAATTCATATTTAAGGAACACTGGAATTTAAGGCGGACTGTCTATTATTGAAAAAATTCAAGGTTTTGAAATGCCCTATATGGTCCCAAAAATACGTTTTTAACCCTTTAAGGCCTAAGCCTCAAAATGTCCGCCTGGACTTTTCTGCTAATTTTGACTGTGAAAGGATCAGAGAATGTCCTACAAATGTGTTCTTTTGTCTCTTTTTCCAGAAGACATTGAATTTTCAATATCTATCATCATTTTACAATTTATTATATTTCATAGTAGTGTTAGACCAATTTAAATTGTAAAAAAACACAAAATCGAAAAGTGATTTTTAGAGTTTTTAGTGAGAAAAACAGTGCAAATGTACATGAACAACAGATTTTTTTTGTTAAAAGTTTAAATTTATCCAATATAAAACAATTTACAACAACATTTCTGTATTTTTCTCTCTAAAAGTGCAAAAAACAGTGCATAAAATGTCAAATATCTACAGGCGTTTTTGGTCACACAGGGCAATTCTGTCCTCCTTGGCTCCTCAAAGGCCTTGGTGATGCTGTCAGTGACAGTCTAAGGTCCCAAACATCAAGGAAGTGCTCTTGGTGCACAGTTTGCAGCATCAGTAGGAAAAGATTTCACCTGCTGATGGTTTTCTGTGTTTAGAGGTGGTTGGCCATCTGGGATGTGTCTGGAGTTGAATCTCAGTGGATGAGGATCTCCATATTCAGGCTCTGCATCTGTCTTCCAAGGCTGTTGTGGTTGTGAGCAGATTAGATCTCTGACCAAATCACAAGCACCTCCAGAATCCTCAAAATTTCTCCTTTTTGGTCCTCCAGAATCATCAGCTCCAGCTTACAGGACACTTGAAGAAAAAATGTTTTCATTTATTGGGATATTTATGTCCTAAACAAACATAGTTCTATGCTTATTTTTATAAGATTAGTTATAATTTATGATTAAAAAATAAGCTAACTTACATTTGAAGGACAATTCTCTCAAACAGTTTGTGTTTCAGAGTAAAAACTAGCTAGTAAGTGTTTGATTCCTTCAGAAAATAACCCGGAAATGCAGCTCCAAAAAACGTTACCTTTTCTCGCCAAAAATGATTCCTTCCGTTGCTCCTTCGGTCTCAATGTCTTCTCTGGACCTTCATGAAGGTTATATTTCCCAGGATGGTCGTTTTTCAGACATTTTCCTGATTTTTTTCGCCGTTATACAAACTATTTTCGACCGCGCTGCACTCTGCATCTCTCCTCGGCTCCGCCTGTCTCACCGGTAAACAAAAGAGCTCCCCGCGGGCTTCCGGGTGAGATTACCGTAATGAACCAATACTGACAATAAAGTGCAATCTCTCATCTTTCAGAAACTTTTGGAATTTTTAAAATAGAGCGAACCGTTCAGGAATTATGGTAATTCAAAGAGCGTGTGTAAAAATGTGTCACCGGTGACACATTCGCCCTTAAAGGGTTAATTACATAAGCTATAATTTAATTTGATTTTGTTTTACATATTTTTGGTTGAGATCCACAAATAATGATAAATTAAACTTTATATATATATATTTTTCCTTAATCACTCAAGACACCACACTACTGTATTTGCCTCTTTGGGTGTCTTTTATTTTGAAAGTAAGTGAAGCTTTGTCAAAAGTTCCAAACTTTTTTCTATTTAAAAAAAATATCCTCTTTATGAATATGTTATATTCATGTAGATACAAACAAACAATTGTTCATTTATATTTATCATAGTTGTAACTGAAGTTCAATAAGTATTTCAGTTACTATAATTAATGACTTGTTGTTACTTCAGTATAGTAACAATAACTGCTAATATATGTCTTATTTATCTACATGGTGAAGTAATACACTGTGGCTCCTACTTTATGATCAGTGAGAAATTGACCTGAATGGCTCTCCCTGCCCTGTAATAATAAAATTATTAAACAAAAACTGCCTTTTTTTGTCTTTAGTAATACAACCAAATTGAATATTAATATAGCTGAATGACGGATTTTTGTTGTTTTTTTTAAATCCATGCAGGTAATATTATTTTGACATAAGAGGCAAAATTCATCTTAATTTTAACCCCTCCAATTAGATATTATTAATTGTTTTTAAATTGATTTTTTTTGGGAAAGTAAGAAATAAAACATGTTCTGGTGAGGGACATGTGGAGGGGAAATACATTATTTGACAGGCAGGGTTGTTCTTAAGATTAACTACATTTGGGATCTATAATACAGATATTATTAATGTATTGTTGAGTAAATTAAACCTGCTCTCTTAGAGGGAAATAGCTTTGATTACTTGGTCAAACCACACACGATCAGTTAATGTTTTTACGACCCCCTCTCCGTGTAAGTTTGAGGAAATTCCTCCTCTGACCACCAGGGGGCGCTTCAGCCTCACGCTGACACGGGCGTCGGTAGAAGAAGAGCCATTGTAAACAGAAGAATATGGCTGACGAGAGGGGCGGAGGTGAAGACAACATTAACGACAACATGGGCAACCAGCTACAGCTTTTACCAGGTAACAGTTGAGCGGAGGTGAAGAACGTTATCTTATTGTAAAAATAAACAACGAGTAACTTCTTTAAACACAACGAGTTCCGGTATTTTATTATTATTATTATTATAGAGTCAGGGACTTTATCATTCTGTCGCTTTCGCTTTCTTTTTTATGTTATCAACCGTTTGCAGCTGCTTAGCTTTCTGTTGGTAGATAACTGGAGCTACAGGGGTTGAATTAACTCTCTGTTCCCCGGCAGATAATGGAGAGGAGGAAGAAGATGACATGGAGACTGAGGACCGAGACAGTGACGAGGCAGACAAGCCCAGCGCCATCACCTTTGACCCCAGCCTCCCCACGTCTCACGCTGTAAGCAGCAGCAGCAGCAGCAGCAGCAGCAGTTTCCTCATCACGTGGTTGTGACCGTCCAGTTCTCACCTGTCTGTCTGTCCTCCCTGACAGTACCTGGGCTCAGACATGGAGGAGTTTCACGGGCGGACGGTCCACGATGACGACAGCTGCCAGACCATCCCTGTGCTTCCACACACAGCTGTCATGCTGGTACCCGGCCAGACGCTGCCTCTGCAGCTGTTCAGGCCTCAGGAGGTCAGCATGATGCGCAGCGTCATTCAGAGAGACCGCACCTTTGCTGTACTGGCACACAGGTGTGTTGACAGCTGATCTCAAAAGTTAACAGAACTCGTATAAAAAGAAACCTGTCTCTGTAATCTGTAGGGTTTGGTATGACGTTGGCCCATTCTTTGCAGCTATGACACTTTCATCGAATCTGAAAAAGTTTTCTACGAAGGTCTGGAACATGTTTAAAGTGGTCATACATTTTGTAAGTCTTTCAGAGTAGTAAACTATATTTATATATGTGGTCTTATATTATCATTGGAACACTAAAACACAAATTATTTATTAAATCTGAGTTATTTTTGTGAAATATTTTCAAACCAAGAAGTAAAACGACTCGATCTCTGAGGCTCTGCTTTTTGCTCCTTGAGGGTGGCGCCCATTTTATGACGTCATCCTAGAGGAAATCCTCGTCAGCGTGTCACCCACAAAAAAAAAAAAAAAAAAAAGTCAAATACAAAACAAAAATTGGATGTTCATACTGTCTAGTCTGGTTGTTATCCCCGACATTTGGCAGTCAGAATGTCGATGGCTTATAGGTTCATTTTGTGGTGAAATCTAGTCAAAAAATGCAGACATCAACACCGGATGAACATTTCAGGATTGATTGAAATGATGAGAACATTGTTCTGATCTGCACTGGCTGTGAACGTTTCTTTTCTCGTTGAAGAAGCATCATTAATATCTTTATCAAAAATCAATTTCATGCAAATCTTTCTGCTTTTGCTCAATAATCTGTGTTCAAACCAGTTATCCCTATTCGTCCCTCCACCAGAAAAGAGTCTGCTCCCTTTTCCCTCTACAAAATATATATTTTTATTTTATTTAACCTTCATTTTACCAAGAAATCCCATTCAGACTACATCTCTTTTTCAAGAGAGACCTGGGCCTAAAGGCATCAAAACAAAAAAATAAAATACAGTTAAAACAATTAAAATAGATATAAAATAAAATAAAATAACAACAAAATACAATAAAATATAATTTAAATGAAAAATAGGACAATGATTAAAATGTTAATCAAGAATTGTCCAGAGAGGTCAAGAGTGACATGTCCATATTTCTTTTAAAAACTCAGAAAGCTTAGTCTGCTCCTTTTTTTCCACCAGAAAATAGTTTGACCATTTTCTTCACCTGGAAGTAGTCTTTCCAATTTCTCCACTACAAAATAATCTGCTCCCTTTTCTCCACCAGGAAATAGTCTGCTCCCTTTTCTCCACCAGGAAATAATCCGCTCCCTTTCTCTACCGAGAAATAGTCTGCTCCCTTTTCTCCACCAGGAAATAATCCGTTCCCTTTCTCTACCAGGAAATAGTGTGCTCCACGTTCCAACCAGGAAATAATCAGCTCCCTTTCTCTACCAGGAAATAGTCTGCTCCCTTTTCTCCACCAGGGAATAGTCTACTCTCGTTCTCTACCAGGAAACAGTCCGCTTCCATTCTCTACCAGGAAATAGTCTGCTCCCTTTTCTCCACCAGGAAATAATCTGTTCCCTTTCTCCCCTAGGAAATAGTCTGCTCCCTTTTCTCCACCAGGAAATAATCCGCTCCCTTTCTCTACCAAGAAATAGTCTGCTCCCTTTTCTCCACCAGGAAATAGTCTACTCTCGTTCTCCACCAGGAAATAATCCGCTCCCTTTCTCTACCGAGAAATAGTCTGCTCCCTTTTCTCCACCAGGAAATAATCCGCTCCCTTTCTCTACCAGGAAATAGTCTGCTCCCTTTTCTCCACCAGGAAATAATCCGTTCCCTTTCTCTACCAGGAAATAGTGTGCTCCACGTTCCAACCAGGAAATAGTCTGCTCCGTTTCTCTACCAGGAAATAGTCTGCTCCCCGTTCCAACCAGGAAATAATCAGCTCCCTTTCTCTACCAGGAAATAGTCTGCTCCCTTTTCTCCACCAGGGTATAGTCTACTCTCGTTCTCTACCAGGAAATAGTCCGCTCCCTTTTCTCCACCAGGAAATAATCCGCTCCCTTTCTCTACCAAGAAATAGTCTGCTCCCTTTTCTCCACCAGGAAATAATCCGCTCCCTTTCTCTACCGAGAAATAGTCTGCTCCCTTTTCTCCACCAGGAAATAATCCGCTCCCTTTCTCTACCAGGAAATAGTCTGCTCCCTTTTCTCCACCAGGAAATAATCCGTTCCCTTTCTCTACCAGGAAATAGTGTGCTCCACGTTCCAACCAGGAAATAGTCTGCTCCGTTTCTCTACCAGGAAATAGTCTGCTCCCTTTTCTCCACCAGGAAATAATCCGTTCCCTTTCTCTACCAGGAAATAGTGTGCTCCACGTTCCAACCAGGAAATAGTCTGCTCCCTTTCTCTACCAGGAAATAGTCTGCTCCCTTTTCTCCACCAGGGAATAGTCTACTCTCGTTCTCTACCAGGAAATAGTCCGCTTCCATTCTCTACCAGGAAATAGTCTGCTCCCTTTTCTCCACCAGGAAATAATCTGTTCCCTTTCTCCCCTAGGAAATAGTCTGCTCCCTTTTCTCCACCAGGAAATAATCCGCTCCCTTTCTCTACCAGGAAATAGTGTGCTCCACGTTCCAACCAGGAAATATTCTGCTCCGTTTCTCTACCAGGAAATAGTCTGCTCCATTTTCTCCACCAGGAAATAGTCTTCTCCACGTTCCAACCAGGAAATAGTCCGCTTCCATTCTCTACCAGGAAATAGTCTGCTCCCTTTTCTCCACCAGGAAATAGTCTGCTCCCTTTTCTCCACCAGGAAATAATCCGCTCCCTTTCTCTACCGAGAAATAGTCTGCTCCCTTTTCTCCACCAGGAAATAATCCGCTCCCTTTCTCTACCAGGGAATAGTCTGCTCCTTGTTCCAACCAGGAAACAGTCCGCTTCCATTCTCTACCAGGAAATAGTCTACTCCCTTTTCTCCACCAGGAAATAATCCGCTCCCTATCTCTACCGAGAAATAGTCTGCTCCCTTTTCTCCAACAGGGAATAGTCTGCTCCCTTTCTCTACCAGGAAATAGTCTGCTCCATTTTCTCCACCAGGAAATAGTCTGCTCCCTTTCTCCACCAGGAAATAGTCTGCTCCGTTTCTCTACCAGGAAATAGTCTGCTCCCTTTTTTCCCACCAGGAAATAGCCTGCTCCCTCTCTCCCGCTGTCTTCCCAGTATCTCCGTCTGCTTTCACCATTCTTGGATACGTTAAGGATCCACGACATGTTGGGATGGATACGTTCAGGATCCATCCCAACATGTCGTGCAGATTCCTCTCCAGAAGTTTCTTCACAAAGTTTAAACGCTAAACCGATTGATCGTTGGTTATCGCTGAACTGGATCACAAAACAGACAGTCCACGAGGTTAACAACATCCCAATCAGACGTCTATTTTCTCTGATTGTTTTTCCTTGATGTGTGTCAACAGTGAAGCCGGAGAGCCAGAGCCAGAGTTCGGAACGACGGCTGAAATCTACGCGTACCGCGAGGAGCAGGAGTACGGCATCGAAACCGTCAAAGTGAAGGCTGTGGGGAGGCAAAGATTTAAAGTCCACGAAATAAGAACTCAAGCAGATGGGTAAGGAATTCTTTAATACTTTCTTTTCTTTCACCACCAAATTTAAAGACGCTTTCTTGTGTTTTTAACATGTTTTTATGGCGTTTTTGTCTCGATGGAGAGCGTAGATAAAGAAAATTAAGATTAAAACTGTTTTTTTGAGTATTTCTTTTGACAAATTGTGGTGAATCAGGGGAGACAAAAAATGCAATTTGGAAAAAAAAAACTAGAGTTTTAAACTTGCTCTGCTCCATTCCGATGCTTCCACTGTCAGACAAATAGATCCATGAACGTCTTTGTTTTCCTGGAATCTGGATCCGAACCGTACAGCTGGATATCTCTGATATTGCTCACCTTCTTCGTTGCACCATTAGTATTAGGTTAGAGGTTGTGAGGGGCTGTAAGATAACGAGAGAGAGTGTAAACGAAGGGTTGATGGGAAATCAGTGCAGGCTTACTCCGCGTCAACAGTCCTGCCCACAACTCAGAGGGGAATTTCTAAGTTTCTGCAGAGCAGCAGGAGTTTATGCCCTAAAAAACATCAGGTTTTTTTTCACATTTTGGTTAAAAACGTCATAATTATAATTAAAAAATCACTAAGAACTCTTTAAGATTAGATCAAAAGATGATCAGAGTGGAACTTTGAAGGGACGGACTGTCATAGTTTGCATGTTCTTATGAAAATGAGGTCATAGTGTCATAGTTATTAGTTATTTTTGTTGTTATTAAAGGTAATTGACTTTATTTACAGCTATACTATTTAGTTATTAATTTATATTTAATTTGCACTCACTAATAATAGTTTTAAGCTTTACATTTTTCAGGCAGTTGACCACTAGAGGGCAGACTAACCCCTTCTGCAACCATTCAGTACAAATGAAACGGAACATTGTTTGACGCCTTTTTGCTGAGTAAAGAAACATTTTTATGAGCTCCATCTGGATTTTAGACTGCAGCAATGAAGACGTTAGAGCTGCACAGGATCCGGTCTAATATTTGGTCATAAATGTTTGAGGAACATCAGATCTCCCCTGCGTCTTCAGACCACAGCTGGAGAACGAAGCAGGGAAGGTTCAGCAACTACTTTCCAGAAAAAGTTTCAGAAATACACAGATTTCCTTCAACTTTACACTAGAGCTGCCACAAACGATTATTTTAATAGTCGACTAATCAGCGATTATTTCTTCCGATTAGTCGACTAATCGGTTCATGCACAAACTGGATTTAAAACACACATCTTAACCATCATTACCTCTAAACTAACTAAAAACTAGATAAAAACAACTAATGGTAGTGTGAATGTTGTAGGCTGAAATTGATAGCTAAAATCGCTGAAGCTGAAACATTACCTACACTTTAAAATAACCTAAAAAACTAAAAAAGCCTAAATTAGCAAAATAGCTAGCATGTAGCTGAAATATTAGCTAAACTCCAAATTAGCCTGAAAAACTGAAAAAAAATCCTAAATTAGCCAAAATAGCTAGCATGCAGCTGAAATATTAGCTAAGCTTCAAATTAGCTTTAAAAAAATCCTAAATTAGCCAAAATAGCTAATATTTCAGCTACATGCTAGCTAAACACCAAAACAGCCGAAAAAACATAAAAAAGGCAAAATTAGCCAAAATAACTAGCATGTAGCTGAAGTATTAGCTAAACCTCAAATTAGCCTAAAAAACTGTAAAAATCCTAAATTAGCCAAAACAGCTAGCATGTACCTGAAATATTAGCTAAACTACCAAATAGCCTAAGAAACAGAAACGATCCTAAATTAGTCAAAATAGCTAGCATGTGCCTGAAATATAAGCTAAACTCCAAATTAGCCTAAAAAAAAAGGAAAAAACCATAAATGATCCAAAACAACTAGTTGAAGTATTAGCCAATCTCAAAATTAGCCTGAAAAATTAGCTAAAATAGCTAATAGTTGATGATAGTCGACTAATTGTGGCAGCAGTTTAGCTAATATTTCAGCTGCGTGCTTGGATGTTTTGACTTACATGGACTTTTTTTCAGTTTTTTAAGCTAATTTGGCATTAAACTAATATTTTAGTTGGCTTTCAGCTTCAGCATTTTTAGCTATTAGCTTCAGTGATTTCCGCTATCAACTCCAGTATTTTTAGGTATCAATTTTAGCATTTTCAGTTATCAGTATTAGCATTTCTTGCGGCCAAATTCAGCTTACAACATTCACACTAGCATTATCTAGTTTTAAGTAGTTTAAAGCTAATAATGGTTAAGATGCCACAAACAGTGACCATGTCGACCATAAACTAATGAAGGATAGAAGCTGCATGACTCATTGAAGGTTTAATAAACTATCATCTTTATTTTTAGTTAGCATAAAGCTTCAACACTTGATATTTAACGTTAATGATGGTTAAGATGTTTGCTTTACATCTAGTTTGCGCGTGACCCGATTAGTCGACTAATCGGAAAAAATAATCGCTGATTAGTCGACTATTAAAATAATCGTTTGTGGCAACACTAATCACAATATACTACAATAAAGTTTATTTTCAGCTATTTCCTGAAAAAATGCCTGATGTTGCAGCAGCTTTTGTGAAAAGTTGCGATGTTTTTAATCTAATCTTGTTTTGAAAAGCGCCTTAAATATGTTAATTATGAAATAAACTTCACATTCTCATATTCCAGGTCTTTTTATTGTGACACATGCGCTTGAAAAATACTTCATCATCAGCATATATAATGTTGTTGTGCTGTCGTTTAGCTTGAACTGTGAAACACAAAAGGAACTTTTGGTCCTCGCTGCTCATAATAACACAAATATTTGTGTTTTTATTTAAACATACTTTTGAATAAAATGATATTTTTATTATTCTGCGTCGTCATCCATGACTGTTGTCACGGCAGATTGGTAAAGTTACGGTGAAAATGAAAAAGTTGCAACAAATTGAAATCCTGGAGGGTCTGAATGACACATTTGGTGTAATAATTGATCAAATTAGCTTATAGACGATATAAACAATAGAGGAGAATAAACCTAACTTTATGGTGGGGGGGTTGACTAATTTGTCAATATGAACTGAACCTTGCTGATCATCATGATAGGTTAAATAAAGCTTCAGATCAGAGAGAAAGTTCATCTCTTGCTGCTCGTTTTTGTCCAGATGATGAATCAAAAGTGTGTTTAAAGAAGCCTGCGCAGTGATACAGAATGTTAAAGCTGTGTGGCCGGAACTTCTTTTTTAGTTCTCGTATGTCACTTTTTAATCCACATTCAGCAGCCAATCAGAATCCAGTATTCACGGGGACCATGACAGCTTAAATTAAGAATAATCATTCTAAATGTACAGTTTTGTGTATAAATTTAATATTGTTATTATTCACAGGTAATAAATACTGAAAATTAATTAATCGCGATTCATTTTTTCCTAGTAGTTAAATTTTTTTAATCGTTTTCTGCCCTAATTTTTAGTCAGCGTGTCGTGTTGTCGAGAATCAACAAATGTAAAAACCTGCGACTGTCAGACTGAATTTATTTGTAGTTCTTATTTTTAAAGTTTATTAACACTCAACAGATGTTAGGATTTCATTTCACCAAAAAGAAATAATATCTCAGGTGAAAGTGAGATGATCTGACGCTTCAGATTGTGGGTCTAACTATTGCAGATGTTACAGAGAAAGTAAAATATTCAGGAGTTCCTTTGAAATAACATTAACATGTAATGAACTGCAGTAACACTTTCTTGGAGTTCTTACATTTTTCTTTTGAAGGTTAGAAGTGAAATCTTACTTTATTTTCTCTTTTTTTTTTCTCCTAAAAATCATATCATGATTTTAGTAAAAATCGCTTGTATTTACATGTATTTACAGCACAGCTGTTAATCCTAGAGTTGAACCCCTGCCGACCTTTAACGCTGATTCTACAGATATTTACAGTGGCTGCTTTTTCTGCTTTTTAAGTGTTCATTTTAATCCTACCTTTTCTAATGAAGCGAGGGCGAATCAGGAAGCGTCGTTCTTGCGTCACCGCCGCAGAGAGGCGACCGATCAAACTTCACTGCATCCTCTGCTGCAGGAAACCGCCGTGATTTCAGGTCATTAAGCTCCGGCTTCACTTCAATCTCTCTCAGTTTACTATGTAATGCTCGTAATAATTCTTTTATGGCAAGCAGATAAATTATTTAAATAGTTATTCAATTAAACGTCTTCTCTCATGTATATTTAATAAATTAGAATACAGTTTATGTTAGATTTAAAGCATTTTCTGGTTGGAATTATCAACTATAATACAGGAAGCAGCTATAAAAAGCCCCAACAACTGCTTCTATCTTCAGCTGGTCATATTACTTGCATTAAAGTCCAACTCCAATCATCTAAAAGTGTTCCCAGGGTTTTTTTCTAATTATAATTCAAGATAGTTTCTGCAAAGCAGCTAAAATTCGTCAGAAATTCACCTCTAGAGTTGTGAGCGCAAAATAAGCCTGCCCTCATTACCCATGATCCCTTCGTTTACTCCAGGGGTCGGCGACCTTTAACAGTAAAAGAGCCATTTTGCCTTGTTTTCTACTGATCAAAACCTAGATTTACGTTAGCCTTAAAGAAATTTGGATTTGCATTTATAACATTCTTTTTTTTTTTTTTTAAATAAATGTGAATAATGGCTATTTTTGGCATGAATAAAAGCAATACAATATATAAAAATAAACTAGTATCTCTAGAAAACTGATTTTTTTTATGTTTTAAATTTTACTAGCAAAAAAACTAGCTTGTTGCTTAATTACTAGCTGAACTTTAAATTAGCATAACATTTCTCTGTAAATTAAATCAGCCAAAAATTTAAGCATGTTGCTGAAATAAAAGCTAAACTCAAAATTAGCCTAAAACCCCCAGTAGATAACAAATTAGCTAAAAATGTTAGCATATTGCTAAAATATTAGCCTAACTCTAAATTAGCATAAAAAACTAATTAGAGGCCAAAAAAAGCTAGCTTGTTGCTTAATTACTAGCTGAACTTCAAATTAGCATAACATTTCTCTGTAAATTAAATCAGCCAAAAATTTTAGCATGTTGCTGAAATGAAAGCTAAACTCAAAATTAGTAAAGTTTAACTCAAAACCCCCAGTAGATAATAAATTAGTTAAAAATGTTAGCATTTTGCTAAAATATTAGCTAAACTCCAAATTAGCATAAAAAGCTAATTAGAGGTCAAATCTGCAAAAAAAGCTAGCTTGTTACTTAATTACTAGCTGAAATCCAAAATAGCCTAAAATTGCTCAGAAAACTTAGTCAAAAACGTTAGCATGTTGCTAAAATAGAAGCTAAATTCTAAATTATCAAAAGAAAAAATCAGTAGATAACAAATTAGCTGAAAACATTAGCATTTTATTAAAATATTAGCTCAACTCCAAATTAGCATAACATTTCTCAGAAAACTTAGCAAAAAAGTTAGCATGTTGCTAAAATAGAAGCTAATCTCCAATTCTTTTGAAATTTACTATAATTTTATTTTTCTTCAGCCACTATGGAGACATGAAAGAGCCACATGTGGCTCTGGAGCTGCAGGTTGCAGCCCTCTGATTTAGGTTGTTTTGGAGTTAGGCTAATGTTTACTCTCTAGCTTTTTTTTTCTCTTTAAATTAAATCAGCCAAAAACTTTAGCACATTACTGAAATAAAAACTAAACTCAAAATTAGCCTAAAACCCCCAGTAGATAAACTAAATTAGCTAAATAATTGTGTAGCATATTGCCTAAAATAATTAGCTAAAACTCCAAAAATTAGCATAAAAAACTAATTAGAGGCCAAAAAAAAAAGCTAGCTTGTTGCTTAAATTACTAAGCTTGAACTCCAAATTAGCCTAAAATTCCTCATAACTAACTGAGTTCAAAAAGTTAGCATGTTGCTAAAATAGAAGCTAAATTCTAAATTATCCCAAAAAAAATTTCAGTAGATAACAAATTAGCTGAAAACAGCATTTTACTAAAATATTATCTAAACTCCAAATTAGCATAACATTTTTCAGAAAACTTAGGAAGAAAAGTTAGCATGTTGCTAAAATATTAGCTAAACTCCAAATAAGCATAAAAAACTAATTAGAGGCCAAAAAAAAGCTAGCTTGTTGCTTAATTACTAGCTGAACTCCAAAATAGCCTAAAATTCCTCAGTAAACTGAGTCAAAAACGTTAGCATGTTGCTAAAATAGAAGCTAAATTTTAAATTATCCCAAAAAAATGTCAGTAGATAACAAATTAGCTGAAAACAGCATTTTACTAAAATATTATCTAAACTCCAAATTAGCATAACATTTTTCAGAAAACTTAGGAAAAAAAGTTAGAATGTTGCTAAAATTGAAGCTTAAACTTTAAGTTATCCTAAAAACCCCACTAGAAAAAAAAATAGCCAAAAATGTTATCCAATTTTTTGAAAATGATTATAATTTTTTTTTTTCAGCCAGAGATCAACCATGGAGGGATAAAAGAGCCGCAGGTTGCAGACCCCTGGTTTACACGGTCTCTGGCTAGCTTACAGCCCCCAGCTAACAATAGCCGAATTCCAGCCGTACATTAGATCCAGATTCCAGAAAACAAAGACGTTCATGGATCTGTTTGTCTACAAGCAGATGCATCAGAATGGAGTTGAGCAGGAAGACTGTAGCCTTGTTTCCTAAAAAAATCTCAGCTTCATTTTCTTGATACGTGTCCTCCATCATCAGAAAAATGCTACAAGAACATGTTAAAAACATAGAAAACCCACTTTTAACCGTGTTGATGTTCTGGATCTTCAGAGGAAACGCTGCGATAACCCCCTCCTGCTCTCAGCCAGCACACTTTCATTCTGTTGTTCTCAGCATCAGACAAGCCAAAGTGCAGATCCTCCCCGAGCGCATCCTCCCAGACCCCCTCTCCGCCGTGCAGCTCTCCCCCCTGTCCCGGCTCCACATGCACCCCTCCTCCAAACCCCCGTCTCAAAGCTGCAAGCAGACGCAGTGCTGGTGGAAAACCTATCAACAGGTCAGAAAAACAGCTGTCCTTCATGTACAGCACATGTGACAAAGTCGAGGCCCGGGGGCCGGATCCGGCCCTCCGGGCAATTCTATCCGGCCCTCCAGATCATTTTAACTTTATTGTTATTTATGCCCTGATCTTATCTGGTGCTTATTTCTAACTTGAATAATTTTGGCAAAATATATTTTTATAAAGAGTAAAATATTGAAAGTTGTTTAAGGTTTAAATGGATTTATTCTGGAATAATATTTTTGCCTTTCTATTATTCTTAATTATGTTAAAAATTTACGATTTTAAAGTTTGTAAAAATGGCATTCTGCTAGTTTTTTTGACATTTTTTTTTTCAGTTTTTAGGGTATTTTGAATTTTATTGAATATTTCAACTACATATTAGCTGTTTTGTCAAATTTAGGCTTTTTTGTTTTGGTATGAAGCTGTTTTGAAATTCAGCTAATATTTCAGCTACATGCTAACTATTTTAGCTAATTTAGGGTATTTTCAATTTTTTAGGATATTTTGAATTTTAGCTAATATTTCAACTACATGCTAGCTGTTTTGGCTAATTTAAGCTTTTTTTTTTTAGTTTTTTAGGCTATTTTGAAGTTTAACTAATATTTCAGCTACACGCTAACTATTTTAGCTAATTTAGGCCATTTTCAGTTTTTTAGGATATTTTGAATTGTAGCTAATATGTCAACTACACGCTAGCTGTTTTGTCTAATTTAGGCTATTTTTTTAGTTTTTTATGCTATTTTGAAGTTTAACTAATATTTCAGCTACATGCTAACTATTTTAGCTAATTTAGGGTATTTTCAATTTTTTAGGGTATTTTGAATTTTAGCTAATATTTCAACTACATACTAGCTGTTTTGGCTAATTTAAGCTTTTTTTTTTTAGTTTTTTAGGCTATTTTGAAGTTTAACTAATATTTCAGCTACATGCTAACTATTTTAGCTAATTTAGGCCATTTTCAGTTTTTTAGGATATTTTGAATTGTAGCTAATATGTCAACTACACGCTAGCTGTTTTGTCTAATTTAGGCTATTTTTTTAGTTTTTTATGCTATTTTGAAGTTTAACTAATATTTCAGCTACATGCTAACTATTTTAGCTAATTTAGGGTATTTTCAATTTTTTAGGGTATTTTGAATTTTAGCTAATATTTCAACTACATATTAGCTGTTTTGTCAAATTTAGGCTTTTTTGTTTTGTTATGAAGCTGTTTTGAAATTCAGCTAATATTTCAGCTACATGCTAACTATTTAGCTAATTTAGGCTATTTTCAATTTTTTAAAGGTATTTTGAATTTTAGCTAATATTTCAACTACACACTAGCTGTTTTGGCTAATTTAGGCTATTTTTTTAGTTTTTTAGGCTATTTTGAAGTTTAGTTATTTTAGCTGGATATTGACTTTAGCATTTTCAGCTATTAATTTTAGCATCCCCAGCTATCATCACTAGCATCTTCAGCGGCCAAATTCAGCTCACAGCATTCACTCTCGCATTATTGCAGCTAATGCTTTATATCTAGTTCATAATTATGTAAAAAAGTTACGGTTTTAAAGTTTTAAAAATGTACTTTTAGAGTGTTTTGTGAATGTTTAAGGAGTGTTTTAGATTTTGGCCCCTTGTGCGATTGAGTTTGACACCCCTGATTGACACGATCAGATGTGATTGGACAGCAGCTGCTCTATATAAACATACTTGAAACTAAATTCACGCCAGTGTCTGATTTTCACAGAGGAAATTCTACTGTGCCAGTCTGACGCAGTGGCCGCCCTGGGTCTACACCCTCTACGACTCTGTGAGTACGACCGTCCTGATGCAGAGTTTGGGATTTCTCCAACATGTCAGCATCAAATGATCGTTTTCCGTTTCCTCCAGGAGTCGCTCATGAGGAGAGTGAAGAAGCAGCTCCACGAGTGGGACGAGAATCTGAAGGACGACTCGCTCCCCTCCAACGCAATAGGTCAGCCTCTGGGACGCTCTTGTACTTTCTGCAGATGAACTGCCGCGCACGTGCACGTGCACACGCTGTGTTCTCACTTTCCTCTCTCTCCTCTGCTTCCTGTCAGACTTTTCCTATCGGGTCGCCGCCTGTCTGCCTATAGACGACGCCCTGCGGCTGCAGCTGCTGCAGATCGGCAGCGCCATCCAGAGACTCCGCTGCGAGCTGGACATCATGGACCGGGTGTGTAACGGTCGTTGCATGTTCGTCACATTTGTGCCTCTCATCTTATTCGGTGACATGGATCTGGGAATGCGTCTGTCATACGTTATTATTTGGCCTAAAACCGTGATTGTTAGGTCCAGATACAAGCAGGGATAAAACAACCATCAGATTATTACTTAAAGGGTCACCAAACCGGGAATTTGGAGGCTGACTCCACCGGCCTTGAAAATCCAGTCAGAGGGGCGGGGCTTGGGGAACAGGACTGTTATCATAACTGGAGCTGCAGACCATGACTTCTGAAATGATTCGACCAATCACGAAATTCAACTGGAATACCTCGACTCAACCTGTAGGGGGCAGCACACTGGTGGTTTTTGACTATATTTTCAAGATTTAAAATATTTATTTTAATTTGTCAAAAATGTGTTAATGATCAACAGAAAGCACCTTTAAAGATTTATAGATTTCAAAAGCCAAAAAAAGTTGATTTAGGGTTTGGTAACCCTTTAACCCTTTAACTGCCTGCTCAACCAAACGGTGGGGAACATTAGGAAAAGATCTGTTTAAAAATATTGGTTGTGTGTTTTACTCCCTAAGGTACGGAGCCCCTAAATGGACATTAAAGAAAAAAAATTAAGTCAGAAAATGTTTTTCCAAAAATGGAAGAAAAAAAATCGAGAAATTTTTTTCGGTTACTTTTTCGGTTGCGCACACCAGTTACTAACTTGAACGTTTTTTTTCTAAAAATTAAAGTTTAAAAAAAAAACTCTTGATAGACAGAATTTTCTTTTCTTTACTTCAACTTTTAATGGAGCCCCTTTGTTTTTTTTTTTGAAAAAAAAAAAAAAAATATATATATATATATATATATATATATATAATTTTTTACTTTTTTTTTTTTTTTTTACTTTGGTGTCTTAACTTTGAAGGCGCATCACACTCTTGCCTGCCGCCCCTCTTTTGACACCTGTCAAATTACTGCTTTATTATTCTCTTAATGGAAATTAGTAAAACATAAGACCATGAAGATGGAGAGCCTGACCAATGCGGCAAGCGATCACGGTCGTCACGCTGCAGGCGGCGGGCGGCGAGCCAGCATATCGAGTCCACCTGCCAGAAACTGGCAGCCTGTCCCCAGCGGACACGGCGTAGGCGGCCAACCCCCGGCGGGGCACACTGTCCAGGTACCAACAGTGTGGGCTGTGGTTAGGGCCGCCACGATTAGTCGACTAATTGACTATTGAAATAATCGACGACTAATTTATTGGTCGATTAGTCGTTACTTTATATTATATGGAGTCAGAGTGTAGTAAAGTTCAAAGTTATAACAGTATTCTGCTATTTCTTTTTATTATTTTGGCATTTATTAAATTTTTTTAGGTAATTTACCTTATATTTTAGCTACATGCTAGCTATTATTCTGTTTTTTATGCTAGTTTGGCTTTAAAATAGTGCTGCCACAAACGATTATTTTAATAGTCGACTAATCATCGATTAATTTTTCCGATTAGTCGACTAATCGGATCGTGGACAAAATGGATGTAAAGAAAATCTGAAATATGATTAGCTTTAAAACAAAAAAATCCTAAATGAGCTAAAATCGCTAGCATATAGCTGAAATATTAGCTAAACTCCAAATTAGTCTAAAAAACTGTAAAAATTCCAAATTAGCCAAAATAGCTAGCATGTAGCTGAAGACATAGCAAAACTCCAAATTAGCCTAAAAAACTGTAAAAATTCCAAATTAGCCAAAATAGGTAGCATGTAGCTGAAATAATAGAAAAACTCCAAATTAGCCTAAAAAACTGTAAACATTTAGAATTAGCTAGCTAACATGTAAAATGAAATATTAGCAGCTAAACCCAAAATTTGCCTACAAACTGAAAAAAAATCTAATTAGCCAAAAGAGCTAATATGTAGCTGAAATATTATCTTAATTCCAAATTAGCCTAAAAAAACTGAAAAAGCCTAAATTAGCCAAAATAGCTAGCATGAAGCTAAAATATTAGCTAAACTCCAAAATAGCCTGAAAACCCTTAATAAATGCCAAAATAGTCTAAAAAGCTAGCAGAATGTCATTATAACTTTCAACTTCACTACAGTCTGACTCCATATATTATAAAGTAACGACTAATCGACTATGAAATTAGTTGTCGACTATTTTAATAGTCGATTAGTCGTCGATTAGTCGACTAATCGTGGCAGCCCTACTTTAAAACAATATTTTAGCTCGCTATCAGCTTCAGTGATTTCAGCTATTAGCTTCAGCTTTTTTTAGCTATCAATTTTAACATCTTCAGCGGCTAAATTTAGCTTACAGCATTCGCACTAGCATGATCACAAGTAATGCTGTATATCTAGTTTTTAGTTAGTTTAAACCTGAAGATGGTTAAGATATGTGCTCTACATCCAGTTTATTCATGACCCGATAAGTTAACTTATCTGAAAAAATAATCAGTGATTAGTCGACTATTAAAATAATTGTTTGTGACAGCGCTAGCTGTGGTGCATGCTAGCTTTACCAGACTCTGAGCAGCGATCCTCGCTGGCTTTGCTGGAGCCTGGCTGGCAGCTCTTGCGATGCTATCTACCGGGCGGCTAGCTAGCCTCACGGGAGCGATTGCTCCAACGGCTTTGTGACGGGCTGTATCCTGTATGACCACTGGGATACTCTTGTCAATCCTTCGGGCTCAGCAGGTTAAGAAAATGATGGAAGTTCAGGACCAAAACTCTCATATTGAATCTCTGTTTTTTCTTCGATCTGACACTAATCGCGCCGCGTCAGATCTTTACATTGAGCTAACATTGAAACTTGACGCCTCTGCCCGTCTTCCGGCCTGATGTAAACGCACCATAACATGTTCATATCATAACCAGCGATTGGTCTGAGTCAGCATTTCTATGGCGATCAATCTCGTTAATCAGGAGTGAGTTTATGGAAAGCCACACCCCTTTCACTGAAAGTGCGCTCGGGGAGAATCTGTCAATCAAACGCTCTTTTGAGGAATCTGATTGGATAGTTTATAACTTGAATAACGTCTGATTAAAGAAACAGATCGTGGAAGAATGTGTCAAAAAAAAAAGAAACCAGATGACAAACAGAACGACAAAGTCGATAGGATTTTGACTCTCTGGCATCAGTGGGTACTTCCTGTTTGGATCATAAAGGGGGAGGGGCTAATCCGTCTATAGTCTATGGGTCTTTCACTATGCCCAAAATCTAATTCCACTAGGTCTTTGCTCCAAAGAAGAATAGAAAAGAGGATCTGGTCCTGCAGGACACAATTCATGAATTTATGCTTAGAAATGTGTAAAATAGGAATTTGAAGCGTTGTTCTAAGAAGTTTGGACGCTAAATCACTGCACATCCATTTACTTTTGAATTGTTCTTGCTGTTAATTTATTTAAAGCTTATTTTTGAACACAGCCACTAAAACTGGACTAATCCCATCCATGTGGACATGTTTAAAACATGAATAAATCAAAATATTCTATTTTCACAGGAGGGCGTCCTAAATCCCGCCCCCTTCTGCCTTCATGTCCCTATTCTTTAATCTTCATAAGGTATAGAAAAAAACTAACAAAATACAAAACAAATTAGATGCAAGTAATTAATTCCTTCTTTTTAACTGTACATGTTGTTACAGTGTTGTGCTTATTTATTCATAAAGTCTTTGGTCATCCATGAAGGATCAACAAATACAGAATAAATGCTGGAAAATTTGACACAAGCGTGCGTCGCTGTCAGGGATTTGGGGGATTATTGTTGTATTTTCCCAGCGTGGCAGCAAGTGTTGTCTTTCCAGAGCTTCTGCTTGTCTCTTAAATGCACTAAGACATACAAAGACACACTCCATGCCTGCCGGAGGGATTACAGCGCTGACCTTCTGACACCAATTACAGCTTCAGAGCTGCATTTGTCTGAAGCAGAAAGACAGAATATTAGAATTTAAGTATAAAACACATGGTTTTAGGAGACTGTTTCCAGCTCACAGAGCAGTTTATGTCATAAAAAGTCATAACTAACAAGCCGGGCTAAACTAATAGTTCTTTATACTCCCACGCCGATCATTTTTTTATTTAAAAATGTTCCCAGTGATCTTTTATTTATGATCGCCAAAATCAAAAACCTGTGTCATTTTCTAAGACAAAGTTTCTGCAGGAGTTTATTAGAAATTCACCCCTGAGTTGTGGGTGGGACGGTTGCTATGGAGCAACCCCATCTCTGTTGAGAGCGTTCTGTTTAAAATCTGGGGTGTCCAACATTCGGCCCGCCAAATGGTTTAATTCGGCCTGGTTCTAAAAAAAAAAAATATATAGGGATAATTTAAAAAAAAAAGCTAGTTTCTTGCCCCGTCCCCGTGATGAATTATGGTCATTTAACCCTTTAGTTACCCTTCAAGACAAAATCAATTAAGTTTTTTTTCTGCTGCTTATTGCATCACCTTTTACAATTATGATTAATATAATTATTTTTTTCCCTTTTTTTTTAGCAGAAATAAAACACAAAGTTAAAATTTTAAAATTTTTCACAAAATAATTTTTTTTCCACAAAATACTTTTTTGTGTTCACACAACACTAATTTGTGGATAAAAAATACTAAAGTTGCCATCAAAATGCTATTTTTTGCCCACAAAATTCAAATTTATTAATAAAAAAGATTTAACTTTTCCCACAAAATAATAATTTTTTCCCCTTAGTTAGTCGATTATTAAAATCATCATTTGTGGCATCCCTACTCACAGTCAATGTTTTTAAAATTAAGTTTTCTACCATTCAGTTGAGAAGACAGTTAAAGGGTTAAAGAAATGGCTGCAATGCGCAATTCTGCCACTAGGCGGAGCCAAGGCAAATGACAAGGGATCAGGAAATGAAATGCATATCCTCGCCGGCCTAACTGCTGTTAAGTTGATATGAAAATGATCAGACGTGACACCACAATTACCAAAATGTCGTCAAAAAGAAGAAAGATTGACATGGGCTAAACAACAACAAAGCTATACATGACAAGATTAGATTAGATTAGATTAGATTAGATTAGAAATGGGATTTTCAACACTTTCCCGCTATTTTACAGCCCCTAACAAACACCAACCTAACAGCACTGCCATAAAAACTGCAAACGGTTTAGATCCAGAATCCATCTCAGGCGAGGAAAACGAAGAAGTTCATGGATCTATTTGTCTGCAAGACCGTGTCCCGCCAAATGAGCTCTTTTACAAAATGGGATTTTTCATCTCCTGATTCACAATGAATCAGAAATCCTCTGAAATTAAATTTTTGTTTCATTTTCTTTGTCTTCCATTATCTGAAAACATCACAAGAGCATGTTAAAAACACCATTTCCATCAGAGAAGATCTTTTATTCTTACGCGAAAACAGTTTTTATTTATTTTCCAAGGCAGAGGTCTGCAACCTGCAGCTCCAGAGCCACATGTGGCTCTTTTATCTCTCCATAGTGGCTCTCTGGATAAAATAAAATAATAGTAATTTAGAAAAAAAAGGAGATTAGCTATTATTTTAGCAACACACTAACGTTTTTGGCTAACGTGTTACCTACTGGAGTTATTAGGCTAATTTAGAATTTTAGCTTCTATTTTAGCAACATGCTAGCGTTTTTGGCTAAGTTTTCTGATAAATGTTATGCTAATTTGCAGTTTAGCTAATATTTTATTAAAATGCTAATGTTTTCAGCTAATTTGTTATCTACTGAAATTTATTTTAGATAATTTAGGATTTAGCTTCTATTTTAGCAACATGCTAACGTTTTTGAGCTCGTAATTAAGCAACAAGCTAGCTTTTTTTTTGCAAATTTGGCCTCTAATTAGTTTTTTATGCTAATTTGGAGTTTAGCTAATATTTTAGCAATATGCTAACATTTTTAGCGAATTTGTTATCTACTGGGGTTTTTAGGCTAATTTAGAATTTTAGCTTCTATTTTAGCAACATGCTAACGTTTTTGGCTAAGTTTTCTGAGAACTGTTATGCTAATTTGCAGTTTAGCTAATATTTTTGTGAAATGCTAATGTTTTCAGCTAATTTGTTATCTACTGAAATTTATTTTGGATAATTTAGGATTTAGCTTCTATTTTAGCAACATGTTAACGTTTTTGAGCTCGTAATTAAGCAACAAGCTAGCTTTTTTTTTGTAAATTTGGCCTCTAATTAGTTTTTTATACTAATTTGGAGTTTAGCGAATATTTTAGCAATATGCTAACATTTTTAGCAAACTTGTTATCTACTGGGGTTTTTAGGCTAATTTAGAATTTTAGCTTCTATTTTAGCAACATGCTAACGTTTTTGGCTACGTTTTCTGAGAAATTTTATGCTATTTTGCAGTTTAGCTAATATTTTATTAAAATGCTAATGTTTTCAGCTAATTTGTTATCTACTGAAATTTGTTTTGGATAATTTAGGATTTAGCTTCTATTTTAGCAACATGCTAACGTTTTTGAGCTAGTAATTAAGCAACAAGCTAGCTTTTTTTTATTAGCAAATTTGGCCTCTAATTAGTTTTTTTATGCTAATTTGGAGTTTAGCTAATATTTTAGCAATATGCTAACATTTTTTGCTAATTTGTTATCTACTGGGGTTTTTAGGCTAATTTAGAATTTTAGCTTGTATTTTAGCAACATGCTAATGTTTTTGGCTAAGTCTTCTGAGAAATTGTATGCTAATTTGCAGTTTAGCTAATATTTTAGTAAAATGCTAATGTTTTCAGCTAATTTGTTATCTACTGAAATTCATTTTGGATAATTTAGGATTTAGCTTCTATTTTAGCAACATGCTAACGTTTTTGAGCTAGTAATTTTTTGCAAATTTGGCCTCTAATTAGTTTTTTATTTGGAGTTTAGCTAATATTTTAGCAATATGCTAACTTTTTCAGCTAATTACTGATCTATTGGGGGTTTTAGGCAAATTTTGGAGTTTAGCTTTTATTTCAGCAACATGCTAAAATTTTTGGCTGATTTAATTTACAGAGAAATGTTATGCTAATTTGAAGTTCAGCTAGTTATTAAGCTAGCTTCTTTGCTACTAAAGTTAATGTAAATAAATCCCTTTTTGAGAGATGCTAGTTTCTTTTTATATTCTTTTTCCTTTCGTTTGTGCCAAAAATAGACATTATTCAGATTTATAAAAAAAAATGTTATGCTAATTTGAAGTTCAGCTAGTAATTAAACAATGAGCTAGCTTTTTTTGCTACTAAAGTTAAAAACGTAAAAAAAATACCTTTTTAAGAGGCGCTAGTTTCTTTTTATATGTTTTTCTTTTGCTTTTGTTAGAGCTAAAAATAGACATTATTCACATTTATTTAAAAACAAAAACAAAAAGAATGTTATAAATGCAAATCTAAATTTCTTAAAGGCTAACATAAGTCAATGCAGCTCCTTCTAGGTTTTGATCAGTAGAAAACAAACCCAAATGGCTCTTTTATTGTTAAAGGTCACCGACCCCTGGTCTAAGGGATCAACATGCATTAATAAATGGTAAAGAAAACACGACCAACTCTGTGTTGAGGAGAAATCTGTTGGCGGTAGGAAAAGCCGGCGCCTTTCTTAGATGTGTCTGCCTATTATCTGCTTTCAGGATAATAATGCCTCCTAATGCACACGCTCAAGCAGCCCCGACTCATGTCCCCCTTCAGCCACTGTCATAGCAACAGAAAGGATCACTATTATGGGGTTTTCATTCAAACTCAAATACGTTCTGGTGATGTGGTTCCTTTCAGTGTACGTCACTGTGCTGTAAGCAGTGTCAGGACACGGAAATCACCACCAAAAACGAGATCTTCAGGTGAGCTCTGCTTTGATTCTTCTTTCTTTTACATTTGCATTTTTAAGCATTTACCAAAAAGTTTGTTTTCTTTGTTGTTATTAAGGCTAAAATGTACATTAAAATCAATCCTAAAAATGCTCAAAAGTACACATCAACATCTGTACTTATACACCTCATATGTTACATAAGGAGCTAAAGTTTTTTGCTCTAATGGTTCTTTTAAAAGAATAAAGTCACAGCAAACGTGTCTGTCTTCCTCTCAGCTGTTCTGCACCTCCACCCGCGCCGTTATATAATCTAATTGTCTCGCTGTCTGTCATGTGTCATGGTTAATGTTTCTGAACACTCATGAAACTGTGCAGGCCAGCGCCTGACGTTTATTAGAGGAGCAGGATTTTTTTCATGCTAATAACCGGAGTGATTAACTGTGAGAGGAGATGCTCTGCTGGGCGCTGGATGCTTTGTGTTTCACTGAAAATGCATTAACCTGCAGTTCGCTACAATTACTGTTTTAGACAGAAACTCTGCTTTTCAGGGAACAAATTATTTAAGGAAACTTGTAGAAATATTCTGAAGGAATGAAAACTCAAAACTGGACATCCTAATTTCACTATTCTATACTAACAAATCCTTAATCTAAACAAATGTCAAACTAGTTTCTCTGTTTCCCCAACAAAACATCAAGTCATAGTTTAAAAATGTCGTCATAAAACATTTGGACTGATGTTTGAGTGCAGCGTAATGAAAACGAGAAGGTCTGAGTCCTCTTTGTTTAAAATGTTCTGTGCAGAATGATGTCATAGATTTTCTGTCCAATCATACATGTCCGTGATTGTAACGGAGGCGGGGCCTGCTGTAGAGTTTGTTAGAGACAAGTGATGGAGGCGGAGCCTAAAATAGAGTAGTAATGGAGGCGGAGCCTGCAATAGAATAGTGGTGGAGGCGGAGCCTGCAATAGAGTAGTGGTGGAGGCGGAGCCTGCAATCGAGTAGTGGTAGAGGCGGAGCCTGCAATCAAGTAGTGATGGAAGGAGAGCCTGCAATACAGTAGTGATGGAGGCGGAGCCTGCAATACAGTAGTGATGGAGGCGGAGCCTGCAATAGAGTAGTAATGGAGGCGGAGCCTGCAATAGAGTAGTGATGGAGGCGGAGCCTACAATACAGTAGTGATGGAGGCGGAGCCTGCAATCGAGTAGTGGTGGAGGCGGAGCCTGCAATACAGTAGTGATGGAGGCGGAGCCTGCAATAGAGTAGTAATGGAGGCGGAGCCTGCAATACAGTAGTGATGGAGGCGGAGCCTGCAATACAGTAGTGGTGGAGGCGGAGCCTGCAATACAGTAGTGGTGGAGGCGGAGCCTGCAATACAGTAGTGGTGGAGGCGGAGCCTGCAATACAGAAGTGATGGAGGCGGAGCCTGCAGTAGAGTAGTAATGGAGGCGGAGCCTGCAATAGAGTAGTGATGGAGGCGGAGCCTACAATACAGTAGTGATGGAGGCGGAGCCTGCAATCGAGTAGTGGTGGAGGCGGAGCCTGCAATCGAGTAATGATTGGGGCGGAGCCTGCAAAAGAGTAGTGATGGAGGCGGAGCCTGCAATAGAGTAGTGATGAGGCGGAGCCTGCAATAGAGTAGTGATGAGGCGGAGCCTGCAATAGAGTAGTGATGGAGGCGGAGCCTGCCATCGAGTAGTGGTGGAGGCGGAGCCTACAATACAGTAGTGATGGAGGCGGAGCCTGCAATCGAGTAGTGGTGGAGGCGGAGCCTGCAATCAAGTTGTGGTGGAGGCGGAGCCTGCAATCGAGTAATGATTGGGGCGGAGCCTGCAAAAGAGTAGTGATGGAGGCGGAGCCTGCAATAGAGTAGTGATAGAGGCGGAGCCTGCAATAGAGTAGTGATGGAGGCGGAGCCTGCCATCGAGTAGTGGTGGAGGCGGAGCCTGCAATAGAGTAGTGGTGGAGGCGGAGCCTGAAATAGCGTAGTGGTGGAGGCGGAGCCTGCAATACAGTAGTGATGGAGGCGGAGCCTACAATACAGCAGTGATGGAGGCGGAGCCTACAATAGAGTAGTGATGGAGGCGGAGCCTACAATACAGCAGTGATGGAGGCGGAGCCTACAATACAGCAGTGATGGAGGCGGAGCCTACAATAGAGTAGTGATGGAGGCGGAGCCTGCAATCGAGTAGTGATGGAGGCGGAGCCTACAATACAGTAGTGATGGAGGCGGAGCCTGCAATCGAATAGTGATGGAGGCGGAGCCTGCAATCGAATAGTGATGGAGGCGGAGCCTGCAATCGAGTAGTGATGGAGGCGGAGCCTACAATACAGTAGTGATGGAGGCGGAGCCTGCAATCGAGTAGTGATGGAGGCGGAGCCTGCAATCGAGTAGTGATGGAGGCGGATCCTGCAATCGAGTAGTGATGGAGGCGGAGCCTACAATACAGTAGTGATGGAGGCGGAGCCTGCAATAGAGTAGTGGTGGAGGAGGAGCCTACAATAGCGTAGTGGTGGAGGCGGAGCTTGCAATACAGTAGTGGTGGAGGCGGAGCCTGCAGTACAGTAGTGGTGGAGGCGGAGCCTGCAATACAGTAGTGGTGGAGGCGGAGCCTGCAATAGCGTAGTGGTGGAGGCGGAGCCTGCAATCGAGTAGTGGTGGAGGCGGAGCCTGCAATAGTGTAGTGGTGGAGGCGGAGCCTGCAATAGAGTAGTGGTGGAGGCGGAGCCTGCAATAGCGTAGTGGTGGAGGCGGAGCCTGCAATAGAGTAGTGGTGGAGGCGGAGCCTGCAATAACGTAGTGGTGGAGGCGGAGCTTGCAATAACGTAGTGGTGGAGGCGGAGCCTGCAGTAGTGTAGTGATGAGGCGGAGCCTACAAGAGAGTAGTGGTGGAGGCGGAGCCTGCAATAGAGTAGTGATGGAGGCGGAGCTTACAAGGAAGGAACAATGGAGGCAGTGCCTGTTTTAAGCTAGTAATGGAGGTGGAGCCTGCATTAGCGTAGTGGTGGAGGCGGAGCCTGCAATAGAGTAGTGGTTGGGGCAGAGCCTGCAATAGAGTAGTCATAGAGGTGGAGCCTTCATTTAAGTGTATTGGAGGCGGAGCCTATAATAATGAACTCTGACACCAATGTTTGTATATGCAACAAAGTCTGATAGAGTAGTGATGAAGGCGGAGCCTAAAATAGACTAGTGGGGGGAGGTGGAACCTTCAAGGGAGTTGTAAAAGAGGCGGAGCCTGCAATAGAGTAGTGATGGAGGCGGAGCTTACAGTGAACTAACAATGGAGGCAGTGTCTGTTTTAAACTGGTGATGGAGGCGGAGCCTTTTGAAGAAACCTTTTAGTGGCCTCATCAAACAGCCATAAACAAATTTCACAGTCCAATTCATATAGTTGAAAAAATTCTCCAAAGACATAAATTAAAGGAAAAAAAAAACATGTTTTTGTTAATGTTTTAAATGTAAGAATTAGATCAGGCTGCAGCAGTTCCTCCTTCAGTTCTCTGCACACACTGACAGCCTGCCTGATCAGCAGCATTCAACACAACTGAAGAGAATCAAACTTCATTGATCCCACAAAGAGGAAATGATCTGAAATAGTTAAACTTACATTCATTGTCTTCAGAGAACTTCCTTTCAATGACATTTCTTGACTGAATATGATTTGGTTCTGCAGTGAACTCTCGTAGAGAGATGTTTCAGATCTTCTGTTTTCTTCCAGCTTGTCTCTTTACGGCCCCATGGCTGCGTATGTCAACCCGCACGGTTACGTCCATGAAACTCTGACCGTCTACAAAGCCAACAACCTCAACCTGGTGGGCCGGCCATCCACTTTGCACAGCTGGTTTCCAGGGTAACGGAGTCTGTTTGATGTTTCCTGCATTGTAAAGTTTTGGGTTTTGCACACAAAAATCTTTTCATTGCTACAATTTCAGACAACTTCTTCTATAAATAGTTTAAAAAAACTGACTTGCATTAATAAATGTTTGTTTTAGGATTTTTTTTATTGTCCTTCAACTTATTGTCCTTAGCTTCTATTAAGCCACATGTGTAAAAGTCAAGGCCCGGGGGCCGGATCTGGCCCTCCAGATCATTTTATTTCATTGTTATTAATGTCATCTCTAAATTGTCTAAATTTAACAAAATCTACTTTAAAATATTGAAAGTTATTTAGAGTTTAAGTTGATTTATTCTGGAGTAATATTCCTGCAGTTTATTATTCATAATTATGTTAAAAAGTTACATTTTTTTTCTAGCTTTTGGGACCATTTTGGAATTAAACTAAGATTTTTTTAGGCTATATGGAGTCTAGTTAATATTTCAGCTACATGTTAGCTGTTTTGGCTAATTTAGGCATTTTTTAGTTTTTTTAGAATATTTTGAAGTTTAGCTATTTTTTCAGTTACATGCTAGCTGTTTTGGCTAAACCAAAGATTTTTTTTAGGCTAATTTGGCATTTAGCTAATATATTAGCTAACTTTCAGCTTTAGCATTTTCAGCTATCAGCTATTTTTAGCTATCATTTTCATCATTTTCAGGTATCAGTACTAGCATCTTCAGCGGCCAAATTCAGCTGTTAGCATTCACACTAGCTTTATCGCTGGTAATGCTATATATCTACTTCATAATTATGTTAAAAAGTTTTTTTTTTTTAATTGGTATTCTGCTAGCTTTTGGGACCATTTTGGAATTAAACTAAGATTTTTTAGGCTATATGGCATCTAGTTAATATTTCAGCTACATGTTAGCTGTTTTGGCTAATTTAGGATTTTTTTTGTTTTTTTAGAATATTTTGAAGTTTAGCTATTTTTCAGTTACATGCTAGCTGTTTTGGCTAAACTAAAGATTTTTTTATGCTAATTTGGCATTTAGCTAATATATTAGCTAACTTTCAGCTTTAGCATTTTCAGCTATCAGCTATTTTTAGCTATCATGTTCATCATTTTCAGGTATCAGTACTAGCATCTTCAGCGGCCAAATTCAGCTGTTAGCATTCACACTAGCTTTATCGCTGGTAATTCAGTTTATCTACTTCACAATTATGTTAAAAAGTTTTTTTTTTTTTTTTAATTGGTATTCTGCTAGCTTTTGGGACCATTTTGGAATTAAACTAAGATTTTTTAGGCTATATGGAATCTAGTTAATATTTCAGCTACATGTTAGCTGTTTTGGCTAATTTAGGATTTTTTTTGTTTTTTTAGAATATTTTGAAGTTTAGCTATTTTTTCAGTTACATGCTAGCTGTTTTGGCTAAACTAAAGATTTTTTTAGGCTAATTTGGCATTTAGCTAATATTTTAGCTGGCTTTCAGCTTTAGCATTTTCAGCTATCAGCTGTTTTTAGCTATCATTTTCATCATTTTCAGCTATCAGTACTAGCATCTTCAGCGGCCAAATTCAGCTGTTAGCATTCACACTAGTATTATTGCAGGTAATGCTATATATATATATTTTTTTTTTTAAATTGGTATTCTGCTAGCTTTTGGGACCATTTTGGAATTAAACTAAGATTTGTTTAGGCTATATGGAGTCTAGTTAATATTTCAGCTACATGTTAGCTGTTTTGGCTAATTTAGGCATTTTTTAGTTTTTTTAGAATATTTTGAAGTTTAGCTATTTTTTCAGTTACATGCTAGCTGTTTTGGCTAAACTAAAGATTTTTTTATGCTAATTTGGCATTTAGCTAATATATTAGCTAACTTTCAGCTTTAGCATTTTCAGCTATCAGCTATTTTTAGCTATCATTTTCATCATTTTCAGGTATCAGTACTAGCATCTTCAGCGGCCAAATTCAGCTGGTAGCATTCACACTAGCTTTATCGCTGGTAATGCTATATATATATACTTCATAATTATGTTAAAAAGTTTTTTTTTTTTAATTGGTATTCTGCTAGCTTTTGGGACCATTTTGGAATTAAACTAAGATTTTTTAGGCTATATGGAATCTAGTTAATATTTCAGCTACGTGTTAGCTGTTTTGGCTAATTTAGGCATTTTTTAGTTTTTTTAGAATATTTTGAAGTTTAGCTATTTTTTCAGTTACATGCTAGCTGTTTTGGCTAAACTAAAGATTTTTTTATGCTAATTTGGCATTTAGCTAATATATTAGCTAACTTTCAGCTTTAGCATTTTCAGCTATCAGCTATTTTTAGCTATCATTTTCATCATTTTCAGGTATCAGTACTAGCATCTTCAGCGGCCAAATTCAGCTGTTAGCATTCACACTAGCTTTATCTCTGGTAATGCTATATATCTACTTCATAATTATGTTAAAAAGTTACAGTTTTAAGGATTTAAAACTTAGTTTTAGAGTGTTCAATAAATGTTTATTTTGTTCGTTCCGCGACCTCAGGTGTATTTTGGATTTTGGCCCCCTGTAGGATTGAGTTTGATACCCCTGTATTAAGCTAAAGTGACATAACCGGATTCAACTCTTTTCAGGATCAGCAGAAACCTGAATTTTACAGAACAACACAGTTTCTCATGAAACTCCACAGTAGTTTTCGTGTAGCATAAAATTAAAACACAGGTTTGTTTTTTTCCATAGAGTTTTAGATTAAACTGAAATTAAAAAAATAGTTAATTTGGCTTAAAAAAAGTAATTCAATTACTGATTAAATTGAAGAACTGATTTGTTTGCAGCACGTCAACATCTGTCATCCGTCGCTCCCACCAACCTATTTCACTTTCCCTCTGGTGACTCTGGGATGTTTCTTTAAATTCCTGAGGGGAACCTCGTTGAGCGCGATCAAACAATATTCACTATTCTGAGTCTGAGTGACTCGCGCAAAGTTGAAAAACGTGCGTGAAGTTTGGCGCCCGCAACTATACGTGTTGGGGAGCGCAGACGTTTTCTCCGTTTTAACTGTCACTTTCACACGATTTAGTAATCTGATCGTCTCCTGGACGAACAAAGGAACGTGTTTACTGGATATTTATGGAGCCATAGATATTAGAAACCCAAATAAAACATTTTTGATAAAATATTGATGTTTAGCCAAAAAAAAAAAAATCAAAAGCTATTCTAAAATAAACTTTATTATTTTCTCCTTCAAATGTTCTGTTTTATAGGTTTCAAAATTTCAAAACTTTTTTTTTTTAGTTTAAACTTTTTTTGTATTTGAATCTGAACATTTTGGCCCCGTTGGGGCGGGGCTTACACAAAAGACCAATCACGACGATCCGCTTTTCTCCTTCAGGATCTAATCATCGTGTTGACACAAACGTTGAAAGTCTGACCTCTCTGCCCTCAGGTACGCCTGGACGATCGCGCAGTGCCGAACGTGCGGCTCCCACATGGGCTGGAAGTTCACGGCCGCCAAAAAGGACCTGTCCCCCCCTCGGTTCTGGGGCCTGACCCGCTCGGCCATGCTGCCCCGCATCCCACCGGGGGAGGGGGAGGAGGGCAGGGGGGGCTCCCGCCTCTTCTGCCTGTGACGTCCCCGTCAAGGACGCGGGAGGTCAAAGGTCGCTGGACCTTATCTCCGCCCCCTTTTTCGAACGACAGGAGGAGAAGAAGTGAGAGACTTTGGAGAAGGTGTTGTTACCATCCCCGCATGCGGCTCTCGGATCTCTCCCCGCCCTCTGAATTCTCCCCTCGCGTCGGCTCGCTTCCACCCTCCAGATTGTGACACATGCGGCCGGCACCGAGGTTCTGTCCACCCGCTGTAAATTCTGCCCGGATCCTCTGTGAGCTTGTTGTCATTCTAGCTGCTGTAAAAAAAGAGAAAAAAAACCTGTTGAGAGTCAAAATGAGGAGATATTTTCACTCGAGGAGAAAGAAAAAGTTGTATTTTTGTATGAATCAATCGGACGTGTGGATAAAACACTATTAGTGATCCATTTTGGATGTAATAAACAGAAATCAGGAGTGACGGTATGGATAAATATTTCTCCCATGATCTGTTTTCTATCCATCAGAGGCTCTTCGTTCCGCCACAAAAAGCTCCACGTATCAGTGCCTCTTTTATAAAGGCCGAAGCTAATTAAGACAGAAAGCAGGAGGAGCGTTTCCCCGTTTCCTTTGAGTCTGTTCACGACGCGTGACACGATAAGAATGCTGATCCGTGTCTTTTTAATAAACTATCTGTGATCCGCTGACCGGAACGGACGATTGGAAGCAGCGAGGTGGCGTTATCATTTTTGGGGTTTTCATTTTGTTTTTAGACTTCTCGTGTAAACTGCTGGATCCTGCTTCTTTAGCTGTTCTGAGGACAAATTACTTTTTAAGACTGTTTGCATCAAAGAGTCGGAGCGCAGACGTGCTGAAAGCAAAGAGAGATTATAATAAATGATCAAATGCTCCTAGATTGGAGCAGCGAGGTGATCACATTTTGTTTTTAGACTAAACTGCTGGATTTGTGTTCCAAAAAGACTGTTTGCATCAAGTGGAGCGCAGACGTGCTGATTATATAAATGATCTGCTCGAATGTTATGAGGAGTGGAATCATCAACTGCAATTATTTGCCTTGAAAATGAACTTTATCAATGAAACCACATTTCAGCTCTGCCACAAAAATAAAAGTGAAATGCTTCTAGTTGTTTGTCAATATACCATAGAAACATCTGGCAAACGCGTAAAAATCCTGAAAACACTTTTGGCCATGACTGTATATCATAACATTTTCACGTTCATGAATTTGTGACTGTTAATTGGTTAGAAAACCTCAACAAAAAGTTTAGCGTTAGTCTAACTTCACTGTTTAGAAAAATACACGTTTGTGTTTCTATGCTCACTAAACTAGTCATTTATAAAACATAGTTTAAATAATAAATACAATTATGGAATTATAACAATGTTATTTTTGCTGTTTTTTTTCATTCGATATCAACAAATGCAAATGCCTTTCAAAATAAAATGCACCCTTTGTCAGATAAAATCCTGCAGCAGATTGAATTGAATTAAATATACAAGAATGTCAGCCAGAGGCGGGGTCCACGGCCAAATCGAGCCAGAAGGGGGGTCACAGCCAAGGCGAGCCAAAGGGGGCTCCACGGCAAAGACGTGCCGGAGATGGGGTCTACACCCAAGACAAGCCATAGGGGGGTCACAGCCAAGATGAGCCAGAGGCGGGGTCCACAGTCAAGACAAGCCAGAGGCGGGGTCACGGCCAAGGCGAGTCAAAGGGGGGGTCCACGGCCAAGACGAGCCAAAGGGGGCTCCACGGCAAAGACGTGCCGGAGATGGGGTCTACACCCAAGACAAGCCAGAGGCGGGGTCCACAGTCAAGACAAGCGAGAGGCGGGGTCACGGCCAAGGCGAGCCATAGGGGGGGGGTCCACAGTCAAGACAAGCCAGAGGCGGGGTCACGGCCAAGGCGAGCCAAAGGGGGGGTCCACAGCCAAGACGAGCCAAAGTGGGGGGTCCACTGCCAAGGGGAGCTAAAGGCGGGGACCACGGCCAAGACAAGCCGGGGGGGGTCACAGCCATGGCGAGCCAAAGGGGGGGTCCATGGCCAAGACAAGCCAGAGGCACGGTCCACGGCCAAGATGAGCCAGAGGGCGGGGTCACGGCCAAGGCGAGCCGGGGGGGGGTCACGGCCAAGGCGAGCCGGGGGGGGGGTCACGGCCAAGGCAAGCCAAAGGGGGGTCCACGGCCAAGACAAGCCAGTGGCGGGGTCACGGCCAAGGCGAGCCAAAGGGGGGGTCCACGGCCAAGACGAGCCAAAGTGGGGGGTCCACTGCCAAGATGAGCCAGAGGGCGGGGTCCACGGCCAAGACAAGCCGGGGGGGCTCACAGCCATGGCGAGCCAAAGGGGGGTCCATGGCCAAGACAAGCCAGAGGCACGGTCCACGGCCAAGATGAACCAGAGGGCGGGGTCACGGCCAAGACCTGATTGGTATTACTGGGATCTCAGTTTCAAAGCAGATTTTATGACATTCAATTTATGAAGAAGAGTCTTTGAAGCAGATTTGTAGTTTTAGTGCAGACTCCTCCTGGAAGGGGCTGTTCCTCCACTTATAAATGTTCTCATGCTATGAGTGTGGGGACCCAGTTGATCTCTGGAATTAGGAGGGGCTGGTTCTCAGAAAGCAGGGTTTTCGAGGAATGATCAATTAGAGATGTGAAAATGGATTTCAGAGGAATTCGTATTTTAATACACTTAAAACTAAAAAAAAAAATTAATTTTGAATGGTTCACAGACCCTTAAAATATTTTTGCAATTTTTTTTTTTTTTTTATATTCTGATATTTTTTTTTTTTTTTGCTTTTAAAGGATTCCAGATGCCCCAGTGGTCATGTTGACCCCACCGCATTGTGCTTTATATTACAGCTGACTTTCACTCACCTATAAACCAATAAAACAGATGCTTCTCTGCTGAAACCAGTTGCCTGGCTCCAGTGAAAGCTTTCTGCTTATTTTTCCGTGTCATTTGTTTTTCGCGGAGTAAAAATAAACATGCAGGTTTCAAACACGGGCTGCTCTGTATTTCATGAGATTTTAAGCTGTTTCAAAAACAGGTGATAAAATATCACTTTGAAGAATCCTGAAAACATGAGAAGAGCTGTTCACAAACAGGTAAAAACAAACCTTTTGTTCTGCAGACTCTCCTGCAGACGGATCAACATGTCTCTTTATTGTACCTGTGTGCAGCCGACAGCGGCTGTGTCACATTAGTGCTCGTGCAGACAACACGTGTCCCGGTATCATTTGTATGCCGACTCGGCAGCAAGAGTTGAATTGAATTCGCCGCATGTGGGAGGAAAAACACGTCCACCATTATCCTCAACAGAGATTTTACATGCAAGGGCTCAATATCTATATTAAAGCTCCGTCTGACTGTTTGTCACAGCAACTGTTTGCTAAAGAATCTTCGTTTTATGAGAGAAAAATAAACTCTAACTGTGTTCTAACTGAAGGCGTTGTTGGCTGAAAACGTTGAAGCTGATAGTTGAAGAGGCTTAAGTTGACTGCCTCCTAAAATATTAGCTAAATGTCAAAAAACAACAAAAAAAATAGCTAGCATTTAGCTGAAAGGTTAGCTAATCTTCAAAATAGCCTAAAAAACTGAAATTATCTTAAATTTGCCAAAAAAGCTAGAGTGTAAATATTAGCCTAACTCCAAAAAAACCTAAATCAGAGGTCTGCAACCTGCAGCTCCAGAGCCACATGTGGCTCTTTTATGTCTCCATAGTGGCTGAAGAAAAATAAAATTATAGAAAATTTCAAAAGAATTGGAGATTAGCTTCTATTTAAGCAACATGCTAACTTTTTTTGCTAAGTTTTCTGAGAAATGTTATGCTAATTTGGAGTTTAGCTAATATTTTAGTAAAATGCTTATGTTTTCAGCTAATTTGTTATCTACTGATTTTTTTTTTGTGTGGATAATTTAGAATTTAGCTTCTATTTTAGCAACATGCTAACGTTTTTGACTAAGTTTTCTGAACAATTTTAGGCTATTTTGGATTTCAGCTAGTAATTAAGTAACAAGCTAGCTTTTTCTTTGCAGATTTGACCTCTAATTAGCTTTTTATGCTAATTTGGAATTTAGCTAATATTTTAGCAAAATGCTAACATTTTTAACTAATTCATTATCTACTGTTTTGAGTTAAACTTTACTAATTTTGAGTTTAGCTTTTATTTCAGCAACAAGCTAATATTTTTGGCTGATTTAATTTACAGAGAAATGTTATGCTAATTTAAAGTTCAGCTAGTAATTAAGCAACAAGCTAGCTTTTTTTCTCGCAGATTTGACCTCTAATTAGTTTTTTATGCTAATTTGGAGTTTAGCTAATATTTTAGCAAAATGCTAACATTTTTAACTAATTCATGAGCTACTGGGGGTTTTAGGCTAATTTTGAGTTTAGCTTTTATTTCAGCAACATGCTAAAATTTTTATCTGATTTAATTTACAGAGAAATGTTTTGCTAATTTGGAGTTTAGCTAATATTTTAGTAAAATGCTAATGTTTTCAGCTAATTTGTTATCTACTGATTTTTTTGTGTGGATAATTTAGAATTTAGCTTCTATGTTAGCAACATGCTAACGTTTTTGACTAAGTTTTCTGAGCAGTTTTAGGCTATTTTGGAGTTCAGCTAGTAATTAAGTAACAAGCTAGCTTTTTTTTTTGCAGATTTGACCTCTAATTAGTTTTTTATGCTAATTTGGAGTTTAGCTAATATTTTAGCAAAATGCTAACATTTTTAACTAATTCATTATCTACTGGGGGTTTTGAGTTAAACTTTACTAATTTTGAGTTAAGCTTTTATTTCAGCAACATGCTAAAATTTTTGGCTGATTTAATTTATAGAGAAATGTTATGCTAATTTAAAGTTCAGCTAGTAATTAAGCATCGAGCTAGCTTTTTTTTTTTTGCAGATTTGACCTCAAATTATTTTTTATGCTAATTTGGAGTTTAGCTAATATTTTAGCAATGTGCTAACATTTGTAGCTAATTCATTATCTACTGGGGGTTTTAGGCTAATTTTGAGTTTAGCTTTTGTTTCAGCAAAATGCTAAATTTTTGTTGATTTAATTTACAGAGAAATGTTATGCTAATTTGAAGTTCAGCTTTAATTAAGCAACGTGCTACTTTTTGCTACTTAAGTTAAAAACGTAAAACAAAATACCTTTTTGAGAGATGCTAGTTTCTTTTTATGTTTTTTTTTTTTGCTTTTGTTAGAGCTAAAAATAGACATTATTCACATTTATTTAAAAAAACAAAAAGAAGGTTATGAATGCAAATCCACATTTCTTAAAGGCTAACGTAAGTCAATGCGGCTCCTTTTAGGTTTTGATCAGTAGAAAACGAGCCCAAATGGCTCTTTTACTGTTAAAGGTTGCCGACCTCTGGCCTAAGACAACAACAACAAAAAAAAAACTAAATTCGCCAAAACAGCTAGCATGTAGCTGAAATATTAGGTAAACTCCAAATTAGCCAAAAAGATCTTAGTAAATGCCAAAATAATCCAAAAAACTAGTAGAATGCTCATTTTTAAAGCGGTAACTTTTTAACATAATTATGAATAATAAAAAGGCAGAAATATTATTCCCGAATAAATCAATTTAAACCTTAAATAACTTTCAATATTTTACTCTCAATAAAAATGTATTTTGTCAAAATTATGCAAGTTAGAAATTAGCACAAGATAACATCGGATAGAATTACACGGAGGAACGTATCCGGCCCCAAGGCCTTGACTTTGACACATGTGATTTCGAGTAAACAGTTAACCAATGCAGCATTTTATCGGTTAAAAAAATTAGGATTCAAAAGAACGGGCTAATCAGAATTAATCCGATTAATAACTGTCTGTTTCTCAAGGGATGTTTGTGGCCTTCTTGAAACCAACGGGTCCTTCCTGTTGGGAACACGAGAGGGGAGGGGCTGAGCAGTCCAGCTTTATACGGTCTATGCTTTTGACCCAATGAGGCAACACATTGAACCATTAGAACACTGCAGTGATGGTTGCTGGAAATGAGTCTAGAGTCATCTATGAAGACTTTGCACCAAAAAAGTCATTTTTTAAAGTAATTTATCGTATTTAATTAGTTTAAAAATGTGTAAATGACCCCAAACTTTTATGAGATCCAAGACATAAAAAAGCAGAAAAGCTATTTCTTTCTTTTTTTTTTTTTTTTTGAGACCTTTAACTTAAATATTGCACAGACGGGTGATGTTTTCCTCTGTGCGGAAATGTCACTAAAAGTTCATCTTAAAGACTCCTCTTCTGGTTCTTTGGAAAGGTGAATCATAAAATCATACAACAAAGTCTAATTACTGATGGTTTCTATGGAGTCAAAGGTTTTCTCACAAAGGTATTTAGTGAGTTCATGTTTCTAAGAAGTTCTGCCCTCAGCTGCTGCCACAGCAACACCAGCAAGGAGCGAAAAGTTTCAGACTTCTCTGTGGGTTTTCCATGATGATCGAGTTACCAACAGATATTATTTAAAATGAATTACCTTCCTTTAAGCATAAATTATATAAATTATGTCAGACCTGGAAATGTTTTTGCTTTGTAGAAGAAACGATCCTGTTCCTACAAAATAAAAGCTTCCTGCCTAAAAGATGTTTTCTGCATTCTTCTCTCTCGAAAGCCTTCTGGAGACCCCATATATGTGAAATTATGTTTTAAATTATGTGTTTTAACCACAAATTGACGTTATTATGAGATTGAACCAGACAGAAATGTATCAAAAATACTTTATTTCATGTCCGTTCTGTACATACAAAGGAAAATAAATAATAATATATAAAAATGTCCTTCTTTATCTGAAGTTATATTTACTTGTTTTTATTCAGTCAACAATCACACGTGTCGGCACCAACTCTTTAGTTTATTGCTCTCTCATCACCATGAAGTGCGACTCACTTCAGATGTTTGATTGATTCAAGTCAACTTCATTAAAACAGAATTCTCCAGGGACCTTGGATGCCTTGGCGCGCAAAGCTCCGCGCGTTCCTCCGCGTCCTCACTTGGACTCAGAGATGTTTTTGAAGCTCATGTACAGGGAGCTGACCAGCGTCGGGTCCTCGTGTCCCGGGCTCTTGCGGTTGGAGTTGCGTCGACACAGCAGCGTCAGGAGCTTCTTGGGGAACTGTCCGCTGAGCAGAAGGTAGATGCAGGGGTTTGCGCAGCTGTTCAGGCTGGCGAGCAACATCAGGATGGTGAAGGTCGCAGCTGGAACAGCAAAAGTGCAAAATCTAGTTTTATGGCAGGAATGCGTATGTTAAGGCTACGTTTTAATTGTGCGTAAAGTGTGCGTAAAGTGTGCGTAAAGTGTGCGTAAAGTGCGATTTTGGCATTTTTTTAGTGAAGTTTCATGGAAATGACTTACTCTCTTTTGGCGCGTGCGTATCCCACGCGGACCAGAGCTGGACTGTGAAGAAGGGAGCCCAGCAGATGATGTAAGCCAGCACAATGACCACCGTGATCTTCAGCGTTTTGACCCTGGCTTTGGACATGCTGGCCGCACCGCTCGCTCTGGACGGCAGCCAGACTCCTTTACTCCCCTGCTTGAGCGTTTTTTTTGTCTCAGGTTTGTTTGGATCGCTCTGCAGATGCGCACTTGGCAAACAACCACCGTGGTCACGGGTAGAATGAAGATGACCAGGGTGGTCCAGGTGACGTAAGTCTGCAGCCCCCACGGCTGGATGAAGTCCGCCCAGCAGTCAAAGACTCCGGGCGCGACCTCCACTTGAGAGAAGATGAAAACCTGCGGCAGGCTGCCCACGACGGAGAGCGCCCACGCGGCGCACACGGGGACGTTGATCCTGGTGCGCGCGCGCTGAAATTTCACCATCGGGTTGCAGACGGCCTGGTACCGGTCAACTGTCATCACTACGATCATGTAGGTGGACGAGAACATGCCGAGAACTTGGAGGTACTTGACGAGGCGGCACACCAGATCCGGTCCCACGAATCTGTCCGTGATGTCCCAAATGAGCTGCGGGCACACCTGGAACAACGCGACCACCAGGTCCGCCAGGCACAGGTGGAAGACGAAGACGCGCATCCGGGACATCTGCTTGCGCTGTCTCCAGAGGACCAGCAGCAAGGCGGCGTTGAGGAGCGAGGCGCTCACGAAGATGACGCTCAGGAGGGCGATCTCCACTCGGGCCAGACTCTCGTCTCTCGGGACGTCCTCCGCGTCCGCGGACGCGCTGCCGTTCGGTGCGCGCATTTTCAAGTCTGAGGAGACTTGAGAACTTGTCAACGAGTCTAGAGAGAGAGAGTCAAGGAGACCTGATCAGTATTTAAGTTTTCAGAAGACTCCTTATAGGAATTCAGCAGACGTGACTCACCTTGAATCTCTTCTGTAGATCAGAGGATTCTGCAGCTCCGGATTCTGCTCTGCCTCTTCTGCTGTGCCTTCAGCTTTTTTGAGACAGGAGGAAAGTGGGCGGAGCTGATTTTTTTTTTTTTTTTTATCATCTCTGTTGAGTTTGAGAACGCTCAGTGAAGCCTTTCTGCAGTGGAACTAAATAAGAAAGACAACAATACATCTCAGATGAAAGGATCTGCTTTTATTTTCAGTTGAGATTCTGACATATGTGTCAAAGTCTAGGCCCGGGGGCCGGATCTGGCCCTCCGGGTACTTCTATCCGGCCCTCCAGATCATTTTATTGTTATTAATGACCCGATGTTCTCTTGCACTTATTTCTAACTTGTATAATTTTGACAAAATATATTTTTATGGAGAGTAAAATATTGAAAGTGATTTAAGGTTTAAGTTAATTTATTCTGGAATAATTTTCCTGCTTTGATATTATTAATAAATTTTTAAAAAAGTTTCAGTTTAAATTTAAAAAAAAATAGCATTCTGCTATTTTTTTTATTATTTTAGTATTTACTAAGAATTTTTTCGGCTCTATTTTGAAATTTAGCTAATATTTTAGCAGTTTTGACTGACCTCATTTTTTTTTTCTTTCTTTTTTTTTATTTTTTAGGCTAATTTAGCATCTGGCTGATATTTTAGCTAGCTATCAGCTTCAGCGTTTTATCTGTTAGTACTAGCATTTTCAGCAGAAAAATTCAGTTTACAGCTTTCACACATATATATATATATATATATATATATATATATATATATATATATATATATATATATATATATATATATATATATATTATATATATATATATAGTATCTCACAGAAGTGAGTACACCCCTCACTTTTACTACCAGGTTTTTGGCTATTTAATGCTTCTATTATGATTTATTTTGCAGAAAAAACAACTTTACACTGTTATACAAGATTGACGCTGACTACTTTTTATTTTGTCAAAAATTCATTTTGGCAGTGTTGTCCCATGAAAAAGGTATAAATAAATATCTGCAAAAATGTAAGGGGTGTACTCACTTTTGTGAGCTACTGTATATATTTATATATATATATATATATATATATATATATATATATATATATAAGAACTTTAAGAAAGAAGAAAACTTATTATCTCTGCCCCATTTAACCAAGTCAGTAAATAATTTCAGTCAACAACAAAATTATTCAACAGAATAAGCAAGTAGTAAGAGAAACAAACACCAAAAATAGTAGGGAAAAAAGTAGAAGTATTTTCCTTTTTTTTTTTCCTTCCCTTCTCCCTTCCCTTTCTCTTTTTTCTCTTTTCCCATCAAGCCCGTTTTTAATGACTGTTTGATTCATATGATGTGAGCATTTGTTTTTTCACAGTTTTTTTAAAAGTAATAATTGAATGAGATTCTTTTATAGATTTTTCTAATGTATTCCATAATCTAATACCCTGCACTGAGACACGTTTTTTCCTTCATTTTGGTTCTAAATTTATTGGTTTTAAAAATTTCATGCCCTTTTAGATTTATGCCCATTTAATATAAACGATAAAATATTTACTTTCTTTGAAAAGGAAATCACACAACATTTATTTTACTTTTGTCTCCAAACACAAATATTTTGGGAAAAGTTTCATAACTGGCTGGAAAACAACTTCCAACCTTTTCGTTAAGCGCTATCATATTTGGGATCAAATTAGAAAACAAATGACAAGAAATCTTCTTGAATAGAATCCTTTGTCTTGCTAAATTTAACACACATAAACATAAATATATCAAGATATCCTCAAAATTTAGAATATTTACAAATGAATTGAAGTTATATTTGGAATCATTGAAGCTCCTTAAGAAATAAAAAATAAAAAAAATATATAATAGACTTAAAAACTTCCCTTGTGTATGTATAGTTATTGGATTTTATCATTGCTTACCCCACTTTGTTCATATCTATTTTATTAATATTAATTTTGATTTTATTGATTCTGTTTTGTTGTATAATGCTGCAAATGTTTGATTGTAATAATGAAAAAAAACTACGTTCTATAATTTCAAACCATGTTTTGCTTTATAGTGTGTATTTGTTCAATAAAAAAAAGTTTTTCTTGTTGTAAGCTTACAATTTTTTCAATAAAGTTTTTATTTTTTTTAACCCATTAGTATTTGACTCCTTTTCCCGCTGTTTTTTTCTGGCTGCTTCTATGTTGTGCGCATGCGAGCAAGCATGTCGTCACATCAGTTCTGGACCAATAGAAACACAGAATGGGGGCGTGTCCTCCCGCTACCGGAAAAGAAATGTAAACACAAAACAGTCGCTTGAGTTGACCGTCTTGTTTGTTTTCTGAAGCTTTTAAAATCTTGTTCCGTTGTTCATTCTTTCACAGATAATAATTCTGGATAAGTTCTTTCCACCGACGACGACTGAAAGAGTGAGCTAGCTTCTTCTCGGTCGGTTAGCGGGCGTCTGCTTCTCGGTCGGCCCGCTGTTGTGCTCGCGAGCGCCGATGCCTCAGGAAGGGGAGCAGCCTCTTCCCCTCATTCGCTCCTTGAACAGTCGCGTCCCCGTCAGCGCCGTGTTCTGTAACCGCACGCCGTACGTCGTCAGGCCGCTATGGATCGATTACAGCGGAGTTCCTCAGGCTTACGAGGATCTGAAGCCGGGGTCCGGGCGACGGATGACCACCTACGTAGGTAAGAGGGTTCCTCTTCAGCTCACTAAACTTTATTTTTCCAGATTTTTTTTATTTTTTTATCTATGTTATTCTTTTCTCGTGTATTTTTGATTTATTTTCGTTTGCTTTTCTACAATTAATACACATTTTAATTCCCTGAGACATTCACTTTATTGCTGTATTATGTTGTTTGTTAATAAAGTTAGAAAAAAACTTTATTTTGTAAATACAAGGTACAGTCCCAAATAATATTGTACATTAATATAAAGCTTTAAACAAGGAATGAAAACAAAAATACCAGTGGTAGGAATGAGTATACTAAAGAACAGTGTACTATAATACAAAATTTGACAAAACATTTCAATTTAAGATTTAAACTTTTATTATATATTCATTCAAAAACTTATTTAGTACAATAACAGAGTCAAGAAAAAAGAGTGCTCAATCAGAATGAATGAGATTAAAAAGTCTTAATAGACTAATTATATTTGTTAATTTCCTAATTCATATTTGTAATTTTTCTATTGAGGCTACATATAATTTAAGATCTGTTTCTTTAAAATTATTTAAAAGGGGGATTTTATTTCTGAACAATTTAAGCAATTGTGTGCTGAGAACAAATATTTAAAAGCTTTTTGGGTTATTGATTCAACATATGGCCTGACTTCCACCAGGAATAACCCCTAAAAAGTTGTTTTTGTTAAAAAATTTACATTTATGAATTAAAAAAAATAGCAAAAAGAAGAGATGCGTTTATTAAAAATTCCAAAAGCATAAATTTATGTTGGTGGAATCCAAACAATATGATTTTAAATAAAAGGAGAATGTACATTTGTAGCAAAAGAAATCAGGGAATGTACCAAATAGATGATAAAAGGGGTAAAAATAAAAGAAAAATTAGTAAACATTTCAGGTTAAAGTTAATAATGATTCACATTATGTCAATACTGGGTTTCAATATTCCTAAATATGTTTTTTGCAGTGTAAAATCTATGGGAAATTTAAAAGAAAGTGACTATTTCCATGTAATTTTCTATATATGTGTAACTTTTTCTTCTTCGCACGAATCCAGAGGAAGGGACGGCCACGATTAGTCGACTGATCAACGACTAGTTTAATAATCGATTAGTCGTCACTTTATTTTATATTATATTATATTATATTATATTATATTATATTATATTATATATTATTATATATATTATATTATATATATATTATATTATATTATATTATATTATATTATATTATATTATATTATATTATATTATATTATATTATATTATATTAGTTGGAAGTTGTTTTTACATAGGCATTCTGCCAGCTTTTTGGACTATTTTAGCATTTATTAATGTTTTTTTTTGGCTATTTTTGAGTTTGGAAAATATTTCAGCTACATGCTAGTTATTTTGGCTAATTCAGGCTTTTTTTTGTTTTTTAGAATATTTTGAAGTTTAGCTATTTTTTCAGTTACATGCTAGCAGTTTTGACTAACTTAGGCTTTTTTCAGTTTTTAGGCTAATTTCAGATTGAACTAATATTTTAGCTTGCTATCAGCTTCAGCATTTTCAGCTATTAGCTTTAGCATTTTTGCCATCAATTTTAGCGTCTTCAGCAGCCACATTTAACTTAATAATAATGATAATAATAATCTTTATTTATATAGCACCTTTCAAGATAAAAATCACAAAGGGCTTCACAGTAAAACAAAGAGTAAAACACAGAATAAAAGCAGAACATAAAAACAGAATTAAGAAAAATTTAAAAAAATGTGTCTTTAGCTGCTTTTTAAGAGAAAACGCTGAGTCAACAGATCTGAGGCTGAGAGGCAGGGAGATGGAGCCACTGCTGCAAAAGCTCGGTCACTCTTAGTTTTTAACCGTGTTCTTTTGACCACCAGCAGGCCCTGGTCACATGATCTTTAAAAGACACATAAAGCTGAATGTCATCAGCATAAAAGTGATAAGAAATGTCTTTAAAAGTGCTTAAAATATGCTGCAAAGGTAGCAGATATAAAATAAACAGTAAAGGTCCTAAAACAGAGCCTTGTGGCACACCGGAAGACGGAGATGCAGATGAGGACTTAAACTTAGAGGATATCACAGAAAAGGATCTACCTGTAAGATATGATGTGAACCAGTTTAAAGCGGATCCGGATATTCCAACCCAGTTTATCATCTTACAGCATTAGCACTAGCATGATCACAGGTAATGCTATATAACTAGTTTTTAGTCAGTTTAAAGCTAATGATGGATAAGATGTGTCCTTTACATCCAGTTTGCACATGACCCGATTAGTCGACTAATCGGAAAAAATGATTTGTTAAAATAATGGCAGCGTTACTTTTCATCTGCATCCTGTATCAAATGTCTTTGACAGCATGTAAAACACATGGCTACCATCAAAAGTGTTTCCCGCCTTCATCACGGAGGATGAGGACGATGAGGGAAGATCAGGTTTATTTATTTTGAAGACCTATAGAAGCATCGATGAGCTCGTCTGTCTGGGTTCATGAGATCTTTCAGCTGCATTTATGTATATGTGAAGCACTTTATATATGTTTTATTCAATATATGTTTTGAATATTTTCAACAAATTCATTGTAGGTCGCCTCTCTTTTTATCCCTCTACACTCCATTTTCTCTTTTTTAATGTGTTTTTATTTATTTTTTGGTGATGTGTTTTCTGTTTTGAGAATGTAACTTTATAAGCATTTCAATGTACACTTTAAATCTAACTATTTTATTTGATTCTTCATTAGGGCTGCCACGATTAGTCGACTAATTGACTATTAAAATAGTCGACAACTAATTTAATAGTCGATTAGTCGTTACTTTATAATATATGGAGTCAGAGTGTAGTAAAGTTGAAAGTTATGACATTCTGCTAGCTTTTTAGACTATTTTGGCATTTATTAAGGGTTTTCAGGCTATTTTGGAGTTTAGCTAATATTTTAGCTTCATGCTAGCTATTTTGTCTAATTTAGGCTTTTTCAGTTTTTTAGGCTAATTTGGAATTAACATAATATTTCAGCTACATATTAGCTCTTTTGGCTAATTTAGGATTTTTTCAGTTATTTAGGCTCATTTGGAGTTTAGCTAATATTTCAGCTACATGTTAGCTAGCTAATTGTAAATGTTTACAGTTTATTAGACTAATTTGGAGTTTAGCTATTATTTCAGCTACATGTTAGCTATTTTGGCTAATTTGGGATTTTTACAGATTTTTAGGCTAATTTGGAGTTTTGCTATTACTTCAGCTACATGTTAGCTATTTTAACTAATTTGGAATTTTTACAATTTTTAGGCTAATTTGGAGTTTAGCTAATATTTCAGCTATATGCTAGCGATTTTAGCTTATTTAGGATTTTTTTGTTTTAAAGCTAATCATATTTCAGATTTTCTGTACATCCACTTTGTCCATGATCCGATTAGTCGACTAATCGGAAAAATTAATCGATGATTAGTCGACTATTAAAATAATCGTTTGTGGCAGCCCTATTCTTCATATGTTTTTATCCTCTTTCTGTACAGCACTTTGGGTCTGTATGAGCAATTTAAGTGCTTTATAAATAAAGCTTATTATTATTATTATTATTTTTATCTAATTTTTTTCCTGTTTTTTTTTAACTGATCCAAAAAATGATCTAAACCGTGAGTTTTGTGATCCTGAGTGAAAGCCCGCCCCTCTTCCTCCAGGTCATCCCTGGTTCTTCAGAGACGCAGCGACGGACGAGCCTTTAAAGGTGAACGGAAAAGAGTTCTTTCTTCCTCAACCAGCAGAGAACGGAGATGTATCTGTTAACATCACTCTGCCAGGTAAAGATGATCCGTCTCCCTACATTGTCTTTAGTTGATGCATTTGTGCATAGATGTCATTTTAAACCCTTCCGCTCTCCTTGGGGTCCAGATGGCTCCAACCACATATTGTTATGCGATTTCTTCCATGACAAATGTGGACGAAGGGGGACAGGATTTTATGTCTGCCATGGACATTAGTGAAACTCCGAAATCAGTGAAAAAAAAAAGTTCAGCGCACTGTCCTGTGGTGTCCAGATGACCCCACTTTTAATGTAAACAAGCTAAGGAGAACGGAAGGGTTAAAACCAACTAAGGGTTAGTTTGTGGGAGGGATTCATTTTAACATCATGGGTTAAAACGATATCTACTGCAATAGAACTTGTTCAGGATAGACGAGGGGTCGACAACAGTAAAAGATCCATTTGGGTTCGTTTTCTACTGATCAGAACCTAGAAGGAGCTGCAGAGCTTTACTTTAGCCTTTAAGAAATTTGGATTTGCAGTCATGACCTAGTTTTTTAATAATAAATATGAATTTTAGTTAATTTTTTGGCACGAACAAAATCAGAAATATAAAAACAACCTAGCATCTCTCAAAATGGGATTTTTATTTTTTTATTTTTTTTTACTTATTTTCAAAATAAAACCCGTTCTGTGCCAAACAGGATCATCTCAGTGCAGCTATTAACTGATGTTGTGCAGGCTAAGATAACATGTGCTTTTAACTCATAAAAGGTCAAACTTTTTATCAAAATTTTCTTTGCATATAAAATCTGGAGGTAAAATTAATAAAACAAGACGTCTTCAGGTCAGCAGGGATGTAAAAACCTACAGAGTTTATCACCTATGTGCACCTCAGCATCAATTTATAAAGTTAACTAATCTAAATTACAAATATGCAAATTAAGTCATCTTTATTTTAAAGAATTGCTTTTTTTTAATTCTTTTTTCTCCCTTTGTCCTCATCAATCTTACACTACTGGGTTTTGTTATTTTAGTTTGGAGTTAGACCTTGGTAGTCTTTTTTTTCTGGCTTTGTTTATTTGTTTTCTTTTAGTAGCTTCGGTTAGATGAAGCTGCTGACTCAGACGGTCGACATGGCTGAGTCAGCAGTCACTATGATTTTTCTTATGTTTAACCATGGAGAGCTAAAAGAGCCACATGTGGATCTGGAGCCGCAGGTTGCAGAGGAATAAGTCTTTTATTTTGAAGGGTCTGAAATTGACACTCATCCGTCACAAGCATTTTCTCCTCTTTGGCGAGTTAAAGTTAGAGAGTTAGTTACCACATGGTGAGTAAATATTTGCATCTAATTATTAATGTTTATTAGCTCTCCTTTTGGAACTTTTTTTAAAAAAATCTCCACTTCTATCGCTATGGGGTAAGATAACTGTCAAAAAGAAACGTATTCATAAATAATATTTTATATTCATATAAATAAATTTGTATTCACAAAAACAAAGTTGTGCATACATTTATATTTTGTGTACAACTTTACAGAAAAAATATGAATACAACATTTAGTTTTACATTTATCATGTCTCTTTTGCATACGACTTTTCTTCGTTTAGAATACGACTTTCCTTCGTCTTGAATACGAATTTCTCCTCTCTCAAAAATACGTCACGGGGTCACAGACTTATGTTAAATGTAAAACTAAATGTTGTATTCATATTTTTTCTTTAAAGTTGTGCACAAAATATAAATGTATGCACAACTTTGTATTTATGAATACAAATTTATTTTTATGAATACAAAATATTATTTATGAATACGTTTCTTTTTGACAGTTATCTTACCCCATATATCGCCAGCATAAAAAGTTTTTCTAATTGTCTAATTTTTAACCCCCGAAATATGTTTATTGTTGTTTATTTATTTATGTATTTTAATGTCTTCTTTTTATTTGTGTGAATGACTTGGAGCTGCAGACTGCCATAATTTCCCTTGAGATTAATAAAGTATTTATCTATCTATCTAAACAAACGCTCGGACGCCACGCCCCCGCGGTCACTTCCTGTAACGTTTAGTTTCGGATGATGAAGCCGCGAAACATCTGGTGATTTTTAACAGGAAGAACTGGAAGACAAACCATTTGGATTTCTGAAAACAAAAGTTTAATACAAACATGTCAAAGTCAAGGCCCGGGGGCCGGATCCGGCCCTCCGGGTAATTCTATCCGGCCCTCCAGAGCATTTTATTTTATATTATTAACGGCCCGATGTTATCTTGCGCTCATTTCTAACTTGTATAATTTTGACAAAATATATTTTTATGGAGAGTAAAATACTGAAAGTTATTTAAGGTTTAAATTGATTTATTCTGGAATAATATTCCTGCCTTTATTATTCATAATTATGTTAAAAAGTTACAGTTTTAAAGTTTTGAAAATAGGCATTTTGCTAGATTTTTGGACTATTTTGGCATCTACTAAGACTTTTTGGACTGATTTTGTGTTTAGGTATTATTTCAACTACACGTTAGCTTTTTTGGCTAACCTCAGTGATTTTTTTTTGTTGTTATTTAGGTCAATTAGCTCATATTTTAACTAATAATCAGCTTCAGCGTTTTTAGCTATCATTTTCAGCATCTTCACCAAATCCAGCTAACAGTATTCACACTAGCATTACCACAGGTAATGCTATTTATCTAGATTAAAATTGTGTTAAAATATTACAAATTTAAAGTTTTATAACTGTAGTTTTAAAGTGTTCATTAAATGTTTATCCTGTTCGGCCCGGGACATACGGTGTGTTGTGGATTTTGGCCCCTTGTGTGATTGAGTTTGACACCCCTGGTTTAATAAGTGTTGATTTGGTGGCTGTGATGTAGCATTATTAGCGCGATGCTAATGCTAACGAGCTGCTCCGTGATGTGTTCAAGGACCAGTTTACTGTCGGACAATACTGTCACTCACCGGACTTTGAGATGTGGCGGATAAATACAACAAAATTCATTTGAAAAAAATAAAAGTAGAATTTTTTTTTTTTTTTCTAATATAAGACAGAATTAAAACCACTGGGTATTAGCAGCGGGGGTTACACGAAAAACTGCAACCTGTGTCAGATATGATGACCCCCCACATCCTTCCTCCATGAGAAAACTCTAGCTTTAATACTAATGATATATAACAATTGTCCAAATATTTGTTTTCAGGCTGTTTTTTTTTGTTATAATTTAATATAAAATGTAGAATCTCTGATTCATCTCTAAATTTTTAATTTGACTTCACAGTTAGATGACAACAGAGACACGTTCACACCATTTATAAATTAATTCTATGCAATTTAATTTTCTTCAATTCAATTCAATTTTATTTATATAGCCCAAAAATTTCTTGAAAGAAATTCTTAAAATGTTCAAAAAGGAAAACGCCTGAAGTATTTCTGTGTAAAATCCTGTTATATTTTACATTTCTTCTGTAAAACCTGAAAACGTTAGAATATATACTTTTTCTTAGTTATTTAAAAAATGATTTTCATGAATTTCAGTGCATCTGTTATGTTGAAATATGACAGGAAATGAATTATTTTCAAATCTAAACATCCTGTTGATGGTTACACATTTCTTTTTTCGTTCAAATTTGACAAATATTGTTTATATCGTGATATATATCGTTATCGCACAATATGGAAAAAAAAATCTATATTGAGATATAAAAAATGTTATATCGACCTTGTTGTTTTTAAGATTAATCGTTAATAGTGGTTAATTTTGATCTGATTTACTGACCTAAAATGGATCCAGAACATCTTTATCCAAAACTTCCACCCGTCTGACTCAGAGATGAATACCTGGTACTAAATAATTCAGGTGAAGTTTCCTTGTATTTCTTCTAGATGATCAAGTGTAAATTAAATTTGTGTTTTTATATCACAAGAATACAGATTTTAAATAGTAGCGTAGCTGTGACCATACTATCAATGATCAAAAGTTTTGAAAAATTCTTTTCATGTTTTCCTCTTTAAATTAGGGCTGCCACAAACGATTATTTTAATAGTCGACTAATCACCGATTATTTTTTCCGATTAGTCGACTAATCTGTTCATGGCCAAAGTGGATGTAAAGATGCTGAAGTTGATAACCAGCTAAAATATTAGTTAAATGCCAAATTAGCCAAAAAATAAAAAGAGCCAAAGTTAGCCTAAATAGCTAGCATGCTGCTGAAATATTAGCTAAACTCCAAATTAGCCTTAAAAAAATGGAAAAATACTATATTAGCCAAAACAGCTAGCATATAGCTGAAATATAAGTTAAACTCAAAAGTTGCCTAAAAAACGTAAAAAAGCTAAAGTTAGCCGAAATAGCTAGCATGCTGCTGAAATATTAGCTAAATTCCACATTAGCCTTAAAAAAACGGAAAAATCCTATATTAGCCAAAACAGCTAGCATATAGCTGAAATATAAGTTAAACTCAAAAATTGCCTAAAAAAACTTAAAAAAGCTTAAGTTAACCAAAATAGCTAGCATGCTACTGAAATATTAGCTAAACTCCAAATTAGCCTTAAAAAAATGGAAAAATACTATATTAGCCAAAACAGCTAGCATATAGCTGAAATATAAGTTAAACTCAAAAGTTGCCTAAAAACGTAAAAAAGCTAAAGTTAGCCGAAATAGCTAGCATGCTGCTGAAATATTAGCTAAATTCCACATTAGCCTTAAAAAAACGGAAAAATACTATATTAGCCAAAACAGCTAGCATATAGCTGAAATATAAGCTAAACTCAAAAGTTGCCTAAAAAACGTAAAAAAGCTAAAGTTAGCCGAAATAGCTAGCATGCTGCTGAAATATTAGCTAAATTCCACATTAGCCTTAAAAAAACGGAAAAATACTATATTAGCCAAAACAGCTAGCATATAGCTGAAATATAAGTTAAACTCAAAAGTTGCCTAAAAAACGTAAAAAAGCTAAAGTTAGCCGAAATAGCTAGCATGCTGCTGAAATATTAGCTAAATTCCACATTAGCCTTAAAAAAAACGGAAAAATACTATATTAGCCAAAACAGCTAGCATATAGCTGAAATATAAGTTAAACTCAAAAGTTGCCTAAAAAACGTAAAAAAGCTAAAGTTAGCCAAAATAGCTAATATGCTGCTGAAATATTAGCTAAACTCCAAAATAGCCTAAAAAACCTTAATAAATGCCAAAATATTCCAAAAAGCTAGCAGAATGCTATTATAACTTTCAATTTTACTACAATCTGACTTCATACAATATAAAGTAACGACTAATCGACTATTAAATTAGTTGTCGATTATTTTAATAGTCGATTAGTCATCGATTAGTTGACTAATCGTGGCAGCCCTACTTTAAATGTCAGTTTTCTAGTTGTCAGGAGGATATTTTTACTAAAATCTTCACAAAACCCCTTTTTCACAGTGGACAGCCTGAAGGACCGAGCCCTTCACGTGATCCGATGTCTGGTTCAGCCGGAGGACTACAGGAAGCTGGAAATAGCTCGTTGTCTCCACGAGGAGCTGGAAGATCAGCCCAACGCGCTGAAAGACCTGCAGCACATCAACCGGCTGGTGGAGCGACGGATGCAGGAGAGAAACCAAGACCAGGATGTGTAGGAAACCCGCTGGATGCTGCCGGCACACTGACAGCAAGACTGACTTGCAACACCAAAGACTGCAAAGACATGAGAACCTTGTAACATAAGAAGAGTTATTTTCAGAGAAGTATAAAAAAAAAAAAAAAAAAACTTTCATCTTCTGTTGTTCACTTTCCTTTCTTCTGTTCTTCAACGCTCTAAAATCATGTTTAAAAAGTTTTGTTCGTTAATTCTTTCTTTTTTCTGATTTTTTTATGTTTATCAGTGACTTAAACCCTTTTAATTCTCTAACTAAAACGACTGTAATAAGTAACACGATTAACAATCTTTTTTTTTTTTTCAAACTATTGTAATTCCATGTTCGTAGCTTCCAGATGTCAGAATAAAAAAATCCAATAATCATGTAGACACTATGTGTTTTCATAGATAAATAGAGTTGTTGACGGAACGAGTTAAAGTATGTGTCTAAGTCGAGGCCCGAGGGCCGAATCCGGCCCCCGGATTTTTTAATTTTTGCTCCCAGTGTGATTGAGTTTGACATCCCGGAGTTCAAGCAATGTGATGACAAAACACAAAAAGAGGTACAGAAAGTCAGTGAGGACATGATGTATTTAATACTGTTTAAATCAAACTCTATCACACGCGGGGCCAAAATTCAAAAACACACAATGGTCGAGGGCCGAACAGGATAAACATTTATGGAACACATAAAAAAGGAAATTGTTAAAGCTTCTTAAATTTAAAAACACAATTTTTTTATTAAACAACATAAACATAACATAAATATGAAGTAGAAAAATTGTATTACCTGCTTTATAATGCTAGTGTAAATGCTTTTTGCTGAGAGTAGTTTGTAAAGATTCTAAAGCTTTTGGCTAAAAAAAAAAAAAAAAAAAAAAACTTTAACTGCTGAAGGGATTTGCTGAAAATTCAAAAGCTATTTGCAAAATGTTAAAATTTCTTAAAGACTGGAAATTTTGTTTAAAGCTATACTAGAGCGCAGAAGTTGTCCTACGGGGATTAAAAGAAATTGTTGTAAAATTGCCTAAAAATTCTCAATACATGCCAGTTTTGCAAAATATTTAGTTTTGCTTAAATACAAATTATAATTTAACTCTTTTAGGAAAAGTCTGAATGAAGCACCGATCAGTGAGCACTTTTAAATTTCGTTGTACATATGACTATGACTAATAAATCTATTCTAATTCTAATACTGACTCTCCAAAATAGCCCAAAAAACCGTAGTAGAAGCCAAATTAGCCAAAAAAGCTAGCTTGTTGCTTAAATACTCGCTAAACTCCAAAATAGCCTAAAATTCCTCTGTAAACTAAATTAAACAAAAACGTTAACCAGTCGCAAAAATAGTAACTAAACTCCAAATTAGCATTAAAAACCTCAGTAGATAACAAATTAGCAAAATGTTAGCATGTTGCTAAAATATTAGCTAAACTCCAAATCAGCATGAAAAACCTGAATAGATAACAAATTAGCAAAGAAAGCTAGCTCGTTGCTTAAATATTAGCTAAACTCCAAAAGTTCCTCAGTAAACTAAATTAGTCAAAAACGTTAGCCTGTTGCTAAAAATAGAGGCTAAACTCTAAATTAACCTAAAAACCTTTGTAGATAACAAATTAGCAAAAAACATTAGCATGTTGCTAAAATATTAGCTAAACTCAACATTCTTTGAAATTCACTATAAAGATGAAAACATGAATATATTTAAAGGTTTGTTAATAATCTGCTTAAAATGTTGAAATTTGAAGACTTTCTCATTCATTTCTTTTGGGAGATATTTTGCTCAATATTTAAAAACTATGAAATTTACGAACACCAAAAATACAAGCAGTAATGTCTTGAATGAGCTGAACGTTTGGATACCAAGATTGATGAAATCGCTGAAAGTGTGATTGAGTTTTATAGTGTGAATGCTTACTAAGAAATCACACAATTAATAACAGACAGGAATATTATTCCAGAATAAATTAACTTAAATAACTTTCAATACTTTACTCTTTATAATAATACATTCTGTCAAATTATTCAGGTTAGAAATAGACTAAATGTTAAAAAAAACATCAAATTTCTCTACTTGTTTGTCTTAATGTATAAAATATTAAACATAAAAGATTTTGTACTCCATAAAACATATCCTGTCACAATAATACAGGATAAAATTGAGCCGTTATTAATAATAATAATATAATATGATCTGGAGGGCCGGATATGATTACCCCGAGGGCCTGATCTGGCCCCCGGGCCGTGAAATCGACACATGGTTTAGATGAAACTGCAGAAAAAAAACTGTTATTACCGTATTTTCTGGAGTAGAAGTCGCAGTTTTTTTTCATAGTTTAGTCAGGATTGTGACTTATAACCAGGAGCAATTTATGTATTTTTTTTAGACATAAATAGACTTATCTATTAGTTATTTTCCCAGTAAACACTGGTTGTCCTTCAGCAGTTGTTTCCTCTAACAACCACTAGAGGGTGCTGCATTTAAGTATAAAGTATTTGCCACTGACAGCAGCAGAAGAAGTGTCGCCCGAACAAACATGGAATCTAATTGTTTTCCTCAATATTTTTTAATTTAGATCCAAAGATTGTTGTTTCTATTTATTTTTTTTAACTAAACTTGGCTTGGTGGATTTTTCTGAAACTTTTCTCCTAAAAGTGCAACTTATACTCCAGAAAATACGGTATATTTCATGTTTTTTTTACTTCTTAAAGCTATAGTTGAACTAATAAATTTGGTTTTATAAGTAAAACATCAAACAACACTTATAAAAGGCCTAAAAACATAGATTGTGGTGTAAACATGTTGGATTTGCTCACAGACTGACAACAAAGCGACTCTGGTTTTGTGTGATGATGTCGCCGGTCTTGTTGCTAAGCAAAACAACGCAACAGCCCTTTTGCGTGTGAGATAAGGAAACCTGATAAAATCTGGAAAGTGCCGTGTGGATCTAAAAAGATCAGCCATGTGTGCATGGAGTTCACGCTCTGTTTCACACGTGTGTTCGATGTTTTTTGGGGGTGTATTCCCAGCTCCTCTAGTCTTTTTGAAAGACACTTTGTCCAAGAGCTCACCTCGTGGTGTTCCCACACCTCCGGAAAAATAACTGGAGCAAGATGAAAACAAGGCTGGGGTTGAGAGCAGTTTCATTGCTCAGACGGATTCAGTGAAAAGAAATAATAACCAGCCATGAAAAGAGTCATGGTACAAACAGATGGGATGTTGGTTGTGAGAGAAAGATTGATCCATTACACATCTATATCAAATACAAGGTAAATAAATGAATAAAACATAAATGAGAATAGAATTTACAAATCAACTTTATTTATATAGCACTTTTCCAAAAAGTTCATTTTTTATCAAAGTGCTAAACATAAAATAAATTAATAAAAAATATTAAAATGTTAAAAACAAAAGGACAATGCCCTCAAACCCCCCCCCCCCCCCTCCACACATCGCACCACACGACGCATATTTCCACACCATGATATTAAAACAATAAAAATAACTTATTACTGCTGGAAAATAGAAATCTAGAAATCTGGCTTCGTACTGCAGTGAGGAAATGATATTTTAGGGACCTGTCCACACCAGTGAGCCCCCAATCAAGTTCACAGAGTACGCCACTACAGGACCCCCCCAGATCCTAGCAAAGAGTCAGACCCGGGAGGTCCCACTGTGGGGACCCAGTTTACCGAGAAAGGGCAATCACTGATGTGGAGGATCCCTCGGAGGAAAACACTGGAGTTAAAAATGTAAAAGGTGTAAAAAAGATAAAAAAACAAATGAAGAAAAGCAGATATAAATATCAGGTTAAAAAAAAAAAAAGAATATATATACATACACATACATATACACATACATGAACATAAAAATACACATAATTCAGTAAAAATAAATAAATATGAATTAAGTAAAAAGAGAGGATAAAACAAAATATTACAGTATGTTATCGAGACCTCATCATAGGTTTTTTTTTTTGTATTTTTAGTCCGTAAAACAAGGATGGAAAATTTAGATTAATATTTAATAAAAATATTGGAAATAATAACTTTTCTGGTGGTCAATCAGACTTCTTACTTTGATAAAACTGAATGATAATCATCACTTTTGAAATGGACTTGCACAGCAATTCGTTTAAATCATTTAAAAAAATGAAAGAAAAAAGATGAAACTGTATTATTCTGAATGTTAATTCTGCTTAAACAAAGATGCTCCTCTGCTAACTGTTGACTCATTATAATCTTTTGTGAATGAATCAACTGATTAGAACAGGAAGCCTGTCACTTTCAATGAGTAGAACTGACGTTAATGATCTTCTGCTGTGTGAGCAGACAGTAATACGCCGCATTAGATTTAATGACGAGTCGTTTTTATATTTGTCTCTCTATTATGTCATTTGTGTAACTCCTATAAATAACTTTGACCTCGAAACTCTCATGAAGGACAGGAAGATGTTCAGTTACAGAACGAGGAGAGGAAGAGGAGCTGTGGATGAAAAATTCTTCACTTTAACAACTTGGTGCAGCATTTGTTGAACCTGTGGGAACGGAACGTGTGAAATAACAAACTGAATGTCTTTTTACTCCTAACATCTCTTTACTGTCAATAATGTTCTGTTTAAAATGACTGAAGATGTGAACTAAACATCTGCACATCCTCTAAATGTCAAACTAAATCACACAGGGGCCCAAAATCCAAAACACGCCTCAGGTCGAACAGGACAAACATTTATTGAACACTCTAAAACTACATTTTTAAAACTAACTTTTTAACATAATTATGAACTAGATATATAGCATTATCTGTCTTAATGCTGTAAACCGAATTTGGCCGCTAAAGATGCTAAAACTGATAGCTGAAAACGCTGAAGCTAATAGCTAGCTAAAATATGAGCTAAATGCCAAATTAGCCTAGCAAACTTAAAAAAATAAACATAGGTTAGCCAAAACACCTAGCATGTAGCTGAAAAAATAGCTAAGCTTCAAAATATCCTAAAAAACTGAAATTAGCCAAAACAGCTAGCATGAAGCGGAAATATTAAACTCTAAAATAGCCAAGAAAATCTTAATAAATGCTAAAATTGTCAGAAAAGCTATACAATTTTTAAAACTGTAACTTTTTTACATTGTTAGGAATAATGAAAAGGAAAAAATATTATTCCAGAGTAAATCGTGATAAAACTCTTCTTTTTACACCCATCTTAAAACTTTCTATGATAAAAAAAAAAAAAAGAGTTGAAAGTGAAAACATTTTGAAACTGAAAAAAAAGTTTTGAAACCTAAAAAGCATAACGTTTGAAGCTCAAAATAATTAAGTGTATTTTAGAACAGCAACAAGTTTTGGACAATTAATTTAATTTTTTTTTTTTTTTTTTTTTTTAGCCAAACTTCAATATTTTTCTCAATTTGTTTCCTTTGGGTTTAAGATAATATTGGTGCCACTTTATCTAAATAGTGATGCACCTAAAGCGGTTAAATGAACCGTTTTTTTGTTTTTTTTAAATTACTTCCTACAGATATTAAACTACTGCACCATCTGCATTGAGATGATCTTATGTAACACAGGGTCTTTTGTTTTGAAAGCTCATTTGAACTTCTGTCAAATCTTATAAACTTTTTAATATTTTTGAAGAAAAAAACACACGTAATTTTCTCTTTTTGTTTATTTTACTCTCAAAAAATAATTCACGTATATTTATCATAAACACAAAAATACAAATCAACCTGAAATCAACCTGAAGCGGCTTAAAAGTTGCTTTCATAAATATATTTTAAAACTGTGAAAATATTGTTTAACAAACATTTTAATTGAAACCATCATGACTTGGCTTTATATGTTCTTCTTTTTGTATTCTTCTATTAGTGGAACAGAAATTAAAACAACCAGCAAGCTGATTTAAAAAAATGAACAGGTCACGTTTTCCTACTCTCGCGAGATCTCCTTCATTTAATTGTTTTACACATTATTTTACACATTCTTGAGACCGTTTTAGTTTTCTGCCACCATATTGAGGTTATCGAGTGGACGTTGGTGACACGTAGTGTCAACTGTCGATAAAGTGATGTTTTGTTTTTATTTTTGTCCGTTTTTAATTTACTTCGGGAGCGCAGACAGACACTGACACAAGGTAACTACCGCCATATTCTTCTCCATTTTTTTTTGTTTTGTTCATCTCTTCCGTTTATGTTCAGTAAAGAGTTTCTTAGCTACACTAAACATCGGTATATTCGATAAGCTGACTAATTTAAGTGGTATTTGAGGGTATTTTGAAAGCGTGAATTCTTGATAAAGCTGTAATCAGACGGCTAACCCGCGGTTAGCTAACAGTTACGTTAGCTAACAGTTACGTTAGCTAGCCGAAAGGCGCTAAAACGAGGCCGGAAGCGTTTTCGGCGCCTTTTGCGTCGAAACTGGTTTGTATGAATTTCATTTTTTATTTTATTATTATTAGTTTTTTAATAAACGGGGATTGAAAACTTGCCAAAAAACAAACACGGATGGTCTTTCTAAATTAAATAAATAAATAAATAAAAAAAGTTGTTTTGAACTGTGCTCGCGCCTCATTCACGTGAAGCTGATAGGATATTTACATGTTTGTTTGTTTGTTTGTTTGTTTTTTTTAAATCAAACTCATTTATACGGGCTTCTTTTGTAGAAGAGAAGGTCCGCAAACTGAGGCCCCAGAGCCTCAATTCTGGCTCTTTCACTCTGGAGAAGATTACTAATAATTGAAGAAATTGATTGATTGATTGATTTGGTTTATTTCAAGCTTTGATTATAAAAAATACAAGACAAAACACAAAATTTTCAAAGTCATTATAGATATAATGAAATGCATTAATTAGAAAACAAAGAAAAATGACATTTGTGTGACACAAATGTCACATTTGATTCATGAAATATAATTATTAACTAAAGTCAAGTAGAGTTTGGTTGAATTCTTGAAAAGGAGTGGGAAAAAGCAAATTTATCCCAATATGTGCGGCCAGAACTTTAGAAGAAATACTCAGAAACGCAACTTTAATCTTAACTTTCTTTATATATGTCCTCCATCATGTGAAAAATGCTACAATGACTTTTTAAAAACACAATTTTTACTGGAGTGGGTCTTTCCTTAGAGACCCCTGATTTAGGAGAACATTTCCTCTGACTTCCATTAGTGTTTAAGGTTTTTATAACAGTCTAAACCCCATGAATTAACTGAGTTATTGTTAAAGCAGACGTAGGGAATGAACCATCTGGATTTATTTAAATCATTTTTAGTAGTATTTATATTTTTTCTGACTCCCTTTTTAAAATAAATTATAGATGAACTCCTATTTAACCACAGCAGATTGTTTCATTCTGTTATCTACTTTTGTTTATAACATTTGGACAATTTATTCTAAAGATAATGGATCCAAATATTAGCTGGACATAATTCATAAAAAAGATCACTAATCTTACTTTATTTTCAAACACTAAATAAAATAGTTAAATAAACACGATAAAGTGCATGAAAAAGAGGAGAAAAATATCGTAAATTCCCATCACCTGATCTTTTGATATTTTATAAATACATAAATATTTAGATGTTGAACTTATATTTATTTACCTAGACACAAAATAATTAAAGAGAAAAGCATTAAGTAAAACAAAGTCATGATCGCTCAAACATTGTCATTCTTATTTTCTAATTTATACGTTTCCAGAATTTTTAGTTTGCACTTTTATTTCAAATTTTGTCAGATTTTCATTTATTTTGAGAGTTTTCTCCACTCACAGCCCACAGACAGAGATGCAGACTTTCTACCTAAATTCAAGGTTGTTTATTGTTCTTTTTTGAATAAATGTTTTCCTTCTCTTTCCTTAAACAGTTTCTAAATGTTGTGCAGAAATAGTTTACTTTTAGCTTCATAAATCCATTCTATTGTATGAAATTTCTTATAACCTCTTGTAATTTAAATTAATAGAATAAAATGTTGGTGTCTTCATATTATTTCTGAACTATTGTCATAGCTTGTTTTTGTACAAGTCGGCTGTCGCTAAACTTTAATTTTAAAGCTATAATCTCTATTTATTTGTATGGTTTGTTCTCTTAGTTTTATGTGTTTAACTGCAGAGCTTGACCACTTAATAACTGTATTGTAGTTTGTGGGATTATGTCAACAAAACAAGAATAACAACCAGATAAAGATGGATGAATGATAAGTGTGTTTCTGCAGTAGTGCTGCCACAAACGATTATTTTAATAGTCGACTAATCATCGATTATTTTTCCCGATTAGTCGACTAATCGTGTCGTGCTCAAAGTGAATGTTAAACACACATCTTAACCATCGTTAGCTTTAAACTAAATAAAAACTACATTTATTCACACTGCGAATAATGCTTGTGTGAATGCTCTATGCAGAATTTGGCAGCTGAAATTGATAGCTGAAAACCCTGAAGCTAATAGCCTGCTAAAATATTAGTTAAATACTAAATTAGCCTTAAAAAAAAAGCTTAAGTTAGCTAAAACAGCTAGCATATTAGCTAAACTCCAAATTAGATCAAAAAATTGAAAAAATCCTGAATTTGCTAAAACAGCTAGCATGTAGCTGAAATATAATCCAAACTCCAAGACAGGCTAAAAACTAAAAAAGCTAACATTAGCCAAAATAGCTACATGTAGCTGAAATATTAGCTAAACTTCAAAACAGCCTAAAAAAACCTTAATAAATGTCAAAATAGTCCAAAAAGCTAACATAACGCCATTATAACTTTCAACTTTACTACACTTTGACTCCATATAAAAAAAGTAACGACTAATCGACTATTAAAATAGTCGTCGACTATTTTAATAGTCGACTAATCGTGGCAGCCCTATTCTGCAGTCATAACATGTTCAGTTTGGGATGTGTGTTATATCCACAAACCGTCGTACGCTGATGGAATAACTCTTTCCTCTGTGTGTTGGAGCTCAGATATGGACAGAGACCGGAAGAAGGTTTCCTTCAAGTGGTTACTCAGTGCTGCCGCTACCCCCCCTTCACAACTCCAGAGAAAAAGTCCGGCCGCAAAGACTCCGTCTCCATGGAAAACACAGAAGAAGGAAGAGTCGAGTATTTTGCGTCAAAGCGACTCTCCCGGATCTGAGAGTTTCGGAGCGCTGAGTCTGGACACTCCTAAAAGGAAAGCAGAAGTCCTCCACGAAAGTGAAGTGTCTTCAATCAAGCAGAAGCTCTTCAGGGATGATTCCCAAATATTCCCAGCCTCAGAGGTCATTTTCCCACTACTTTAGGATTATTTCAATTTAACTTCATGATTCTGGTGTGAGTCATTCTTCATGTTGTTCTTCAGGATATGAATTCATCATCCGAAGAGATCCAGCAAGTCCCGACAACCCCGGGTCATTCTTCCATTTTGAAGAAGATGGAAAGGACACCTGAGGAGGGGTCCAAGGCCATCTGCAGGAAGGCACTGATCGCAGCTCTGGGCACCAGATCAGAGCCCAGCGCCGAGAACACCCCCAGGAGCGAGACCGAAGCCGAGCCTTCCCCTCTTCCCTCCTCCCCCGCTGAGGCCGAAATGCTCAGAGAGGTGGAGGATGGTGGCTGCAGATCCCACGAGGAGTTTGAGGACCAGCGCTTCCCCCTCCGAGAGTCTGACGACAGAGAAACCCAAAACTACAACTCAGAGCCAAAGGCGGAGACCGGAGTGAGTCCAATTTCTAGTTTTGATAGTCATTAAAGTACTTATTTTAATTCTTTTCCATTATTGTAGTTTTTCCCTATAAAGCGACCTTATTAGGGCTGTCGATCATTGCTCAGGTGACGATCCGATTCACGAATTGAACCACGATTCTTACTTTATAATATAATGTTTATTGCTATTTTTATGTCTAATTACTGGATGGATGAAAATTGAATTTATTTGTATTTAATCATTATTTATACCTTTATTTAAATCGGGAGATCAGAATCAACAAAACTGATTAAAAAACACAAAGATTTAGATAGAAAGAAATGCTGTTTGTCTTTTTAAACTTTTTTTTCTTTTGTCAATCTTCTGTTTAAGTTCGCAGTAACATAAAAAGGATAAAAATCACTGATGTTTAGGATCATTTAAAGGCAAAACCTGAAAATTCTCTCCACAGTTTTCTATCCTCAAAGTTCTTCAACATTTTATGTTCTAAGCTTTACTTATTGGTGCAGAGCCCGTATGAAAAGAGTCGTTTTTTCCGCAGCAGAATCATCTGATCCACGTTGATTCCATCGTCCTTTCAGCAGCGTGAGGCTGCGTTTCTTCAGAATAAGATGGAGTTTCGTTAATTGCTTCAACTGTTAAAGAGTTATCATAACCAAAAGAATGTAAACACTGGAAGTAAAGCACCGATGTTAAAGCTAATTATTTTTTTCAGAAGTTATGTCGTGAACAGAACTTCAGTCTCAGTTTCTAAACGGAAAAAAGCTGTCGCTAATTTTATTTTGAAAACCGGAAGTTCACCGTCACGAAGACGTGTTTACTTCTGGTGGCGGTACCGCTGCTCTTTCGGGTTTGTTTTAGTTCGTAAGCTTAAAATACAACATTACTCTTCATTTCAGAGCTAACATACATCGTCCACAGATCATATTTTAATAATATTTTTACTACAATTTACTATATTTATAAAGATCGCGAATCTTGGACGTCGCGAATATTCGTACTCGAAATTTCCGGAGCAGATCGCGAATACCCGAGCGCCCGGATACTCGTTACAGCCCTAGACCGTATGCAGTCTCACTGACTGTGTTCTGTGTCCTAATTGTAGGGCTGCCACGATTAGTCGACTAATCGATGACTAATCGACTATTAAAATAATCGACGACTAATTTAATAGTCGATTAGTCGTTACTTTATATTGTATGAAGTCAGATTGTAGTAAAGTTGAAAGTTATAATAGCATTCTGCTAGCTTTTTGGAATATTTTGGCATTTATTAAGGTTTTTTAGGCTATTTTGGAGTTAAGCTAATATTTCAGCAGCATGCTAGCTATTTCGGCTAACTTTAGCTTTTTTACGTATTTTAGGCAACTTTTGAGTTTAACTTATATTTCAACTATATGCTAGCTGTTTTGGCTAATATAGTATTTTTCCATTTTTTTAAGGATAATTTGGAGTTTAGCTAATATTTCAGCAGCATGCTAGCTATTTTGGTTAACTTTAGCTTTTTTAAGTTTTTTAAGGCAATTTTTGAGTTTAGCTTATATTTCAGCTATATGCTAGCTGTTTTGGCTAATATAGTATTTTTCCATTTTTTTAAGGCTAATTTGGAATTTAGCTAATATTTCAGCAGCATGCTAGCTATTTAGGCTAACTTTGGCTCTTTTTATTTTTTGGCTAATTTGGCATTTAACTAATATTTTAGCTGGTTATCAACATCAGCATCTTTACATCCACTTTGGCCATGAACCGATTAGTCGACTAATCGGAAAAAATAATCGGTGATTAGTCGACTATTAAAATAATCGTTTGTGGCAGCCCTACCTAATTGGCAGTCCTCGTTTGTTCCGTGTCGACTCTTCATAAATCTTTGATCACGATCAGATCGTCGTTTCCATCCTGTAATCCGGGATTTATTTTTCTATGGAGGTTTGATCTTCTGATCTGTTGTAAAAATGTTCCCAGTGTTTTTATTTATGATTATGGAGTTTGGCCAGATTAGCCCGAACTTCCAAATTTAGCCCAAATCTAAGAACCTGTTGTTTTCTAGGACATAGTTTCTAGTTCTGTGGATAAGTGACCATCTGAATCGATTGACAAATCAAACGATTCTTACTCTTAATTTCATGTTTGCTGCTATGTGTATGTCTTTTTAATGGATGCATGAAAATTGAAATTATTTGTATTTAGGGATGTAATGATTCAGTCAAGTCACAATTTTGAATCGATGAATTAAAGGTATTTTAAGGCCAAATATGTTTTCTATTTGCCCCTTACATCAAACTGTGTTTTCCTACTAACAGAAAGGATTCAAATAAACAATCATACATAATATTGAAATGATCATAAATCCTTTCATACTCAGTTCATGTTGTGCTCCATAAGACGGACAAAAGTTATGATGTTAATATATATATATTTTTAGAAGCACCTAAAAGTGTTAATTATGAAATAAAATTCAAATTCTCATATTCCAACTATTTTACTTGTGACAAATGCTCTAGGAAAATACAGCATCATCAGCATATACAATGTTGTTTTGCTGTTGTTTAACTGAAATAGAACCGTGAAACACAAAAGTAACTTTTTATCCTCTCTATTCACAACAACACACGTATTGATTTAAACACACTTTAGAATAAAACGAAATTTTCCAGGGAAACATTTTAAACTTAAAAAATGTAAAATAACATAAGCAGATGAAGTTTTAGATCTTCATGATGAAGATAAAGTCTTTTTGAAGCTGATCTGGTTTTTTCTATTAGTAATGATCTTCTCTGTTTTAGAGGTTCTCTCTGGTGTCTGTATAAGTTTGTTGTGGAGGAGTTTTTACATGGAATTAGACTCTAAATTCTTCCTTTGTATTATCTATTTCCGGAGTCAGTTCATGACAGACCGCTCCGCGACCCCACGGGGTGACCACTCGCGCGTGGACAGAAGCTACTGGAATTACTTTAAATGACCATAAGTTACCATAAAACTCTAGTGTTAAAGTTACTTTGTTTTATTCAGAACTTATGTCAGTGAACAGAACTTTAGTCTGAGTTCTTGAATGGAAGAAAAAGCTCTCATTACTTTTATTTTGAAAATAGGAAGCTTCACAGACACTTTATTTTGAAGATTTGTTTACTCCAGGTGACGGTAGCGCTGCTCGTTTATCTTTGTTATAGTTTGTAAACTTCAAATTACGGCTGGGCGATATGGGATTTTTTATATAACGATATAGCTTTTTACATATTGCACGATAACGATATTGATCACGATATAAACCAAATAACTATATTTGAACACTTTGTGGCTCAAAAATGAAATGTAAATTCATCAGCAGGTTGTTAAATTTAAATATTAATTTCCTATCACATTAAGCATAACAGATCCAATGGAAATTATGCAACTAGTTTTTTAATAACCAAGAATATAGATATATATAAATGAACTAAGCTGAAAATTAAAGCAAGTTTCAAAAGTTTATGAAATAGATACTAAACTGTTTCTTCAGTTCCATTAAAAAACAAAGCGTTAAGTCTACAAATACATTCTAATGTTCCCTCTTCCTCATTTGTTTTTGTTGATCAGGACTTTGTGTTTATCCCTCAAGACAACAAACAAGGACAAGATTCTGCTGTTTCTCTGGAGTTTTCTCCAGAACCGTCATTTGGTTTCACTTCTGACCTGAGAAGTCCACGAGATCAGACTCCTGTGGCGAGCGCTCCTAAAGAAGACGTCAGTGGGACAGTCCACACCTCTGAGGATGCAGGGACACCTTCCTCTCAGACGAACAGTTTTTCCAGTCCTTCCAGAGCCGGTTCCCAGAGTTTTCCGTCATCGTTCAAATCCCTTTGGCCCGATCCTTTTGCGCTGCCTCTAAAATCTAAAGCGGGAGCTTCCAGCCCCTCTTTGAGCTTCGCACTTCGACCCCGGTACAGTGACTGTGGCCCCTCCGTGCGCTCTCCTCCTTCTCCCGTACCCCACAGTCTCTCTATTCCGAGGAGGTTGTCCTTGGGGTCCAACCGTTTGTGGACCGGCTCCAGTCCAGGCAGACAGGAGACATTCATAGACACTCACTGCCATCTGGACATGCTGTACGGGAAACTCGGCTTCAGAGGGACTTTCAGCAGCTTCCGGAAAAAGTACAGAAGCAGCTTCGCCCCGGAGTTCCGAGGCTGTATCGCAGACTTCTGCAACCCGGACATCATGGTGAAGGAGGCCCTGTGGGAGCATTTGCTGGCTGAAGACATGGTTTGGGGGGCATTTGGGTGCCACCCGCATTTTGCCCGACGCTACTCCGCTTTTCAGGAAAACAGTATACTGATGGCGATGAGGCATCCGAAAGCCGTGGCGTTTGGAGAGATGGGGCTGGACTATTCCTACAAAAACTCAACTGACGTCTCACAGCAAAAAAAGGTGAGATCTTTGTCATCAATGCATTTGTTGTACACAAATACTCTCAATTAAAATAATCATCAAACTAAGTAAAAAAAAAAAAAAATTTAAGTAATTCATGTTTTGCTGTATTTTTCCTTATGCTAAAAAAGTTAAAGGGCCCATACATGATCTTCTTTAGTCTTTAAGAGTAAAATGTACCCATATATATCATTATATATTATCCTCAAAATTTAGCACAGACAGAATGGTTATGGCTAATGGGTTCATTTTGGGGTAAAATTTGATCAAAAATGCAGACGACACCAGATGAAAGTTTCAGGATTTATTGAATTGATGAGAATATTGTTTTGATTAGCACTGGATGTAAATGGTTCTTTTCTCTTTGAAGCATTAATTTCCAGAAAATGGTTGGTTCCCTTTGTCCACCAGGAAATGGTTGGTTCCCTGTGTCCATCAGGAAATGGTTGGTTCCCTTTGTCCACCAGGAAATGGTTGGTTCCCTTTGTCCATCAGGAAATGGTTGGTTCCCTTTGTCCTCCAGGAAATGGTTGGTTCCCTGTGTCCATCAGGAAATGGTTGGTTCCCTTTGTCCACCAGGAAATGGTTGGTTCCCTTTGTCCATCAGGAAATGGTTGGTTCCCTGTGTCCACCAGGAAATGGTTGGTTCCCTTTGTCCACCAGTAAATTGTTGGTTCCCTTTGTCCACCAGGAAATGGTTGGTTCCCTTTGTCCAGCAGGAAATAGTTGGTTCCCTTTGTCCACTAGGAAATAGTTGGTTCCCTTTGTCCACCAGGAAATGGTTGGTTCCCTTTGTCCACCAGTAAATTGTTGGTTCCCTTTGTCCACTAGGAAATAGTTGGTTCCCTGTGTCCACCAGGAAATGGTTGGTTCCCTTTGTCCACCGGGAAATGGTTGGTTCCCTTTGTCCACCGGGAAATGGTTGGTTCCCTTTGTCCACCGGGAAATGGTTGGTTCCCTTTGTCCACCGGGACATGGTTGGTTCCCTTTGTCCACCGGGAAATGGTTGGTTCCCTTTGTCCACCGGGAAATGGTTGGTTCCCTTTGTCCACCGGGAAATGGTTGGTTCCCTTTGTCCACTAGGAAATTGTTGGTTCCCTTTGTCCACCGGGAAATGGTTGGTTCCCTTTGTCCACCGGGAAATGGTTGGTTCCCTTTGTCCACCGGGAAATGGTTGGTTCCCTTTGTCCACCGGGAAATGGTTGGTTCCCTTTGTCCACAGGAAATGGTTGGTTCCCTTTTCCACAGGAAATGGTTGGTTCCCTTTGTTCCACCGGGAAATGGTTGGTTCCCTTTGTCCACCGGGAAATGGTTGGTTCCCTTTGTCCACCAGGAAATGGTTGGTTCCCTTTGTCCACCAGGAAATGGTTCCCTTTGTCCACCAGGAAATGGTTGGTTCCCTGTGTCCACTAGGAAATGGTTGGTTCCCTTTGTCCACCAGGAAATGGTTGGTTCCCTTTGTCCAGCAGGAAATAGTTGGTTCCCTTTGTCCACTAGGAAATAGTTGGTTCCCTTTGTCCACCAGTAAATTGTTGGTTCCCTTTGTCCACTAGGAAATAGTTGGTTCCCTGTGTCCACCGGGAAATGGTTGGTTCCCTTTGTCCACCGGGAAATGGTTGGTTCCCTTTGTCCACCGGGAAATGGTTGCTTTTCCCTTTGGTTCCCATCCACGGGAAATGGTTGGTTCCCTCTGTGGTTCCCTTTGTCCACCGGGAAATGGTTGGCTTTGTCTCTTTTGCTTTGTCCACCAGGAAATGGTTGGTTCCCTGTGTCCACTAGGAAATGGTTGGTTCCATTTGTCCACCAAGAAATTGTTGGTTCCCTTTGTCCACCAGGAAATGGTTGGTTCCCTGTGTCCACTAGGAAATGGTTGGTTCCCTGTGTCCACCGGGAAATGGTTGGTTCCATTGTCCACTAGGAAATTGTGTTTCCCTTGTCCACCGGGAATGGTTGGTTCCCTTGTCCACCGGAAATGGTTGTTCCCTTTGTTCCACCACGGAAATGGTTGTTCCCTTTGTCCACCGGGAAATGGTTGGTTCCCTTTGTCCACGGGAAATGGTTGGTTCCCTTTGTCCACCGGACATGTTGGTTCCCTTTGTCCACCGGAAAATGGTTGGTTCTCTTTGTCCACCGGGAAATGGTTGGTTCCCTGTGTCCACCGGGAAATGGTTGGTTCCCTTTGTCCACCGGGAAATGGTTGGTTCCCTTTGTCCACCGGGAAATGGTTGGTTCCCTTTGTCCACCGGGAAATGGTTGGTTCTCTTTGTCCACCGGGAAATGGTTGCTTCTCTTTCTCCACCAGGAAATGGTTGGTTCCCTGTGTCCACTAGGAAATGGTTGGTTCCATTTGTCCACCAAGAAATTGTTGGTTCCCTTTGTCCACCAGGAAATGGTTGGTTCCCTGTGTCCACTAGGAAATGGTTGGTTCCATTTGTCCACCGGGAAATGGTTGGTTCCCTTTGTCCACCGGGAAATGGTTGGTTCTCTTTGTCCACCGGGAAATGGTTGGTTCCCTTTGTCCACCAGGAAATGGTTGGTTCTCTTTGTCCACCAGGAAATGGTTGGTTCCCTGTGTCCACCAGGAAATGGTTGATTCACTTTGTCTACCAGGAAATAGTTTCTCACTCTCTCCACCAGGAAATAGTCTGCTCCCTTTCTCCTGCCATCTTCCCTGTTTGCTTGCGCCATTTTCGGATGGTTCAGGATCCATGCCAACATGTCGTTGGAGAAATCGTTTCTTTGCCATCGCTAAACTGAATCACCAGACAGACTCTCGCAGTGGTGGACGTTGGACCTCTCCGATTGGAGGGAGAAATTAAAAAAATATAATAATTGGACACGACTTGTACTTAAACTGCCACTTCAAATTAATGGGAGGGGCTAAGAGGAAGGGAAGGATTCGGATTGGGCCTTTGTGTTAGCCTGGGGGCGGAGCAGACTCTCAACCTGTGACATCAGCCTGTCAAACAAATGGATCATTCTGGATCTCTGACGACCAGAGCTCAGCAGAAACTGGATCTGCTGCTGTGATCTGAAGGCGTCTGCGTTTGTGTCTGAAGGTGTTTGAGCGTCAGCTGCGTTTGGCCGTGACCATGCAGAAGCCCCTCCTCATCCACTGCCGGGATGCCGACACGGACCTGCTGGAAATCATGAAGAAGTGTGTTCCTCGGGACTACAAGATCCACAGGTGCCTTTAAAGGAAATCATTAACTGTTTCAATCATTGTTCGTTTTACTGGACTCTAGTTTTAGAAGATGAAATTGTATTTAGCGTCAAATGTTTGATTCCAAAGGGGAAACAAATCCTCTCTGTGGCATAATTCAAGAGTGATTTGATAACATCATTTGACGTATCGACTTAGATACTTTTCAAGTACCAACTGAATTGCTTTGATGCTAAAATAGAATATTGAAAGAATAAATATTATTTAACACAAAGGTTTGAAATCCACAGTGGTTCTGTGAAGGCAGGAGACTTTCTTCAGGAGATGTTCAGCAGCAGCAGCAGCGAGTCTTTCAGTTCCACTTAGACTTTAGTCAAACTCTGTCGTTGTGTTGACAACATCATGTCCTTTTGCGCTTGTTTTTGTCTCGTATTTGTTTGTGAAGTGAGTTTTTGAAGAGTTGACACTTTGGAAAATAAAAACAAAATTTGTATGTAATATGTTGTATAACATTTAAAAAAAATGAACTCAGTTTCTAACTAGAAAAGTGCATTACCTCCGATAATGCAAGTGTGAATGCATTTTGCAGAATGTGGTAGCTGAAGATGCTAAAAATATGATAGCATAACTCCAATAGCCCAAAAAAACCTCAAAAGTTGCCAAATTAGCCAAAAAAGCTAACACGTTGCTAATATGTTAGTTTAACTCCAAATTAGCCCAAAAAACCTCAAAAGTTGCCAAATTAGCCATAAAAGCTAACACAAAATGCATAGTTTTTAAAGGATTTGAAAAATTCCCATTCCTTTTCAATAAGGCTAGTAATTAGCATAATTTGCGTAAAAACCGTAAATTTTGCGAAAACCAAAAATACTAGCCATAATGTCCTCCACGTGCTGAACGTTTTGATACCAAGATTGCACAAGTGTAAAAAGTGCACAAAGTTTTATAACGATTTTAAAAATGCCCATTAATTGTCAATGAGGCTAGTAAACTAGCATAGATTGCGTTAAAATCGTTAAGTGTACGACTTTCAAAAGTACAAGCATGAATGTCCTAAACAAGCTGAACGTTTTGATACCACTGTTGCATAAGTTGTAAAAGTGCATAAAGTTTCTAAAGGATTTGAAAACTTCCCATTCATTTCCAATGAGGCTAGTAATTAGCTCAATTTGCGTAAAAAACGTAAATTTTGAGAATATCAAAAATACAGGCATGAATGTACTAAAGTTGTGGAACGTTTTGACACCAATATTGCATAAGTTACAAAAGTGCACAAAGTTTTATAACGATTTGAAAAATGTCCCCATTGACTTAACAGGCTAAAAATTGCGCGAAATCGCGAAAACCGTAAAATTTGCAAAAAAAAAAAAAATACAAGCAGTAATGTCCTTAATGAGACAAACGTTTTGATACCAAGATTGCATAAATTGCATGAAGTGTGCTTGAGTTTTTACGTGTCAAAAAACGTACGGAAGAAAACGTAAATAGGTGAAAAACAATAGTGTGAATGCATTGAATGCATTCACACTATTATTCAGGAACCTGCATATATTTAGGTAAATTGAATAAAATTAACATATTTGACACAATACACAGCTCTGCTTATTGTAGTTCATAATGTGTGAATTACTTAACAACTTTCAGTTTAAATCAAAGATTTAAAGTTTTACATATCAGACCACAGATTATTTGATTTGCCAGGTCACATGATCAATAGTGTTATTGTCATTGAATCCTGTTTAGAATATCATGAGGTTTAAATAATATGTAGTATAGAGTTCTTGTAACTAAAAACAATCTCATTTCTAATTCAGTTTTAGTTTCTTCACATGATTGATTGATTTCTTTTTTTCTCCAGACACTGCTTCACTAACAGCTTTCCAGTCATTGAACCCTTCCTGACCGAGTTCCCAAATTTATACGTGGGCTTTACAGCCTTGATTACCTACAACAGAGCCAAAGAAGTGAGGAACGCCGTTCGCCAGGTCCCTTTGAACCGCATCGTGCTGGAGACGGACGCGCCGTATTTCCTGCCGAGACAGGTATGTTTGAGCGCAGGTTCAGGTGATCCGGAAGAGTTTCTACACCGAGTTATGGTTTGGAGGAAAGAAAGCAGGAACATCTCTAGGGCTGCCACAAACGATTATTTTAATAGTCGACTAATCATCGATTAATTTTTCCAATTAGTCGACTAATCGGATCATGGACAAAGTGAATGTACAGGAAATCTGAAATATGATTAGCTTTAAAACAAAAAAATCCTAAATAAGCTAAAATCGCTAGCATATAGCTGAAATATTAGCTAAACTCCAAATTAGCCTAAAAATTGTAAAAATTCCAAATTAGTTAAAATAGCTAACATGTAGCTGAAGTAATAGCAAAACTCCAAATTAGCCTAATAAACTGTAAACATTTACAATTAGCTAGCTAACATGTAGCCGAAATATTAGCTAAACTCCAAATTAGCCTAAAAATTGTAAAAATTCCAAATTAGTTAAAATAGCTAACATGTAGCTGAAGTAATAGCAAAACTCCAAATTAGCCTAATAAACTGTAAACATTTACAATTAGCTAGCTAACATGTAGCCGAAATATTAGCTTAACTACAAATTAGCCTAAAAATTGTAAAAATTCCAAATTAGTTAAAATAGCTAACATGTAGCCGAAACATTATCTTAACTCCAAATTAGCCTAAAAAACTGTAAACATTTAGAATTAGCAAGCGAACATGTAGCTGAAATATTAGCTAAACTTGAAATTAGCCTAAAAAAACTGAAAAAATCCTAAATTAGCCAAAAGAGCTAATATGTAGCTGAAATATTATCTTAATTCCAAATTAGCCTAAATAACTGAAAAAGCCTAAATTAGACAAAATAGCTAGCATGAAGCTAAAATATTAGCTAAACTCCAAAATAGCCTGAAAACCCTTAATAAATGCCAAAATAGTCTAAAAAGCTAGCAGAATGTCATAACTTTCAACTTTACTACAGTCTGACTCCATATATTACAAAGAAACGACTAATTGACTATGAAATTAGTTGTCGACTATTTTAATGTGGCAGCCCTAAACATCTCAATGTTTCAGGGTGTCCTGGGGAGAGGAAATTCTTCCTTTCTCGTGCTTCAGCATTAAAGGACTAGTAATGGGGTTGTGGGTCTTATTCGGTGTTAACTGTATTTCGCCTTATATTTACTATTTCCAAATGTTTTGGAGTGTTTTGAGCAAGAAATATTGAAATAAAACGGCATTTTTGCGGCCAATCCATATGCAAATTTCCTCTTCCGGGGAAAAGCTCCGTTTTGGTCATGTGGTGCGTGTGACGTCACATGGGTCAACATAGCTTCTCCTTTGCGTGTCGGAGTTAGTGATGTCAGCGATAGCGGCGATATTTCAAGGTTCACAATTCTGTCTTCAGACTCAGATTGTGGAAACATTTGTTCTGAAAGTGACGCTGATTCAGAGGCGCCGGGTGTTTGTGGTTTGAGGACCGTAAAGCCCGATCAATGTGAGCCGGCAGTGTGTAAAGTAAGAGCTCACAATGACAGTGAAAGAACCAAAGCTGTCAGTTTATCAGAGCCATGCTGGAAGCTGGAAGACGTGGAGCATCTCGTGAAGCTTTATTTACAGATCGGTTTGAAAAACAAAGAAATTCTGAACGTTTTGGTGACTCGAAATCAAATCATCATCAATGAAGCTGACTGTCCGGGTCGGTAATGCAGAGTTTCATATGCAAAATAAAGAGCTTAGAGACATGTTTGCAGGACCGTCCACCACTTTATTATTTATTTATTCACATACCTGGAAGTTCTTTCACCACCTTACTGCACGTCTCTGACATGCGCAGAAACCAAAGGAGAATGTAAACAGAGCTCCGTACGCCCCGCCCCCTTCTCCACGTGAATCGTCCCGTTTCAACACACAACAACAACAGGGGATGAGAACAGTCTGTCACGTTAGCTAAATACACTGAAAATTCCAAAAACGATTCCTCTTCAGATGAAAGCATCAACAGAAATGAATGAGATCTGATCTTTCACGGAGGAAGAAATGACTGAAGTGGACAGCTGCGCGTGTCGATGGTTTCATCAACGGATCTGCAGAGATCCTGCAAGCCACCATCAATGATTGATAAACTACAAATCAAACAAAGAAACTTCCAAACATGTGCAATGTTTTAAACATTCAGTTTACCTGTTGAAATCAGAAGCTTTTCACAGTTTAGTCGCTCTGGTTCTGCTCACAGTGTTCATTGCAATAGGCTCATTTCGATTGTAAATCTCCTAAATTTACGACTTTAAAAATCATCATTTAAATTTTTTTTTTTTTTTGGTGGCTCTAACACTCCGTCGTACCATAACACCGACGTTTATAGAATTCAACTTTGCCGCAGCACACACACACATACATGTATCTGCAGACACGCTGGGTCCGCCTGCATTCTGCCGCTGGCGCCGTCTCACCCACATGACGTCAACGCGTCACGTGACCCGAATCGAGCCGTTTCTGAAGCAGGGCGAAATGCGAGTGTGATTTGTCGTTGATTTTGTCAAATTTTACAAAAGTCTGCGTTTGTCAACGGTAATTATTTGTTATTTTTGATACACATGGAATATATCTGGATACACATTTTAGCTTTGTCCCAGCCCATTACTGATCCTTTAACCTCTTCACCGCCAGAGATTTAGCTTCAGTTTTGACTTTCTTTTGACTCATTTCCAGCAGATTCTGTAGTAGAAAAAAGCAGACTTGATGTTCAACACTTACAGAAGTGAAGCACTGAACCATATGAAACGTCACTATCAGTTGATTCACATTGATCAGGTAAACAAGAAGAGTTACAGTATGTCAGAGTGTGTGAGGTTTTGGGTTAATTAAAGGGTTAATTACATTCGACAGTTAGTTTGATGCTCTGAGGATATTTTAAAGATTTAACAAAATAATGTCCAAAATCATTCATTACTTCTGGTGGATGGAGTGCTTCTGAAAGACAGTCAGATGAAAATTATGTTCACATGTTCTCAAAGCATTTTTCTGATAAATGTATATAAAGAAAATGAAAAAATTGAAACTCCTTATAGGCTAAACACACCTGATCCAGGGGCAGGGTTTCTGGAAAACCAGCAGGAGGAGGACGGCCCTCGGGGTCGGGATCATTTTTTAAGATCAATAAAAAAAACAAGATTAAAGCTAAAAGTGTATTTCTGAAACATTTTAGAACATATACTTTTAATAAAACATATATAAAGTACTTAAAAACACAAAGAAAATGTTCTCATTGAGGCCTATTTATAAAAACAAAACATCTTTGATTTAATGAACATTCTTGTATAGAGCTGGGACATAATATCGGTTTGGCGAACTATCACGATATTTTATCTCACGGACGACATTATTATTGATCCAACAAATGAGTATGCTAGCGGTACACACGTAGAACACATGACTAAAGTGTTGATTATCAAAGAAAAGTGCAGGAAAATGTAATAAAAAGAAAAAGGAATATAGAAACAAGGACTGTAAAATAATGAACAATAAACAATGATTAACAGGCTGGACATTAATATTATGCCTCAATAATAATAAATTATCTATCATAAAATGGTTTAAAGTGCAGCATTAGGATTTTTTTCCCCTCATGTTTTGTTCTTTAATGTGAGATGGTCATATAATATGATCTGTATGTTAGCTCTTAACTGGAGCTTAAAAAAAAAATCCCTTAAAATATGTTATTAATGTAAAGACACATTTATATTAATTTTCATTTTAATGTTGGAAAGGGCGTTGGATTAACTTATTGTGTTTTAAATTGTTAAAAAAAAACGTTTTTTGCAGAAAATAACAATATTTCATCATAGATGACCAAAATGATATAATGATTATTGCAATGTTTGCCATATCGAGATACATTAATATTGTGAGTTACCCTGAGATTTCCTGCCCTGTTCTTGTACATAAAAATACTCAAGATGTTCATATAAAGGCGCTGCATCTTCAGACTGGATGGATGGAATAATTTAAACTTTAAAGTCTTCACTCTGTCTTCTGCTTCTGCAATAAACTCTGCAGTACAGAAATCCACAAACAAGGAAAAATGTTTAAATAACCTCAAAACCTGATTATAAACACGTGGTTCTTTTATCTCTCCATTGTGATTCTTTGACCAAACATGAAATAATTCATGGAGACTGTTGATCCAGCCATGTCGACGAGTCAGCAGCTCCCCGTAACCAAAACTACCTAAAGAAAACGAATAAACAAATCTGGCAAACTAAGACGACCGAGATCCAACCTCAAACTAAAATAACTAAACCCAACAGTGGAAGACTGCTGAGGACAAAGAGGGGAAAAAGAACAAAAAAAGAAAAAGAAAATGGCATTTTTTAAAAAGTAAATATTACATAATGGTCCAACTGCCCTGTTGATTTTAATTCGAGCCATGTTTAGTGAAAATCTGTTAAAAAAGAGGGAGCTAAGACGATTTTTGTAGCTGATGTCTTCATGTCTCATTGAAACAGCTGCATTCTGATGCTAACAACCGACATAACAGAATCAGAGATGGGCGGGGCTTCTATAATGGAGCTCAGAGCATGATGATGTCAGACTTACACCAGGTGGCCAATCAGAAAATTCAACTGCAATACCTCGTTTCAACCTGTAGAGGGCAGCACACAGACGGTTTTTGACCACATTTTCAGGAAATAAATTTTTATCTTGTCAAAAATATGTGGCAACAATCAATAGACAGAACTTTTAAAGCCCCATTTATGGAGGTCAAAAAAGGTTGATTTAGGGTTTGGTTACTCTTTAAACGGAGTCGTGTCATGACGTGTTTGCTGTACCTACTTCATGACTATTTCTTTGCTGAGCTGTTTGTCGTTCTCCTGTGTTCCTCTCTTTAAATAGAACGTTTACCTTTTCTTCCCAACAGGTCGGGAAGAGCGTCTGCCAGTTTTCCCATCCTGGAATGGGCATCCACATCCTGGAGGAGTTGAGTTGGCTGAAGGGAGAGGACATGGCCACGGTGCTCGGCACGGTCCGGAAGAACACCACCGAGCTGTACGGCATATGACCTGCAGGACGCCACATCAAACGCCGCTCAATTCCCACAACGCACCTGTGTTTTCTTTAGCGCTGTTGTTTTTTAAAATTCTTTATCCGCAGGTGGAGGACAGGTTTTATCCTAAAAAAACAAATACATGAGTGAAGTAGAAGTTAAAGACAGAAGTTCTCCGAGATCAAAAAGATTTGTGTTTTAAATCTCCGTTCCTGTAAATTGACAGAGGAACTGTTTTGTGTTTGTCCTGGTTGTGTTCATCTGTTCTAACATCAAAACAAACATTAACTCCGTCATCATTTGATTTAGTGAAGGAATATTAAAATCTATTTTCCATAAAATGTCTGTGATGTTTTGTTGAAATGAACGTTCCGCCCCAGATCTTTGCCTGAAGTGGATCAGCCTGTCCTGCTTTCAGCTCGGAGGAGTGGTTGCTGGATGCATGGATGCTACGAATGAGGGAACGTTAAAATGTACTTTCCATTTCCTTGATAAACGTGGGCAGATTAGACGTGAAAGCCTTAGACGAGCATTAGAGTGGCGAGTTCTTTATGCAACCTCGCAGGGATTTCAGTGAAACTGCTTTTATCAGCAATTATGGCTCTGAATGATAAAATGATATTTAGTGATCAAACAACAGTTAAGTTTTCTATGAAGCTTTAAGATGGAATCCATGTAGAGAAGAGGTCTCAGACTCAATCACACAAGGGGCCAAAACTCACCTTATGCGCGTAATGAACTCTTAAAAAGGAATTTTTAAAACCCAAACTTTTGAACATAATTATGAACTATCATATACGCATTGCGATGATTTTAGTGTAAATGCCTCCTGAAGATGCTGAAAATACCAAAGTTAATGAAACCCTAAAGCTCATAGCCAGCTAAAATATTAGCTAAATGCCAAATTAGCCTAAAAAAAAACTCAGGTTAGCCAAAACTGCGCGCTTTTAGCTGAAAAAATAGCTAAACTTTAAAATATCCTGAAAAAAGGATATTTTTAGATAAAAAGTAGTTTTATAAATCTTTGCATTAATAAGCGGCAGGAGGATAAACTATTTTAAAAATCTAATAATTGAAGAAAATCTCATATTTTAGCTGCTATAGATTTAAAAAAAAACTGTTTTAGTATCTACATGGGTTTTTGAGCTTTTTTTAACTATTTTGGTATTCACTTAAGTTTTTTAGGTTATTTGGGAGTTCAGCTAATATTTTAGCTACATGCTAGCTGTTTTATGCTAAATCGGGCTATTTGTTTTTAGTTTTTAAGGATATTTTGGAGTTTAGATTATATTCCAGCTACTCTCTAGCAGTTTTTGGCCATTTTTTAAAAGTTTTTTAGGCTGTTTTGGAGTTTGGCTAATATTTACAAGCTAGTTGTTCAGGCTAATTTACGCTAATTTCAGTTTTCTAGGCTTATTTGGCATTCAGTTCATATGTAAGATGGATATCAGCCATAGAGGTTTTAGTTTTTTTTTCTAATTTAGGCTTTTTCAGTTTTGGCTATTTTTGAGTTTAGCTAATATTTTAGCTACATGCTAGCTACTATGGCTAATTTATAGGTTTTTTTCTTTTTTTTTAGGCTAATTTGGGGTTCAATATTTCAGCTTTTTGCTAGCTTTTTTTTTTTTTTTTTTAGCTTTTTACTAAATCAGACATTTTCCATGTCTTGTAGGCTAATTTGGCATCTAGAAAATATTTTAAAAAGCTTTCAGCTTTAACATTTTCATTTATTACCTTCAGAAATTTCAGCCATCAACTTAGCATTTTCAGCTATAAATTTCAGCGTCTTCAGCTATCAGTACGAGTATCTTCAATGGCTGCATTCTGCTTACAGCATCCACACTAGCATTATCTATTTATATGTCTAAAATTAAATTCTATTCTGTTGCTATTTATTTAAAAATTACACTTGTATTTACCGGTACATAGATTTAAAAAGGAAAAAGTCTTAAAAATTTGTTGATGATACATGAAGTTTAGATAAGTTTAGGTGACCTTTGACCCACTCCAGTTCAAAGATCATTAATTTTGATTAAAAATTCTGCAGATTTGGTCATTAGTTCAAAATGTGACATGAATTTTTTTTTTTTAATGTGTGAGTTGATTTTTCTTTAACATTACATAATTGATGGTACACATGGTACAACATAGTGAAAATTTGACATTTTTCCCATAAAATGAAGTGATGTAAGTGATCATCTGAGAATGTAACCATTACTGAGATTCATAAAGTGCTAAATAATGATATAGAGCTGTTTCCTAGCCTGTTGTAATTGTTGGTAATTATGGTGAGAAATCAGTGTCTTCACATAGAGGAGCTTCATTCTTCATTATTAATAATGTATAACTAAGAAAAAAATTGTCATTTTAAAATGGTAGCCCTTAATATGACTCGCTACACACAAAGTCGCTCTCATTTTCAGAAGGGTTGGTGACCCCTGATCCCAGGTAATGTATGTCTAGTTGGTTTATTATTTTTCATATTTTTAATGTAATTTTTCATGAACATTTTTAGATAATATTTTAGCTTTTCATATTAATTTCTCCAGAATTAGAGGGTGGACTTCTAACATTATTGTGAGGGTTTAACTATAAACCAGAAACTAATAAATATTAGTTGAAAAATAACATAGAGAAGGATGGGATGGGTTTGAATTATATCAATTACACCGTTTGGACTCACGGGGGCAGCAACGCGCCACTTTGCCTCTACCGAATTTGAAGCACCGAAGAAGAAGAAGAAGCGATTATGCTAATGCTAACTCGATGGGAACGTTGAGGTAACCTCTTATAAGCATATTTATCCCAAATATGGATAAAAAGAAGAAAACTCTGGCTGTGGATGCTTCATCTGTGAGTAAATTAATAAAAACATTACAAAGTTGAACGCGTTTTCTTGTGTAAATGCGGTTTTCGACGGTCAAAATAGCTAGCGTTAGCTAACGTCATACTAAACATAATCTGTCTCTTTAGCTGTTATGAGGGAATTAAAAGTAAAAAGTTCTCATTTTGATACGTTTCACAGCTTGTTGACCTGAAAGCGGAACTGTACAGGAAACAGGAGCAGTTCAAACGGGAGAAACTCGGTCAAGAAGACGCAAGAGCTGGACCCAAACCGAAGTCTACAGTCAAGGTACAGGAGATGGATTTATATCATGTGTTTGTCAAAGTTTTAAGCTTCGTAATCTTTGTTTCAATGACAGAAACCCGCGATATGGAGCAAACAGAACCCTGGAGTCTCGGCGAGAGCCGCGAAAGACTCGGAGCAGCTGGCAGAAGAGCAGATCAGCCTCGACGCTGCCAGGTCAGGTCAACACTTGAGATCAGGAGTGTCCAACATCCAAAACACACCTTTGGTCGAGGGCCGAACGGGATAAACATTTATTTAAGACTCAACTTTTTAACTTATCTGTGGACTAGATACAAAAAATTACCAGTGATAACGCTAGTTTGAACGCTTTAAGCTGAATTTGGCAGCTGAAGAAGCTATAGTGCTAATAGCTGAAGATGCTGAAATTGATGGCTAAAAACACTGAAGCTGATGGCTGAAATCACGGAAGTTGATAGGCAGCTAAAATATTAGCTAAATGCAACCCCCCCCCCCCAAAAAAAAAAAAAAAAAAAAAAAAACATAAAATAAATAAATAAAATAAAAAAAAACCTTGGTTAGCCAAAACAGCTAGCGAGTAGCTGAAAAAATAGCAAAACTCAAAAAAGCCTAAAAACCTGAAAAAAGTCAAAAATGGCATAGCTCCAAAACAGCCAGAAAAAAGTTTTTTAAAAGCCTAAATTGGTCTACACCAGGGGTGGGCAATCGTTTTGACTCGTGGGCCAGAAAGGGTTCTAAAATTTGGCATAAGGGCCGGACAAGGAGCAGATGGAAGGAGAGATTGGGTAATCAACCTCATAAACTAAAAAGATAATATGGAATTTAGAGAAAAACATGCTTTAATTTGGATTCAAATTCACATATATTAATTTAAAAACAGAAAATTTGGGAGTTTTAATTTCTAAATTTAATTTTTGATTCTCTTTGGGTGATCCATGGGTTGATGTTCTCAGAGGAAAATGTGAAACTCAAAGAAATGCTGCATTTATGTGGTGTAGGAATAATCCGAAAGATCACCATCTGACTCAGAAAGGAACACACACGAACGTCAGAGAAACAACATCATTCATGGGAAGAAACCAGAAATACAATGAAAATAAAACAATAATTAAAACAATGTATTTTAATTTGGAGGGCCACATTAAGTAGCTTAAGGGGCCGCATGTGGCCCCCGGGCCGTAGTTTGCCCACCCCTGGTCTACATGAATGAATGAATGAATGAAATGGTTTATTTCAAGCAATCAAGTTATAACACATGGAATAACTTCACATAATAAATCACAAATAGATCGCTTGAAAGGGGGTGGAAGGAAGCGAACTTATATAATCCACCCCGACTCGACCATTTTCTCTACATGAATTATCAACATCCGGTTCAGGATTTAAAATCAAATATCAATATAGTTTCAGGTAATAAAAGATCAATAATATCAGTGATGTAATAGAATTTCAAAAACATCCTTAGACAAATCATTTATAATATTCATCAACAATAATCTAAACATTCTCATAAAAAATTTAAAAAAATATCAAGTAGTAATCAACTTCATTTGTTACTGCAGGAAAATATGTCAAAATATTCTTATTAAAAAAGACAATTTGAGCAGATTGCATTTATCAAAGAACGATTATTATTATGAAAAAGTGCTAAGTAAAAAAAATCATGCTTTATTAATAATACATAGCTAGCATGTAAATATTAGGCTAACTCCAAAACAGCCTAAAAAACAAGCAAAAAAAGACTAAATGAGTCAAACAGCTAGCATGTAGCTGCGATATTAGCTAAACTCCCCAAAAGTCTAAAACATTTTTAAAAACCCTAAATTAGCCAAAACTGCTAGCATGTACTTGAAATATTAGCTAAGCTCCAAAATAGCAAAAAAAAAATCTTAGTAAATTCCAAAAAGCTAGCAGAACGCCAATTTTTAAAACTTTAAAACTGTAACTTTGTAACATAAATATGAATAATAAAATAAAAATTTATTTTGACAAAATTATATAAGTTAGAAATGAGGGCAAGACAATATCCGTCCATTAATAACAATAAAATAAAATGACCCGGAGGGCCGGATCTGACTTTGACACGTGTTCTTTACACTATTTATGTTCAGCATTTACATGACATTTGTCTAACATTTGTGTTCCTTTATCCAAGGCGCAAACTGGAGGAAAAAGCCAAACTGTACGAGCAGATGACAAAAGGAGACTTTCCAGGTTGGTTTCAGACGTGATGTTTGTGCTCAGCACAGAGTCGTTTGTAACAAACACGTCCTGCTGCAGATGAAGAGACAGAAGCTCTGTTCCTGGTTGACTTCACCCAAAAGATTATCGACAAAAAGAGAGAAGCACTCCAACAGGAGGAAGAGGAGGACAGAGAGACTTCATCACCTCCTCCAGAACCTCTCAATCCAGATGAAGAATGGTAGCTTCTTTAAGGGCTTCTCTGGTAAATTCATGCATACGCAATCTCATCAGCTTTTCCTCTCAGGGTGGATTTCGTGGATGCTCTGGGACGATCTCGGAGATGCATGAAGAAAGACCTCCCGAGTTACATGAAGATGGACCGAGACCTGAACGGGAAAGGGTAATGGCAGTGCTTCGATGATCAATTATTTAACTACATCCCTCTGCTTATAACAACTGAACGTCAGAGTATTGGAGCCTGTTTACAAGCAAGAATTAATTAGTATTTTAAGTACGACTTTAAATCTTGTATATTTTCAAGAAAAAGTCGTATATTTATGACTTTAAAAGTCATAGGCGAAATTTATGACTGTTTTCTCGTAAATTTATGAGAAAAAACTTGTAAATATACTAGGGCTGCCACAAACGATTATTTTAATAGTCGACTAATCACCGATTATTTTTTCCGATTAGTCGACTAATCGGGTCAATGGCAAACTGGATGTAAAGACGCTGAAGTTGATAACCAGCTGAAATATTAATTAAATGCCAAATTAGCCTAAAAAATAAAAAGAGCCAAAGTTAACCAAAATAGCTAGCATGCTGCTGAAATATTAGCTAAATTCCACATTAGCCTTAAAAAAACAGAAAAATCCTAAATTAACCAAAATAGCTATGTCACTGAAATATTAGTTAAACTTAAAAATAGCTTAAAAAACTAAAAAAAGAAACCTTAAGTTAGCCAAAACAGCTAGCATGTAGATTAAATATTAGCTAAACTCCATAAAAGGCCAAAGAAACTTATTAAATGCCAAAATAGTCCAAAAAGTTGTCAGAATGCTATTATAACTTTCAACTTTACTACACTCTGACTTCAAACAATATAAAGTAACGATTAATCGACTATTAAATTAGTTGTCGACTATTTTAATAGTCGATTAGTCATCGATTAGTCGACTAATCGTGGAAGCCCTAAAATATACTGGAAAAAAGTCATAAATTTACCAGAAAAGAACCAAACTTTTCTGTTTATCAGAGTCGTGCCCAAAGTTGAAACACATGGAGCTTCCTGTGAAACTTTATTACCAGATTTGTGTCAAAAACAAAGAATTTTTTAACCTTTTAGCCACTTACAGTCAAACTGTTCTCTGTGAGGCTGACTTTCTGGGGTTTAATGTCGGTAATGTGGAGTTTCATATGTTTAAAAAAAGAAGATCTCAGAAACACAAATTCACAGGACCGCCGCTTTATTCTGCTATTTCAATTCACATACCCAGAATCCCATTCGTCACTAGGGCTGCCACAAACGATTATTTTAATAGTCGACTAATCACCGATTATTTTTTCCGATTAGTCGACTAATCGGGTCAATGGCAAACTGGATGTAAAGCACACATTTTAACCATCGTTAGCTTTAAACTAACTAAAAACTAAATATATAGTTACATATGTGAGAATGCTAGTGTGAATGCTGTAAACTGAATTTCTCCGCTGAAAATTCTAGTGCTGATAGCTGAAGATGCTGAAATTGCTGAAGCTGATAGACAGCTAAAATATTAGCTAAACTCCAAATTATCCTTAAAAACTGAAAAAAGCCTAAATTAGCCACAACAGCTTTCATGTAACTGAAATATTAGCTAAACTCCAATATAGCCCAAGAACCTTAATAAATGCTAAAATACTCTAAAAATCCATCAGAATTCAATCATAACTTTCAACTTTACTACACTCTGACACCATATAATATAAAGTAACGACTAATCGACCATTAAATTAGTCGTCGAGTACTTTAATAATCGATTAGTCGACTAATCGTGGCAGCCCTATTCATCACATCACGCCATGTCACTAGAACGAACACCAGAGGAGGAAGAAAACCGTGTCGCAGATAAAACGTCCTGTTTCAACACAAAACAACAAAGAATTCAAATGGTTTGTTACATTAACACAAGAGCGTTGACAGTTCAGACAGAATCACCACGCAGAGTTTGAGGAGATCTGGTGTGTCCTGGACATCTGCGAGGATAACGACGTCTTCATCAAGCCGCCATCAACGAACAAAACGTTAATAAACTGTAAATCAAACTTCCAAACATTTAGAACGTTCACAACATTCAGCTGACCTGTTGAAATCCAAGACGCTTTTCACAGTTTAGTCGGTTTATAGACAAACTACAACTTTAAGCAAGTACATTTACAGGATTAAAAGAAGTAAATTTACAAGATTTAAAGTCTTACATTTCCAAGAAAAAGCATGTTTTTTTATTTAATGGAATACCTTATACTCAGTTGGTCACTAATTTTTTTTTTTTTGGTTAAAAATTTGAAGAATATTGTGTAATTAGAGTGGAGTAAATTCTAAAAAACATTTAAAATTCTTTAGAAAAGAAACCCCAAATGAAGTCAAAGCACTGACTGGTGATTCCGCTTCAAATTCCACTCGGATCATCTTTTGATCTGTTTTCAAAACCTTTCCAGAACTCTTTTAATTATGTTTCTAAAAAGCTTTTTACTTTTTCTCGGTCGTAGTTTCTGCAGGAGTTCATTACAGCGGGGAGCTTGTGGTCCACCCAGGATATATTCTGTATCAAAATGAGATATTTTTTCAATCTGCTCAGAAATAGTGACGTGTAGATGAGACCTGGGGCCCGTTTCAAGAAGCAGGTTTTGTTGGAACTCTGAGTTCCTGAACTCCAAATTCAGCAGAACTCAGAGTTTTCGGTTTCAGAAAGAGAGATAACTCAAACTCGTGAAAGTGGGTTAAACCAAGCCCGTTTCAAGAAGCGGGTTAAGCTGAACTCAGAATGAATCACTGTGGCAACTGAGTCTGTGAACGAAACCTGGTCTGGAGCAGGTTTTCTTCAGGAAACTTAGAGTTCTCTGCGGTCTCCGCCCCTTTTTAAAGTGAGAGATGTTCAAATCTGAGTTCTTCATTAATATTTAGAGAACATTCACATTAGAGACGTCACGTTTCCACCAGCAGAAACCAAAATGACATGTTCATTCACAGAGGATCATGTAGAGAGGAGGCTGGATTAATCCAGAGGAAATGTTATTTATGTCTGGAGAGGATTTGAGGACACGAGTCGATTGATGCAGTTTCCCTGATTCAGTTTTATTTGAGCGACATTATAAGTAGTGAGTTATTCCAGGGATTTGCTATTAAAAATAAAGAGTTTTATTTTCATCATTTGAAACTCTTAAAAATCAAAACATTAAATCTCAAAAACCGGTAGGGGCTTTAAACTCGTACACAACGTTAGTCACATGACAAGTATTAGCTTGGTTGTCAGCGACGCTGCCTCCGCTTCTGGCGTCTCAAGTTCAAATCCCGGCTCCAGCAAGTCGCGTTTTTGTAATAAAAAAAAACGCTTTTCAGCGAATATTTTTTAAGTCTTGAGAATTAAATTTAAATAAATGTTTATTTTAACATATCTCTGGCAGCTACAGTGTTTCGTTTTAGCGTGCAGTGATATCCGTGTGTGTATGTGGGGGTGGGGGGTTGAGGAAAACGGTCATTCATGCGATACGGAGATGACTGGTTAAATTATTAACAGATCAAGAACCATTCCTTACTTTACAAGTGACTAAATAACCTTCCTGATATTATTTATTCGTTATTTGAAATGATTCAAATGTAGACGTATGCATTAACTCTGCAGATGTTTTCTCTCTCTGTTTTACTGCTGCAGCTGTTTATTATCTTGTGGAAAATATTCTTGTAGTCTCATATGCTGTAGGAATTTATCAATTTCCGTCGCCGGAAGTAGCCTACAAACCTCGGATGCTTGTTCCCGTTGCCATGGTGAATCGTGCTGTCTTTGCTCCATTGATCAGGGCTTTTAATGGTCGCGACGCTCGCACCTGATTCTGGTTCCAACAACTTCAAGTTGATTGAATCAAACATTTTCAGCTGTTCTGAAACCGAAAACTCTAAGTTCGGGAATTTTGAGTCCAGTGACTCGAAGTTCAGGTTTCAACTCTAAATTTGTTGAACCTGCTTCTTGAAACGGGCCCCTGGTGAAGCGTTTCAGCACAATAACCAAACTGAATGATGCTGTGTTACTCAATACTGACTCCTGCTGGACAGAAAACGCCACTGCTGGCAACAAAGTTCAATTCAATTTTATTTATATAGCCCAAAATCACAAAGAATTTTGCCTCATTGGGCTTCATGCAGGTAATTTTACAGTTGCAAAAAATAGTCATGAAACATGAAAGAAAAAAGACTAAACAGACTAAATAAACTGGTCATCCCTGCTCTTAGACCCTCCCTCTCGGTAAGAAAAAACTCCTAAAAAACCTGAATCAGTCAAGAAACTCCAGTAAAATGATTAAATAAACAAGTGTTTTCGTACTTCATACTCAAGTCTGGATCTACTTCAGCATTAAAGAAGTTCTTTTATTTAAGTTCTGTCAAACAAATGTGACATTTAACCTTCAAAACATCCAATGATGAAACATCCAGAGAGGAAGGGGGAGCCTGAAACATGATGAATACATCATTCCACAGACGGAATTAAAACACCACATTCAACATCTTTAGGAAAAACTCAGTAAAATAAAATGTCGTGGGAGGAGAAAACAGCGAGAATCGATCAACAGCTGGAAACTGGGCGGAGCATCCGAGCCATGCTCTGTTAAACGGAACCGCTGGACGGATTTAGAACACAAGACAGAAATGTAACCGAGAGGATCCGGTCGTTTTTCAAAATAAAAGATCGTTCAGACTCATAATAAAACGAACTGAAACCTGTCAAGTTAAAGGACATTTGACCCGCAAACTCAAAACCACCTAACCGGGCGGGAAAACGCTCAGTCTGTCGACGCTGCAGGTTGATGCGCTTCCTTAAAAACACAGTTTGGTGACTCTGTGACTCACCGACACAGGAGCTGTAGGCGACGTTTCTCAAAGCGATGTGCGCTCCGACTCGACGTTTCATTCTCCGACACGTCGCTGCTGCCGGACCCTCAACTCAGAAATGCAATTTTAAGTTTTATTTCTTTACATAAGTCCACCATCATAATAAAAATGCCTCTAAAGTAGAGCTGTGGATCGTTGCTTCGGTGGCGATCCGATACACAAATTGAACCACGATTCTTACTTATTTTAAAGAATTATTATGTTTATTGCTATGAGAATATTTACTAGATTGAAATCATTTGTATTAAATCACCAACATTTAAATCTTTATTTAGAACAGTAGATCAGAATCAACAAAACTGATTAAAAAAAAAAAAAAAAAACCCAAAAGATTCAGATAGAAAGAAATTTTGTTTTTCATTTTAAACTTTTTTTTTGTCAGCCTTCTGGTTAACTTCAGCAGTAACATAAACAACATAAAAAGGATAAAAATTACTGCCGTTTTGGATCATTTAACAACAAAACTTGAAAATGTTTCTCACATTTTTTTATCCTCAAAGTTCTTAAAAATTTTTCGGTGTACAGCCCGTGTGAAAAAAGTCATTTTTTTCTGCAGCAGAATCATCTGATTCACGTTGATTCCATCCTCCTTTCAGCAGCGTGAGGCTGCGTTTCTTCAGAATAAGACGGAGTTTCGTTAATTGATTCAACTGTTGAAGAGTTTTCATAACCAAAAGAATGTAAACACTGAGATAAAGCTCAGATGTTAAAGCTAATTCATTTTTTCAACAGTTATGTCAGTGAACAGAACTTCAGTCTCAGTTTTTGAACAGAAAAAAACTCTCTAGTTTTACTTTGAAAACCGGAAGTTTCACCGACACGAAGATGTTTGTTTACTTCCTGTGAATACCTCTTTCGGCTTTGTTTTAGTCCGTAAACATAAAATCCTACATTAATCTGCATTCCAGAGGAAAAATACATCATTACCAGATAATATTTTGATCATATTTTAATCAAATCTACCATATTTATAAAGATGCAAATCAGCGATCTTTGACGTCACGAATATTCGTACTCGAATACCCGAGCACCCGGATACTCGTTACAGCTCTACTCTAAAACATGTTAAAAACACACAAAAATAAATAATTTTCATAGGAGTGGATCTCTAGTTTTTTTTTTTACTATTATTTAAAAGTATAAAAAGCTTGACATTTTACAGTTTAGGCCAGATTTGATGAACTTCATCTTCCACAAGTTTGTCCTTTAACCTGAACTTTTGGTCTGGATCATTCCCAGAATCATCTCATCTGACAAGTCTTTACTGTCGGAGGACATGCGGCGGGAGCTGCAGCGGCAGGAGTGGGAGCGGGAGGAAGAGGAGGCCCTGAGGAGGCCGGTCGGACCGATCCACTACGAGGACATCCGAGCTCAAGGTGTCCGTCCGTCCGTCCGTCCGTCCGTTCACGTCGTCTGAATGAAGGAAAATAAACGGAGAAATCTCGTTTTTCTGCTTCTGCTCATGCCAGAGGCTCGAGAGCTCGGCGTGGGATACTTCGCCTTCTCTCAGGACCAAGAGCAGCGCAGGAAGCAGAGGGAAACTCTGGACATGCTCCGGGATCAGGTGGGATGTTTGACCTCAGGAGTTCAGAAAAACCGAACATCTTTAGAAAGAATACAAAAAGAAAAACGACACAGTGAAGGAGAAAAGAGGAGAAAAGTCCTGGATCCAATAAACTGACTGGTTTACCCATCATCCTCTCCTCAGACCACTGATCAACGCACCAAAAGAGAACGGCTGAAGGAGAAGAGGCAGGCCGTCCTGCAGGCCAGACTCGCCAAGGTGAGGCAGAGGAAGATGAAGAAGGCAAAGCTAGACGGCACCGAGGAAGAGGAGAAAGAGGAAGAAACTCAAGGTGAGTCGTTTCAGTTTGACGTGAAATCAGGGCTGGGTGATATGGGAGTTTTTATATCACGATATAGCTTTTTACATGTTGCGCGATAACGATATTGATCACGATATAAACCAAATAATGATATTTGAACACTTTGTAGCTCAAAAATGAAATGTAAATTCATCCGCAGGTTGTTAAATTTAAATATTTATTTCCTATCACACTAAGCATAACAGATCCAATGGAAATTATGCAACTAGTTTTTTAATAACCAAGACTATAGATATATATAAATGAACTAAGCTGAAAATGAAAGTTTCAAAAGTTTATGAAATAGATACTAAACTGTTTCTTCAGTTCCATTAAAAAACAAAGCATTAAGTCTACAAATAAATTCTAATGTTTTCAGGGTTCACATAACAAAAATGTATTAATGTACTATAAATTATTTTTGTTGTATTTAGTAAGGGTGTAACAGATCATAAAACACACGGTTCGGATCATTTTTCAGATCAGTAACAAGTAAAAAAAGAAGAAAAAAGATGAAAGCCTAAAATTACTTTTTTGAAAAGTTAAAAATATATGTTTAAAAAAAAGCACTTAAAAGCATTAACTCACACATTTTGAACTTTGAACATAAACAAAACATGTATTTTCTGATTACATGTACATGTCTGTAGAGAGAAAGGAATGTTAATATGTTATCCCATCAAATTTAACTGCAATTTTGAAATTAAACTTTTAGTATTTTTGGTATTAATTGTTGTATTGAGACTAACAGTAGCAACATTTAAATATGTCAAATAAGTATTATTAACCATAGTACATGTCCATACCCGCGTTTTTTCTGGTGATTTTTGACCCTAACGGCTTGCCATAGCTCTACTGCCGGCTCTTGCCAGCTGGGTGCAGGAGTGCGACAGCGGCCGCCCCTCACTAGAAGGTCTCCTGAACTCAGACACAGAGATGTGTACAAATGTTTTTATTCATCTCTTCAAAATAAATCAATCTCTCGGTATCCGCGTTCTTCATGAAGAGTTCCAGAAAAGTTTTGACAGAAGCTTCTCCCACACTCAGCAACAGACTTTCTGATGACCGACAAGCATCAAATCTGACGCTTTTTAAAACTAATACAGTGTACATTAAATTAATTGGACCCCAAATGCATTCGGTGTGGACAGACAATGATTGTAATACAGCCCGCGGGGTGCGAGGTACGCAGCGGCAGCGGGGGTTGCTGGTAGAAGTCGGCTCGTGCGCGTTTGTTTACCTTTCATGCAGACGAAGGACGCGGAGTGGAGTCCAAAAAATGACCGAAATGAGAGCTAATAAACACAATAATTAGATACAAACACTTACTCGCCCTGTGGAGACTAACTCTCTAACTTTTACTCGTCAAATAGGAGAAACTGTTCGCTAGCAAGTGTTATTTGCAAACCCTTCAAAATAAAAGTCTATGGCGATAGACTCATTCTTCTATTGAAAAAAGGTTCTATCGCGATATCAATAATTATCGTTTTATCGCCCAGCCCTAGTTTTAATTTGTATCTATTTAATTCTATCTTACTTGTCTCACTGTTATTTATGTTGCTGTGGAAAGCTCTTTGAGATGCTTGGAAGTAGATTTAAATTAGAATTAGAATCTAAATAAAACCTCAGTGGATGGAGGCCGGATGTGTGAAACTCCCGTTTGTTTGTTTATAACGTTGTTTTAGTGACGCCAGAGGACGAGGAGGAAACATTCGGACCCTACCCTCAGCCTGACGACCCCCCAGAGGTCAGCACTCTGAAGAGAGTGGAGGTGGAGATCCAGGAGAGGAGGGACACCAAACCTGGAGTCCCTCACGTCAGAGAGTGGGACAGAGGGAAAGGTAAAAACCGGAAAGGGTTTTGGATGTTTGGTCTGAAGATTCACATCTTCCTGCTTCCTCTCAGAGTTCATGTTCAGCGAGTGGAAAAGTCGCCGTCGGGAAGAGCGGGACACGGAATTTGCTCCTCCTTCGGCCTACTTCACCGACAGAAGAGCAAATCCAGCAAAGTTCAAGGAGAAAACCTCCAGCGGGTTCTTCAACACCACCAAGAGTTCTGGAGAAACCTGCGAGCCGAAGCCGCCGAGCCCACCCCAAACTCTTCCTCCATCTCCTCAAAAACCTCCGCCGGCCTCAGAGGAAGCTCCGCCCCCCTCCCCATCCGCTCCCCCTTTCAACCCCCAATATGCTCCTCCTCCTTTCTATCCTCCATTTCCTCCTCCTCCTTTCGGAGCCCCCCCTCACATTCCTCCTCCGTTCCCCCCCGCGTACCCGTACCCTCCCCGGTTTCCCCCTCCCCCGCCGAGCAGAGGCGGGCGGAGCCGCCGCCTCCGGGGACCTCCGGCAGCCTGGACGACATGCTGTCCTTCTACCGGAACGCCACCTGAGAGGAAACGAGCCACGGAGCGGGAAACCCAACGCTCCGGTTAATGTTCTGGAAGATGAGGTTCTGTATTTTGGTCAAATATTAAATGGATTCAATACTCAAATGTATTCTGGATTCGACTCATCGAACATCAAATTCTAATCTTTTTCCTTAAAGGGTCACCAAACATTAAATCAACTTTTTTTTTCTTTTTTTGTCTGTCGACTTTAGTGCTGCCACAAACGATTATTTTAATAGTCGACGAATCATCAATTATTTTTCCCGATTAGTCGACTAATCGGGTCATGCGCAAACTGGATGTAAAGAAAATCTTAAACATGATTAGCTTTAAAACAAAAAAATCCCAAATTAACCAAAATAGCTAGCATATGGCTGAAACATTAGCTCAACTCCGTATTAGCCTAAAAAACTGTAAACATTTCGAATTAGCTAGCTATCATGTAGCTGAAATATTAGCTAAACTCCAAATTAGCCTAAAAAACTAAAAAAAAAAAATCCTAAATTAGCAAAAATAGCTAGCATATGGCTGAACTTAGCTAAACTCCAAATTAGCCTAAAAAACTAAAAAAAAAATCCTAATTAGCAAAAATAACTAGCATATGGCTGAAACATTAGCTCAACTCCGTATTAGCCTAAAAAACTGTAAACATTTCGAATTAGCTAGCTATCATGTAGCTGAAATATTAGCTAAACTCCAAATTAGCCTAAAAAACTAAAAAAAAAAAAATCCTAAATTAGCAAAAATAGCTAGCATATGGCTGAAACATTAGCTAAACTCCAAATTAGCCTAAAAAACTAAAAAAAAAAAATCCTAAATTAGCAAAAATAACTAGCATATGGCTGAAACATTAGCTCAACTCCGTATTAGCCTAAAAAACTGTAAACATTTCGAATTAGCTAGCTATCATGTAGCTGAAACATTAGCTAAACTCCAAATTAGCCTAAAAAGTGTAAAGATCCCAAATTAGCCAAGATAGCTAGAATATGGCTGAAATATTAGCTAAACTCCGTATTAGCCTAAAAAACTGTAAACATTTCAAATTAGCTTGCTACCATGTAGCTGAAATATTAGCTCAACTTGAAATTAGCCTAAAAAACTGAAAAACCCTAAATTAACCAAAATAGCTAGCATGCTGCTGAAATATTAGCTAAACTTGAAATTAGCCTAAAAAACTGAAAAACCCTAAATTAACCAAAATAGCTAGCATGCTGCTGAAATATTAGCTAAACTTGAATTTAGCCTAAAAAACTGAAAAATCTTAAATTAGCCAAAATAGCTAATATGTAGCTGAAATATTATTTTAATTCCAAATTAGCCTAAAAACTGAAAAAGCCTAAATTAGCCAAAATAGCTAGCATGAAGCTAAAATATTAGCTAAACTCAAGAAATAGCCTGAGAACCCTTAATAAATGCCCAAATAGTCTAAAAGGCTAGCACAGAGGTGTCAAACTCAATCGCATGAGGGGCCAAAATCCAAAACACACCTTAGGTCGCGGGCCGAACACGACAAACATTTATTAAACACCCTAAAACTAAATTTTTAAAAATTTGAAACCCTAACTTTTAAACATAATTAAAAGTTAATTTCTTAATTAATTAAGAAATATAGTATTACCGGCAATAATTCTAGTGTGAATGCTGTAAACTGAATTTGGCCTCTCAAAATGCCAATGCTGATAGCTGAAGATGCTGAAATTCATAGCTTAGGACGCTGAAGCTGATAGTTGAAATTGTTGAAGTTGATGGCTGAAAACGATGAAGCTAATAGCTGAAAACGCTGAAGCTAATAGCTGAAAACGCTGAAGCCAATAGCCGAAAACGCTGAAGCTGACAGCTAGCTAAATTATTAGCTAAATGCCAAATTAGCCTAAAAAAAAAAAAAAAAAAAAAAAAAAATTAAGTTAACCAAAACAGCTAGCATTTAAATGAAATGTGAGCTAAACTTTTAAATCTAAAAAAATGAAAAAGACTAGATTAGCCAAAACAGCTACTATAAATATTAGCCTTACTCCAAACTAGCCTAAAAAACTTTTTAAAGCCTAAATTAGCCAAACAGCTAGCATGTAGCTAAAATATTGGCTAAATTCCAAATAGCGGGAAAAAAAATCCTAGTAAATGAAAAATACTACAAAAAGCTAGCAAAAAGCAAATTTTAAAAATTTAAAACTAACGTTTTTAACATAATTATGAATAATAAAAGGCAGGAATATTATTCCAGAATAAATCAACTTAAACATGAATAACTTTCAATATTTTACTCTTCATAAAAATATATTTTGTTAAATTATACAAGTTAGAAATAGAGCAAGATAACATCGGGCCTTTAATAACAATAAAATAAAATGATCTGGAGGGCCGGATGGAATTACCAGGAGGGCCGGATCCGGCCCCCGGGCCTTGACTTTGACACATGTGGGCTAGCAGAATGTCATAACTTTCACTTGACTACACTCTGACTCCATACATTATAAAGTAACGACTAATCGACTATTAAATTAGTTGTCGACTATTTGAATAGTCGATTAGTCGTCGATTAGTCGACTAATCGTGGCAGTTCTAGTCGACTTCTAGAAATGAGTCTTTAAAGCTGCTTTCTGTTGGTCATTAGTACATTTTGAAAGATTAAAATAGTTTAATTCTTGAAAATACAGTCAAAACCGTCAGTGTGCTGCCCCCTACAGGTTGAAACGAGGTATTACAGCTGACAGCATGTTGACATTCATTGAAAATGTTTTTGTTTAACCAATAATACACACTGTGACACACATTTTGACCGTTACCTGGATGAAACTAAATGAGGCGAGTCTGTCTGAACTATTCAACCGACTCCTTTATCCTTAAAATCTGTGAAGCTCAAAAAAAAGTTTACAACATTTTTCTCATAATGTGAGAAGTTTAGTGATTTATCTGAACATTTAATTCAATATTATGTTTTCACTCGATTTTTGTTTCAACATTTCGCTTCCCAGGAGTTTCCACCAGATGGCGCTACATCATTTTGTTAGGAAATCAAAGTACATTGTTGAGGTTTAAAAAGAATGGCTAAAAATTTTAAAGAACATTGTGGAATTATGCAATTCATGTAATTTTTTCATTAGTGTTTTCTGACATGTTTTTCAGGGTAAAATAAGAAAACAAACCTCAGATGTGTATTTAACACCTGATCTGTTTTAAAGAGACAGTTACTAGTTTTACTGCAATAAAGACGAGCAAAACTTAGATTAGCATCCTCTTTCTCCACTAAATGAAACTCCCAACATAAGATCTAACAAATCCTCTTCTCCGTGTAATTTATTCAGGATCAAACAAATCCTTTGAGATCATGTTAAGTTCTCCTGCAGCCTTCACTTCCATCCGTCTACAGTTTTTGACTCATCTGGACTCTAAACCTAAATTTTCACTATTTTTGCAAAAGAAAATCTCAATTCATTCAGGGAGGAATTATTTACATTTATTTAATACTATAAAGATGAAGAAGCTGAACAAAATAAGTGTACCTGTTTCTATGTTGAAAGTGTTTTTACATTTAATTTACTTAAATAATATTGAATATAAAATAACATTGAACATATTCACTGGATTTCTGTGTGAGGCGTTAAAATCCATCATCCATCCATATATACATACATACTGTACATACATAGTTTAGTTTAGTTTATTAATTTATCAGGACAATGTACAAATACATTGAGCTTAGAAAGCAAAGATGTTTGCACCAGATTGTAGCTTACTAGCTAATTTCCATCTGTAGTCCTAGTACAAAATACATCATATCTAAACATTATAAACATATTAACCATTTTAAGACATTTTAAAGAAATCCAATGTAAAACAAGTTATCAAGGATAAAAAACAAACACAATTATAAAATACAATATGAAATCTAAAATATTTTATAAAACTAAAACTACTGCAATATAAAATACATACACCAATTTATAAAAACAACATAAAAATAAACATATTTCCAGTTAAAAATACATCCATAAATACATCCATCTGTCCGTCCATCCATCATTCCATCCATTCATCTGTCCATCCATACATACATCCATACATACATCCATCCATTCATCCATCCATCCATTCATCCATTCATTCTGTCCATCCATCCTTCCATCTATCTATCCATCCGTTTGTCCATCCATTCATTCCTCCATTCGTCCATCCGTCCATCCATTGCTTGTTGCATCCATACAGCCATCCGTCCATCCATCTATCCGTCCATTCATTCATCCGTCCGTCCATCCATCTATCCGTCCATTCATTCATCCGTCCGTCCATCCATTCATTCCTCCGTTCATCCATCGCTCCATCCATCCTTTTGTCCATCCATCCAATCATCCATCCATCCATCCATACATACATACATCCATTCATCTATCCATTCATCTGTCCATCCATCTGTCCATCCATCCTTCCATCTATCCATCCATTCGTCTGTCCATCCTTCCATCTATCCATTCATCCATCCATTCATTCCTCCATACATCCATCCATCCTTTTGTCCATCCATACATACATATATCCGTCCATTCATTCCTTCATTCGTCCGTCCGTCCATCCATCCATCCTTCCATCCATCCATTCCTCCGTTCATCCATCCGTCCATCCATTGCTTGTTGCATCCATCCATCCATGCAGCCATCCGTCCATCCATCTATCTGTCCATTCATTCATCCGTCCGTCCATCCATTCATTCCTCCGTTCATTCATCCATCCATCCATCCATCCTTTTGTCCATCCATCCAATCAACCATCCATCATTCCATCCATCCATCCATACATACATCCGTCCATTCATCTATCCATTCATCTGTCCATCCATCCTTCCATCTATCCATCCATTCGTCTGTCCATCCTTCCATCTATCCATTCATCCATCCATCCATCCATCTATCCATCCATCGTTTTGTCCATCCATACATACATATATCCGTCCATCCATCCATCCATCATCCATCCATCCATCCGTCCATCCATCCATCCATTTCTTAATCCCATTTTATCCCTTTTGGGGTCACAAGGTTGCTGGAGCCTATCCCATCTGTGTTGGGCTCACTCTGGACGATTCACCCGTTCATCCCAGGACAGAAATTCACACCAACCAGGTTCATCTCTTCACCTGCATGAACAGTGAGAGGAAACTGGAGATCTTATTTTATTCCTTGTAGTTTTTAACATTTTATGAATTTCTAATAAAGCTGAAAAAAAAACTTAAATGTGGAAGAGAGAGAGTTGTTAGAATCATTAAAGCCTGTTTAGTTTACATGCATTAACACTAACTTTCATTTTACAATCCAGATTTTAAAGAACTGAATCCATCTTTCTTTGACTTCCATCGATTTATCCCAAAGATCTTTTTATAGTGAAGAAGTTGAGTTTGCTAACATTGTTTTGCTGCTGCAGTCTCCTTGAATGTCTCCTCAGTGAACAGACCTGCACCGACATGTATGATCACCTCCACACGGAGAGCATCTTCATGCAGACACACGGGTCTGTGGGTCAGCACCCCCCCACGGCGAGCTATAATGAGTTACTGAGCGTAATGAGAGCTAATGCCGTCACGGTTATGGAGCGCCTCTCGCCGTGAGGCCGTAATGTGGCTCCCGCTGCGCTGCGTTAAACAGCTACAAGTAAAACAGATTGGCGCCGGGGAGTTTGATGGCGGGCCCGCCGGAGGGTTGCCTCAGCAGCAGATGGATCAGAACCGAGGCCTGTGGAGCTTCTAATGACAGAGGATTCCATTTTCAACTTTCATTGTTGACTGGATGCTGCTTTACCACCACATCAGTAAAACATTTCATTAAACCTCAAGAAAAGTTGTCAATGAAAGCAAGAAATACAACTGTTAAAACACGGAAAATCTTCCTTTAGTGATGCGTGTTCAGTTACTCAAACATTCCTAAAATACTGCAGCTGATTACATGATTACATTAATTTAATTGACATTTATTAAAATGTGTTTGGATTAATTAATTTTAAAGTGTTTTTTAATGACTCAACACGTGCTTTTAAAATATTTTGAAAGTCAAATATAGACTAGATATATGGGATTACAATGCTAAAAATGCTGAAACTGGGAGCTAAAATTACAGGAGCCTAAATAAAGCTCGGAAAAAAACTGACTCAAAAAAAGGAAAAATGTCTGATTTTACCAAAACAAATGGTAATTTGTTAAAATACTAGCTAAACTGTAAATGAGCCTATAAAACATCAAAACATATAATTTAGCAAAACAGCTAGCATAATGCTAATATGCTAGCTAAAAATTGGAAAAATGCCTAATTAAGCCAAAAAACGTAGGATAGTGCAAAAAAATGTTAGCTAAACTCCAGGTTATTCTAAAAAAGTGGAAAAATGTCTCATTTTGCCAAAACAGCTAGCATAATGCTAAAAATTATAGCTAAACTCCAAATTTGCCTGAAAAAAACAGGAAAAATGACTAATTTCGCCAAAACAGCTAGCATAATGCTAATATGTTAGCTATACACTGAAGAAACGGGAAAAAATGTCAATTCATGCTTTTATTTCTCTTCATTTAGATGACTGTAACTCTCTTTTTACCTGTTTTAACAAACGTTTGCTAAACCGGCTTCAGCTCATCCAGAACTCTGCAGCGAGGCTTTTAACAGGAACCAGTAAACGGACACACATCACTCCGCTACCGTCTGCTTTACATTGGTTACCTATTAAATTCTGAATTGATTTTAAAATTTTACTTTTGGTTTTAAGAGCGTTGCACGGTCAAGCTCCAGCGTACATCTCTGACCTTTTAACCCCTTATTCTTCGGCTATATCTCTGAGGTCTTCCAACCAAAATCTATTAAGCATCACTAAAACCCGCTTTAGCACTAGAGGAGATGTCTCCTTCAAAGCAGGAAGTCTTTGGAACTCCCTCACATTGCCATTGCTTCAGATCGACTCCGTTGAGTGTTTTAAATCACAAGTCAAGACGTTTTTATTCAGGAGAACTTTTAGTTGATTTTTAGTCCTTGTTTTACTATTTCTTATTGTGTTTTGTTTTACTATTGGTTTTTATTTCTTCTCTGTGTCTTGATTTGATTTTATGTTTGTGTTGTAAAGCACTGATTTTCTATTATTCTATTCTATTGTATTCTAATTTAGCCAAAAAAGATAGCATAGTGCTAATATATTAGCTAAACTCAAAATTATTCTAAAAAAATTAAAAATGTCTCATTTTGTCAAAACAGCTAGCATTATTCTAATATTTTAACAAAACTCAAAATTTCCATTAAAAATTTTGAAAAAGGCCTATTTTTGCCTAAACAACTAGCATATTGTTAAAACATCAACCTAACTTTAAATTAGCCTAGCTGGAATGACGATAATTATGTTAACAGTTGAAAAATTACAGTAAACAAAATAACAAAAACACTGGAGCTGCTAAAAAGGTCGATTAGTCGGTTCTAATCGAGTGTTAAAAAAGTCGATCAGTCGGGTCTAATCGAGTGTTCAAAAGGTCGATTAGTCGGGTCTAATCGAGTTTTCAAAAGTTGATTAGTCGGGTCTAATCGAGTGTTAAAAGGTTGATTTGTCAGGTCTAATTGACTATTAAAAAGGTCAACTAGTCGGGTCTAACTGACTATTAAAATGTCGATTCGGGTATAATCGAAAGTTAACAGGTTGATTAGTCGGGTCTAGTCGAGTGTTGAAAAGACGATCAGTCGTGTCTACTCGATTAATCGACCATAAAAATGTTGATTGGTCATGACTAATCCACTAATCAACTTTTAAAAAGTGAATTTGCAAGTCGACTAGTCGTGACTAATCGACTATTTTAAAAGTCGATTAGTCAAGGAGACACGACTAATCGACTTGTTAATATATGAGTAGTTGATTAGTCACGACTTAACTAGTCGGTCAATCAACTTTTAAATGTTGATAAGAAGATTAGTCACGACTAATCGACTATTAAATAGTCGATTAGTCGTGACTAATTCTCCATTAAAAAGTTGATTGGACGATCAGTCGATAGACTAATTGACCAATCATTGCAGCCCTATTACAGACATGTTAGTAGAAATTCTTTAACCAACATAACTCGACTAAATTGTCATAAAATCCAAAGTATAACATTGATAATCAACAAAAATAACCTTAAAAATGATGAGATCTCCAAGTCTGGATCTTTTAAAGAGAGAAATCTCTTTAGGGTGAATCTGTGTGCAAACAAGAAGGAAATGAAGAGGAGGACCAGCGCAGGAGAATTTATGGAGGTGTTTAAAGGATGATCCGGGTCTGATGGAGAATTTATAGATGAACATAGAACCAGCAGCTCCATCCCAGATGCTTTAAGGGCAGTAATTGAACAAGCTGTTTCCCAAAATGCTTCATGATCTGGTTTTATTTCTTGTAGAACAATTAAGGTGGAATGAGTTCCTCAAGCTGCTGGTCTGAGAAGCTAATGTGTTAGCGACGACGGGAGCTCGCAGGGCGCTCCGTCTCCAGGGCGGCGCCGTCTGACGACCTCCTTTAAGCCGGATAGAGATATCAGCGAGACGCTCGTAATGGACACATAAATTTAACTCGAGCAACAGAGGGAAAGAAATGTTAGGAACTCGTTTGTAGTCTTTTCACTGATTCTAAACAAATCTGTCTTTAAATGCTGATTTTTTTTCTTTACATTTAATTTAAACATAAATTTATCATCATTTTTGACATAAAAATCCTGATGAGTTCAACCAAACGAGCTGTGACGGAGCCGGCTGCGAGGATCGAGTCTCTGCTTGGAAAGTCTAGGCGTTGACGGTGAAACGTGACGGTCAGCGACTCGGCCCAAATGAGAAGTGGTAAAGAGAGGAAGCGGCGTGCGTTTCTTGGCAGCCAGGACGTCAGTCTCGCCGGCGGCCAGGATCCTGCAGCCTCCATTGATTGCTGGATCCAGGCTGCTGCAGGCTGCTGCATTTCAATGTGTCCCTCAATAGAAGACGAATGCTGGAGCTGAAGAGACGAACATCACGGATCGTCTTCCAGAGACCAGGTCTGCCAAACGGACAGAAAAGGAAAAACGTTTCAACTGGAACCAGTTTACTTCCACCACAAACAATACGGATGGAAATAAAATATAATATTAAAAAATAGGAAATATTAAAAAAATATACATTTTTAGGTCAGTCTGAAGAAACCAATACTGTTTGGAATGGTTGTAAAATAGTGAAGCTGAGAAGGATTAGCAGAGTACAAAGTATTTTTGTTCCAAGTTTTCCTATAATATTAATTTTTTCTCCAACTGTGACCTGAAAAACTGATGTAATCTGAACTTCTTCTTCTGTCTATCATCGTATATTCTCAGGTTTCTAACACCATTTGAGTCATTTCACTAAAATGTGAACATTTTTGTCCAAGGCTAAACTATTTACACAAACAGACTCCATCCATCCTCCATCCATCCATCCATCCATCCATCCATCCATCCATTCATCCATCCATCCATCCATCCTTTCGTCCCTCCTTCCATCCGTCCATCCTTCCTTCCTTCCTTTAATCCATCCATCCATCCATCCGTCCATCCATCCTTTCGCCCAACCATCCTCCATCCATCCATCCATCCATCCATCCTTTCGTCCCTCCTTCCATCCGTCCATCCTTCCTTCCTTCCTTTAATCCATCCATCCATCCTTCCGTCCAACCATCCACCCTTTTGTCCTTCCTTCCATCCGTCCATCCATCCTTTCTTCCAACCATCCTTCCGTCCAACCATCCATCCATCCTTTCATCTCAGCTTCAATCCATTCATCCATCCTTCCATCCATCCATCCTTCCTTCCTTCCTTCTTTTAATCCATCTATCCATCCATCTGTCCATCCATCCTTTCGTCCAACCATCCTCCATCCATCCATCCATCCATCCATCTTTTTGTCCCTCCTTCCATCCATCCATCCATCCATCCATCCATACATCCATCCATCCATCCATACATCCATCCATCCTTTCGTCTCTCCATCCATCCATCCATCCATCCATCCATCCATCCATCCATCTTTTTGTCCCTCCTTCCATCCATCCATCCATCCATCCATACATCCATCCATCCATCCATACATCCATCCATCCTTTCGTCTCTCCATCCATCCATCCATCCATCCATCCATACATCCATCCATCCATCCTTTCGTCCATCCATCCTTTCGTCCCTCCTTCCATCCATCCATCCTTTCGTCTCTCCATCCATCCATCCATCCATCCATCCATCCTTTCGTCCATCCATCCTTTCGTCTCTCCATCCATCCATCCATCCATCCATCTTCTTCCTCTTGTTTGGTTCTGGGTTTCATCTTTCACAGATTCTCTGAATTCTTCTTGTGTCAAACCCAAACAGATAACATTTATTCTGACTCTTGTTTATTGGAGAGACAAAGTTTCCTCTTGTTGAAATTAAGTCTTTTTTAACACTGACTTCAAACCAAAGATTCCCATCATGCTCTCTTTCACATTCTTGAACAAAAATTCTCACATACCAATAATCACGTGGGACACTACTTTAATTATATCTTTTGTTTTGGCAGAAGCCAGGTCTGTACATTTATTTAATCAGGAGAGTGTCTCATCTGTACGTCAGGAGACACACTCCAATTAAAACAGTGTTTGTGGTCTTTTTAACATGTTCTTGGATATTTCAGTGAAAACGTTTAGTTCTTCACATTCATTATTTTTTAATAAAATAAATCAAGTCAATACTGGTGAGGATGTTTATTCCTGAAGTGTAAAAAACTTTCTGAATTTACAGCAGCCAGAAACAGGCTCAGGTAGAAAACAAAAGCAGATCTTTTATCTGCTACATCCTCTGTGCTCCAGATGGACTGGAATACTTGAAAACAGTCACAGGAAAGTGTAGATCAAGATGGAGTTCCTCTTTAGGGGCCCGTCTTATTGTTTCTGGAGCAGACAAACTCTGTCCCGTCTGTTGCAAACAGGACACACGCTGTCGGAGGTGTCCTCTTCACCCCTTAATGGATGCACGCATGTTTAATGTACGCCTAAGTCACAAAATACAGTTTGTGGACTCAAATTAATTCATCTAAAACAGGTGTGTCAAACTCAACCGCACACAGAACCAAAATCAAAACACACCTGAGGTCGCGGGCCGAACAGGATGTTTAAAACTTTGAAACTGTAACTTTTTTACATAATTAAGATCTAGATATATAGCATTACCTTGAATAATACTAGTGTGAATGCTGTAAGCTGAATTTGGCTGCTGAAGATGCTAGTGCTGATAGCTGAAGAAATTGATAGATAAAAATGTTGAAGTTGATAGCCAGCTTAAATATTAGCTAAATGCAAAATAAGCCTAAAAAAAAAAAAAAAAAAAAAAAAAAAAAATGAGGTTGGCCAAAGCAGCTAGCATCTAGCTGGAAAAATAGCTAAATTTCAAACTATCCCACGACATGGACAAAAAGCCTAAATTAGCCAAAACAGCTAGCATGTAGTTTACAAAATAGCTAAAGGTCAAAATATCCTAAAAAAAAACGAAAAAAGCTGAAATTAACCAAAACAGCTAACGTAAATATTAGTCTAACTCCAAAACATAAAAAAAACCAAAAACAAGATGAGCCTAAAAAGCTAAAAACAAAAAATAAAAAAAATTAGGTTAGCCAAAACAGCTAGCATGTAGTTGAAAAAATGGCTAAACTTCAAAATATCCTACAAAAGTGGAAAAAAGCCTAAATTAGTCAAAACAGCTAGCATGTAGTTTGCAAAGTAGCTAAAGTTCAAAATATTCTAAAAAAACTGAAAAAAGCTTGAATTAACCAAAACAGCTAACATATAAATATTAGCTTAACTCCAAAACATAAAAAACAAACAAAATAAGCCTAGAAAGCTGAAAAAAAATTAAGTTAGCCAAAAAAGCTAGCATGCAGTTGAAAAAAAATAGCTAAACTACAAAATATTCTAAAAAAAAATGAAAAAAAGCTTAAATTAACCAAAACAGCTAACATATAAGTATTAGCCTAACTCCAAAACATAAAAAACCAAAAACAAGATGAGCCTAAAAAGCTAAAAAAAAAAAAAAAAATTAGGGTAGCCAAAACAGCTAGCATGTAGTTGAAAAAAATTGCTAAACTTCAAAATATCCTACAAAGTGAAAAAAAAGCCTAAATTAGCCAAAACAGCTAGCATGTAGTTTACAAAATAGCTAAAGTTCAAAATATTCTAAAAAAACTGAAAAAAGCTTGAATTAACCAAAACAGCTAACATATAAATATTAGCTTAACTCCAAAACATAAAAAACCAAAAACAAGATGAGCCTAAAAAGCTAAAAGAAAAAAAAATAAATTAGGGTAGCCAAAACAGCTAGCATGTAGTTGAAAAAAATTGCTAAACTTCAAAATATCCTACAAAGTGAAAAAAAAGCCTAAATTAGCCAAAATATCTAGCACAGGGCTGCTCATTCCTGGTCCTCAAGATCTACCACCCTGCCTGTTTTCCAGCTCTCCCTGTACTGCTTGCTGCTGATTACCTGGACCAGGTGTGTCCTTTCAATCAGATTGTGGAGACATCTGACTGAGCCAATCAGCAGGTGGCAGGGCTTGGAGATCTGGAAAATAGTCAGGGTGGTAGATCTCGAGGACCAGGAATGAGCAGCCCTGATCTAGCATGTAGTTTACAAAATAGCTAAACCTAAAAATATCCTAAAAAAACTGAAAAAATCTTAAATTAACCAAAACAGCTAACATATAAATATTAGCCTAACTCCAAAACATGAAAAAACAAACAAAATAAGACTAAAAAGCTAAACAAAAAAATAATAAGTTAGCCAAAAAAGCTAGCATGCAGTTGAAAAAATAGCTAAACTACAAAATATTCTAAAAAAATGAAAAAAAGCTTAAATTAACCAAAACTGCTAGCATATAAATATTAGCCTTACTCCAACATACTAAAAAAAATCCAAATCAGCCTAAAAAACTAAAAAAACAACTTAAGTTAGCCTGAAAAGTTAGCATGTAGTTGAAAAAATAGCTACACTTAAAAATATCCTACAAAGCGGAAGAAAAGCCTAAATTAGCCAAAACAGCTAGCATGTCGTTGAAATAATAACTGAACTCTGAAATAACCAAAAGAATCTTTGTAAATGTCAATAAAGTCCAAAAATCTAGCAGATATCTAAACTAATATCTAAAATATCTAAATATCTTTATATAACTAATATCTAAAAATGTAAAAGTGTAACTTTTTAACATAATAATGAATAATAAAAAGAAAGGATTAAATCTTAAATTACTTTCAATATTTTACCCTCCATAAAAATATATTTTGTCAAAAGTATACAAGTTAGAAATGAGCGCAAGGTAACATCGGTCCATTAATAACAATATAATGATCTGGAGGGCCGGATCCGGCCCCCGGGCCTTGAGACATTTGCTCTACAACAAAGTTTTTAAGGATGAAGTTAAACTGTGACTCCGCCTTAAACTTTGCATGTTAAAGCTGCTTTTATCACTGACATTGTACATTTTATGATAAAATATTTGTGTCTGTCAAAAAGTTGCCATGTTGGATTACTGCATCTCCAGATGTTTTAACAAAGAGCAACCTCTCAGATCTCTTTTCTTATTTATTCAGAGATTGTTTGCAAGCGACCGGGGTAAAAGCGGTGCTGCTCTTCCTCTTCCTCACCGTTTATTTAGACATGTAAGGTGTATTACAGCTCTCTCGTTTCAAGGACACCTTGTTGACGTTGACATGATTACACATTCTCATTCAGACGCTGCTGGGATTTGTCCCACTCACACCTAATCCTCCGATTTTTTTTAATCAGCGACCCTTTGATCAAAGGTCCAAATACTGCTTTGAAATAGTAATTCTTGATTTTGGACCAGGATTGTGCATCTGTATAAACCAGGGGTCTGCAACCTGCGGCTCCAAAAAATAAAGTAATAGTATTTTTTTAAAGTAAGAATTACTGGATTATCATTTATTGTGGAAATGCTGTAAAGCATTCACACAATAAATACTGCTCGTATTGTTGATATTCATTATCTTCATAGTTTATGAAATATTGAAGGAAACATGAATGAGAAATTTAAAAATTGAAATAGATTAGCAACAAGCCTTTAAATAAATAAATTAGCTACGTTTTCATCTTTTAGAGTAATATTCCAAAGTTTGGGCGTTTACCTGATATTTTGGCAACATGCTAACGTTCTTGGCTAATTTGTTAGCCACTAGGGCTTTTAATTTTAATTTAGAGTTTAGCTTCTATTTTAGCAACATGCTAACGTTTTTGGCTAATTTAATTTATTGGGGTTTTTAAGGCTAATTTAGAGTTTAGCTTCTGTTCTAGCAACATGCTAACGTTTTTGGCTAACCTGTTAGCTACTAGGGCTTTTAAGGTTAATTTAAAGTTTAGCTTTCATTTTAGCAACATGCTAACGTTTTTGGCTAATTTGTTAGCTACTAGGGCTTTTAAGGTTAATTTAAAGTTTAGCTTCTATTTTGGCAACACCCTTTCACCCATTTTGTTTACTAAGTTTTTGACCATTTAGTTTACTGAAGCATTTTAGGGAATTTTGAAATTATTATTATTTTTTTTATTTTATTAGTAATTAAGGAACAAGCTAGCCTTTTTTGGGCTAATTTGACCTCTACTGATTTTTTTTTAGAGTTTAGCTAATATTTTTTTAATATGCAAACGTTTTTGGCAAATTTGTTATTTACTGGGATTTTTAGGTTAATTAAGAGTTAGCATCTACTTTAGCAACAGGCTAACCTTTATGGCTAATTTGTTAGCCACTAGGCCTTTTAATTTTAATTTAGAGTTTAGCTTCTATTTTAGCAACATGCTAACGTTTTTGGCTAATTTAATTTATTGGGGCTTTTAAGGCTAATTTAGAGTTTAGCTTCTGTTTTAGCAACATGCTAACGTTTTTGGCTAATTCGTTAGCTACTATGGCTTTTAAAGTTAATTTAAAGTTTAGCTTCTATTTTGGCAACAGGCTTTCACCAATTTTGTTTGCTAAGTTTTTGACCATTTAGTTTACTGAAACATTTTAGGGAATTTTGAAATTATTAATATTATTTTTTTTATTTTATTAGTAATTAAGGAACAAGCTAGCCTTTTTTTGGCTGATTTGACCTCTATTGAGTTTTTTTGGAGTTTAGCTAATATTTTTTTTAATATGCAAAAGTTTTTCGGCAAATTTGTTATTTACTGGGATTTTTAGGTTAATTAAGGGTTAGCACCTACTTTAGCAACAGGCTAACGTTTATGGCTAATTTGTTAGCCGCTAGTTCTTTTAATTTTAATTTAGAGTTTAGCTTCTATTTTAGCAACAGGCTTTCACCAATTTTGTGTGTTTTGACCAATTTAGTTTACTGAGAAATTTTAGGAAAGTTTGGAGTTCAGCTGGTTATTGAGTGAAAAGCTAGCTTTTCTTTTTGGCTAATTATACCTCTATTGAGTTTTTTTTGTGCTAACTTCGAGTTTAGCTAATCTCTTAGCAATATGCAAACATTTTTGGCTAATTTAGTTTACTGAGGAATTTTAGTTAAAGGTAAAAAGAATAAGCTAAAGTAAGACTATGTGGCTCCTTCTCGGTGTGATCAGTAGAAAACGGATCTTTTACTGTCAAAGGTTACCAACCTCTGGTATAAACAATCAACAAACATCCAGGGAAATATGCTGCTAATCTTTCATTTTTCTTCACAGCCAAGTGAGTTTTATGAGGATTTGGGCTTTTGGGGGTTGATTCTGTTTTTGATGCTGGTTATAAATCCAGTTTAGGACTCATTGTATTACAGACCATAATCAGTTTGTAATAGAAACCAACTTAACAGGCAAGTCTCGTCTTGGATATGGATATGGTTTAATCTGAAAAGATGAAGACGATCATGGTAAGGCCACGTTAAAAGATTTTTTTTTTTTTTAAATCATCATAAATGGTAAAAAGGAAGAGTTGGATGTGAAATATTAAAATTAGAAGAAAGCCAAAGTTGAAATTTTGGATATTTTCTGTTGGTCTTTGTCAAATAAATACAGTAGATTATTATAGTAGTATATTTGTTCCAGACATCAGCCGCTTTGTTCTTACCAAACAGACAGAAAAGAATGGATGATACTTGTTCAAAATATTTCTAATATTTATGTAAACATCAGAAAAACCTGGAATTTATACATATATTAAAAAAATTAAGATGTTTTACTCAAAACTTATGTATTTTTTCACTATTTCATTTTTTCTCAAGTAAATGTTTGACTTAATTTTCTTCTGTTTAAGTAATACTATTTATATATATTTATATATTAGGGCTGCCACGATTAGTCAACTAATCGACTATTAAAATAGTCGATAACTAATTTAATCGATTAGTTGTTACTTTATATTATATAGAGTCAGAGTGCAGTAAAATTGAAAGTTATGCTGCATTATTTTAGATTTTTGGCATTTATTAAGGCTTTTTAGGCTATTTGGGGGTTTAGCTATTTCAGCCACATGCTAGCTATGTTGGCTAATTTAAGATTCTTCAGTTTTTAAGGCTATTTTTAAATTTGGCTAATATTTCAGCTATATGCAAGCTATTTTGGCTAATTAAGGCCTTTTTGTTTCGTATTTGAAGGCTATTTTGGAATTTAGCTAATATTTCAGCCAAATGCTAGCTATTTTGGATAATTTAGGATTTTTTTGTGGCTATTTTGGGATTTGGCTAATATTTCAGCTACTTGCTAGTTGTTCTGGCTAATTTAGGTTTTTTTTTTTTGTTTTTTGAGGCTAATCTGGCATTTTACTAATATTTTAGCTGGCTATCAGCTTCAGTGTTTTTAGTTATCAGTTTCAGCATCTTCAGCTATTGTCACTAGCATCTTCAGCGGCCAAATTTGGCTTCCAGCATTCACACTAGCATTACCGCAGGTAATGCTATATATCTAGTTTTTAGTTAGTTTAAAGCTAATGATGTTGAGATTTGTGCTTTACATCCAGTTTGCCATGTCCCGATTAATCGACTAATCGGAAAAAATAATCGGTGATTAGTCGACTATTAAAATAATCGTTAGTGGCAGCACTATTATATATCTGAAGATCATCTTACAAAGCTCAATATGATGCTTTGAAGACCTCATACATTAACAAGGATGTCTGGTTATTGTAAATAATTGGCACCGAACAGAAAAAGAGCAGCAAAGCAAACCAAACACACCTGTACTTTTGATATTTACCTGTAGAACTGGAGGTCTCAGAGTCACGCTGGCCTTCACATCATTATATCTTTGCCAGCTGACCACCATTGAAGAGTAAATATAGCTTTCCTTACTTCAGCAGTGGAGAGTCACAGTAAATGCAGGGTTAAAGTGTGTCCGTGAGCTGCAGAGGATGTGAGGTGGGGTTAAGCAGGAAACAGGGAGACCAGCTTCCTGTTTGGTGTTAAAAAAGAGCCTGTTGTGCAGCAATCAAACAGGCAGATGGGCGGTCAGGGAAAAACGACCCAGAATCCATCTCACTCTGCTGCAGAACACACTTTATTATTGGATTAATTAAGGAAGTCTGGTTTCATCACTGAATCAATAAATGTATTTGGGGTTTGATCAGTTAAATGGTTCAAAAATCCCTTTCAGCTACTTTCTTTTAAGTAACTTTTATCATCAAAGCCCTTTACTCAATGGAGCATAAAAGCTTTTAAACTTTAAAACTGAATCATTTCAAATTTAAATGGGTTGATCTCAGTTCCACAAAACCAATCAGGCTGTTAATTAATACAACCAAACACAAATCAACCACATTTATGAAAATATTGATTTTTTTTTTTTAAACCTCCCTTTTAATTATAAGAGATGTAAATAAATAAAATCCATCTTGGTAAAAAAGTTATTTTTATTCGATTGATTAAATATGTGTCACCAAAAACCACATGTCAAAGTCAAGGACCGGGGGCCGGACCCGGCCCTCCAGGTAATATCTGGCCCTCCAGATCATTTTATTTTATTGTTATTAACGGCAAATTTTATCTCAAACTTATTTCTAACTCGTATAATTTTGACTGAATATATCTTTATAGAGAGTAAAATATTAAATATTTATTATTTAGGTTTATTATTTTTAATATATTCCTGATTTTTCGTTATTTTTCATATTTTGTTAAAAAGGTAACGTTTTAACGTTTAAAATAGTTTATTCTGCTATGCTATTTGCTATGTTTTATTGTTTTTGGTGTAGTTTAGTTTCATACATGATTTCTATAGGCTATTTTCATGCTTGTTTTTAGGCTTTTTTTAAAAGTAGTTATTTGCTGCGTATTTGAGTTAAGCTAATTTAGCTATTACAGCACTAGCTATTTTTTAGGCTTTTTAATTTTAGGCTGTTTTAGTTAAGCAATATTACACACTAGCTATTTTGCTGTTTGAGAGTTAGGCTGTTTGAGAGTTAAGCTAATATTTACACGCTAGCTGTTTTGGCTAATTTAGGCTTTTTAAAAGTTTTTAGGCTGTTTGGGAGTTAAGCTAATATTTACACGCTAGCTATTTTGGCTAATTTAGGCTTTTTAAACATTTTTAGGCTGTTTGAGAGTTAAGCTAATTTTTACACACTAGCTATTTTGGCTAATTTAGGCTTTTTAAACACTTTTAGGCAGTTTGGGAGTTAAGCTAATATTGACACGCTATCTGTTTTGGCTAATTTAGGCTTTTTTCCCATTTTTTTAGGATATTTTCAAGTTTAGTCATTTTTTTCAGCTACATGCTAGCTGTTTTGACTGACCTAATTTTTTTAGGCTAATTTAGCATTTTTCTAACACTTTAGCTAGCTTTCAGCTTTAGAGTTTTCAGCTATGAATTTTACTTTTTTAAGCTATCAGCATTAGCATCTTCAGCGGCCATATTCAGCTTACAGCATTCACACTAGCATTATCTGCGATAATTCTACATATCTAGTTCATAATTATGTTAAAAAGGTAAGGTTTTAACGTTTTAAAATTTGTCATTCTGCTATCTTTCTTGACTATTTTTGGCATTTACTAAGATTTTTTTAGGCTGTTTTGGAGTTTAGATATTATTTCAGCTACACGCTAACTATTTTGGCCAATTTAGGCTTTTTAAAAGTTTTTAGGCTGTTTGGGAGTTAAGCTAATATTGACACGTTCGCTGTTTTGGCTAATTTAGGCTTTTTTTCAATTTTTTAGGATATTTTCAAGTTTAGCTACTTTTTTCAGCTACATGCTAGCTGTTTTGACTGACCTAATTTTTTAGCTAGCTTTCAGCTTTAGCATTTTCAGCTTTGAATTTTGCATTTTTCAGCTATCAGCATTAGCATCTTCAGCGGCCATATTCAGCTTACAGCAGGGCTGCTCATTCCTGGTCCTCGAGATCTACCACCCTGACTATTTTCCAGATCTCCAAGCCCTGCCAGCTGCTGATTGGCTCAGTCAGATGTCTCAACAATCAGATTGAAAGGACACACCTGGTCCAGGTAATCAGCAGCAAGCAGTACAGGGAGAGCTGGAAAACAGGCAGGGTGGTAGATCTTGAGGACCAGGAATGAGCAGCCCTGGCTTACAGCATTCACACTAGCATTATCTGAGATAATTCTACATATCTAGTTCATAATTATGTTAAAAAGGTAAGGTTTTAACGTTTTAAAAATAGTCATCCTGCTATCTTTCTTGACTATTTTTGGCATTTACTAAGATTTTTTAGGCTGTTTTGGAGTTTAGCTATTATTTCAGCTACATGCTAGCTGTTTTGGCTAATTTAGGCTTTTTAAAAGTTTTTAGGCTGTTTGGGAGTTAAGCTAATACTTACACGCTAGCTATTTTGGCTAATTTAGGCTTTTTAAAAGTTTTTAGGCTGTTTGGGAGTTAAGCTAATATTTCAGCTACATGGTAGCTGTTTTGGCTAATTTTGGGTTTTTAAAAGTTTTTAAGCTGTTTGAGAGTTAAGCTAATATTTACACGCTAGCTATTTTGGATAATTTAGGCTTTTTAAACACTTTTAGGCTGTTTGGGAGTTAAGCTAATTTTTACACGCTAGCTATTTTGGCTAATTTAGGCTTTTTAAACACTTTTAGGCAGTTTTGGAGAGTTAAGATTTGACACGCTATCTGTTTTAGCTAATTTAGGCTTTTTTTTCCCCATTTTTTTTGGCACATTCAAGTTTAGTCATCTTTTTTCAGCTACATGCTAGCTGTTTTGACTGACCTTATTTTTTTAGGCTAATTTAGCATTTTGCTAACACTTTAGCTAGCTTTCAGCTTTAGAGTTTTCAGCTATCAGTTTTGCATTTTTCAGCTATCAGCACTAGCATCTTCAGCGGCCATATTCATCTTACAACATTCACACTAGCATTATCTGCAATAATTCTACATATCTTTATTTTAAAAATGTACGGTTTTAAAGTTTTTAAAATGTAGTTTTAAAGTGTTCAATAAATGTTTCTCCTGTTTTGCTAAGGTGTGTCTTGGATTTTGGTGTGATTGACACCCTGCTGCCTAAACCTTCAAGCCTGGATTTCCAAACAAAGGCGCGCGGGCGGGATCCCGCAGCTGCATTTGGTTTCCAGTCGCGTGCGTCCTGCGCGCGCGGGGATGCGCAGACGATCAGCTGAGCTGAGCTGAGCAGCGGAGGGCAAATCCGAGCTCAGTCTGCGTGCGGGGCGTTCGGCGGGAGCAGCTGCGGGGATCTGGGCTTCACGTGCTTCTCTCCCTTCGTTGGCGGAGGGGATGCTGCAGACGGAGTTTCTCTAAAATGAACGCAGGTGAGGAGATTTCATCAAAAAAAAAAAAGAAAAATCTAGATTCAAAGTCTGAGAGAATGTGGTCGAGAACAATAAAAGACGGGGAACAGTTAGGACGATCCAGTTTTTTTTAGTGTTAGTTTAAAATGATTATACCACGACTCTGTAAATGGAATAATCAACTGTTTGCTTTATTATCTTGGAATATTATCACTTTTATCCTCAGTTTTTCAGTCATGTTGGCAAAGATTAACACTAGAGGATGAGATAACCATCAAATTTTACTTTTGTTACCTGGATTTAATTTATTTAAGATGAAACAACATACAGATTCGAGTTTTTTGCCAAAGTCTTAAAGTAAAGGAGCCTGTTTGGAGCCACAGTAACATGAATGACAGGAAGTGAGTCAGGGAAATCCCTCAGTCTCCTTTGTATTCCTTTGCTGAAGCATGTGAGAGCATTTATACTTATATATAATGACTAATTTCAACAACAATGTGATTTAATGTTTGATGATTTGATTTTGATTTTTAGCTCATTTTGATCTGATTCACTGACCTAAACTCCTAAAATGGATCTTTTATCCTAAATTTGCAGCAGTTTGACTCATAAATACTGAAGATTGCAGGTGAAGTTTTCCAGATTCCTTGTATTTCTTGCAATATAATTGATTAATTGTTACATCCTAAATATATATTCTATATATGTATATATAGTCCTATAGATAGACGGGATCTTACAGAACAAAACTCACTGAGAGACGCTGAAAATATACTTTAATTATGTTTTTTTGAACGTGATGTCATTCATTTTAAAAATTTAGTTTAAAAAATTACAATAGTTTAATTATATTTTTCTATATAACAAGTTTAGCTTATTTTACTGTTAGCAGTGTACGCAAAGTCCTTTCAAAATAAAATGCTATCTGTCTTAGATCCTCCTGTTGCAGCAGATTTACTTAAACTAAAAGAAAAAAATCCAAGATAACATTTTTTATTATTATGACTTTGGTCACTTTTTTCTTGATATACAACATTTAATTCCAGTTAAATTCTTTGAACAACGCTGTCTCTTAACAGTAGCAGAACATGTGCTTTATGTGTATTCTAATAATAGTCGATTAAAACTTTTGCCATTATTTTTGCTGATTTATCTGACATGTTAAACATCTAATTATAAATGACAATAAAAGGAACAAAAACAGATTTATAGTGTGAATATTTAGTAAGAATTCACACAACAACACAACTTCTGTACATTTTCCAACACGTAAAAAACTGAATCACAATTTCAGAGATTTCAGCAATTATCAAAACGTTCAGCTCGTTCAGGACAAACTGCTTTTATTTTATTAATTCATAAACTTCAGAAATATTTAGCAAAATATGCCCCATAGTAAATGAATAAGAGTCTGCATATTTCAGTATTTTAAATTGCAAAAAGCCTTAAAGTATATTAATGGAACGTGTTTTCATCTTTTAGAGTAATTTAAAAAATGTGGAGTTTAGCTTCTATTTTAGCAACAGGCTAACGTTTTGGCTAATTTAGTTTACTGAGGAAGTTTTGGATACTTTGGAATTTAGCTAGCATTTAAGCAACTTGCTAACATTTCTGGCGTATTTGTTATCTACTGAGGTTTTTTTAGATTAATTTAGAGTTTAGCTTCTATTCTAGCAACAGGCTAACGTTTTGGCTAATTTAGTTTACTGAGGAAGTTTTGGATACTTTGGAGTTTAGCTAGCATTTAAGCAACATGCTAACATTTCTGGCGTATTTGTTATCTACTGAGATTTTTTTTTAGATTAATTTAGAGTTTAGCTAGCATTTAAGCAACATGCTAACGTTTTTGACTAATTTATTATCTGCTGAGGTTTTTTGGGCTAATTTAGAGTTTATCTCGTATTTAAGCAAAAGACTAAACATTTTTGGCTAATTTTGCTTCTACTAAGGTGTTTTTTAGGTTAATTTAGAGTTTAGCTTCTATTTTAGCAAAAGGCTAACGTTTTGGCTAATTTAGTTTACTGAGGAAGTTTTGGCTACTTTGGAGTTTAGCTAGCATTTAAGCAACGTGCTAACATTTTTGACTAATTTGTTATCTACTGAGGTTTGTTGGGCTAATTTAGAGTTCATCTCATATTTAAGCAACAGACTAAATATTTTTGGCCAATTTTGCTTCCACTAAGGTTTTTTTTAGGTTAATTTAGAGTTTAGCTTCTATTTTAGCAACAGGCTAACGTTTTTGACCAATTTAGTTTACTGAGTAATTTTTGGCTATTTTGGACTTTCGCTAGTATTTAAGCAACAAGGCAGCTTTTTGGCTAATTTGGAGTTTAGATTCTATTTTAGCAACATGCTAACGTTGTTGACTTACTTAATTTGCTGAGGAATTTTTGGCTAATTTTGGAGTTTATCTCATATTTAAGCAACAGACTAAATAGTTTTGGCTAATTTTGCTTCTACTAAGGTTTTTTTTAGGTTAATTTAGAGTTTAGCTTCTATTCTAGCAACAGGCTAACGTTTTTGACTAATTTAGTTCACTGAGGAAGTTTTGGCTATTTTGGACTTTAGCTATTGTTTAAGCAACAAGGCAGCTTTTTGGCTAATTTGGAGTTTAGATTCTATTTTAGCAACATGCTAACGTTGTTGACTTACTTAATTTGCTGAGGAATTTTTGGCTAATTTTGGAGTTAAGCTAGTGTTTAAGCAACGAGCTAGCCTTTTGGGGGGTAATTTAGCTTCTACTGTATTTTTTGGGGGCTAATTTGGAGTTTTGCTCATATTTTATCAACACACAAATATTTTTGCAAAAATGGCATGTATTAGGAATTTTTAAGCAATTTTGCTACCATTTTTTTTTACAAATTCAGGTAAGCTTCTCTTTCATAGTTCTTTAATAAAATTTACAATCTTTTTGCAAATTTAACATTATGCAAATAGCTTTTCTATCCCTTCAGCAATTAAAGGAAATTGTTTAACCATTTTCAGCATAAAGCTTCAGCATCTTCAACTAATTTCAGCAAAAACGTTCACACGAGCATTAAGTTTTCTATTATATTTTCTAATTATTTCCATTTTTCTTCAAAGCCAAAGAGACTCCAGAGCTTGGGGCTGTAGACCCCTGATCTAGACGAAGCTGATGTGTGTGAGAATCTAAGCTCTGACTCAGTGTTGCCAAACTGATCTGTATCAGCGTTTTACTCAAATTCTCTTGTTTTCACTTTAACCAAATCAAAATAGTTTTGAGCAGTTTAGAAGCCAAACTTTTTCTCACTAAAGAGTGATAAGAGTGTCGAACAAAAGTGGAACACATTTGTGATAAACGGCCCGATTTAGTAAATAATCTCATTCCGTGAGCGTTTGAGTCTTTCAGGTCACAGGAACAGCACGCCAATGACCTGCAGTCTATTTTAAAGTGCATAATCTTACAGTTTCCTTTTCCTGTTGTTCTTTCAGACTGCACAAAGCCTTCTGTTGCTCCCAAGCCAAGAATTGTTTGTCACGACAACCTGCAGCCGCCCTCCTCTCCTGCGTCAGCAGCCAGGCGTCCCAAACCCTCTATAGCTCCGAAACCAAGAGCCACGGCGCTGCTCAATGGCAGCCAGGAAAGGATTCGTAATGGCATTGTGCCTTTTTCGGATGATGATGATGATAGGCACAATAAAAAGAAAAACAAAGTGGTTCTAGACGCTTCTCCTCTAAAGGGAACGCTAAAAGCTGATATCTTTATATCTCCACCAGCACACTCGGTGACTGGGATAAAGGTACCCCTGGAGGAGGAGACGGAGGAGGACGATTCACTTCAAGAAATAATTGAGGATTGGAGATTAAGTGATAACGCTCTAACAGACGAAGCCGACTCCCTGGAAACGCTGTGGCTCAGTGAGGCCAGACTCACGGCTGACTCTGAGGGAACGGTGGACACCGAAGCCACGGAGGACACAGACGCCGAAGCTTTTGATGCGGGCGAAGCTCTGGCCGACGCCGAGGGCCTCTCGGTGGAAGACCTGTCTGTAGCCGAAGGTTTTCCTGAGGACGCTTGTACCATCCAGAAGACGAAGGCTGCAGACCAGCAGGACTCCTGCTTTCATGACTCCAACCACGAGCGGGTTAGTGAGGCGGAGTCCTTTCCTGGTGAAGACGTCATCAGCAAGGAGTTGAGACCAGAGGGGGAACGCACAGAAATGAGTTTTTCTTCAGTAAGTAACATACTGAATGGCAAATGCGAAGAAAATGACAAAGAGGATTACTTGGGCTTCGGTGACCGCGGCAGGACGGAAGACGGAAAGTTTGATGCGCTCGGAAACGAACTAAACAATCTGAGTTTCAGACAGAGAGCGGTGCCGGCAGAGGCAGACACCTCGCTGACGTCCTCTCTCTCAGAAAGCCAACTTCTCTCCCCAAACATAAGTGTCTTTGAGGATGAAGATGCTCACATTGTGCCCTTTCTGGAGGACATGGAGCAGGACACCAGCAATCTTTACGAAGGCTTTGGTTCGTTGGGTTTCCCTTTCCCCGCCGGGATCCCGTCGCCCTCTCTGTCACAGCGGAGTACAAACCTCATGGCGGACGGGCTTTTTCAGAAATCCTACAAAAGTGGACTCCGATTACCGCCAAAAAGCTCCAGTCCTATGTTGAACTCGACGCGGCACAAGAGCCTAACAAAACCGAACTACCTGTCCTTGTACTCGCGCTCCCTCTCCGTGGAGGGGCAGGACGGACACCTGTACGTCCACCGGGACGGCTCTCCCAGACAAAGAGGTGCCTTATGCTCATCCGACAGCTTCTCCAGGAGCTCCCCGCAGTCCTCCAGCGCCCTGTCCACGCCCACGTCTCTGGTGGACATTCCTCCTCCGTTTGAGTTGGCCTACATCACCAAGAAACCCATCACAAAAAGTTCTCCGTCCCTCCTCACGGTGGGAGACTCCGCAGAGAAAAACAGGAAAAAGAAATCCTCCATCAAGCGTTTCCTGATGCTCAAGTTTGGTTGGAAAGCAGAAAACAAGCAGACGGCAGAGGAGAAGAAGCCTTCGGCTGATTCCAGCCGCCGACTGCTGGAGGTGGACAGACACAGCCTCAGCGGCTCTCCGCGGTTGAACTCCAGGCCGCCCGGCAAGCCTCTGGTGTCGCCTGAGCCGGCCTCCTCCTTTCTGTTCTACCAGGACAGCAGGAGGAAAGGGAACTCGGTGGCCTTCCTGAATCGCAGCGTGGTCCGGGTGGAGTCCTTCGAGGACCGATCCCGCGTGCCTTTCGCCCCGCTCCCTCTCACCAAGCCCCGCTCCATCTCCTTCCCCAACACGGATACCTCGGATTACGAGAACGTCCCACCCGTCAGCTCGGACTACGAGAACGTCCAGGTTCCTCACTGGAGAGCCGCTCGGATGGCGTCGCGCGCAGACTTCTTTGAGCGGCCCTTCCGGGCCGTGTCTTCGGCGAACGAGACGGACGGTTACGTGGACATGAGCAGCCTGCCGGGATTTGAGAAGAAAAGCCACTCGGCTAAACCGGACAGTGACAGGTGTGTAAACTACAGCGTTCATTCACAGATTTAAACAATACCAGTTTGTTGGAACTATTGTCCAACTTCAAAATGAGGATTTGATCCTGGCCAAGTTGTTAATGAGCATAAACAATGAATCTACACTAAGCTTAATAATTCCCATTAACACTCCGGTCAGCAAAGCCAAGTGGCCCCACATGGTTTCAAAGTAAGCAGATAACATGGGCCCCAAATGGATTTGATTGCAGTTTTCGTGGTGGCCCCAGTCGTGTTTTCCCTCATTGGCTTAAGTGGGCACTCAGCGGGCTGGCTCGCTATGCTAGCCAGCCTGTAGACAGTGTAGCATGCTAGCAAACTTCACTGTAGCGAGCTCCGTTTTATCGAGCTAGCAAATAGCAAGGTCCGCTTTATTGAGCTAGTGAGCTTCGCTGTAGCGTGCTAACAAGCTCCCCTGTAGCGAGCTTCACTGTAGCGAGCTCCGCTTTATCGAGCTAGCAAACTCTACTATAGCGTGCTAGCAAGCTCCACTGTAATGAAATAGCAAGGTCCGCTTTATTGAGCTAGTGAGCTTCGCTGTAGCGTGCTAACAAGCTCCCCTGTAGCGAGCCAGCTCTGCTGTAGTGAGCTACCAAGCTCCACTGTAGCGAGCTCCGCTTTATCAAGCTAGCTCCACTGTAGCGAGCTAGCCAGCTCCACTGTAACTAGCTAGTGAGCTTCGCTGTAGCAAACTCACAAGGTTCGTTGTCCACCGAGCGGCTGGCTAGCGTAGCGAGCTAACCCTCTGACTTCCCCCTTAAGCTAATATGGGCAAACACAGCTGGGGCCACCACAGAAACTGTAGACAAACTCATTCGGGGCCACATTTTCTGCCCAAATTTGAACCATGTGGGGTCCACCTGCAGCTTGCTGGCTTGGACGAGGCATATGTTTGGTGTTGCTGTTTGAGAATACACATTTAAATTCATATTTTATGCAACAATAACTCTACAAAGTAAGAAATTGCTTGTAAAGTTATCACACCCACACCAAGTCATTTTTGCAGATGCATTGATAAAAAAAATCTGGGCTGCTACTGATTTCCAACTAATTGAGTAAAATTCTGGTAATAATGAGCCTTGTAAGAAATCAAGTAATCAGAACCATGGTGAGTGGGAATGGTCACATCATGGTGGGACAGGAAGGTGAGGCGGCTGGACTATTCTTTTATGAGGAGGACTAATCCAAATTCTCCCCTTTCTCTTCATTTCATTTATTGATTTATAAAGCACCTTCCACCACCAGTCACGGTGTTGTACACAAGAAAAACAAAAACAAAGCATTGTGCAATCATAAAACATAAAGAATAAAAGATATAAAACTAAGTAAAACCAATGAAACAATTTTAAAACAGAGATAGAAACAACATAAAAGAGAATAAAAAAAGCTAGGCTGATGCTAAAAGGTTTTTCATTTAACTCTCCAAACAGAGAGTCATGAAAAAATAGTGTCTCCTATTTCGGACGTGACTTTCGTTTGATGATGTCATCAATAATCACCGGTCCGGTAGTGTTAGCACTAGGGGTGTAACGGATCACAAAACTCACAGTTCGGGTCGTTTTTCGGATCAGTAAAAAGTAAAAAATAATATTATTAATAAAAAAAAAAAGACAGAAAAACAATATAAAAGCTAAATTATTTTTTAGAAACTCTTCAAATCGTATATTCAACGAGCATATAAAGTATTTCACACGCACAATATTTATATATGCATCATCAAAACATTTGGTCATTGAGGCCTATTTATGAAACCAAAATATATTTAAACTTTGAACACAAACAAAATGTTAAATCATGTAGTTTTTTTTAGACCAAATCTACAAAAACTGAGAGAAAAGAATGCTTAAAAATACTGTTGAAAATACCAAATCTATCTGGATTATTCCTTAAAATGCAAACGTTCTCATCCCACTCCATGTTTAAGTTACAACATAAATAAAACAGTTAAAATAATTTTTTTGGTATTAATTGTTTTATTAAAACTAACTGTTGGAACATCTAAATATTTAATAGAATTATTGTTTTCTGTAAAACGTGGCACTTCCGCGCTCGCTTTTCCCGGTGATTTTTGGCCTATTTGGCTTGCCATACAATCGGACCCTGACTGCACCGGCAGGTCCTTCATTGTGAAGTTGAGAGAAATTTTTGACAGAGGCTCCTCCCACACGCAGCTTCAGGTGAACAGACTTCAAGATAAACTTGAAGCAGCTACTTTAGCGCTTGTTGAAACAAAGAGGATTTACATGAATTTGATGCAAATTTCATTCGATGTGAACGGACAATTGATTTAAATTATGTAGCGATAAAGCACAAACCAGATTATCCGTGATCCGTTACACCTCTAGTTAGCACGGAGTTCCCAGCTCTTGAATATACATCATAACAGCAGTTTTACTTTGATTTAAATGTAAACGTCTGTGGTTCGGAGCGCACCCACGTCAAGAAAAACGCTTTTCAGCGGGAAGCGGGTTTCCCTCGCGACAGTGAACTTTAGATCCCTCCGTTTGGACGGTGACATTTAAAAAATAATAATAACCGCAGAAACGTCTTGGAGAGCCATTAGGTGCATTTCCATTAGGGCTGGGAATCACTGGGTACCTCACGATACGATACGATACGCGATACGTGGCTCACGATATCGATAACATCGCGATACTGCGATATTTAGTAAAAATCCTCTCGGATAACTAATATTATATAGAAGAACACTTTTTTGGGGTGGAATTGTGTCCTCATTTTATTTTTTTATTTTAAACACAATCATAATAAACAACTTATGTCTTATTTTGTGCAACAAATTATAGACAATTTTGTTTAACGTTGCTTAAAATCACTAATACTATAACTTACCACATATTGAATTGGAATTATTTGTAAAATTCGATGTCAGCAATGCCACAGAAATACTGTTAGCAAGCCTCTGTCAAGTGTTACATATTTTTTTGTACACTTTTCCCACATTTGAAAAGGGCTGAACATTCAAAATTAAAGGCTGATTTACTCAGACTGACACTGAGATTATTTCTCCAATCTTTATTCATTTTCCATTTGGTCAGTCAGCAGTTAACAGGTAAAAACCCTAAAACACTCATAATAATGGCAATAAATATTTAAAAATTCTAATTCTATTACAAATTAGCAATAAACAACTTTAATCTATAATAATTTATACAATTTTAAGTGCTTCAATTAACTAGCAACGTCCCTATTTTACCGTGAATTCATGTATTTTATTTTAATTACATTTTTTTTTTAAGTTCATAAATCAAATCTGCATTTTTTTTATTTAAGAATGACTTTAAGTTAACATCAGCAAAAAGTTAATACTTTCATTTGAAAACCTTAAACCATAAATTTACCAAAGTTACACCGTACACCAGCAGGGTGAATATCAGAGTGCATGAAAGCGAAAATTCCGACTGGTTCCTGAAGTACACACAAACAGCTACGAAGCACGCGCCTCGTTCCCACAGCGCACCGATCAAACAGGAAATAAACAATTCTAGCGCTCAGACAAACGCACTTCTTACCAGCTGACTCTTCTACAGATGGATGATAATTAAGCACAGGTTGGCAGGATTTTCTCACGCGGTACTGAGCCAGAATCCTGCCGGTGTTTTTCCTGATGGAGTGCGTGCATCAGCAAAATAAGTCCAACGCAGCGCGCTGAGCTGCGCGAAAGTTCCGCCATGTGACTCAGACGCAACAGCCTCTTCAAATGAAAATATAATATCGATACTTGGTGAGAACCCATCGAGAATCAATCGCAGGACTAAATATCGCGATATATCGCAATATCGATATTTTGGCACACCCCTAATTTCCATTAACTCTGAAAATTCCCAATTTGGAATTTTGATGCTAAATTCTCTTAACAGAAACACAACAATTTCGAAAAAACTCGCATTTTTTGAAAAAAAAGTTTTTGTGGTTATAGGAGGTAATATTTGGGGTTTAACGAAGTTTTTCTCAAAACTGTAATGGAAACACTTTTTTCTAAATAAATGCGCTTCTTTGTATGAGGCGTCTGCTCTGAGCGCAGCTCAGTGGCGCCGCGAGAGATCCAACAGCTTCACAGATCGTAGAGCTCCTCCATAATAAAATCACAGATTTCATCATCGCTTCACCTGCAGCCGCGCGTTTGCAGCTTAGACGCGGAAGTCTCCTTTGAGGATGAGCGCGAGCGCCGTGACAAACTTAGATGGATCTTGTCGTGTTTTCAAACACAGAGAAGGATCCAGCAGCTCACTTGTTAGAATGGATTTTCTCACCTGCAGCTGTTGTGAATGGACTCGGTGCGCGGCAGACAGTGCTGTGACGTCACCGAAATGCTCCTTCTTAGTGAATCAAATAAAAAAAAAAATACTCTATTTCATCCATCGCCGTGTTTTCAATGAATTATCGCGTGAGTTAGTTTCTGCTTTATCGCAAAATTATGGTTTCATGGAAACAGTCTCGTTACGAAACTGCGTTTTTTGTTGAAATACCTAGAATTTTAATAAAGTTTTGCACAAATGTGTGATGGAAACGCAGCTGTTGAGGAGTGGAAGTGTCTTCAGAGGACTGCAGGTGTGTTAAAGGCGTGTTTTTTGAGTTTTTAACATGTCTGTGTGACATTTTCATCATGAAATGTGAACGGCGGCTCATTTGACAGCAGTTGGAAAGGATTGTAAATCAATGAAAGAGCATTTGGATGTTAGCTTTTATTATTTTCTCAAAGACTCCTCTCTGAGAAACCAACACAATTCTCCTTCCCAACTCGTCACATATTAATGTTTGGTTAAGGATCCCTCCAACCCACATTTTGGGAGTCCCCAACTCGTCGTTTTTTTGACTGTGCCCATTAAGTCACAGGTCCCCAACCTCCAGGCTGCAAATTGGTCCAGTACAGCACCATTACTCTAACCTGGTACCCAACTGGACCAGAAACTGTACCGTACCTGAACCAGTACCAGGCAAGAACTGGACGCAAACCAGTACCAGGTTAAGGTTAGTATACCAGTTCTGGACACGTATTGATGTTTTTTTCCGCGTTCTTTTGTGACGTTTTGGGATTTCCCTACTCGTCCTTTTACGTCGTGCTGGCTGTTCCCATTAAATCGAGGGTCCCCAACCTCCAGGCCGTGAATCCCGGGCCGAGAACCAGAGCTGGTCCAGTACCGCGACTCAAAACGGTATCCAGTACTGGTACTCTAACCGGACACCGGACCAGAACTGAGACCGGACGCGAACCAGTACCATGTTAACGTTAGGGTACCGGTTCTGGACGCACCCCCAGGACTTGTGCGCATCAGGTACCACATGCAGTACTGCGTCCCGAGGGTTGCGGACCCTTGGTTTTACGGACAGACAAAAAACAATGAGTTGGGGACACCCAAAACATGAAAAAGTGACGACTTGGGAGTGAGAATGTGTTAGAGAAACCATTGGATTGAATGTATTGATCACAGTAACGTCAATAAACATTGGAGAATGAGCTAAAAGAGTCTTTGGTGAACTGGAAGGAGAAAGAATCAGGATTTTGGAGGAAGTTCAGTCCATGAAGATCTGAGCTGACATCTGGATCAGAACCATACGGATGGACGTTACCCAAATTGATGGATGTTTTCATGAAGATTTATGCTAGCGAGACACAGAGATATTATAATCGGGGGCGGAGCACCAAAAGCCACGCCCCCTCAGAAAAGAGGCTTCAGATCAACATGAAAAATGTCTTTTAAAGACATTTAGGTTGTGGGATTTTGGTTAAAAACTTCATAATCATCATTGATACAATACTGGGACTGCTTTGGTAATACATCAAAAGTCTTCGATGAATCTGAGCAATTCATGTTTACACAGACGTAATTAGGGCTGTAACGAGTATCCGGGTGCTCGAGTATTCACGATCTGCTCCCGAAAATCAGAGTATGAATATTCGCGACGTCCAAGATCGCTGATTTGCGATCTTTATAAATATAGTAAATTGTAGTAAAATATGATCAGAATATTATCTGGTAATGATGTATTTTTCTTCTGGAATTCAGATTAATGTATTATTTTAAGTTTACGAACTAAAACAAAGCCAAAAGAGCCGCGTTAGTAACCGAAAGTAAACACATCTTAGTTGCGGAGGAACTTCCGGTTTTCAAAGTAAAACTAGCGAGTTTTTTTCCGTTCAAAAACTGAGACTGAAGTTCTGTTCAGTGACATAACTTCTGAAAAAATGAATTAGCTTTAACATCTGAGCTTTATCTCAGTGTTTACATTCTTTTGGTTATGATAACTCTTCAACAGTTGAAGCAATTAACGAAACTCCGTCTTATTCTGAAAAAACGCAGCCTCACGCTGCTGAAAGGAGGATGGAATCAACGTGAATCAGATGATTCTGCTGCGGAGGGAAAAAATACTTTTTTTACACGGGCTGTACACCGAAAAATATTGAAGAACTTTGAGGATAAAAAAAAATGTGGGGAACATTTTTAAGTTTTGTTGTTAAATGGTCCAAAACAGCAGTAATTTTTATCCTCTTTATGTTGTTTATGTTACTGCTGAATAGTGCTGCCACAAATAAATAGTCCATCAGATTAATTTTCCGATAGTCGACTAATCGGGGATCATGGACAAAGTGGATGTAAAGAAACTGAAATATGATTAGCTTTAAAAAAAAAAATCCTAAATAAGCTAAAATCTCTAGCATATAGCTGAAATATTAGCTAAACTCCAAATTAGTCTAAAAACTGTAAAAATTCCAAATTAGCCAAAATAGCTAGCATGTAGCTGAAGAAATAGCAAAACTCCAAAACCTAAAAAACTGTAAAAATCCAAAATTAGCCAAAATAGCTAACATGCAGCTGAAATATTAGCTAAACTCCAAATTAGCCTAAAAACTGTAAAAAAAATCCCAAATTAGCTAAAATAGCTAGCATGTAGCTGAAATAATAGCAAAACTCCAAATTAGCCTAATAAACTGTAAAAATTCCAAATTAGCCAAAATAGCTAACATGCAGCTGAAATATTAGCTAAACTCCAAATTAGCCTAAAAAACTGTAAAAAAAAATCCCAAATTAGCTAAAATAGCTAGCATGTAGCTGAAATAATAGCAAAACTCCAAATTAGCCTAAAAAACTGTAAAAATCCCAAATTAGCCAAAATAGCTAACATGCAGCTGAAATAATAGCAAAACTCCAAATTAGCCTAAAAAACTGTAAAAAGCCCAAATTAGCCAAAATAGCTAACATGCAGCTGAAATATTAGCTAAACTCCAAATTAGCCTAAAAAACTGTAAAAAAAAATCCCAAATTAGCTAAAATAGTGAAATATTAGCTAAACTCCAAATTAGCCTAAAAAACTGTAAAAAAAAATCCCAAATTAGCTAAAATAGCTAGCATGTAGCTGGAATAATAGGAAAACTCCAAATTAGCCTAAAAAACTGTAAACATTTAGAATTAGCTAGCTAACATGTAAATGAAATATTAGCTAAACTCCAAATTAGCCTAAAAAACTGAAAAAATCCTAAATTAGCCAAAAGAGCTAATATGTAGCTGAAATATTATCTTAATTCCAAATTATAAATAGCTAGCATGAAGCTAAAATATTAGCTAAACTCCAAAGTAGCCTGAAAACCCTTAATAAATGCCAAAATAGTCTAAAAAGCTAGCAGAATGTCATTATCACTTTCAACTTTACTACAGCCTGACTCCATATATTACAAAGAAACGACTAATCGACTATTAAATTAGTTGTCGACTATTTTAATAGTCGATTAGTCATTGATTAGTCGACTAATCGTGGCAGCTCTACTGCTGAACTTAACCAGAAGGCTGACAAAAAAAAAGTTTAAAATGACAAAATTTCTTTCTATCTGAATCTTTTTGGGTTTTTTAAAATCCATTTTGTTGATTCTGATCTATTGCTCTAATTAAATGTATAAATGTTGGTGATTAATACAAATAATTTCAATTTTCCTCCATCTAGTAAATATTCTCATAGCAATAAACGTTATATTAAAAAGTGAGAATCGTGGTTCGACTCGTGAATCGTATCGGATCGCCACCTGAGCAACGATCCACAGCCCGAGACGTAATTGATTAAAACTAAATTTGCATATAAAAAGGATACGTTTATATTTGCAGAAACGCTGCTTTGATGTTCGTTGGCATAACTTTTAGTCATTTGTTCTGGTATGACGCCAGTTTAACAAAGCGTGCAAAGAATAACATTTGCAGGATTATTCCAGTCTGAACGTAGCAGAAGAATCCCGGTTGTAAAATGTAATGACATCGTCTGCGATGTTCGTAGGTGTGGATTGCTCCACCGACGGATACAAATCCAGTGTTTTTGTGTGGATTGATGATGCTGTTCATCATTTTAGTGGGTCTTGTCTCCTTTTTACTGTGACCACAGGCCTTCTTTATTGCTTTCTGGTCACTTTACAGGTTTTATAAATCCTCTGGGGATGAAGATTTATCCTCCTCTGATGCCGCAGTCACAGCCGCGGCCATCAGCTGTGTGAGGAAGTGACTCCAGCTGTTATCCGTCGCTGCCGGGACACGCCGGCGTGGTGGTGGTGGTCTCTTCAGATCTGAGTACGGCGGGGGGGGGGCTTCCTTCATTAATCATCTGTTCAGGTGCGGGGAGGAGGCGCGGTCCACATCCCCGCTGCGGTTGACTCGTCGGCGTGATCGGCCGTCGTGTGCTGACGCGAACCCCTCCCACTCCTCCAGCAGCCCGTATCATACGGGTCACTCAAGATGATTAATAGGCCGAGCATTTTGGAGTCATTGCTCTAGTGCAGACAGTTGGGAACAAGAGGCGACGATACAATCTGGGTGTGTTCTGTAGTCAGCACTTGTTCTCTGCACAGCGGCTCTCACTCCTGGTTCCAAGATTCAATTTCTTTTGTTGGTTACAATTACGAGGGAATCCCTTATTTTAGCATTCAAGACCAAATATGTCTTTGTTTTAGAACAGGAGTCATTTTTCCAACACCCCATGAACGCAGCATTTCTTTAAAGTCCATCTATGACACTGGTTCTTAACCTGGGTTCTATGGGTTGATCTCAGGGGTTCGGCAGTAGGGTTGGGCACCAAAGTTCGGTTCCAAGTAGGAACCGTTCTGATTTCTGCGGTTCTGCCAAAACCGAAAGAAGCTGCTGCAAACGGTGCAGCATGTCGGTGTCAAATTTCACTTGTTTGTGGACATGTCAATCATCTCTACTCACGTCAGTAGTGTGAAATCCCAGCCAGTCTCTTTTATGTTCCTACAATTGTGGGCGGGCTCATATAAAGTCGCTGACTAGGAGAAAACGCACAGCTCTTCCATGTGTGTCTGCATTAGGGCTGCCACGATTAGTCGACTAATCGACGACTAATCGACTATTCAAATAGTCGACAACTAATTTAATAGTCGATTAGTCGTTACTTTATAATGTATGGAGTCAGAGTGTAGTAAAGTGAAAGTTATAATGACATTCTGCTAGCCTTTTAGACTATTTGGGCATTTATTAAGGGTTCTCAGGCTATTTCTTGAGTTTAGCTAATATTTTAGCTTCATGCTAGCTATTTTGGCTAATTTAGGCTTTTTCAGTTTTTTAGGCTAATTTGGAATTAAAATAATATTTCAGCTACATATTAGCTATTTTGGCTAATTTAAGATTTTTCAGTTTTTTTAGGCTAAATTCAAGTTTAGCTAATATTTCAGCTACATGGTAGCAAGCTAATTTGAAATGTTTACAGTTTTTTAGGCTAATTTGGAGTTTAGCTAATATTTCAGCCATATTCTAGCTATCTTGGCTAATTTGGGATTTTTACAATTTTTAGGCTAATTTGGAGTTTAGCTAATATTTCAGCCATATGCTAGCTATTTTGGCTAATTTAGGATTTTTTTTTTTTAGTTTTTTAGGCTAATTTGGAGTTTAGCTAATATTTCAGCTACATGATAGCTAGCTAATTCGAAATGTTTACAGTTTTTTAGGCTAATACGGAGTTGAGCTAATGTTTCAGCCATATGCTAGCTATTTTGGCTAATTTGGGATTTTTTTGTTTTAAAGCTAATCCTGTTTAAGATTTTCTTTACATCTAGTTTGTGCATGACCCGATTAGTCGACTAATCGGGAAAAATAATCGATGATTAGTCGACTATTAAAATAATTGTTTGTGGCAGCACTAGTCTGCATCACAGTTTGACAAGTGCTGCATCACATTTGCCAATCAGGAACTCATGGACTCGTGATGTTTTCACGGACCCGATCATCGGACAGAATATTGATCCTATGAGAGTGTTTTTGATTGTTTGTTCTGCGGCGGTGTTGTGTACATGAGTTCGCGCCATCTCCCGTTAAGGAAGGTATTAATGTTCTGGAGACCTGCAGTCAAGGACTTGTTTTGTCTGTTCATGTCAGAAATTAAACCAGAGAAAACCTGAAGACGCCTCATCCTCCTTTATTCGAACACAACGCCGAGAAACGGGCGAGGCGTTCAAGGACCAGAGGAACGTGGGAGACGCCCGTTACACTCGCTCCATACGCTGGGAGACAGACGATTACTGCGCAGGGCGCAAAGCTGGAAGCCCGGAATGACTCGCGGAAAAGGCGTCAAAACTCAAAAACAGCGGAGTCACCTGTCATGCAGCCGCACGCCGCCCCCCCCCAATCAAAATGTTTGACGGGCAGCAAACACAGCAAACAGTGAATTTGCCGCATGTGAAAAAAACAAGGTGATGTTCATGTACGGCTCATTTTGTGTACCAGTAAAAAACTTGTTTCTAGATTTAAAAAAAAAAAAAAATCGCCAAAGAAGGGTTGAATGCGCATATGCAACTGGTGGGGTTCGGTACCTCCAACAAGGTTAAGAACCACTGATCTGTGACATTTTTTGAAAAATAAAAAAAACGTTCCCTATAGTGTTTTTAATGAAGTTTTTAACCAAAATGCCATAAATGTCTTAAAATGTCATTTTTCACGTTGATATGAAGCCTCTGTTTCCAAAATCTCCTCTGAGGGGGCGTGGCTTCATCAGACAGTTTGCCTTTTTTCATTTAAGGACATCAACCCGTTGGTGAAATTTGCTATAAAATGAGAGCAAAAGCTGCAATTTTGAACTTTTAAAACGTGTATATTTATTTGTAATCAACATTTTAGCAAGTTTTTGTCCAGATTTCATTTATTTTGTTTCTCTTACAAGGTAGATGAACAAAACACGCCACGTGGCGGATCTGCTCCTGGTCCTTTTGGCCCTTTGGTCAAATTTTAGAACCTTTTATTGCTCATAAGTCAAAAAGTTTGTCCACTCCTCTTCTAGCAGGTCTGAAGTCCAACTTACTCAATTAAAGCATCCAAGTTACTTAAAAAAAAAAAGTAAAACGCTTAAACTCAGAGAATTTAGTTCTATAAATTGGCTTTGTTTTAAAAAATAAATTATTTTAATAGTTTTATTATAACCACCATTATTTTCAACTCTTTACATTTTAAAGAGCATATTATTTTAATTAATGAAAACAATGAATTTCTATTTGTTTTTCAAGAGAGAATAAAAAAGGATTTTGTTTCTGTTGAGATGATGTTCCAGTGGATAAAAACCCGCTAACAGGAAGGATTCCAATAACGTTCAGAATATTTAATGACGTAACCATAAACGCCTTTTACACAGTGAACATCTACTCAGTGAATACAGGCAGCTGTGACTGTCTCACAGCTAATCTGCACAGAAACAAATCAGATGTGAACCACAAAACAAAACAAAGCCGCAATTTCTGAAACATTGTCACATAAATTGGGATCACTCATACTTCTATTAGCTAACAATTGTGCTAATAGTAGCTGAATACTAATAGAACGAATAAATTATTACTTTAGTACCACAAGTTAACTACATTTAGGTTAAGAAAACTGTCTAAATATTGTAGGGAAGCTTTACTGCTGCGAAATGATCAACAGAATCTACTTTCTATTGTTTCTATGAATGGATGAATTGAAGCAGGTGTGTCAAACTCAATCGCACAGGTGGCCGAAATCCAAAACACACCGTAGGTAGCGGGCCGAACAGAATAAACATTAATTAAACCATCTAAAATTACATTTTTAAAACCTTAAAAACATAACTTTTTAATATACTTATGAATAGGGCTGCCACGATTAGTCGACTAATCGATGACTAATCGACTATTAAAATAATCGACAACTAATTTAATAGTCGATTAGTCGTTACTTTATATTGTATGAAGTCAGATTGTAGTAAAGTTGAAAGTTATAATAGCATTCTGCTAGCTTTTTGGAATATTTTGGCATTTATTAAGGTTTTTTTAGGCTATTTTGGAGTTTAGCTAATATTTCAGCAGCATGCTAGCTATTTCGGCTAACTTTAGCTTTTTTACGTTTTTTAGGCAACTTTTGAGTTTAACTTATATTTCAGCTACATGCTAGCTGTTTTGGCTAACATAGGATTTTTCCATTTTTTTAAGGCTAATTTGGAGTTTAGCTAATATTTCAGCAGCATGCTAGCTATTTTGGTTAACTTAAGCTTTTTTAAGTTTTTTTAGGCAATTTTTGAGTTAGCTTATATTTCAGCTATATGCTAGCTGTTTTGGCTAATATAGGATTTTTCCGTTTTTTTAAGGCTAATGTGGAATTTAGCTAATATTTCAGCAGCATGCTAGCTATTTAGGCTAACTTTGGCTCTTTTTACTTTTTGGCTAATTTGGCATTTAACTAATATTTTAGCTGGTTATCAACTTCAGCATCTTTACATCCACTTTGGCCATGAACAGATTAGTCGACTAATCGGGAAAAAATAATCGGTGATTAGTCGACTATTAAAATAATCGTTTGTGGTAGCCCTACTTATGAACTAGATATATAGCATTACCTGTGATGAAGCTAGTGTGAACGCTGTGAGCTGAATTTGGCCGCTGAAGATGCTAATGCTAATAGCTGGAGATGCTGAAATTGATAGCTGAAAACAATGAAGCTGATAACCAGCTAAACTATTAGCTAAATGCCAAATTAGCCTTAAAAAAAAAAAAAAACTTTAGTTAGCCAAAACAGCTAGATTAATTTGGCCGCTGAAAATGCTAATGCTAATTACTTAAGATGCAGAAAATTGATAGTTAAAAATGCTGAAGTTGATAACTCAAATCCCTGAAGTTAATAGCTGAAAACATAGGTAGGGATGTCCCGATCAGGTTTTTTTGGGCCCCATCCGATTCCGAGTCATTAGGTTTGCGGATTTGCCGATACTGAGTCCCGATCCGATACTTTTTTAAATTTAAAACATGAACAACTTGAATGAACAGATTTGTGTTGTCCCTTATTTATATTTCATTAACCTTCTTTTATCATTAAAAACTTAAATAGAAAACTTCAGTGAAGTAACTTTAATAGCCAAATAAAAATAGAGCAAATATAAACTCTTAAAAAAAAAAAACACATTTTCTTGTTATATAAGTGATAATTAGTCATGTGAGAAAGTTTAGTAACTTTAGCTTTAATATCTTTAGAGTTATTGAACATTTCTGACCAAATACGATTCCTGTCCTCATTTAAAATTCTTAAAATAAATTATGACTGTTTTAGCATGAATTTGATGAGTGTTCATGACTAGCTCATATCATTAATAATTTTAATTTATTAGTTTTTTCTTAGTTTGCTTTTTAAGATTATTTGCTTCTTTTTAAACTCCTAAGACATCACATTTTCAGTTTTATTATCAGAGTAGTTCATTTTCTTAACTTTTATTCCTCTTTCAGATAAATAAAACAGGCATATCAAAGGACAGCTCGGGTCCTAAGGAGTTAAATCACGGCGCTAGCACGTAGCAGTTAGCAGCTGCTGTTTAGCATCTGTCTGCTGCATGAAGAGCTTAACATTAAAAAGAAACAAAACTCTGTCTTTTTCTGTTGAAATGTCTTTAGATGTTGTTGTTTAGAGACACTAGCTGTCAGTTTAAAGCGTTTTCAAAAGAGTTATTGATCCTGGAAGTCTGAATCCGTGATCGGCTAGCTAACTAGCTAACTTTACATCAGTCTTCTGCTTGAACTGTTGCTGATTGATGCAGTCCAGCGTCCATTCAACGCTGCACTGGGATTAAAGCTTGTCTCATTAAACAGATGAGTTTCTCTGGTTGAATGTGAAATCTGAAGAGAAATAATCGTAAGATTAAGATAAGAATCCTGAAATATTAAAGAACCCAACGGATCCCGATCATAACTTCAACCATGTGATCGGGCCCGATTTCCGATCACGTGATGGGATCGGGACATCCCTACTGATAGGCAGGAAAATTATTAGCTGAATGCCAAATTCACCTAAAAAAAACTATGTAAAATAACTTCGGTTAGCCAAAACAGCTAGAGTGTAAATATTAGCTAAACTCCAAAACACCCTAAAAAACGTAAAAAGAAAAGCCAAAATTGCTTGTTCTCTTTGGGGCTGTTTTCAGTAGAGCGGGTCCTGCGCTGCCCCCTGCTGGGCGGGTGGAGTTTTGAATAAAGGGATCCTCGTAATATCGTTTCTATACAGTCGTACCAAACCAGATTGTTTCTTTACATCTGCAGTTTTTATAGCTTTGTTCAGTTTTATTGACAAGTGTCTTATTTTGGGGACTTGGGGGGAGAGGGATGTTCATTTTGTGTCTTTCAGTACACTTGTTTTTAAACACTGTGTTTTGAATCTGTATTTTATTTGCTTTTATGTTAAGCGCCTTGTGTTTAAGTCGAAGAAAAGCCGCTATACCAGAGGTCTCCAGAGCCACATGTGGCTCTTTTTTCTCTCCATAGTGGCTCTCTGGCTGAAGAAAAATACAAATACTAGTCATTTTCCAGAAAAAATTTAATTAGCTAGAATTTTAGCAACATAATAACATTTTTGGCTTATTTGTTTTCTAATGGAGTTTTTAGGATAATTCAGAGTTTTAGTTTCTATTTTGGTAACAGTAGTTTACTGAGGAATTTTCTGCTAATTTGGAGTTTAGCTAATATTTTAGTAAAATGATGATGTTTTCAGCTAATTTGTTATCTAATGAAATTTTTTTGTTGACAATTCAGCTTCTATTTTAGCAACAACTTTTTTGATTAAGTTAGTTTACTGAGGAATTTTAGGTTATTTTAGAGTTCAGCTAATAATTAAGCAACAAGCTAGCTTTTTCTCAGTGGATTTTCTAATTAGCTTGTTATGCTAATTTGGAGTTTAGCTAATATTTTAGCAGTATGCTAACATTTTCAGCTAATTTGTTAACTACTGGGGGTTTTAGGCTAATTTTAAGTTTAGCTTTTATATCAGCAACATGCTAAAATTTTTGGCTGATTTAATTTACAGAGAAATTAAATTAAAAAAATAAGAGAAATTTTATGATAATTTGAACTTCAGCTCGTAATTAAGTACTAAAGTTAAAAATGTAAAAAAAAATCCCATTTTGAGAGGTGCTGGTTTCTTTTTATATTTTTTTTGCTTTTGTTTGTGCCAAAAATAGACATTATTCACATTTATTAAAAAAAAAACAAAACAAAAAGAAGGTTGTGAATGCAAATCAAATTTTTTTTAAAGACTAACATAAGTCAATGCGGCTCCTTCTAGGTTTTGATCAGTAGAAAACGAGCCCAAATGGCTCTTTTACTGTTAAAAGTTGCCGACCCCTGCGCTATACAAATAAATAAAGTTTGAGTTTCAATTTTGATTAAGAAGTTAAGAAGCCATTTTCATGTTGATCTGAATCCCTAACCCAAATATATAAGTGTTGTGACTAGGGCTGGGCGATATGGCAAAAAAAGAAAATCACGATTTTTTCAATTTTATTTCACGATTTCGATTTTATAAATTCCATTGACAAAAATTCAATTATGATTTTTAGTTGAAAGAAGTAAACACATTTTGAACAAATATTTAGATTTTTTCCAAATTTAATTTCAAATGCATTAGAAGCATTGATATATATTTCTGGATTGGCCCTTGCCTACATGCCTATAGACAGAGACGTGCGCGCTCAGGCGCCATAATCATGAATTGATTCACAGCTGTTTCAATGGAGGACAGGCAGACATCAATCGCAAAAATCGGGCTAGCTCCTTCATTTCTCAACTGTTTTTTTTAAAAATATGGTTCAAATTAAAGCTTAGAAAATAATTGGTATATTTAAATATGTATTATCTATTAAGATCAAGCTGTAAATAGAGCAAGAATTGTGCATTCTACTGCTACAGAAAAGGCATTGATGTCAAATGAACAGCTTCTTAATACTCATGATTTTTTATTTTGCCTCTGTGCTAAAATCCATAAAACAGATTGTAAATGCTTTTCACTCAAGACCAGAAATGAGGAAGATTGAAGAAGTTTAATAGCATGAATGTCTGATACAGTTTAGTAAAAACACCATTTACCACATTTTCAAATGAAACTACAACTTTTATTATTTTTGTATTACATATATGGTAAATAAATCTCAATTGTTTCAGGATTTATCTTCAAATAGCCGATTTTATTGTACTTTGAGAAAAAGGCTCCAGCTAGCATCTTTAACTGATACAAATAATAATAATAATAACTTTGATCATAACATCAAATCCATCTACCAAACTGTTCAGATTCCAAACACAGTGATGATAGCAGTAAACGGTGTTTCAGGTTAAAGTTTACGGTCTCAGCTCCTTCCCTAACATCTTCTCTCTGCGGTGTTTATGTCACTGAGCAGAATGCTAGCGTTAGCATTAGCGCTGTATCTTCCGGCCGAGCTTTCTCCGGTCTGTTGACCAAAAAAAAAAGATCAATCGTGACGGCACGGATTACAAAATTATGTGCGAACTCACTGATACTTCTTACAAAGACAAAACAAAGAAAGTGCGACTGACAATAAGATTTAGCCTCCTAAAGTAGCTAGCTACGAGCTAGCAAAACAATGCAGCAACGTTCATCTTGACCGCATATTTTACGTGTTTCCAACATGAATTTCCATCCGTTTTTGTGCAGGTTGAACGTAAATACGAGCGATTAACATCCGCTATGTTTTAAAACATAAAACATTAATAAAAAACATACGTCGAAGAACCAAGCTAACATGCTATCTGTGAGTTGCTAGCACCCACTTTAGCACACAGTTCAGCCTAATTTATCTCTATTAAAATGTGATTGCTGTCATGTGATGATTCCTCTCCATCGGATTATTTTGTTTTCGAGGTTTTTGAAGTCGATTGCAAAACACCGTTGCCTTTTGTGCTTCTTTTCGTATTTTTTTCGGACCTCCGCCATTTATTTACTCTAGAAGACTCAACGCAAACTGACGCCGGCGCCGCACGTCTGTCACGCCGTATGTCACGTGACTTACAAGAAAAAAACAAGGGGGAGGAGGAGGAAGAGCTCGGATTTAAAGTCACAGGCAGTCAACAAGCTTTTGCCGTCTCGCTCTTGGAACTTTCGTAGAAGATCGCGATAAAACGATCTCTCAAAAATGACAGATCGTCAGCTTTGGAGATCATATCGCGGTTTTATATCGTCATATCGCCCACCCCTAGTTGTGACTCTGGTCTGTTTTCAATCAAGCATTGAAATCAGTTCAGCAGAATCAGAACGGTCGGTGAACTCGGTGTTAATTGAACCTACTCTGTGTTAAAGGAAGCCGCATTAGCACGTAGCCTCATCCTCGCCATGCGTTCACAGAGAAAAGCAGCAGCAGCAATTTCTTTTATCTCTTCTCAGGATTTATCTGAGCTGCTTTTGCCCCGAGCTTTCATGGCAGACCAGCGAGAAGCGACAGCAGCGCTTTCTTTTTTTTGGAGTGATATAAACGCCTAATATGAGAACGCGTTCATGTACGGACGCCGTGGGTTTTAAACGCCCCCGGTGGCTCCTTTAAACGGCGTTCCGGTAAGCAAGTATTCGTCTGAAGTCATGCAGGGGATGAAGGACTCGCACACGTATGTCGCTCAGCCGAACATTCCTGGACTGTTGGCGGGTCTGGTGGTCTTATGGAACGGTTTCCGTTGTTATTTGAGTGTTTACGTTCCCCTTTGAGCTCCATCTATTAGCATATTCATTTGGTTTCCCCGCAGAAGAATCTCTAACCGCATAAAGCATCCGCGTGGATCTCAGGTCGGATCCTGTTGTCGCCGCAGGCCTTCTGGACCAGTTTATTGCTTCATGCAAAGCTGCGATGTTTTATTTATTCACCACTGAGTATGAACATTATAGGGATATTTCAATAAAATGGTTCATAAAGATGGTTTTCACGCTCAAGAAGAATACAGTTAACTCTTTTTTTACACAAATAAAAGGTTAAAAGATTGGAAAAACAAAACCCACAATGTGTCAAATTTCAGAAAATACAAATAAAAGTTCTATTAAGTCTCAATAAAAATGTTAAAAAACTGAACTTTTTAAGTTTCACATCAGTTTTTGAAAAAAGCAACAAAATGAAAAGTATTAGAGCCACCAAAAAGAAAAGAAAATATTGCTATTATGAGTTTTTTTTTAAATCTTGTGAATCTACGAGAAAAAAGAAAAATTTAGAGTATGACTTTTAAAGTAATAAAAAACAAATGACTTTATTCTCGTAATTTAACAGTTTCAATTTTTCTCGCGAATTTCCGAGATTTATGAATGAAATGGTTTATTTCAAGCAATCAGGTCATGAAAGATGAAATAATATCGCATAATAAATCACAAATAGATCGCCTGAAAGGGAGTGGAAGGAAACGAACTTATATAATCCCACCGACCATTTTCTCGACATGAATGATCAATATCAGGACGTAACAAGAAATATTTATACTCTACAATATTAGATTCAAATTTCAAAACATCTACAGACAAATCATTTATATTAATCAGTAACAATAATCTAAATATTCTCTTTAAAAAAAGATAATTTGTACAGATTGTATTTATCAAATAATTATTTTAATAATACATAAAGTAATAAGTAAAAATCATCTTCATTTGTTAATGCAGAAAAATTCAAAATATTTTCATTAAAAAAAATAAGTTGAGAAGAAAAAAGATCAGAAATTTGAGCAGAATCAGTGCTACACCACAGTTTAGGAACAAATGTAAACGTTCTTCGTAATTCATAAATTTACAAGAAAAAAATAATACATTTAGCCTATGACTTTTAAACTCATAAATATATGGATTTATTCTTGTAATTTAACAGTTTTGATTTTTTTCTCTTAGATTTCCGAGCTCTTTTTCTTTCCGTCTCGATCTCCGAGGCTCCGCCTTTTGTGGGTGGTGCCCATTTCATGATGCCATCAGTGTGTTTCTGATGAAAACATCCAAACTTTTCAACAAAAGTTGAAAAAGTTTTCAAATTTTTGTTGAAAACTGTATAACAAGGTTGAAATAAAAAGTAAATTACAAAAAAAAAAAAAAGGAAACATCCAAACCTGATCGGGATATCCCGATCAGGTTTTTTTGGTCCCGATCCGATTCCGAGTCATTGGATTTTGTGGATTTGCCGATACAGAGTCCCGATCCGATATTTTGTAACACATTTAAAACATGAACAAATTGAATAAACAGATTTGTCTTGTCCCTTATTTATATTTCATTAACATTATTTTATAATTACAAACTTAAATAAAACACTTCAGTGAAGTAGCTTTAATAAACAAGTAAAAATAGAGCAAATATAATCTAAAAAAAAATCATATTTTCTTGTTCTATAAGTGATAATTAGTCATGTGAGAAAGTTTAGTGACTTTAACTTTAAGATATTTAGTTATTGAACATTTCTAACCAAATGTGATTTCTGTCCTAATTTAGAATTCTTAAAAATAAATTATGTGTTTTAGCATGAATTTGATGAGTATTTATGACTAGCTCAGATCATTATTAGTTTTAATTTATTCGTTTTTTTGTTTGTTTGTTTTTTTTTTATATTTTTTGCTTCTCTTTAAGCTCTTAAAACATCACATTTCGGTTTTATTATCAGAGGAGTTCATTTTCTTAACTTTTATTTCTTTTTCAGATAAGTAAAAAAGGCATATCAAAGGACAGCTCGGGTCCTAAGGAGTTAAATCACGGCGCTAGCATGTAGCAGTTAGCAGCTGCTTTTTAGCATCTGTCTGCAGCAGGAAGAGTTTAACATTAAAAAGAAACAAAACTCTGTCTTTTTCTGTTGAAATACCTTCAGAGGTTGTTGTTTAGAGACACTAGCTGTCAGTTTAAAGCGTTTTAAAAGAGTTATTGATCCCGGAAGTCTGAATCTGTGATCGGCTAGCTAGCTAACTAGCTAACTTTACATCAGTCTTCTGCTTGAACTGTTGATGTTTTCTGCTGCGTTTTCCGGGAATAACATTTTGTGATATGTTCCTGACATGCAGACTTCTAGTGGAGGATTTATCCGGAATTATAAGATTGAAATATAAAGCGCTGATCATAATAAGAATAAATGAAATATCCAATCCTGATTGGACAACGGAGCCCGATTCCGATCCAGTCTTCAAACACGTGATCGGGCCCGATATCCGATCACGTGATCGGATCGGGACATCCCTAATCCAAACTATTCCAAAGATCTTGCCCAAGGACCCTTTGACACATGGGCGGGCAAGGCGGGAATCGAACTCGAGTCCATCGTGGATACCGCTGCAACATGGCCACCCCATTGAATATGAAAGAGTTGTGCTGATCACTGCAGAAACGAGACATCTCCACGCACGCTAACGGACAGTTCAGATCCACGCTAGCGCTTCCCCGCGCGCGTTTAATCCTCCCGAGAACAGAAAAAAATCCTCCCCCGCGAGACATTGTCTACTTCCACGCGTAACATTTAGTCATGTGTGCCCTCGGGGGTTCTGGCTCTGCTCGCGGGGAAACTCTCCGCGCTTGGCCGTCTTCTGATTGGTCTGTTTTGAGGATGACGACACCTTCTAAACCCACGCAGACACGAAGTTTACGTTTGCAGTTTGTGTGACCTGCCACGCCGAAACATTGTTGGGAAAACGACCTTAAAGAACAGCTAAGAATTTAGAAATAAAGATGTTTTTAGAAGTTTTAAAATGCATTTAGTGCCGCAGTTAGCCATGCTAAGCTAGTCATGAGCTTGTTTATTAGTGAAAAAGTAACAATAAAAACATTCATTATATAAATTGCTGTTTGAAGAATTTTTTGTTGTCTCCGCCCCCAATTGTCAAAAGTGAATATACTTAAAAGCTCAAAAAAGTTTATTTTATTTCTATTTCTGTATTTGAAAAATAAAAAGTTCTTCCTTTTTGAATCCTACACTGAAGTGTAGAAGAACACATTTGGTTAAAGTCCAGCTGTCTCTGTGATCTCGTTTCCTTCACAGCACCTGCACAGACGAATACGTGTGTCCTGTGGTCGTCGGTTCAAAGGTCGACTCTATAGGTGATAACCAGAGAGACGAAGACCAAGGACGCACCTCTGGGGAGGAAGATGGTGGCATGGACAACTATGATCCACAGGTTTGCTCTATACTTCCACAAAAATAAACATTTGGGTTTTTTTTGCATCATAAATATAATCATATTTGAACTGTTACTAACTCATGTTGCCATCTCTGTTTATAGTAATAATCTGTTTTGTTTTCTCGTTTGTGAAGCCTGACGGTCAGTCCAGAGCTTTCTATGTCGTCATGGATCTCGTGGAAACAGAAAGAGCGTGAGCAAAAATTCCTAATATTTCCTCTGTGAAGTTTAAAAAAAAAAAACCCCAGTCTGATCGTTTTGTTTTGTTTTGTCCACAGACACGTGAATTCTCTCAAGATGCTCCACGAAGTGAGTTTTAAAATGTCTAATGCTCGATCAGCAGGACTCCTCAGGTGACGGGTAATTTAGGGAGTCTGTCTGATGCAGCAAGTTTCTCCTCCTAGAAACTGCAGCGTTTGCATTGATGAGGAATTAAACTCCATTCAGTCTCACTTGAGACCGCATGACAATTAAAGCTGTTGTTTAGGAGATCTAGAAGCATTTTCGAATTTTATCAAAGCATTATTTTTACAGTTGTGTATGGTATAGGGTAACACTTTCAATCTTGTACATAATATCATCCACACGGTTATTCTGGTTATTCACACTACAGGGGTTCTCCTGCCCCTTTCCGGATGTTTTTTTGGCACGTAAAAACTCAATCACAGTCAGCAATTTCTGTAAACTCTGCATTAAAACATTCAGCTCTTTCATATAGGACATTACTGCTTGTGTTTTTGGTATTTATAAACTTTATAGATTTTAAAATATTGAACAAAATGTGCTAGCAATTCAAATTTTAAAGTATTAAGTAGAGTATAGCAGGCAAGCTCTTTAAATGGGTCCATAATTATTGGTAATGCTTTGGTTTTTTCACAACAAAACATTGGAGTTTAGCTAAATATTTTAGCAATGCTTCGTTTTTAGCTAATTCGTCATTACTAGGTTTTTACAGTGCTTAATGTTAAGTTAGGCTTAGTGTAAATCTATTTTCTATGAATACGCAATGGTAACATTTTTGAACTAATTTTTGAGTGATGTTTAGGCTATCACTTGGAGTTTTAGCTAGTATTTAAGCAATACTTATAAGTTTTAGCTTCTTGTTTAACAACAGTATCTAACGTTTTGCCATATATATAGTTAACAGAATTTTTTGGAGTTATGCAGTAGCGATTCTCATACGCAGTGATTATGCTTTCTTTTTTTTAGCTAATTTGTTTGTACTAAGGCGAAGTTTATTGTGTTAATTGTGTTTATTTCTATTCTCAACACTGCTTGAATGTTTATGATTTTACTTTTAGATTTACTCTGGAATTTTGGGCGCTATTTTGGAGTTTAGCTAGTTTTTAAGTACAAATGTTCTAGCTATTTGGCTAATTTGGAATCCACTGACGGTTTTTCATGCTGGATTTGGAGCTTAGCTTAATATTTTTAGCGACTTCTATAATTTCTGACTAATTTCTGTTATTTACTTGAGCTCTCATTGGGTATTCTAATTTAGAGTTTATATTTCTAATATGTAGGCTAAGCAACAAAGAGCTAAAAATTTTTTGATTGCAACAGTTTTAGGTTTATCTTCTCAGAAGATTTAGAGTTTAGAATATTAAGCATCTCTTAGTTACTTTTTGCTTTTTTATTTTATTTTGAGGTTTTTACGGCTTTAGGGCATCTAACTTCTATTTTAGCAACTTCTATTTTAACAACAAAGTTACTGAGTGGTTTATGTCACTGGATATATTCTAGTTCTCTGAAGGAATACTGTTTTGGCATATTATTTGGTTCACTTTAGCTTAACATTTTATTAGCAATGTTTCATGACTTTCTTTTTAGCTTTAAGTAATTTGTTTGTCTACTAAGGTTTTTTTGTTTAATTAAGAGTTTATCTTCTATTTTAGCAACATGCTAATTTACAATTGTTGACGCTAATTTTACTGCAGTAGTTTAGGCTATCTGTTTTAAGAGTTTTATAGTGGGCTAAATTTGGAATACACTGAGGTATCTCTCATGATGTTAGTTTAGTTAATTTTAGCGACATGCTCTATATGACTAATTTGTTAACTGAGGTCCAACTTTAGAGATTATCTCTAGCATTCTAATTTTACAAAAGACTAACGTTTTTCACTTATTTAGTTCAAGCATCGAGGTTTTTTTTTTTTTTGGCAGTTTAGCCAGCATTTTAGCAAATGAGCTAACCTTTCTTATTAGTTAGCTAACTTGTATATTTTGTTTACTCAATTTTAATAGATCAACTTTGTATTTCTTTTAAACTAAGGTTTTAATTAAGAGAGTTTATCTTCTATTACGTGTAACATTTTTTGCTAACATGTTGGCTGACTGGTAATTATTAGTATTTAACTACTCTAGGAATATTTTTTTTAGCAATTTATTATTGGAGTTTAGCTAGTTTTACAACAGCAATAGTTCTGCTTATTTTCACTAATTTGAGGTTGCCATCTTCAGCTGAGGATTCTTCATAGCTTTCTTTTTAAATTTGTTGCTTAGCTAATATTTATTAAGCGTTATCACATTTTAACAACATGCTGATTTTTAGATTACTAATTGGTTTATTGCTTTTTGGAGGTCGAAGCAAGCTAGCTTTTCGCAATAACTATAATTCTTTAGTAGTTTAAGTCTTCACTAATTTTTAGCGAGCAAGGCTACTTTTTGACGCAATAGTTTATACGTTCTTGTAATTCTGGAGTTTTAGCTTCTCTATGCATATCAGTAACATTTTTGATCAGTTTATGTTATCTCTGGATTTTTTCTTTTTTAATTTTAGATTTTTTTTTTTTTTTTTTTTTGCTAATTTGGCATCTACTTGTTTAGCTTCTATTTTCACAACAGACTAACGTTTTTCACTTATTTAGTTCACTGAGGAATTTTTGGCTATTTTGGAGTTTAGCTAACATTTTAGCAATGATCTAACTTTCATTTTTAGTTAATTTGTTTTCTACTAAGGTTTTATTGGTTAATTAAGAGTTTATCTTCTATTTTAACAACATGCTGATGTTTTTGATTAATTTAGTTTACTCTGGAATTTTAGGCTATTTTGGAGTTTAGCTAGTTTTTAAGCAATGTTTTAGCTTCTTTGGATAATTTGGAATCCACTGAAGTTTTTTATGCTGATTTGGAGTTTAGCTAATATTTTAGCGACATGCTAACGTTTCTGACTAATTTGTTATTTACTGAGGTCCATTAGGCTAATTTAGAGTTTATCTTCTATTTTATTTTATTTTGGCTATTTTGGAGGTTAGCTAACATTTTAATAACAAGCTAGCTTTTTTTTTTTGGCTAATTTAGAATCTACCTAGGTTTTTTAGCTAATTTAGAGTTTAGGTCATATTTAAGAACACACTGGATTATTTTACAAAACTTGCATCTATTAGGAATTTTTAAAGAATTTTACTACAAATTTTTCAGAAATTTTTGTAAACTTCAGTGCCTTTTCATTGTACTTTAGTGAAATTTTCAGTCTTTTAGCAAATTTAAAATTTTGCAAATAGCTTTTGCCTTTTCTGGTAATGTATGCAGTGACTGCGGTTAATGTCTTTGGCTACGTTATGCCCATGTGTAGTTCTGGACTGTTTCCCCACTCTCCTCAAGATCGTTTGTTCCACCAGGTGAGATGATCTGACATAGAGCCTCAGGTGGAGGGATATTGTCAGTAATCTCGTATTTTTCTATTTTCAATTGATTTCTTTCCATCAAGCTGATTAGTTATTATTAGATATTATGTAAACAACCTAATTAAAAATCAAACAATGTGATTTCCTGGATTATTATTATTTTTTTTTACTTTCTGTCTTTCATAGTGGAATCATATCTCTGAAGATCATTACAGCTCAGCTTTAAGGGGAACAACGTTGCTGAATTGTTGATGGATAAACATGTATTTATTTTATTTCAGAATTCTAGTGTCTGGTTTAATAAAAATCAAAATTTTTTCAAAATGCTGCAGTAAAAGACATATATGTTTGTAATAAATGAAATGTGAAAAGCAGTTTTCACACTGAATTCTTTTCCTTCACTGTAGGAATGGAATTAACTTGTGAAGTCCCAGTTGATCATGAGATGTTCTCCTTACTGTGTTATAATACTAATTATTTCTATCAGAGTGACGGTCAAAAATCAAAGACATGCAGACGGTGATGGAGTTGTGTCGTCTTAGAGAAAAGTGTAATCTGGACATGAAGGCTCCCTCTTGTTGCAGGACTTCAGGGACGCGGTGGCCTCGGCGGTCGGGGACGAAGGGCAGCCTGTTCTGGATGATGGCAGACTTGGAGAGATTCTCAATGAACTTCCTGATGTTTACATCCTACACCAGAAAATCCTCAACGAGCTGGAGTATCGGATCCGGCACTGGTAAGATTTATAGGTTCAGCCGTATTAACAGAACCGAAAGAGTCAGTTTAGTTAAAGTTTGTTTTTAACAAACCACTCTTATTATTATTTTTTAATCAATCTTCTCCCACAAAACATCTTTGGTGTTTGAATTCTACACCTGTCAGACATTCATACTCGTGCTTCCAGGACTGTGCGCTCGTAACGGCGCTGGACGGGTAAAGCTTGCGCTCTGAAATTCTGACTGATCATTTTGTGGTTGTTGCACTAAGGTGGTTTCTGCAGTAACTTGAGATGTGGTCAACATCATCCACATTGTTTCCCAGGACCACAGCTGGCCAGAATCGCTGTCTGTGAAGCACCTGTGTTCTTTTAAATACGCACGCCATGATCACCCGAGCGCTCGCCGCTGCTGTGTCAGCGAGAAATGGTCCTACAGTCAATCGAGCAAGGCTTCCCAAAGTTGCACAAGAACATTTAACGATTTTGAAACTGGTAAAAAGGCTTACAGGCACGGCTGATTTTTGAAAAAAGTTTAGGCTTTTAAGTGCGCTTTTAAGTGCGCTTTTAAGTGCGCTTTTAAGTCCGCTTTTAAGTGCGCTTTTAAGTGCGCTTTTAAGTGCGCTTTTAAGTGCGCTTTTAAGTGCGCTTTTAAGTGCGCTTTTAAGTGCGCTTTTAAGTGCGCTTTTAAGTGCGTTTGAGTGGTGTGCTTTGGTTGCAATTTTAAGTGGGCTTTTAGGTGGGCCTTTGAGTACGCTTTTGAGTGATTTTTTAATGTGCTTTTAAGTGTGCTTTTTAGTGTGCTTTTGAGTGCACTTTTTGGTGTGCTTTTGAGTGCCCTTTTCAGTGAGCTTTATGTGCGCTTTGAGTGCGCTTTGAGTGCGCTTTTAGTGCGCTTTTAGTGCGCTTTTAGTGCGCTTTTAAGTGCGCTTTTAGTGCGCTTTTAGTGCGCTTTTAAGTGCACTTTTAAGTGCGCTTTATGTGCGCTTTATGTGCGCTTTGTGTGCTTTTGAGTGCGCTTTTAAGTGTGCTTTTAAGTGTGCTTTTTGGTGTGCTTTTCAGTGAGCTTTATGTCCGCTTTGAGTGCGCTTTGAGTACGCTTTTAAGTGCGCTTTTAAGTGCGCTTTTAAGTGCGCTTTTGAGTGCGCTTTTGAGTGCGCTTTTGAGTGCGCTTTTGAGTGCGCTTTTGGTTGCAATTTTAAGTGCGCTTTTAAGTGGGCCTTTGAGTATGCTTTTGAGTGAGCTTTATGTGCGCTTTAAGTGTGCTTTTGAGTGCGCTTTTAAGTGCGCTTTTAAGTGCGCTTTTAAGTGCGCTTTTAAGTGCGCTTTTAAGTGCGCTTTTAAGTGGGCCTTTGAGTATGCTTTTGAGTGAGCTTTATGTGCGCTTTGAGTGCGCTTTTGAGTGCGCTTTTAAGTGCGCTTTTAAGTGCGCTTTTAAGTGCGCTTTTAAGTGCGCTTTTAAGTGCGCTTTTAAGTGCGCTTTTAAGTGCGCCTTTAAGTGTGCTTTTGGTTGCAATTTTAAGTGGGCTTTTAGGTGGGCCTTTGAGTACGCTTTTGAGTGATTTTTTAATGTGCTTTTAAGTGTGCTTTTTAGTGTGCTTTTGAGTGCACTTTTTGGTGTGCTTTTGAGTGCCCTTTTCAGTGAGCTTTATGTGCGCTTTGAGTGCGCTATGAGTGCGCTTTGAGTGCGCTTTTAGTGTGCTTTTAGTGCGCTTTTAGTGCGCTTTTAAGTGCGCTTTTAGTGCGCTTTTAGTGCGCTTTTAAGTGCGCTTTTAAGTGCACTTTTAAGTGCGCTTTATGTGCGCTTTATGTGCGCTTTGTGTGCTTTTGAGTGCGCTTTTAAGTGTGCTTTTAAGTGTGCTTTTTGGTGTGCTTTTCAGTGAGCTTTATGTCCGCTTTGAGTGCGCTTTGAGTACGCTTTTAAGTGCGCTTTTAAGTGCGCTTTTAAGTGCGCTTTTGAGTGCGCTTTTGAGTGCGCTTTTGAGTGCGCTTTTGAGTGCGCTTTTGAGTGCGCTTTTGGTTGCAATTTTAAGTGCGCTTTTAAGTGGGCCTTTGAGTATGCTTTTGAGTGAGCTTTATGTGCGCTTTAAGTGTGCTTTTTGGTGTGCTTTTCAGTGAGCTTTATGTCCGCTTTGAGTGCGCTTTGAGTACGCTTTTAAGTGCGCTTTTAAGTGCGCTTTTAAGTGCGCTTTTGAGTGCGCTTTTGAGTGCGCTTTTGAGTGCGCTTTTGGTTGCAATTTTAAGTGCGCTTTTAAGTGGGCCTTTGAGTATGCTTTTGAGTGAGCTTTATGTGCGCTTTAAGTGTGCTTTTGAGTGCGCTTTTAGGTGTGCTTTTGAGTGCGCTTTTAGGTGCGCTTTTGAGTGCCCTTTTCAGTGTGGTTTAAGTGCATTTTTGAGCGAGCTTTTGAGTGCGCTTCATAGCGCACCTTATAGTGAGGAAAATACAGTAGTTAAAAACACTAGTGCAGACATAAACGGGGAGATGTTATTTTGCACCACTCTTTCTTGTTTCAGAAAAATAATCAATAACTAAACCTTTCTCCACTCAGGGAGGAGAGCCAGAGGATTGCTGACATAATTCTGTCCAGAAAAGCAGAGTTCTTGGTCTTCACTACTTACATCGGCCACTATGATCGGAGCATGAGTCTGCTGGAGAACAGCTGTCAAACGTCGCCTGCATTTGCAGCCATCGTTCAAAAGTTCGAGGTCAGAAATCAAACACATTTAACAAAAACATGTTTGTAAAAAACAGACTTTTTCATATACTTATTTTTAAAGTTTTCTTATAATGATCACATGACCTTTCATCAGAGAAATGCATTTGTTCTGAATGATGGATTTCTGTTCAATGGTACATAGGGCTTTACTACCTTCTTAGACTTCCCAAAGCAGTTTACAGTCACCGTCCCGTTCACCCAATCACACATTCACGCACTGACAAACACTTATTTATCCTATAACCACCAGGAGAAAAGTGGAGGCTCAGCGTGTTGCTCAAAGACACTTCCACAGATCTTCAGATCAGAGGTGGACTCATCTACCTTTGTACTATTGCCACATCAAACCTAAAAGATTCTTGCATTATTGAGATGGATTCACCACTGGAGTGGAATTCTGTTTGAATCTGGAGAAACTAGAAAAAAAGAACCAAAGATTTAGTCAAATTGTCTGTTTTAAAAAGGAGAAAGAAAATCCAAATGTGTTTTGATTTTGGCCGTGCATGTCGACGCATTAACATACGCGATTAACAAATTATGATTAACGCGTTAATATCTATTAATGCAAATTAATTTCACCACTCTCTCATTCCCTAAGCGGATCAGTCATTAAAACACTTCATATGGTTCTTTTCCCACTTAAATCATGGTTATTCACTAGGGGTGTAACGGATCACGGAAAATCCGTGGTCCGTACGGATCAGAGGCCACGGTTCGGGACACGTGTGTACCGCGGACCGCTCGAACACCCACCCCCCATACGCGGACACCTCGCGCTAGCATAATTTAAACCAATTGTCCGTTCGCATCAAATGGAAGCTCCGTTACGGGCTTTCCAGTGGAATCGCGGAGCATTTGTATGGCAAGCCAGAGATGTCAAAATTGACCAGGAAAAGCTGACGCAGAAGTGCCACGTTTTACAGAAAATTATCATTTAAAACATTTAAATGTTCCCACAGTTAATTTCAATAAAGCAATTCATACCCAAAAAAATATTGCAACTGTTTTATTTATGATTTGATTTTAAAAGATAATCCAGATAGATTTGGTATTTTCAACACTATTTTTAATCATTCTTTTCTCTTAGTTTTTGTAGATTTGGTCTAAAAACATGTAAATGTAATCAGAAACTACATGTTTTAGTATTTTGTTTGTGTTCAAAGTACAAATATGTTTAGTTTTAATAAATAGGCTTCAATGAGCAGATGTTTTGTTGTTGCATATGCAAATATTGTGTGTGTGAGGTAGTTTAAATGCTTATTGAATTTATGAGTTAAACTGTTTCCAAAAATTAAATTAGGTTTGATATTGTTGTTTTTTTTTTTTCGTTTTGTTTTTTTCATTTTTTACATTTTTTTACTTTTTACTGATCCGAAAAATGATCCGAACCGTGACCCTAAAACCGTGACACGATCCGAACCGTGAGTTTTGTGATCCGTTACACCCCTACTATTCACAAAATAAATAAATATTAATTTTTTTTTTATTACTTTAATCTTGATGTTTTTTTGGTTTAGACTGTTTGATCCATGGTCCGGCACATTGTAACGTCATGTAAATTTAATTTTGTGATTATTTGCAGATTAAAAGTGGTTAGTAAATACTGTAAATTAAAAAAAATAGTAAATTTTTTAATCGATTCCTGATCCTAGTTTTGATTTCAGTCAATAAACTTTTTTTCTATTTAAAAGGTCAGTAATAAATGTTGTAATAAAACTGAATAATCATCAAACGAATGGTTTAAAACTGTGCTCAGCATCCACACTTTTATCCAGCTGTTATTCCAGCCTCCAGCAGGGATCAATGACACTCTCTGTTCCAGCAGGACTGCAGAGATCAGCCTCGTGTTCTTGGGTTTTATTTACCCACAGAAGTGTTCTGTTGACGTTTTACTGACCACTGAGGAGAAATGTTGGCAGGAAGTCTTTGCAGAGCCCGGCAGGTTTTGTTTACGGCCTCCTGAGTTAAAGTGAAAAGGGTCCTGGTGTCTCCCTGAACTGAGTTTGTTGACGCCGCTGGCTTTTTACCCTTCAGACGAGCGGCCGCTGACGGAAGGTTTTTCCACTCTGTGGACATATAGATACTGAAAGATGGTTCAATATATGGCTAGTGCTAGTTTGCCGGAGGGGTCGGAAGCTGAAGCTGAAGCTTCATCCTACTGTTGCACACATCAGCTGCACAGATTCACTCTTAACTCAAATGTAATTTAAAAAAAAGATGCAACTGAAAGACGCATTAAAACACCAGCAAAAAAATAAGAGTTCTTATCATTTTAAACACATTTTAATCAGTGAATCATTTCTTTTGGGTCTGAGTTTATGTTGCAACAGAAACAGTTTCACATTTTTTCTTAAAAATTGCTTCTTTCCTTTGTCATTTCTCTGTTTTGTGTTTTATTTTATTTTCTAAACTAAATATGGAGATTTTTTTATGTATTCTGCTTATATAACCAGGTCAAACCCAGGAAATAAGCTAAGATCTCACATTGAATTTCTGTATTTTTTAACCATCCAAAGCCCACCGATTCAAAGGATTGATAGGAAAGTCTTTTTTTTTTTTTTTTTTTTTTTTTTTTTATTAAAATGCTTTTTTTTTTAAACCTTCTTTTTTAAATCAACAGCAAAAAAAATAGCAATATCCTTTTTTATGAGATATAAACCGTATCAGTTACACTGTTAAAGTAAAAACATTCAATCAATTAACAAAAGTTCTGATATTTGATACATTAAAAAATTAATTTTTACCATATTTAAATTTAAATTTGATGAAAACGAATACATTTTCAATGTAACAGATTACAGAACTTTAGCTAGTTGATATAATGTTTCACTTTTTGCATTGTAAGATGGAGGATTTAGTAAGTTTTTGTTCAAAATCTCAGTTTAAGAAACAAAAAGTGTTAGGGCTGCGTATCGGTTATAATCTCCAGAATTGATCACCAGAGCCTGGATCGATTAGATTCAGATTTTTTTACTATTATTTCTATTCTTTAATTCAATTCAATTTTGAGTTTACACATTTATACACATTTGTTTAGAAATACATTAATAATCTACTAAATGTTTTGAATATATTTATATTAACCTGATCCAGTTCATATACTGTAAAATGTATCAGTGAAATATTGAGTTTATTAATGTCATACAGTGTTACATGAATTCTCAAAAGGAGAATTTCTAACAAACATGTTCAGATCATTAACATTGTAAACATTGTTCTGCTTCTCCTGGAGGACGTTTCAATTTGGCCACTAGGTGGTGATCGCGCTATAGCATTACACCTTATTCCAGAAGAAGAAGAAAGAAAGAACAAAAACTCTGTTTTAAACCACAAATGGTTTCTTTAAAAATATTTCCTTAAAAAAGTTTTAAAAATTAATGTCTGTGAGTTTATAAAGGTGTTCATTCAGGGTGACGGAGCGTTAGCATTAGCCGTCCTATGGGAAATTCCATTTAACGTTAGCATTAAGCTAGCAGACTTTAGCTTTATGTGCTAAATCGATTTATATTTTTATGAATCAATTATTGATCTGTTAAGATTCAAACTGATTAATTGATTTTTTTTAATCCAGCCATAATAAATATTGATATTAGTGTTCAGGAAATAAGCAGCTCGTTTCCATCCGCTATCTCAAATTTGATCCATTTTCCACACATTTTGTATTCCTTGAATTCAGCAAGAAGTTTAAAAAAAAAAAAAAAAAACAATAGATGATTTTTTTTAAAGTAAAAAAAAAAAGTGCTAAACTAAACGCCATAATCTGACAGCTCTAATTGTCACTATCGTACCGTTTTCTCTCGCCGTTTCGCAGGTCACGTTTCGCGGTCTTTAGTCTCCTCCGTGCCGCACACATAAACCTTCATGCGATTCGATTCTTGTTTTCATCCTAAAACTGGACTTATTTTCTTTGAAGCTTTGAATTTTGAGAGTTTAAACAAGAGAGAAGAATAAAAGAGTAAAAATGTTGTAGAAAATGTGTAGAGAGTAGGGGTGTAACGGATCATGGAACATCAGTGGTCTGTACGGATCAGAGGTCACGGTTCAGGACACGTGTGTACCGCGGACCGCTCCTTCCCCCGCCCCAACCCCACACGCGCACACCTTGCGCTAGCATACTTAAGTAGCTGCTTCACTTTTATCTTAAAATCTGTTGACCTGAAGCTGCGTGTGGGAGGAGCTTCTGTCAGAAACTTTTCTCGACTTCATAATGAAGGACGCGGATCGATGTGAGGTTTATTTAATTTTAAGAGCTGAATAAAAGAATCAGTACTCATTTCCTTTTCTGGATTAAAAGAATCTCCCAGTTAAAAGCAGCAACTGTCTCACACAGGAGAAAGCTGCTTCTCCATAACGGACCTGCTGGTACCGTCACCGAACGATTCTACGGCAAGCCAAAGATGTCAAAAATCACCATGAAAAGCAGCGCGGAAGTGCCACGTTTTACAGATAATTATTATTTCAAACATTTAAATGTTCCCACAGTTGGTTTCAATAAAGAAATTAATACCAAAAAAATAATTGTAACTGTTTTATTTATGATTTAATTTAAGGAATAATCCAGATAGATTTGTTATTTTCAACATTATTTTTAATCATTTACTCATAATTTTTGAAGATTTGTTCTAGATGTCATCAGAAAAAACACGTTTTAACATTTTGTTTGTGTTCAAAGTTTAAATCTGTTTTGTTTTTTAATAAATAAACCTCAATGACCAAATGTTTTGATGTTGCATATGTAAATATTGTGTATGTGAGGTACTTTAAATGCTATTTGAAGCGTTTACAAAAAATAACTAGCTTTTATGTTGTTGATTGTTGTCACTTTTTTTTTTTTTTTTTTTTTTTTTACTTTTCACTGATCCGAAAAATGATCCAAACCGTGACCCTAAAACCGTGAACCGTGAGTTTTGTGATCCGTTACACTCCTAGTAGTGAGGAGTCCACTCAGTCACTCCATGTCCCGGTAGCCAATGAGCTCAAAGCTCAACGTCTTTTAAATTCGTCTTCAGTATTTTTTCTTTCAAATTTACAATATATTGTTCAATTTTCAAGTTTTATTAATCTATTTCATTTTTTTTTTGTTTTTAAACTGAAAATTATTCTTTTTATTTGGTAACAGTTTTAGATTTAAATTTTTCCTTTTAATTACTTTTTAAGTCTTCAAATGATTTTTCCAAATTTTCAATATTTTTTTCAAGTTTCCAAAATTATTTTTTTCAAATTTACTCTTTTTCTCAAAATTTTTTCAATATTTTTTTTCAAATTTACCATCTGGTTTTTCATTCATTTTAAACCAACTTGGGTTCGACCCCCAATGAGAATCTCAGAAATGTACGTGTCAAATATGATATAAACATTTCTTTCATTTCTTCTTTTTTCATGTCAATTCAAGTTGATAGTTTTTGTGTTTTTTGTAAACGAGTCATTGCAGCTGTTTGAGTCTTTCTGTAACACACAGGACAAGAGGGATGATAATCGAGGTGTCATCGCCTCGTCTTTAGCCAAGAAACATTGATCATAACAACACATTTGTGTGAACTGATGACGCCCCGAGAGAATTTAGGATAATACAATACCTCCTAAAATATGATTTGATTTAAATTTAAAACATTTTTCCATAAAAGAAAATACTGATGAATATGTCTATTTTTCTTGTTCAGGAGCAGAGTTCCTCCGTTTGTATGAAGCAGCAGCTGCTGCAGGTCATCGTCCGGGTGGCTCAGTACCGCATGCTCCTCACTGGTGGGTGAAAATACAAACAAACTCAACTTCCTGAATGGAAAAGGAGAGAAAATGGAAAACATTTCCTTTCTTCTCTCAGATTACCTGAATAATCTTTCACCCGATTCCAGGGAATATGAAGACACCCAAGGTACGGTGGAGACCTTATTTGTGTTCAATCCCATGTTTTATTTTACTTCCTGGAGATCTTTACTAGCCTCTGTGTGGGGCTTTGTTTTCACTGGGAATTTATTTCTGCTCGTTTGGCTCGAGGAAACGGCCATGAGAGCCAATTTGGGTTTCTTTGTTTGAGCTGGCGAGCCACCAGACGGTGGTTCAGGTCTTTGGTGATGAGACGGCGCTTTACAGCAACAGCTCCTGTGATCCGCCATGACTCCGTCTGAATCTGTTTGTGTCTTCCAGCCGCGGTCGGAGTCGTGTCTGACATTGCAGATCAGATCAATGACAACATTCAACACGGGGTAAGACTTTAAACGAGTTCGAAATGCAAGTTTTAAATTATTCAGTAACAAATGTTTGACATTTGACTTCTATATTTACCTGTAAAGTCAATGCAGAAAACACACTTAATGTAAATATCCATCAATGCTACGACATGCTAAGTATTCATTGACGTTGCTGGAGCCTATGCTAACACTCCCTGGTTCTCATTTTCCATCCAACAAGATAAAATAACTGGAAAAAACTGCTTTAAAAATATTTTATAAGTAGGGCCAGAAATTGATTTTTTTTTTATTAACTAATTAATCGCAAACTGGAAAAAAATTAATCGCAATTAATCGCGTTTTTTTTTTTTTCTTTTTTTTAATAGTTTCCTCTTCCACCTCTCCAGGTGTTACTCTGTCTTTGCCCATTGATAGAAAGTATTTAAATATGCATGTCGGAAAAGCTGAATTACTTCTTAATTATAGATTTGGCTCCAGGTTTACAGACACGGATCTTGAAATGTAATTAAATGAGAAATAGATTTAAAACATATTTCTGACCCACTAAAATAAAATAACTGGAGAAAAAACTGCCTTAAAAATATTTTATAAGTAGGGCCAAAAATTGATTTTTTTAATTAACTAATTAATCGCAAACTGGAAAAAAAAAATTAATCGCAATTAATCGCGTGTTTTTTTTTTTTTTTAAGTTTCCTCTTCCACCTGTCCAGGTGTTACTCTGTCTTTGCCCATTGATAGAAATTATTTAAATATGCATGTCAGAAAAGCTGAATTACTTCTTAATTATAGATTTGGCTCCAGGCTTAGAGACACTGATCTTGAAATGTAATTAAACAAGAAATAGATTTAAAACATATTTCTGATCCACTAAAATAACTGGACAAAAACTGCCTTAAAAATATTTTATAAGTAGGGCCAGAAATTGATTTTTTTAATTAACTAATTAATCGCAAACTGGAAAAAAAATTAATCGCAATTAATTGCGGTTTTTTTTTTTCTTTTTTTAATAGTTTCCTCTTCCACCTGTCCAGGTGTTACTCTGTCTTTGCCCATTGATAGAAAGTATTTAAATATGCATGTCAGAAAAGCTGAATTACTTCTTAATCGTAGATTTGGCTCCAGGTTTACAGACACTGATCTTGAAATGTAATTAAACAAGAAATAAATTTAAAACATATTTCTGATCCACTAAAATAACTGGACAAAAACTACCTTAAAAATATTTTATAAGTAGGGCCAGAAATTGATTTTAAAAAAGTTAACTAATTAATCGCAAATTGGAAAAAAAATTAATCGCAATTAATCGCTTTTTTTTTTTTTTTTTTTAAGCTTCCTCTTCCACCTGTCCAGGTGTTACTCTGTCTTTGCCCATTGATAGAAAGTATTTAAATATGCATGTCGGAAAAGCTGAATTACTTCTTAATTATAGATTTGGCTCCAGGTTTACAGACACGGATCTTGAAATGTGATTAAAAGAAAAATAGATTTAAAACATATTTCTGACCCACTAAAATAAAATAACTGGAAAAAAAACTGCCTTAAAAATATTTTATAAGTAGGGTCAGAAATTGATTTTTTTTCAAAATTAACTAATTAATCGCAAACTGGAAAAAAAAAATTAATCGCATTTAATCGCATTAATCGCAATTAATCGCGTGTTTGTTTTTTTTTTTAAGTTTCCTCTTCCACCTGTCCAGGTGTTACTCTGTCTTTGCCCATTGATAGAAAGTATTTAAATATGCATGTCAGAAAAGCTGAATTACTTCTTAATTATAGATTTGGCTCCAGGCTTTCAGACACTGATCTTGAAATGTAATTAAATGAGAAATAGATTTAAAACATATTTCTGACCCACTAAAATAAAATAACTGGAAAAAAACTGCCTTAAAAATATATTATAAGTAGGGCCAGAAATTGATTTTTTTTCAAAATTAACTAATTAATCGCAAACTGGAAAAAAAAAATTAATCGCATTTAATCGCAATTAATCGCGTGGGTTTTTTTTTCTTTTTAAGCTTCCTCTTCCACCTGTCCAGGTGTTACTCTGTCTTTGCCCATTGATAGAAAGTATTTAAATATGCATGTCGAAAAAGCTGAATTACTTCTTAATTATAGATTTGGCTCCAGGTTTACAGACACGGATCTTGAAATGTAATTAAATGAGAAATAGATTTAAAACATATTTCTGACCCACTAAAATAAAATAACTGTGAAAAAAACTGCCTTAAAAATATTTTATAAGTAGGGCCAGAAATTGATTTTAAAAGATTTTTAAAAAATTAATCGCGATTAATCGCAATTAATCGCTTTTTTTTTTTTGGTTACAATATTTGCCAACTTCTTGAAATCCCACACAAAATAAACATTTAGAACATTTATTTTTAACCCTTTAGAACTAAGTTTTTGTCTACTTTTGAATTTACTTCAGCATTTTCAGTTTTAGCGACTACCTGCTGCTTATTAGGTTTCATTTTAATCGGCACAACCCCTGCTATCCGTCACTGCCTTTATTTTGTCATTTTTCCATGTTGGTTTCACACACTAGACATAAAATCATACAAAAACAGAAAATTCCACCTGGGATTCATTTTGCTGTGGAAACCCCAAAAATGTTCAACAAACTGTTTTTGTACATCATAGAATGAAAGTTTTACGTTTAATTTCATTAAAAAAACAAAACAAGCATAAATGTTTCGTCTATGAACGGATCAACATGTTTTATCCAGGTGAAAGTCAATAATATCTTGGTCTGCCTGCATCATGTGATCATCCACCGTCTCTCCAGCAGTTGGAGACGGTGAGGATTCTCTTGTTTTGACTGCTGGTTTTCTCCTCTTCTTAGGAGAATCTGCTGCGTCTGATCAACATCGCGCACAGCGTTCACGGCCAGCGGGATCTGCTTCACCCTGCCAGGGTTTGTGCGCCTCTATCTGCCCTTCATCTCCCCAACCATCCTGATCCAAAAAGAAAAAGATGATTCCAGATAAACTTCACGCGCTGGGATCAGAGGATCTTTATTTTAACTTAATTTCCACTTTTTCCTTCTCAAACAGGTTTTTGTGAAGGAGGGCACTCTGATGAAGGTCAGCAGGAAAAGTCGGCAGCCTCGTCATCTGTTTTTGGTGAACAAAGTTTGCTTTATTTGTGTAAATCTGTGTGAAGCGTGAGCTCCAAATCTTTCCCTTAGTCCAGACGCAGCTTTAAAGCCAGGTTTCCTGGCAGGATGTTTCTGAATTTTCACTTCCTGAACCGATTTTTTCATGAACAGCACAGGGAAGGTCAGCTCCGTACGTTTAGAAACATCCATGTAAACCTCTGATGTTGCTAAACACGACTGTTTACTGAACTCTCTCTGAGAGAGGAGAAGGAAGTATGGCCGCTTTGATTGTTTGTACCTAAAATTAAAATAACATTTAGACTAATGTCCCTGTTTTCCACTTTAAAAAAAACCTTTACTCACAAATAATCCTGTATTTTGTAACCAAACAGGCAGTTGGAGTTCCGTGAATCAAAAAATCCATTTGGAAATCTTGTCAGTTTATAAGAAAACGTGATAAACAAAGTTTTATTGTTGACTGTAAATGAGAACTGGACCAAGTGAGTGTGACATCATCCATTGAAAAGATTTACTTCTGGAATAATATTCCTGGCTTTTTATTACTCATAATTATGTAAAAAAAAAAGTTTTGTTTTTAAAGTTTTAAAAATGGCATTCTACTAACTTCAGCTCCAGTTCAGTTTTTTTTAGTCCATTTTGGAGTTCAGCTAATATTTCAGCTGCATGCTAGCTGTTTTGGATAATTTAGGCTTTTTTTTTCTTGCCTATTTTAAATTTAGCTATTTTTTTTCAGCTACATTCTAGCTTTTTTGACTGAGTTTTTTTTTTCCGTTTTTTAAAGGAAATTTGACATTTAGCTAATATTTCAGCTACATGCTAGCTGTTTTGGCTAATTTAGGTTTTTTTTTTCTTGCCTATTTTAAATTTAGCTATTTTTTTTCAGCTACATTCTAGCTTTTTTGACTGAGTTTTTTTTTCCGTTTTTTAAAGGAAATTTGACATTTAGCTAATATTTCAGCTACATGCTAGCTGTTTTGGCTAATTTAGGTTTTTTCCTTTTTTTTGTTTTGACTATTTTAAATTAAGCTACATTCTAGCTTTTTTGACTAGTTAGTTTTTCTTTTTTTTCGGTTGTTAAGCAAATTTGACATTTAGCTAATATTTCAGCTGCATGCTAGCTGTTTTGGATAATTTAGCCTTTTTTTTCTTGGCTATTTTAAATTTAGCTATTTTTTTCAGCTACATTCTAGCTTTTTGGACTAGTTAGTTTTTCTTTTTTGTTCGTTTTTAAGCAAATTTGACATTTAGCTAATATTTCGACTACATGCTAGCTGTTTTGGCTAATTTAGTTTTTTTTTTCCATTTTTTTTGACTATTTTAAATTTAGCTTTTTTTTTTAGCTACATACTAGCTGTTTTGACGAATGATTTGTTGTTTTTTGTTTGTTTTTTAAAGCAAATTTGACATTTAGCTAATATTTCAGCTACATGCTAGCTGTTTTGGCTAATTTAGGTGTTTTCCTTTTTTTGTTTTGACTATTTTAAATTTAGATATTTTTTTCAGCTACATTCTAGCTTTTTTGACTAGTTCGTTTTTCTTTTTTTTCGGTTGTTAAGCAAATTTGACATTTAGCTAATATTTCAGCTGCATGCTAGCTGTTTTGGATAATTTAGTTTTTTTTTTTCCATTTTTTTTGACTATTTTAAATTTAGCTATTTTTTTTTTAGCTACATACTAGCTGTTTTGACTAATGATTTGTTGTTTTTTGTTTGTTTGTTTTTTAAAGCAAATTTGACATTTAGCTAATATTTCAGCTACATGCTAGCTGTTTTTTTGGCTAATTTTTTTTTCCTTTTTTTGTTTTGACTATTTTAAATTAGATTTATTTTTCAGCTACATTCTAGCTTTTTTTGACTAGTTAGTTTTTCTTTTTTTTCGGTTGTTAAGCAAATTTGACATTTAGCTAATATTTTCAGCTGCATGCTAGCTGTTTTGGATAATTTAGCCTTTTTTTTCTTGCTATTTTTAAATTTAGGGGCTATTTTTTACAAATCAGCTACATTCTAGCTGTTTTGGACTAGTTGTTTTTCTTTTTTTGTTCGTCTTTTTTATAAGCAAATTTGACATTTAGCTAATATTTCGACTACATGCTAGCTGTTTTTGGCTAATTTAGTTTTTTTTTCCATTTTTTTTTGACTATTTTAAATTTAGCTATTTTTTTAGCTACATACTAGCTGTTTTGACGAATGATTTGTTGTTTTTTTTTGTTTGTTTTTTAAAGCAAATTTGACATTTAGCTAATATTTTCAGCTACATGCTAGCTGTTTTGGCTATTTAGGGTGTTTTCCTTTTTTTGTTTTGACTATAATTTAGTTTTTTTTTTTTTTCCATTTTTTGTTGATCTATTTTAAATTTAGCTATTAGTTTTTTAGCCTACAACTTAAGCTGTTTTGATAATGATTTTTGTTTTTGTTTTTCTTTTTTAAAAGCAAATTTGAACATTTAGCTAATATTTCAGCTACATGCTAGCTGTTTTGGCTTAATTTAGGTGTTTCCTTTTTTTGTTTGACTTTATTTTAATATTAAGATATTTTTTCGAAGCTACATTCTAGCTTTTTTGACTAGTTTTCGTTTTTCTTTTTTTTCGGTTGTTAAGCAAATTGACATTTTAGCTAATATTTCAGCTGCTGCATGCTAGCTTTGTTTTAGATTTAATTTTAGCCTTTTTTCTGGCTATTTTAAATTTAGCTATTTTTTTTACAGCTACATTCTAGCTTTTTGACACTAGTTAGTTTTCTTTTTTGTTCGTTTTTAAGCAAATTTGACATTTAGCTAATATTTCGACTACATGCTAGCTGTTTTGGCTAATTTAGTTTTTTTTCCATTTTTTTTTGACTATTTTAAATTTAGCTATTTTTTTTTTTAGTCTATCAATACTAGCTGTTTGACTAATGATTTGTTGTTTTTTGTTTTGTTTGTTTTTAAAGAAATTTGCACATTTAGGCTAATATTTCAGCTACATGCCTAGCTGTTTTGGCTAGTTTAGTTTTCCTTTTTTTTTAACTATTTTTATAAATTTAGATTTTTTTCAGCTACATTCTAGCTTTTTGACTAGTTAGTTTTTCCTTTTTGTTCGTTTTTTAAGCAAATTTGACATTTAGCTAATATTTCAGCTGCATGCTAGCTGTTTTGGCTAATTTAGGTTTTTTCCATTTTTTTTTTTTTTATTTTGACCATTTTAAATTTAGCTATTTTTTCAGCTACATACCAGCTGTTTTGATTAATGATTTGTTGTTTTTTGTTTGACATTTAGCTAATATTTCAGCTACATGCTAGCTGTTGTAGGTCTCTCCGGTCATCTGGATCCGGTCTTTTATCAGTTCCTAAAGTCAGAACTAAACATGGAGAAGCTGCATTCAGCTTCTATGCTCCACAGATCTGGAGCAGACTTCCAGAAAACCTTAAATCAGCTGAAACTCTCAGTGGATTTAAATCCAGGTTAAGACTCACCTGTTCTCAGCTGCATTTGATTAGAATTTAGTCAAAAGTTTAAATCTGCACTGTTTATCTATGCTTGTTTTAAATTAAGATCTTTTTACTTTTTTTTTATTTTAATGATCACACCTTTACCATTTCTTTTGATTTTTTTATGTAAAGCACTTTGAATTGTCTCTGTACATTAAATGCTAATTTAGACTTTTTAAAGTTTTTTTTTGGCTATTTTAAAGTTTAGCTATTTTTTTCTGCTACATTCTAGCTGTTTTGACTAATGTAGGTTTTTTTTTTATTTTTTAGGCAAATTTCATATTTAGCTAATATTTCAGCTACATTCTAGCTGTTTTGTTTTTTAGTTTTTAGGCTAATTTGGCGTTTAGCTAACATTTTAGCTGCTTATCAGCTTCATTGTTTTCAGCTATCAGTTTCAGCATCTTCAACTATCAGCACTAGCATCTTTAGCGACCAAATTCAGCTCACCGCATTAACACTAGTATTATCACAGGTAGTGCTATATATCTAGTTCATAATTCTATTAAAAAGTTTTAAAAGTCTTAAAAATGTGGTTTTATAGCGTTTATTAAATGTTTCTCCTGTTCGTCCTGCGACCTCAGGAATGTTTTGGATTTTCACCCCATGTGTGATTGAGTGACTTTAACTGGAAAATAAACTTTTGAAACTCGACACTTATAAACAGAAGTGTATGTGGTGTGAAACTCTTCCAGGCTGTGAAATGTCAATCAGTAGATTTTTAAAGAAAGGTGTAAGAATGCAAAGTTAACCTCATTTTGTCTATCAGTAAAATGTGTTTAATCTTTTATTCAGATTCAATATTTTTTTTTACATATTTTTTAAAGTAAGAAACATTTAGAAATCAGTGAAGAGGCATAAAATGGGATTCATCTTAGGCTGAAGCGACACCTGCTGGAGAGTTGATGTAAATACATCAAATGGGTCTTTTTTTTTTTTTTAAGGTTTCAAATGTGTATTCCAGGGGTGGGCAAACTACGGCCCGGGGGCCACATGCGGCCCCTTAAGATACTTAATCTGGCCCTCCAAATTAAAATACATTGAATCAAAAATCCTAATTATTGTTTTATTTTCATCGTATTTCTGGTTTCTTCTCATGAATGGTGTGTTTTTTTCTGAGTCAGAAGGTGAATTTTCGGATTTCTTTGAGTTTGCATTTCCCTCTGAAGAACATCAACCCATTGGATCACCAAAAAGAGAACAAAAATCAAACTTTAGAAATTAAAATTCCCAAATTTTCTGTTTTTAAATGAATATATATGAATTTCAATCTAAATTAAAGCATGTTTTTCTCTAAATTCCATATTATCTTTTTAGTTTATGAGGTTGATTACCAAATCACTCCTTCCATCTGCTTCTTGTCCGGCCCTTATGCCAAATTTTAGAACCCTATGTGGCCCACGAGTCAAAAGGTTTGCCCACCCCTGGTGTAGACTTTAGAGAAGCGACTGACGTTGTGTTGTTTGTCAGATGAACGACGTGCTGCTCTACACCTACCCTCAGCAGAATGGAAAGTACCGACTGAAGAATACTCTGTCCCTCACTGGCCTCAAGGTCAGTTCCTTATCGTGTCTCCAGATTTTTAGACCTCCTGAAGGTCAATTGAACTATTTGGTGGTTGGATCTAAATCCGACTCATTTTCCAGGTCAGTAAACCCACCGTAAAAAATGCCCCAAACGCACTAAAGCTGGAGGGAACGGACATCTCCATCGTTTTGTCTGCCAGGTGGGTCACAGAGAACGTGGAGGAATCAGATCAGTGTTGGGAATAGTTTGCGTGTTCTCACTTGCAGTTCATTCCTGGAAAGAGAAGACTGGTTTTACACTCTGAGCCGAACTGTGAGTGAACACACTCGAGGCTCGGCTTTCAGCAGCTGCTCAGGAGAGGTGAGCGCGTCCTCCCCCCAGCATCACGTCCTCCACCCGAGCTCCTGTAAATCCAGCCGTGTTGGTGTCTCTGTTCAGTCCAGAGAGGGTCTGAAACTGCTCCTCGGAGAGAAGGCCCCCACTCTCGTCCCCGTCTCGCAGGTCGTCATGTGCATGAACTGCACCGCGGATTTCAGCCTGACCCTCCGCAGACACCACTGCCACGGCTGTGGGAGGGTAAGAGTCAAACCGCAGCGAGAAACCCCGCCCCCCCCCCCCAGAAAACTGTCACATCTCCGTCCTTCGTGTTGTAGATCGTCTGCCGGAGCTGCTCCAGGAACAGATATCCACTCAGATACATGAAGGACCGCATGGCCAAAGTGTGCGATCACTGTTACAGCGAGCTGAAGAAAAGAGGTGAGAGCAGAGCGCCACCAGCTGGAAATGCTATGCTACAACGTTCAGCCGCCATTAGGCCGATAATCCACTGTTAAAATGGTTTCAATGGTTTAATTTAATAGTTGATCAGAGTTTAGTAAAGATGAACAAAGTTGAGCACCAAAAAAGTGTTTGTGAGACCAAAACTTTATAAAACTTTAGAGAAAAATAGTTCCTTATTTCACATGACGACCTCATTAGAGAGAGCGGGAGTTCACTTTCCATCAAACTCATTTTGACAGATGACCTTTGACCCTGTATACCCTATATATATATAAATAAAAACTGACATTAAATTGTGATGTCATCTTGAGGGGTGGGGCACCTGTCACAACAAGATTGATGGATGGTGTAGGGTCAAAGGTCACCTGCCAAAACGAGTTAGATGGATGGTGTAGGGTCAAAGGTCACCTGCCAAAACGAGTTAGATGGATGGTGCAGGGTCAAAGGTCACCTGTCAAAACGAGTTTGATGGATGGTGTAGGGTCAAAGGTCACCTGTCTAAACGAGTTTGATGGATGGTTCAGGGTCAAAGGTCACCTGCCAAAGCGAGTTTGATGGAAAGTATATTTCCAAGTATATATTAGCCTTTAAGAAATTTTGGATTTTTATTCATAACCTTCTTTTTGGTTTTTTTAATAAATATGAATGTCTACATTTTGTCACGAACAAAAGCAAAAAAATATATAAAGATAATCTTAAAAAGAGATTTTTTTTTACGTTTTTAACTTTAGTAGCAAAAAAGCTAGCTTGTTGCTTAATTACTAGCTGAACTTCAAATTAGCATAACATTTCTCTGTAGATTAAATCAACCAAACATTTTAGCATGTTGCTGAAATAAAAGCTAAAGTCAAAATTAGCCTAAAACCTGCAGTAGATCATAAATTAGCGAAAAATATTAGCATATTGCTAAAATATTAGCAAAACTCCAAATTAGCATAAAAAACTAATTAGAGGCCAAATCTGCCTAAAAAAGCTAGCTGAACTCCAAAATAGCCTAAAATTCCTTAGTAAACTAACTTAGTCAAAAATGTTAGCATGTTGCTAAAATAGAAGCTAAATTATCACAAAAAAAAATGGTTGATAAAAAAAATAGTTGAAAACATCAGGATTTTACTAAAATACTAGCTAAACTTTAAATTATCCTAAAAACCCCACTAGAAAACAAATTAGCCAAAAACGTTAGCATGTTGCTAAAATAATGGCTAATTTTCAGCCAGAGAGCCGCTATGGAGAGATAAAAGAGCCGCTTGTGGCTCTGGAGCCGCAGACTCCTGATATACGCGATTGAGAACTTCATTCTGATTCGTTCACCAGGACAACCTGGGGGTATGTAGCGGCTCGGCAGAGGTTTAAGTCTCTTGTTCAATCATGACAGAGAAGGAGTCAGTTCGCTCTCCCAAATATTTTTGTTCTTATCTCTGTTTCAGAAGTGAAGGTTATTGTGAAGTTCCTGGAAGGAACTCGAATCGTGGGAACAGACGCAGCTCTATTTCTGTGTTTTCCACTCTGGTCAGAAGGAAGTTGTTTGTCTTTTCAGGAGGAGAGATATCTGAGCTGTCGGGCAGCAGCAGCCCCCGGCCGCACCGCTCCAGCCGCCCGCTCTCCACCGTCTTCCAGAACATTCATCCTCACAATATCTGGAGAAATCGGAAAGGGATAATATCCTTCACCCAGGTCCGTTCACCAGGTATTATGTATGGAAACGGAACGTGGATGTTGTGGCTGTATAAATGAAGTCGCTGTCGACGTGCAGGTGACGGTGTCGGAGGAAGGCTCCATCAGCGGGACTTTACAGCGGAGCAAGAAGAGCAGGAGGAACTGGAAGAGACTGTGGTTCCTCCTGAAAGACAAAGTGCTTTACACCTACAGAGCCCAAGAGGTGAAGAGAAAACACACTCTCAATCAATGCACTCATTACAAAATCAATGTACGACATAAATACATTTATTCTCCAAAAAAAATTGTGTTTTTAACATGTTTTAGTGGCTTTTTTCTCATGATGGAGGACACATATAAAGAAAATTAAGAATACACTACAGTGATTCTCCTGCTCCTTTCTGTATGTTTTCGGCACGTAAAAAACGCTCAACCAGTTCAGGATTTTACTGCTTGTATTTTTGGTATTTGTAAATTTGATAGTTTTTGAAATATTGAGTAAAATATGCCCCAAAGGAAACAAATGAGAAAGTCTTCAAATTTAAAGAAGATTAACAACAAACCTATAAATATATTCATGGGCTATGTTTTCATCTTTAAAAATTGGAGTTTAGCTTCTATTTAGCAACATGCTAACGTTTTTTGGCAAATTTGTTAATTACTGGGGTTTTTTAGGCTAATTTAGAGTCTAGCTTCTATTTAAGTGACATGCTAATGTTTTTGGCTGTTACCTGCTGAGGTTTTTTTAAGATAATTTAAAGTTTAGCTAATATTTTAGCAACAAGCTAATGTATTGGCTAACTTGTTATCTACTGAGGTTTTTTATGCTAAAATGGAATTTAACTTATATTTTAGCAACAAGCTAATGTTTTGGCTAACTTGCTATCTGCTGAGGTTTTTTATGCTAATTTGGAGTTCAACTAAACTTTTAGCAACACGCTAACATTTTTGGCTAACTTGTTATTTACTGAGGTTTTTTATGCCAATATGGAATTTAGCTTATATTTTAGCAACATGCTAATATTTTGGCTAACTCTTTTTTCTGCTGAGGTTTTTTTATGCTAATATGGAGTTTAGCTTATATTTAGCGACATGCCAATGTTTTGTCTAACTTGTTATCTTCTGGGGTTTTTATGCTAATTTGGAGTTTAGTTAATATTTTAGCAACATGCTAACGTTTTTGGCTATCTTGTTATCTGCTGAGGTTTTTTATGCTCATATGGAATTTAACTTATATTTTAGCAACATGCTAATGTTTTGGCTAACTTTTTTTTCTGCTGAGGTTTTTTTATGCTAATATGGAGTTTAGCTAAACTTTTAGCAACATGCCAATGTTTTGGCTAACTTGTTATCTTCTGGTGTTTTTATGCTAATTTGGAGTTTAGTTAACATTTTTGCAACATGCTAACGTTTTTGGCTAACTTGTTATCTGCTGAGGTTTTTTATGCTAATTTGGAGTTTAGCTAAACTTTTAACAACATGCTAACATTTTTTGGCTAATTTGTTATCTACTGAGGTTTTTTTGGGATAATTTAGAGTTAAGCCTCTATTTTACCAACATGTGTTAATTTTTTACTTATTTAGTTTAGTGAGGATTTCTAGGTTATTTTAGAGTTTAGCTAGTATTTAAGAAACACTAAATATTTTTGAAAAATTCTGAAAAAAAGTTTTTCAAAAAAATGTATTAAAGATTTTTAAGCAATTTTACTATAAATTTTTCAGAAATTTAAATAAACTTCAGAGCTGTTTCATAGATATTTCACAAAATTTCCACTCTTCTGCTTTTTATTTTGCATTTTCAGTAAATCTCTTCAGCAATTAAACTAAATTGTGTCACAATTTTCAGAAAAAATATTCACAGACTAAATTCAGCAAAAAAGCATCCAAACGAGCATTATCGGAGGTAATCCAACTTTTACAGTTTTCAAATCGTTTTGAATCCGGAGCAGATGAAAAAAAGTTTGTTTGAAAAAGATTTTTTTTGTGATGTAGAAACTACACTGGGCGGTCCACAAGCTCTGAGATCTCAAAATAGGAATAGATCACTAACCGTGTGAAGAAAATCACTAGAAAGTAGTAAAATGATCATCCATGCAGCAGTAATTTTAACTTATATTAAAATATCAAAATATAGAAACAAATCTTCCAAAGAAGCATTCAAAAAGTTAAAAACAAACCAAAAGAGCTAACTAGAATGTTATTCGGTCCTCAATAATAGTTTTTTTATTGCTATTTTTAAAATAATGATTTGTATTTTTTGAGCTATGCGTGTCGTTCATTTTAATTAGAGACAAAAATCTTGTGTAGGAAATGGAAATGACTTATTTTAGAACAAAATGTGAACAAAATCTTTGTACAAAATAGAGTATCTTAATAAATAAAGATAAAATATAAACATAGCATTTATTCTTAGAACATAAATCTGTTTTTTTTCCAAAATAATAACAATAATTGCCATTTTAAAATTTGATAAACTTTAAAAAAACTGCAGTGACATTTTAGTTTTTCTATTTCTATGGAGCAAAAGAATTCTGATTAATTTTGATGATAATTTTCCTATTTTTAGATTCTATCTTTTACTCAGACAAAAAAAAAATCTTCATTTTGCTGATTTTGAAAAAACTTTAGACAAATATCAAGCAGAAACAAGTTAAAATAATCTGGTAAAATATCTTGAATGTCTAAAAAAACAAAGTTCTAATTCTTTGCAAGGATCAAATAGTTTGCTGTGTAAAGCAATGAGGAAGGAGAAGAGGGGGTGGGGTTGTCCCACGTCAATAGCCCCGCCCACCACTCAGAAGTTAATTTCTGATAACGCTCTGCTGCTCTGCAGAAACTATGTGCCAGAAAACAACCGTTTTACTTGTTTGTTTAGCTAAAACAATCTAATCATTATTAAAAGACCACACGAGCAAAAGATGTGACTTTTATGAATATTATTGTGTAACAGTTGAATTGTTTTCATTGTGCAGGAGAGGATTGCTTCAGAGAGTCTCCCTCTGCTGGGTTTCACCGTGAAGCTGTCTGACAAACACACCGGAGATGAGGAGACAAACGTCTTCCAGCTTTACCACAAAGAAACTCTCTTTTACTCTTTTAAAGCGGAGGATAACTTTACCGCCCAGAGGTGAGACGCCTGCACCGCATCAGGAGAACTGTTGTTACGTCATGATTATTACTGCATTAATGTCCTGATTCTTAATGTTGGTGATGACTCTCCATTTATGGCAATTTGTGAAGGAGGAAATAACATTAAATTTATGTATTTCATGGAGACAAAAGTTTTAATACTTTGATGTTTTTAAATCCATACATTTAAACTCTCACATCAGAAACTCAAACCTTAAATGTGGTTTAAAAAAAAGAGAAGAATTCACAAAACATCATTGAGATTAAGATAAGCTAAGCTAAGCTAAGCTAACCTAACCTAACCTAACCTAACCTAACCTAACCTAACCTAACCTAGCCTAGCCTAGCCTAGCCTAGCCTAGCCTAGCCTAACCTAATTTAACCTAACCAAACCTAACCAAACCTAACCTAACCTAACCTAACCTAACCTAACCTAACCTAACCTAATTTAACCTAACCAAACCTAACCAAACCTAACCTAACCTAATTTAACCTAACCTAACCTAACCTAGCCTAGCCTAGCCTAGCCTAGCCTAGCCTAGCCTAGCCTAGCCTAGCCTAGCCTAGCCTAACCTAACCTAACCTAACCTAACCTAACCTAACCTAACCTAACCTAACCTAGCCTAGCCTAGCCTAGCCTAGCCTAGCCTAGCCTAGCCTAGCCTAGCCTTTTATTTGTCCCACAGTGGGGAAATTCTAGTATTACAGCAGCGTTACAGAAAGAAATAAAGATGGGTAGTATGTACAAAGGTCAGGAAAAAGAAAAGAAAAATTAGAAAATTCACATATTTACAAAAAAATCAAAGTTGTAGTGCAGTAAAGACAAAAATAAAAAATAAAAAGGCAGAAATTGCACCGTGGTTAAAAGTAATGTAACAGAAATTGCACAACGTATTTTAAAGTGACACTGGAATAAAGTGACTGAGGACATCAAATGTCCAGCTGGAGAACTTGGAGCTGCTCCGGTTGTACAGTAAATGATATAGTGATGAACTGTCTGCATGGAAACAGTTTGCAGCATCACTTTGTCCGGAATATTTTCCCCAGGATCTGTTTGGGTTCATGAACCAGAGAGACTTTTTTTCTGTCCAGAGAAATATTACACTGGATCAATTTTAGTCACTTTTGCACTAGTTATCAACTCGAAAGATGATCTGGACCAGATGTGTAAATCCGAGTGCTGCTGAAACACTCTGAAATAGGAGAGTAAAAGGGGCGGAGCTTATTTGCTTGTCGCTGTTGCACTTGACTGGATTTGCTTAGCTGATGCTGATGCAGTTTCAGCAAGTTTATTAATGCTTGTGTTTTTTGAGCTCACCTTTTTCGTTCTTTTTAGCCATTTTAGTTATTTCATGGTATTTTTTTCTTATTTTCAACTTGTCCAATCAATTTTAATGAACTTGTCGTGCCTATTTTATGGTATTTTATAGTGTATAGTCAGTCCTCGAGGGCCGCTGTCCTACATGTTTTCTGACTAATCTGACATTGAAACTCCTTATTGGCCAAACACATCTGATCCAGGTAATCAACAGCATATAAGGCAGGGTTTCTGGAAAACCAGGAAGAGGCGGGCCCTCAAGGCCTGACTTTGGACATCCTTGTAGTAGGACCTGTCTGATGGGTCCTCATTTGTGGATGGATTTGCTCTTTGGTGCTGATTTACAAAAAATACAGAATTTTCTGCACTTAAAAGCACAGTTAAAAATGTCCTAAAACGCACAGTTGAAAGCGCTCTTAAAAGCGCTCTTAAAAGCGCTCTTAAAAGCGCTCTTAAAAGCGCTCTTAAAAGCGCTCTTAAAAGCGCTCTTAAAAGCGCTCTTAAAAGCTCACTCAAAAGTGCACTCAAAAACGCACTTAAAAGCTCTCTTTAATGCTCTCTTAGAAGCGCTCCTAAAAGAGCTCTTTAAAGCATCCTCGAAAGCCCACTCAAAAGTGCTCTTAAAAGTCCACTTAAAAGTCCACTTAAAAGTGCGCTTATAAAGGGCTCTTGAAAGCTCTCTTAAAAACGCACTCAAAAGCTCACTCAAAAGCAGAGTCAAAACCACACTTAAAAGCGCACTCTAAAGCACCCTGTAAAGCGCACTTTTAATCTCACTCAAAAACCCACTCAAAAGCGCACTCAGAAGCGCACTCAGAAGCGCACTCAGAAGCGCACTCAGAAGCGCACTCAGAAGCGCACTCAGAAGCGCACTCAAAAGCGCACTCAAAAGCGCACTTAAGAGCGCACTTTAAAGTGCACTTTAAAGCTAACTTAAAAGCTCACTCAAAAGCTTACTTAAAAGGGCACCTAAAAGCGCTCTTTAAAGCTCTGTAAAACCTCTGTAAAAGCTCTCTTAAAAGCGCTCTTAAAAGTGCTCTTAAAAGTGCTCTTAAAAGCGCTCTTAAAAGTGCTCTTAAAAGTGCTCTTAAAAGTGCCCTTAAAAGCGCTCTTAAAAGCGCCCTTAAAAGTGCCCTTAAAAGCGCTCTTAAAAGCGCCCTTAAAAGCGCCCTTAAAAGCGCCCTTAAAAGCGCCCTTAAAAGCGCCCTTAAAAGCGCCCTTAAAAGCGCCCTTAAAAGCGCCCTTAAAAGCGCCCTTAAAAGCGCCCTGGAAAGTCCCGCTCTTCACATGCACAGCTGCACACCGCACAGATATCCAGCCAAACGTTTTTCCCGTATGTTTGTGAGCTGCACGAGTCAATCGGCTCCAACACTGCTGGACTAGCGTTTGATCCCACTCCACGAGGTTCCCTTCAGGCCTGAAAAGGAGGAAAAGCAAAATAGAACGCTTCACTTTCACTTTTGATTTGTTTTTGGGATGACAGACGGCGCGCACACCTTTACTGAGGCAGCAGCGGGCGAGTTACGCCTCCATATGTGAAGGGATTGTTGACGCCTGAACTAAGTGTTGTTTGAGCTTTGTTGTCCATAGAACCGCCTGATTAGAGGAAACCAACGTGTTTGATTATGGAATTACACAGCTGTTTAATTTAAACACCAAAGATGTTTGTGGGAGAAGATAGATTAAAAATAATTAGACTTTGGAATAAAGTTTAACTAAACTTGTTGTTTGCTTCTTCTTTTTTGTTTTTTGAGCCTTATAATACAGTGCGCCCTATAGTGCAAAAACACGATAAATCTCAACTACTAAACTTGCCATTAAAGCAGCAACTTCATCTAATCTGTAATTTCTACTCTGTGCAGGTGGGTGAATGCCATGGAGGAAGCCACCAATTTATAGATCCAGCTGTTCTGATGAACTCCCAAACGGCGGAGAAACTCCAGTGAAATTGAACAAAAGCTGTTTTGTTATGTCTGCATGTTGGAACTTGACAAAGTTTCCCGAGGTCAAGAAACCGCCGCGTTCCTTCAGAGAGAACAGGATCACCTACTTAGCCGTCTTCCACGGTCTCCGAGCTGCTGTTCCTAGCAGGTGTGACAGTGAGATCTATGAGCAGAGAAGGTCTGTTCATCAGCTGGTCTGGAAACCCAGCCAGCAGAGCCGAGTGGAGCCATGTGGTTGAAAGAGGGCTGAAAATGTGGGCCGCAAGTGGGTTTGTTCACGGTTTTCGTGGTGGCCCCACCTCAGTGGGTTAGCTCGCTGCGCTAGGCAGCCTCTTAGTGGACGGCGTGGCATACTAGCGAGCTCCGCTGTATCAAGCTAGCAAGCTTCACTGTACCGAGATTCAAGCTCAGTTGTATCAAGCTAGCAAGCTATACTTTACCTTGCTAATGAGCTCCAGTGCATTGAGCTTCGCTATAATGAGCTAACAAGCTCCACTCTATCGAGCTAGCGAACTCTGCTGTATTGAGCTAGCGAGCTTCGGGGTATCAAGCTAGCAAGCTCTGCTGTATTGAGCTAGAAAGCTTTTCTGTATAGAGCTAGCATTCTGCGCTGTATAGAGCTACTCGGTTGCATTGAGCTAGCAAGCTCTACTTTACCTTGCTAGTGAGCTCCAGTGCATTAAGCTCCGCTATAATGAGCTAACGTGCTCCACTGTATCGAGCTAGCGAACTCTGCTGTATTGAGCTAGCGAGCTTTGCTGTATAGAGCTAGCATTCTACGCTGTATCGAGCTACAAGCTCGGTTGTATCGAGCTAGTGAGCTCCAGTGCATTAAGCTCCGCTATAATGAGCTAACGAGCTCCACTGTATCGAGCTAGCGAACTCTGCTGTATTGAGCTAGCTAGCTTTGTTGTAGTAAGCTAAAGAGCTCCGCTGCTTTGAGCTAGCAAGCTTCGGGGTATCAAGCTAGCAAGCTCCACTGTATCGAGCAAGCAAACTCTGCTGTATCAAGCTAGCAAGCTTCGGGGTATCGAGCTAGTGAGCTTCGGTGTATTGAACTAGCGAGCTCTGCTGTATCAAGCTAGCAAGCTTTGTTGTAGTGAGCTAACAAGCTCCACTGCATTGAGCTAGTGAGTTTCGCTGTATCGAGCTACAAGTTCCAGTGCATTAAGCTCTGCTGTAATCAGCTAACGAGCTCCGCTGTATTGAACTAGCGAGCTTCGTTGTAGTGAGCTAACGAGCTCCGCTGTATCAAGCTAGCAAGCTCCACTGTATTGAATATATTGAGTTCTGCTGCATCAAGCTAGCTAGCTTTACTGTAACGAGCTAGCGAGTTCCGCTGTAGCAGGCTAGTGAGCTTCGCTGTATCGAGCTAGCAAGCTTCAGGGTATCGAGCTAGTGAGCTCTGCTGTATCAAGCTAGCAAGCTTTGTTGTAGTGAGCTAACGAGCTCCACTGTATTGAGTATATTGAGTTCTGCTGCATCAAGCTAGCGAGCTTTGCTGTCCACCGGTTGGCTGGCTAGCGTAGCAAGCTAACCCACCGAATTCCCATTGAAGCCAATGTGGGCAAACACGGATGGGGCTACATTTTCTGCCCACTTTTGAACCACATGGAGCCACTTTGACATCTTGTCACAAATGAGTTTATCAGAAGACTAAAGATCTGCCTATTTGTGATCGACCGGCCTAAACAGACGTTTGGAAGATTTGTCTTGAATGCATCGCATGAGTTTTCTTTTCCCATCAACACGGTGCTGAAAGCAGGAGCTGAACTCTCAAACTCCTCAAGGATCAAACCTCAAGTCGCCTCATATTTAGTTTGTCTCATTCATGCCTTTATTTGAAAGTGTTCTTTTTACTGCATTTGAATCATTCAGAGGAAGCATGTGAAAGTACACACGACTCTAGTAAAGAATGTAAACAGTCGTTTATTTAGCATGGATATAGAAAGAAGAAGAATTCAAAATGGAAGTGTACTTTTTCAGACCAGAAGCCTCAGCCTGTGTGAAGAACTGACCATCTTTGGGGGCATTTTAATTTAATTTTTTACAACGAGTGGAATGTAAATGTATATTTATGTAAAAGATTTAAAAGTCTCATCATATTTGTACTGTACATGCAGATGTGTGTATATTTACATGAGTATAAAAGTGGCTGCAGTGATGGAGGCTGTGGGGTTTTTTGTGTTCTCATCACGACCTCTAGATGGCGTCATGACGACTAAACAGGACAGCACACACTTCCTGATGGAGGGCAGCTCCACAACACGACTCTCCATGCTCCACTTGTGCTGACATGCCGTCCATGTGTGGTCCGCTCTGATAAAGCATCAAGCTGGCAGATATTTCGGATCTAACACCGGGGGACGGAGCGAGACTCCGACCAGCGTGTTGTGCGGCCAATGACAGGCCAGGCCAGCGCTGCGTCTCATCTTCCCCTGAGGCTGCCTGACCCAGAATAATATCAGGAACAAAGTTTGCTTTCTGGGCCTGCTGAAAAGTTGCAGAAACCCCGTCCTATTTAAAGGACAGACCATTCATCACCCCGCTCTCCCTTCCTGGTCCCACTTCTCGTCCTCCGCCATTTTTCAGCGTCCGTCACTATTGGCTGCATTTTTTTTTTTACAAACTTTCTTGTTTGAATCAACCCAAGTGTCCTAAAAGATGAATTATTCGGTTGAGCCAGCTGCTTTAATTTAAAGAATCGAGTTTTTAACATGTCTGTGTGGCATTTTCCTTAGTATTCCGAGTATTTCTCCTTTTTAAATCTCTGTCAATCAAACTGTTTTAATGGACGATCTTCTTTCTGCTGCAACCTTTAAGAGTAAAAGAGACATTTGGGCTCGTTTTCTACTGTTAAAAACCTAGAAGAAGCCGCATTGACTTACGTTAGCCTTTAAGAAATTTGGATTTGCATTCATAACCTTCTTTTTGTTTTTTTTTAAATAAGTATGAATAATGTCTATTTTTGGCACGAACAAAAGCAAAAAAATATATAAAAAGAAACTAATATCTCTCAAAAGGAATATTTTTTACATTCTTAACTTTAGTAGCAAAAAAGCTAGCTTGTTGCTTAATTACTAGCTGAACTTCAAATTAGCATAAAATTTCTGTGTAAATTAAATCAGCCAAAAATTTTAGCATGTTGCTGAAATAAAAGCTAAACTCAAAATTAGCCTAAAACCCCCAGTAGGTAACAAATTAGCTAAAAATGTTGGCATATTGCTAAAATATTAGCTAAACTCCAAATTAGCATAAAAAACTAATTAGAGGCCAAATTTGGCAAAAAAAAAAAGCTAGCTTGTTGCTTAATTACTAGCTAAACTCCAAATTAGCATAAAATTTCTCAGTAACGTTAGCATGTTGCTAAAATAGACGCTACATTCAAAATTATATAAAAAAAATAATTCAGTAGCTAAAAACATCAGCATGTTACTAAAATACTAGCTAAATTCCAAATTAGCATAAAATTCTTCACTAAACTAAATTAGTCAAAAACGTTAGCATGTTGCTAAAATAGAAGCTAAAATTCTAAATTACCCTAAAAATCCCACTAGAAAGCATATTAGCCAAAAACGTTAGCATGTTGCTAAAATAATAGCTAATCTTCAGTTTTTTTTTTTAATTTACTATAATTTTATTTTTCTTCAGACCGAGAGCCACCATGGAGAGATAAAAGAGCCACATGTGGCTCTGGGGCCGCAGGTTACAGACCCCCGAGCTAGCGTGTCTAGTTCCGGTTCTGGAAAAGAGAAGATGCTACCTTCACATTGACTGCAGTCAAATGAGCCGCCGTTCACATTTCTGTGGTCCAATCAGCCGTCTCTGGATTTTTGGTGTGACTTTCATCCAATACTTACGGTAGCAGGGCTGAGAACTCTGGAAAATCTCCACCAGACTCCACGGAGCTTCTTGATGTGACCACGGAAATGTGAACGGCAGCTCATTTGACCGAAAGGATTGTAAATCAATGAAAGAGCATTTGGATGTTAGCTTTCATTATTTTCTGCTCTGAGAAACCAATGGATTGAATGGATTGATCACAGCAACGTCAAGAAACATTGGAGAATGATCTGGAAGGAGAAAGAATCAGGATTTTGGAGGAAGTTCTGTCCATGAAGATCTGAGCTGACATCCGGATCAGAACCATACGACTGGACATTACCCAGATTGATGGATGTTTTTATGAAGATTTACGCTAGCGAGACACAGAGCTAACAGAATCAGGGGCGGACCACCAAAAGCCACGCCCCCACAGAGGACTCTTTGTAGAGCTGGGTATCAAAAATAATTTCCAGAAACGATTCAAATTTAAAAGAGCCTGGATCGACTCAATTCAGATTTTTTTACACATTTAGACACATTTTTTTTAGAAATACATTAATAATCTACTATATGTTTTAAATATATTTATATTAATCTGATCCAGTTCAGATAATGTAAAATATATCAATGAAATAATGAGAAAAGAAGTTCAAACAAAAATGTTAGCATTGTAAACATTGTTCTGCTTCTCCGTTTGCTTCTCAGTTTGGCCACTAGGTGGCGATGACACTATAGCATTACACTTATCAAAAACAACAAGCAAAGTATGACCAAAAAACTGTGTTTTAGACCACAAACGGTTACTTAAAAAATATTTCCTTAAAAGAATTCAAACCTGTGAGTTTACAAAGATGTTGATTAACCCCATTGAACGTTAGCATCAAGCTAGCAGACGTTAGCTTTATGTGCTAAATCGATAATATTTCAGAAGATCAACATGCCTTTTTAAGACGTTTAGGTTGTGGGATTTTGGTTAAAAACTTAAAACATAATTAAAACACTACTTCAAACTTTTTTTCTTTTAAATAAAAAAATTAGGAGACTTTAACTCCTTGCAGTTCAGAGAACTTGTTTATTTCTGATGTTCAAAAGTGAAGCGACAGAACCGAATACTCTGACGGCCCGCGCACACAAAAAGATCTTTCATGCTCGTGTTTTTACTTCTGCTTATAATTTCCCTTTAAAAGGAAGTCATTTGCCTGTGCGTTCAGACCGATCAACCAGCCAATGAAAAGAAAGTTTAGAAAAAAACGACTCCAAAACCGGATAAATCGCTTGTTTTTTTCAATGATTGCTGCGTTATTCTGACTAAATGAAAGTCCCTGCGATTGGGTTTCCCTTACAGTTCAGCCGGGACAGTGTCACGATCCTTCCTCCAATCTGCTGCAGGCACAGAGAAGCAAATAATCAATCGTTCACACAGCCTACTCGGTGAGGTCAAACGCATTCTGCTCTGTTGTACGTGAGCAGCTCCCGGAATCATTAACTCAGAAACAGTGGCTGAAACAGATTTGAGTTAAACTTCCTCGTTTGTGGCTTTTCGCCTCATGTTGCCATCGCAGCCCCGTGGTGTGAAACCGACATTAGGACATAACTGACATCAGCGTTCCAGCTTAAAAGATCTTTTTTTGGAGCTGCAACAACATGGCTTCTCATCTTTCCTACTGCTGTGTGGGCAGAACATCCTCAGGGGGGACAGAAAAAGCTAATTATGCAACAGCTATATGTTTTTTTTTATTGAAATCAAAACAAAATGGCTCCTTTTGACATTTCTGGGTGTACTCTTTCCATCCTTCAAATCGAGGGAGAAGGAGAAGCTTGAAAAAGAAAGGGACGCACACTTTTTGTCCCACTTTGCAAAGTCTTTGCTGCCCACATTGCCAAGTCAATGTTACACCTATTCCACCTCCCCTAAAGCTTTAAATAGCCCACTTTCCTTTACCGGGACAAACAGGAAAGAACAAATATGCAGCTTTCAGCTCATTCTGCAACGGAGACTGAGCTTTTGGAGAGGCTATTTTATTTATCGATCTGGACCAAAAGTTGTTTTGACTCACAAAGTAGATAAAAAAATAATTATTATTATATGAAGTCATTAAACCCTTTAAAACCGAAGCTCCAGTGTTTACATTCTTTGATTAGAAAAGCGGCTCAACTTTCGTGTTTAAGAGTCAGCTTGATTTCTTACTGACTACAACCCAGTGGAAACCACAATGTCTTTTATCGAGCCAGCAAGGTCAAGTGGGGCCCATATGGTTTCAAAGTGGACTGAAAATGTGAGTTTGTCTGCAGTTTATGTGGTTTGTCCACATTAGCTTAGGTGGGCATTCAGTGGGTTGGATGGCTATGCTAGCCAGCTTTCTGTTGGACAGCGTGGTATGGATGCAAGTTTCACCGTAGCAAGCTCCGCTGTATCGAGCTCGCGATAGCCAAGTTACACTGTGGCGAGCTGCATTGTATCAAGCTAACGAGTTCCGCTATAGCGAGCTCCTTTGTAGCGAGCTGCAGTTTGGAGGTAGAAAGCTGAAGCTCTGTTGTCACGAGCTAACAAAATCTACTGTATCCACTTTATTCCTAGCTCCCATGAGCCTTTGCGTGAATTATGGGTGATACTTCCTGTAGATGCCGGAAGTAGCATTTATTTACATTACAACTGTAGAGCCGACAGTGCAGTTCCTCTTGTTTTGGATCTATAACTACATATAAATGTGGAAACAGCAGCTGTCATGTCTTTAAAGAGGCGACGGAACAATTCCGGTGCCTGTTAAAATTGAAGGATGGTCTTAAAAAATGTCCAAACATAACATATAGTAGCATTTTTAGCTACTTTCTTAGTTCGGTTGCGGCAGATGTTGAAGCTCTGAACAATCTTAAAGCTCCGGGGCATGTCAATACCTTCATACATGATTATTTCTGCTGGAGTTAGCACACAATGTTGATCTATTGTAACCTTATGGCTTCACGTGTTTGTGTTTACATGCTGCCAGAGCCAATGAGGGTTGCATGGCGCGGTGTAGCTTTAGCCCGTTTCATGTTTAAAGTCAGCTGTGGTTTAAACATCGGTAATTTTTGAATAGTTAATACCAGGAGATGCAGCAATTACACAGGAAACATCGTCCCTGTTCTTGTGACGCTGCAGCAACTTAACCGCGCTGTCAGGTATCTGTAGTACCCGGCGTCTCTTCTTCTCTGGTGGTCCGGAGTAACCCAACCAGAATGTTGGATACGGATTTTCCTCCGTGGTACTTTATCCACAAAATGAAACAAACATAAATATAAAGTCTTATGTGGCTTCTTAAGATTTACATTTGGAGCCAAATCTTTCTGACTTCATCCTCGCCCGATGGACGGTCAAATCTGTACCGAGGAGGGCAGCTGCACTCCCTCTTCGTCAGCGGCCCATGTTCGACACAACGCTCCTTAAGACACACATTTAATTTAGTTTGGGTGTTAGAACAACCATGAGCTGCGCAAAGCCATTTTTGAAACTTTTGAGGGATTAAATAAAAAACGCTTCTAAAGTTTGTATGCACCGCTAAAGCTAACAAAACCGCCAACTTTCAATGGAAACAAATAGCGCTGTGTGACTTCCGGTTGCTATACCGGAAGTTGCACCCATGACCCGTTTTACATCAGCGGCCCCAGGAATAAGGTGGATAAAGTGAGCTCCGGTGTAGCGAGCTAGCAAAGTCTACTGTAGTAAGCTAGCAAGCTCCACTATAGCAAGCTCCACTGCACCAAGCTTGCGAACTCCGCTGTTTTAAGGTAGCAAGCTCTGCTGTAGCGAGCTAGCAAACCCCGTTATGCTCCAGAGTATCAAGCTCCACTGTATCAACCTAGCTTGCTCCGGTGTATCAAGATAGCAAAGTCAGCTGTAGCATGCTAGAGAGCACCGCTGTAGTGAGCTACACTGTATCAAGCTAGCAAGATCCACTGTTTTGAGGTAGAAAGCTCTGCTGTAGCGAGCTAGCGAGCCCCGCTATAGTGAGTTCTGTTGTAGCAAGCTCCAGAGTATCAAGCTAGTGAGCTCCGCTGTAGAGAGCTCCGCTGTTTTGAGGTAGAAAGCTCTGCCGTCGCGAGCTCCACTGTATCAAGTGAGCTCTGGTGGATCTAGCTAGTATCAAGCTAGCGACCTCCGTTTTAGCAAGCTCTGCTGTGGCAGTTAGCAAACTCCACTGTAGGGAGCTAGCGAGCTCCGGTGTATCAAGCTAGCAAGCTTTGGTGTATCAAGCTAGCAATCTCCTTTTTAGCGGTCAAGTGAGCTCCACTGTGTTCATCTAGCGCAGGGGTCTGAAACCTGCGGCTCCAGAGCCATATGTGGCTCTTTTATCTCTCCATGGTGGCTCTCGGTCTGAAGAAAAAAATAATAATAGTAAAGATTAAAAAAATTGGAGGTTAGCTATTATTTTAGCAACATACTAACGTTTTTGGCTAATTTGCTTTCTAGTAGGATTTTTAGAGTAATTTAGAATTTTAGCTTCTATTTTAGCAACATGCTAACGTTTTTGATTTTTTTTTTTTCGTTTTTGACTAATTTAGTTTAGTGAAGAATTTTATGCTAATTTAGAGTTTAGCTATTATTGTAGTAACATGCTGATGTTTTCCGCTAATTTTTTCCACTGAATTTTTTTAATAATTTTGATAGTACTAAAGCAACATGCTAACGTTTTTGAAGTTAGTTTACTGAGAAATGTTTTGCTAATTTGGAGTTTAGCTAGTAATTAAGCAACAAGCTAGCTTTTTTTGTCAAATTTTGCCTGTAATTAGTTTTTTATGCTAATTTGGAGTTTAGCTAATATCTTAGCAGTATGCAAACATTTTTAGCTAACTTGTTATCTACTGGGGCTTGTAGGCTAATTTTGAGTTTAATTTTTATTTCAGCAACATGCTAAAATTTTTGGCTGATTTAATTTACACAGAAATGTTATGCTAATTTAAAGTTCACCTAGTAATTAAGCAACAAGCTAGCTTTTTTGCTACAAAGGTTAATGTAAAATTCCCTTTGAGAGATATTATTTTCTTTTTATATATTTTTTTGCTTTTGTTCTTGCCAAAAATAGACATTATTCATACTTATTTAAAAAAAAAAAAAAGCGAAAAGAAGGTTATAAATGCAAATCCAAATTTCTTAAAGGCTAACGTAAGTCAATGCGGCACCTTCTAGGTTCTGATCAGTAGAAAATTAGCCCAAATGGCTCTTTTACTCTTAAAGGTTGCTGACCTCTGATCTAGCGAGTCCTGCTGTCCACTGGGCAGCTGGCTAGCGTAGTAAGCTAACCCACTTAGTTCCCAATTAAATCAATGTGGGCAAACACAGGTGGGGCCCACATTTTCTGCCCACTTTTAAACCATATGGGGTCCACCTAGTCTTGCTGACCGGGATTTGTATTTATGCTATTGTTACTACTATGATAAGCATAAATGAACTGGTGTTCATTTTACATGAATAAAGCACAAAGGTCAATAGAAAATATATTTTTTTTTACTTTGACGGAAGTTCCTTTCAAAATAAAAGACATCTTTTGACGTATGATCATTTCAATGCAGCAACACAGGAGTAGTTCAAGTGTGTGTCCTCTCCTTACACTATGGAGATGCTAATTTCATTAGCATGGCCCCTACACACACTGCTAAATGTATAAAAACTGCTTCAATGAACAGCTTTACTGAGTGGACTCACCCGACCTGCATCACATGATAAAGAACCTGTTGTCAAGAGGAAGATGAGAGACGCCAGACTCAACGGTGCAGATGACCTGACAGCAGCTGTCAAAGCAACCTGAGCTTCCATTGCACCTATGCAAAGCCGCAGGTGGATCAGCTCCATGGAGCATCAATGATGCAATTCATGCAAAAGGAGGCCTAGCCAAGTACTGACAGCGCAGGAAAGGTTTTCAGGTGCTGAAAATGTCTTTTCTGATTGGTCTGATGAGATTCACTGGAAGCAAAGTCAACTTTTGATCTATTTTCAAAGCGTTTTCAGTCATTTTCATTATGAAAATTATGTTTTTAGTTAAAATCAAAAAGCCTGCCGTTTTCTAGGACATAGTTTCTGCAGAGCGGCAGCAGTTCATCAGAAATTCACCTATGAGTTTTGGGCGGGACCATCCGCGCAGAGCAACCCCAATGTCCCTTCCTCTCCCTGTTGATGAGAGCTCTCTGTTTACAGTCTCTCCCACTAGCTTACAGCCCCTCACACCCCCAACCTAACATTAGCGATGCAACAAGAATGGTGAGAAATATTAAATGTATCCAGTCGTACAGTTAAGATCCAGATTCCAGCTCAGATGAGGAAAACAAAGACGTTCATGGATCTATTTGTCTGTAAGTGGATGCATCAGAATGGAGCAGAGCAGGGAGCTTGTTGTCTGTAAATTGTATTTTTTAATGTCATAACTTAGCTCTTTTTCGTCTGCTCCTGACTCGCAATCTTTTGAATAAAAAAGTACTCCGAAATACAGTTTTAATCTTAATTTTCTTAATAAATGTTCTCCAAAAATGCCATTTGCATTTGACCATTTTAAGTTTTTTTATTTTTCCTTAGGTTATACATTTCAGAAGTACAACAAGTAAAGTCTTTATTTATATATATTATTATATATATATATATATATATAATATATATATATTATATATATATATATAAATAAAGACTTTACATATATATATATGTAAAACCATCTTCTTCCGCTCATCCGGGACCTCCAGCTCCTCTGGGGGGACCCCGAGGCGTTCCCAGACCAGCTGAGAAACATAGTCTCTCCAGCGTGTCCTGGGTCTTCCACGGGGCCTCCGCCCAGAGGGACAGGCCCAGAACACCTCTTCAGGGAGGCGTCCAGGAGGCACCCGGACCAGATGTCCAATCCACCATATGGCTCCTCTCGATGTGGAAGAGATGCGGCTCTTTCCTGGTGACCGAGCTTCTCCCCCTATCTCTAAGGGAGCGATCAGCCACCCTCTGGAGGAAACTCATTTCAGCTGCTTGTAGTCAGGAATTTGTTATTTTGGTCCCGACCCAGAGATCATGACCGTAGGTGAGTACTGGAACGAAGATCGACCGGTAAATCAAGAGCTTCCCTTTCTGGCTCAGCTCTCTTTTCACCACAACAGACCGGTTGTTGATCTCACGCTCCGATCTTCCTTCACTTGTGAACAAGACCCCGAAATATTTAATCTCCTCCACCCGAGGCAGGAGCACTCCACCCATCAAGAGCGAACCGGTCCAGAACCACAGCCTCAGACTTAGCGGTGCTGACCCTCATCCCAGCTGCTTCACACTCAGATGCAAACCGCTCCAATACATGCTGGAGGTCCCGGCATGATTAAGCTAACAGGACAACATCGTCTGCAAAGAGCAGAGATGAAATCCTGTGGTCTCCAAACCAGATCCCCTCCGGACCCTGGCTGCAGCTAGAAATTCTGTCCACAAAAACTATGAACAGAACCACTGATAAAGAGCATTCCTGGTGGAGTCCAACATGCACCGGGAACAGGTGTGACTTACTGCCTGGTATTCAACCAAGCTATAAACATATATATTTATAGTGATGTAACCTGTTTGTGATGTTTTTAAACAGGTGTGGGCAAACTCTTTAACTTGTGGGCCACAAAGGGTTTTAAAATTTGACCGAAAGGCCAGACCAGTACCAGATCCGTGTCATAAAAGAAAGAATTACATCAAATCTGGATGAAAACACGTTTTAATTTAGATTTAAACTAACACAGAACATTTTGGGGGGGTTATTTCAAAACTGTGACTTCAGCTCTATTTTTAGTACCAATTACACAAATGGTTTGACGTTCTCTAGGGAAAACCGTAGAGAAACGCCTACACGTTTTATTTAGATTTATGCTTAAAAAATTGACTTTCTCTAACGACACAAACGCTGCGTTGCGAATGATCAGAAAAACTAACTTCACACACGCTAAACAGAAAAATGATAACTTTCAAACAAATGTGTTTATAGTATGCTATAAATGGGAAAACACCACAATTACAGGGAAAATAAACTCAATCATTACGATTTATTTTTATATGGCGGGCTAGATTAAACCCACTCCAATCATTTTTTTACTCTATTTTCAAAGCTTTCCCAGAATTCTTTTAATTCAATTTTATTTGTCACAAAAACAATTGTCTCAATGGGCTTCATACCGGTAAATGTACAAAAGCAGAAAGTCAATCATAAAATATGAGATGGACAAACAATTTACCAGGACTATTAAGGAAAAAAATAGCTTATCTAACTCTACAACTACATAGAACTGGGGGACAGGTGGGAGCACGGTCCACGGTCAAGACGAGCCGAAGGCGTGGTCCACGAACAAGACGAGCCGAAGGCTTGGTCCACGGTCAAGATGAGCCGAAGGCGTGGTCCACGAACAAGACGAGCCGAAGGCTTGGTCCACGGTCAAGACGAGCCGAAGGCGTGGTCCACGGTCAAGACGAGCCGAATTCATGGTCCACGACCAAGACGAGTCGAAGGTGTGGTCCACGACCAAGATGAACCAAAGGCTTGGTCCACGACCAAGACGAGCCGAAGGCTTGGTCCACGATCAAGACGAGCCGAATTCATGGTCCACGACCAAGACGAGTCGAAGGTGTGGTCCACGACCAAGATGAACCAAAGGCTTGGTCCACGACCAAGACGAGCCGAAGGCTTGGTCCACGATCAAGACGAGCCGAATTCATGGTCCACGACCAAGACGAGTCGAAGGTGTGGTCCACGAACAAGATGAGTCGAAGGCGTGGTCCACGACCAAGATGAGTCGAAGGCGTGGTCCACGACCAAGATGAACCAAAGGCTTGGTCCACGGTCAAGACGAGCCGAAGGCTTGGTCCACGACCAAGATGAGCCGAATTCATGGTCCACGACCTAGACGAGTCGAAGGTGTGGTCCTTGAACAAGACGAGCCGAAGGCTTGGTCCACGACCAAGACGAGCCGAATTCATGGTCCACAACCTAGACGAGTCGAAGGTGTGGTCCATGAACAAGACGAGCCGAAGGCATGGTCTACGAACAAGACGAGCCGAAAGTGTAGTCCACGAACAAGACGAACCGAAGGTGTGGTCCACGACTAAGACGAGCCGAAGGCTTGGTCCACGACCAAGACGAACCAAAGGCTTGGTCCATGACCTAGACGAGCTGAAGGCGTGGTCTACGACCAAGAACAGGAGCACAGACGATCCACCAGGAATCTGAAATCTCTCCTGATCCCTCAGAGGGTAGTGGGAAAGAGGAACAACACGTGAATCACACTGAAACAAACAGAAGCACGGAGAACTAATCTGAGATCAACTAAGATTCTACAGAGCAGCAGTAGTTCATCAGAAATTCACCTCTGAAGTGTTAGTCCAACCGTTGGTGTGGAGCAACCTCCACACTGGCACTTCCCCTCCCATTTGCTGAGAGCTCTCTGTTTTACAGGGTTTCTGCTCATCATTAAATACAGAAAGTTAAGAAACTTCTGTAACAAAGCAGCACAAACTTACAACTTAGACCCATTATCTGCTTTTACTTAAGCCTGAACTAAAACAAAATACAGGTAAGTGGAGGACAACAGCTTTTGTCCTTTTTGTGTTACAGTAAAATAAGTCTTAAATTCCTCAATCCAAATGATATTTTTTAAAATCAATTATCAATTTATCTCATTTTGAAACCACTTTTCAATGGTAAAGGTCTGTTCAATTTCAACTTGCACCAGAAGGATTGATCTGGTTGGATCAGGAACAGAAATCAATTAACTGATTAAAAAAAATGTATGAGGGAAGAATTGAACTGAACATCCAAATATATTTTCTAAATCCATTTTCCATCACGAGGTTCTTCTCAATCTCTGCTAGAGATGAAGATCCGTCTGTTCCTCTGGCCAAAGTGGATGGGTGGTTGAGTTGAGCGTGTGGGTGCGTGCTAAAAGAAGAAAAGAAGAAGCAGGTTTCTTTGAAGAAGTCTCAGAGAAGTGTATCGGACGCACAAACACACACACTGTTGTGGACTATCTGCCATGAGTCAGATTGTTATGCAAGTCCTTTGCAAAGACGGGGAAACACTGGCGCAACTATGAGCCACAAGCTTGTAAAGCTTGTTCCTGTGACACTTAGATCCACTGAAAGAAAATTAAACTGCGCTTTTAATTTGGACTCATCAGAGAGGAATTTATTGTTCCTTATTTAGATCCGCCTTTCCCCTGCAGCCAGAATTTCTTTAGTATACATGAGTCAAAGTCAAGGCAAGGGGGCTGCATCCGCATCCCTCCAGATCATCTTATTTTATTGTTATTAATGGACCGATGTTATCTTGCGCTAATTTCAAACTTGTATAATTTTGACAAAATATACAGTAAAATATTGAAAGTTATTTAATGTGTAAGTTGGTTTATTCTGAATAATGTTCCTGCCTTTTTATTAGTCATAATTAATTATTAATTAATAATTTAGTCTGTTTTGGAGTTCAGCTAACATTTAATCTACATGCTAGCTGTTTTGATTCATTTAGGCTTTTCTTTTTAAGTTTTTTAAGGCTGTTTTGGAGTTTAGCTAACATTTCAGCTAAATGTTAGTTGTTTTGGTTAATTTAAGCTTTTGTTTTAAGTTTTTTAAGGCTGTTTGGAGTTTAGCTAACATTTCAGCAACACGTTAGCTGTTTTTGCTAATCTAGGCTTTTCTTTCAACGTTTTTTTAGGCTTTTTTTTTTAGTTTAGCTAACATTTCAGGTACATGCCAACTGTTTTGGTTAATTTAGGATTTTTTAAAAAGTTTTTTAATGCTTTTTTGGAGTTTAGCTAACATTTCAGCTAAATGTTAGTTGTTTTGGTTAATTTAGGCTTTTGTTTTGAAGTTTTTTTTAGGCTGTTTTGGAGTTTAGCTAACATTTCAGCAACATGCTAACTGTTTTGGTTAATTTAGGCTTTTCTTTATAAGTTTTTTTAAGGCTGTTTTTGGAGTTTAGCCAAAATTTTAGCTAGCTGTTTTGGCTAATTAAGGCTTTTCTTTCAAAATTTTTTAGTTTTTTTTTTGGAGTTAAGCTAACATTTCAGCTAAATGTTACTTGTTTTGGTTAATTTAGGCTTTTCTTTTGAAGTTTTTAAAGGCTTTTTTGGAGTTTAGCCAAAATTTTCAGCAACACTTTAGCTGTTTTTGCTAATCTAAGCTTTTCTTTCAAAGTTTTTTTAGACTGTTTTGGAGTTGAGCTCACATTTCATCTACATGCTAACTGTTTTGGTTAATTTAGGCTTTTTAAAAAAAAAGTTTTTAAGGCTTTTTTGGAGTTTAGCTAACATTTCAGCTAAATGTTAGTTGTTATGGTTAATTTAAGCTTTTTTTTTAAAGTTTTTTAAGGCTGTTTTGGAGTTTTGCCAACATTTTAGCTAGCTGTTTTTGCTAATTAGGGCTTTTCTTTCAAAATTTTTTCTTTTTTTTTGGAGTTAAGCTAACATTTCAGCTACATGCTAGCTATTTGACTAATTTGGCCTTTTCTTTTTAATTTTTTTAAGGCGGTTTTAGGGTTTAATTTGGCTTTTTTCTGTTTTTAGGGTATTTTGAAGTGTGTCAATTTTCAGCTAGCTGTTTAGGCTAACCTAAGTTTTTTTTTGGTTGTTGATGTTAGGCTAATTTGGCATTTAGCTAATATTTTTGCTGTCTCTCAGTTTCAGCTTTTTCAGCCATCAACTTCAGTGTTTTTAGTTATCGATTTCAGCCTCTTCAGTGACCAAATTCATCTTACAACATTCACACTAGGATTATTACAGCTAACGCTATTTATCTAGTTCATGATTATGTTAAAAAGTTGCAGTTTTAAAGTTTAAAAATGTAGTTTTAGTGTGTTCAGTAAATGTTTATCCCGTTCAGCTACATAAGGTGTGTTTTGGATTTTGGCCGATTGAGTTTGACATCCCTGGTTTAGTATAATCAGTTCAAAATAGCTCACTTGGCATAAATCAGATTTTCTCCTTCTCATTGGCGTGTGTGCGCATGTGTGTGAACGGGAGGAGAGGGGGGGGGGGGGTGCAGGATGGAGAATTTGGAGGCCATGCAATTTCCAGGACGTGTGCTAGTTTATACTGTACTCCGGCTGCAAGATCCAAATCTGCCTTTATTTTATTTTATTTTTTTTTTCTTTTAAGCAAAAACCTCAAAACCGCCCCTGCAGTCTCCAGCAACGGCCACGTGACTCCACCCCTTGCAACACAAACATTTCAAAAGAAAAGAAAAGGAAAGAAGAGCAGACAGAGACCCCCCCCCCCCCCCCCCCCCCAACATACGGGTCTATCTGGGGCATCCAATGCGGACACATTTTGGGGTTTTTCGGCTCAGGTGATTGACAGGTGAGGGGAAAATGGAAAAGAAACCTAATCCTGAGAGCAAACGAGCTTTGCTCCACAATAGAACCTTTCAGTCAGGTCAAACGAGCCGCGCGCGCGCGCAGGGCCGACGACAGTGGGCACAGAAACGCCCCGAGCGCTGGCTGCCGCGTGCGTGTGCGCGCGCGCCAGGTAGACGTCACAGCTCGGCGGGCGCGAGAGAGAGAGAGAGAGAGAGAGAGAGAGAGAGGCCGCCACACTTCCTCAAACGACGGAATCAGAGCGAGGACGGCGGCGGGGAGAGGACCAAGTTTTTTTCGGGCTCGCGGAACGAGGTGAGGCGGACGTCCACGCGCCCTTTTAGCCCCAACTTTTCCCGAACTGCAGGAAGTTTTTCAACCAACCGAGGGCAAGTATCCATCTTTTCTCGGCTTTCGTGAGCTGTCGACGTCAGCTAAAGTACTTTCCCGAGAGATGAAACGGTTTTCTTTCTTTAAAGTAAAGTTAAAAGTGGAGCCGTTCTCCTGCTTTCTGTTCCCCGCGTGCCCCACTTTTTCCCTCTGACACGCGGACGGCGCTGTGAGGTCAACCGGGGGGGTGGAGGTATTGACAGTCGAGGTGTCGGTCCGCATCCGCCCGTCTCTGCAGCTCCGTGACGTTTGTCAGCTTCACGCGCTCCTTCCAAGTCCCACCTGAGTCACGCTCGCGGCGCGTGCGTGCGTGCTCGTGCGGATTACAGCAGCAGGTCCGCACAATATGGACGTGGGCGTCAGAAAAAGAAGAGAGAAACAGAGAAGCAGCTCCTCCTCCGCCGCCTCGGAATAAGGATAATCTGGCGGCAAACTGCAGCGAGTGATTCACACATAAGGTGACATCTGCGTTCAGCCAACCGACTGACAGCCACATCCGTGATGGAAAACCCAAAAAACAAAACAAAACGACTTCACTGCTCCAGTTAGGGCGGGATTACAGAGCAAAACAAAGTGTTCTGAGTTACTTTGTGTTCTCACTTCTTCTTGTGGATTAACTTTATAATAGATGAATAGAAATTGGAGTGAACGCACAGCATTCTGGGGTTCAAAAACCCTATCAGAGAGGTTTATTTATTTATTTATTTATAATCACATGGCACGTGACTTTTAGAACTACAGCGCTGCCGCGATTAGTCGATTTATCGACCAAACAACTATTAAAATAGTCGACTAGTCGTTACTTTTTTTTGTAATTATATTTTTATTTGAAAAAGACACAATGTACAGCAATTTTACAGTATTCATTATACAGATTTCTCTGGTAATCATTTTCAAGCATTTTTTTTTTGTTGTCCATAAGTTCCAACGAAAATAAATAAATAATAATAAAAAAAAACAGGCCAAGTTGAGGCTAGAACATCAGAAATGAGGGAAAAAAAATAAAAAAGTGATCAAAATAAACCTAAACAAAGGTATATATACTTATAATTTCCAAACAAATATTTCGCTTATAATTTGGGTAAAGTGTGAAAACATTTCAATCCTTAAGTAGATATCACAGATGACTAGTCGTTACTTTATATTAAATGGAGTCAAGAGGCCCAATCCAAATTCCTCCTTTCTCCCCAGCTCAGAGGTTGGAAACCTTTAACAGTAAAAGAGACGTTTTGAGTTTGTTTTCTACTGATCAAAACTTAGTTAGCCTTTAAGAAATTTGGATTTGCATTCACTGAAAAATAATAAATATGAATTCTATTTTTTTGGGACAAATAAAAGCAAAAATACAAAAAGAACCTAGCATCTCTCAAAATGTATTTATTTATTTATTTACATTTGAAAGAAGCTAAAATAACTTATTTTTTAAAATAAAAGACGCTCCGTGCCAAACAGGATCCTCTCAGTGCAGCTCTTGGTAGCTAGTAACCAATGTTCTGCAGCATACGATAATATGTGCTTTTAACTATTAAAAGATCAAACTTTTTACTAAAGTTTTGCTTTGTATATAAAATCTGTTCATTCTGGAGGTAGAGTTGATCAAACATGACGTCTGCAGGTCAACAGGGATTTAAAAACCTACAGAGTTTATCATCTATGTATAAATTTAACTAATCTAAATTAAATAAATGATAATTAAGTAATCTTTACTTTTAAAAAATTGCTAATTTATTTTTATTTTATTTATTTTTTGTTCTATTTTCTTTATATTCAGCAGTCTTACACTGCTGGGTTTTGTTATTTTAGTTTGAGGTTGAACCTTTGGTAGTCTTAGTTTGCAGGCTTTGTTTATTTTATTTTCTTTAGGTAGTTTTGGTTAAGGAGCTGCTGACTCTGACAGTCGACATGGCTGAGTCAGCAGTCTCCGTGAATTATTTTATGTTTGGCCGAAGCGCCACAATGGTCCAGCCCTTCTGCTTCCCCTTCATTTATCCCTCCAAACTGAGAGTTATGAAACATAGTGTCTCATATTAAAGACGTCACTTTCGTTCAACGACAACAATTTTTGCCCCCCGATTTGGACTAACATAGAACTATGACAGGAGGGGATAGACTATTTATTGCTTTTTTAAAAAAAAAAATGTTTCAGTTTAATTTTTTTGTGAAGATTATTGAAAGGAATCATTTAAAATGTGGCTATGTACGGCTAGGGCTGCCACAAACGATTATTTTAATAGTCGACTAATCATCGATTAATTTTTCCGATTAGTCGACTAATCGGATCATGGACAAAGTGGATGTAAAGAAAATCTTAATTATGATTAGCTTTAAAACAAAAAAATCCTAAATAAGCTAAAATCGCTAGCATATAGCTGAAATATTAGCTAAACTCCAAATTAGTCTAAAAAAACTGTAAAAATTCCAAATTGGCCAAAATAGCTAACATGTAGCTGAAATATTAGCTAAACTCCAAATTAGCCTAAAAAACTGTAAAAAAAAAAATCCCAAATTAGCTAAAATGGCTAACATGTAGCTGAAATATTAGCTAAACTCCAAATTAGCCCTAAAAAACTGTAAAAATTCCAAATTAGCCAAAATAGGTAGCATGTAGCTGGAATAATAGAAAAACTCCAAATTAGCCTAAAAAACTGTAAACATTTAGAATTAGCTAGCTAACATGTAAATAAAATATTAGCTAAAGTCCAAATTTGCCTACAAACTGAAAAAATCCTAAATTAGCCAAAAGAGCTAATATGTAGCTGAAATATTATCTTAATTCCAAATTAGCCTAAAAAACGGAAAAAGCCTAAATTAGCCAAAAAAGCTAGCATGAAGCTAAAATATTAGCTAAACTCCAAAATAGCCTGAAAACCCTTAATAAATGCCAAAATAGTCTAAAAATCTAGCAGAATGTCATTATAACTTTCAACTTTACTACAGCCTGACTCCATATATTATAAAGTAACGACTAATCGACTATTAAATTAGTTGTTGACTATTTTAATAGTCGATTAATCATCGATAAGTCGACTAATCGTGGCAGCCCTATGTACGGCATTCTGGAAAACTTAAAAAAACGTTTAAAAGTGTTATTAATTATAACGCTTTTAACACAGTAAAACTACATTTTTAAAACATTGAAAAAGTAACTTTATAAAACTTTAAACACAGAATCTTTAACTTTATTTCAACCATTAACTCTAGGGCTGGGAACCACTGGGTACCTCACGATACGATACATGGCTCACGATATCGATGATATTGCAATACTGGAATAAATGTTAAAAATAATCTCTAATAACTCACATAGAAGAAAAATACAAGTTTATAAGGAAAATATATCCCAATTTATTATTTAGCTTGAACAAAATCATAATTAACAACTTGTGTCTAATTTTGTGCAACAAATAATAGACAAGAGTTAACAATAGTAAACATGAACAGCAGTGCCACTACTTGGTACAAAATTGCTGTAAACAACAGAACAAAAATGTAAATATTCAAGCGGCTGTCAGAGTCATTGGTGCAACCTGCGCCCCCTATCTACCTCCAAAGGAACATCTCTCTAAAGAATCATAAATATAACGTTTTACAGCCTCTTTAAACAAAAAAAAAAAATCGATACTTGGTGAGAATCCATTGAAAATCAATCACAGGACTAAATATCGCGATTTATAGCAATATCGATATGTTGGTAATTCAGTTAACACATTTAGTTAACAGTAATTCCTTCAGAATCTGCTGGATTTATTGTGTTAACGGTTGTAAAGTTACAGTATTTCAAAGAACATAAACACTGCAGCTCCGGTGTTAAAGGAAAAACATAAATATGAATGAAAACAGCCAGGAATAATATTCCAGAATAAATCAACTTAAACCTTAAAAATATTTCAATATCTTACTATCCATAAAAATATATTTTGTCAAAATTATACAAGTTATAAATAAGTGCAACCGTTAATAACAATAAAATGATCTGGAGGGCCGGATATTTTTACCTGGAGGGCCGGATCCGGCCCCTGGGCCTTAACTTTGACACATGTGATCTAGAGGCTAAATATTTCCCATTTTCCTCAGGATTTGGTTTGATCCTTTTTTTAAGTTTAATACATAATTTATGCATAAAAAAAATTAAGCATAATAAGAAAACCCCTCCAGTTTTTTGTCTACTAGTGTGATGTAATAAAACGATAAATATTTGACACTTTCAATGTAAACATACTGGTATGCAGTAGTGCTATCGTGTCATTTCTCTTCTTTCGTTTCTATCGTTTTTATGGCTGAACTTCTGTGCAAAAATGTATTTCCCTACTAAGAAACTTGAAACTCTTTCGCACTTTAAAAAAAGTTTCTCGTTCGTGACAATTCCGTTACATGTTCCATAATAAACTAAAGTCAGAGTATAGTTAGTAAAGACGTTTTATTTTTTCAGAGAATGACTGAAAATATGCTTTTATTTTGGTATATATCAATATTGTGATGTAAAATAATTTTCCATATCGTCCAGCATTAGTATAAACCAGGGCTGCTCATTCCTGGTCCTCAAGATCTACCAACCTGCCTGTTTTCCAGCTCTCCATGTACTGCTTGCTGCTGATTACCTGGACCAGGTGTGTTCTTTCAATCAGATTGTGGAGACATCTGACTGAGCCAATCAACAGCTGGCAGGGCTTGGAGATCTGGAAAACAGTCAGGGTGGTAGATCTCGAGGACCAGGAATGAGCAGCCCTGGTATAAACTAATACCCACAATTCAGTTCAAACCTACATTTTTGTATTTTGGTTCAATAAATATTTTTTGTATTACAAAACAGCAACAAAATCTTTTTTTTTTTTTTTCTAATCCCCACATAACAAGAAAAACCTTTCAGTTGGGTCAGCCTGGAGTGATGTAACACCACAATAATGACTAAATCCTTCTTAAATTTAGCTCAAGTATTTAACACTTTCAAAGTAAACATACTGGAATTCAGTAAAGGATGCACGACTCCCTTTACCCACGATTCACAGTTGGGTTTTTGGACAGAAAATGGTGGCATCTCTGTTACTGGACTGTCAGACTTTATTTCAAGCTAACAGTTTTTGCTCAGTTGTTCACACATGAGGAAATGCTCTTGACCGCAGACTAAAACGTTTGTTATCTACATCCTGTTTTTGAAATGGGACCAGGTTTAATTGATACACAAATTAAAGCAGCGCATTAACAATTTGCCGGACAATCAATCAACACTCCCCTTTCAGCCGCAGAGAGACTCCACAAACACTAACCGAGAGTCGATGAACCTTCCTCTCTTTGTGTTCTTCTTTATTAGGTGAAGGTTCTCATTTGTCCAGGTGACGTCTTGAAGCCGAGTACCTAAACTTAAAGTGATCCGTCTGATAGAGCCAGCTGGATTATTTGCTAAAATGTTGCATGTAGGGCTGCCACGATTAGTCGACTAATCGACTAATTTAATAGTCGATTAGTCGTTACTTTATATTATATGGAGTCAGACTTTTGTTAAGTTGAAAATTATTATGGCATTCTGCTAGCTTTTTGGACTTTTTTGGCATTTATTAAGGTTTTCTTAGGCTATTTTGAAGTTTAGCTAATATTTCAGCTACATGCTAGCTGTTTTGGCTAATTTAGTCTTTTCTTTTACGTTTTTTAAGGTCGTTTTTGGAATTTAGTTAACATTCCAGCTACATGCTAGCTGTTTTGGATAATTTAGGCTTGTCTTTTGAAGTTTTTTAATGCTGTTTTGGTGTTTATGTAACATTCCAGCTACATGCTAGCAATTTTGGTTAATTTAGTCTTTTCTTTTACGTTTTTTAAGGCTGTTTTGGAGTTTAGCTAACATTTCAGCTACATGCTAGCTGTTTTGGTTAATTTAGTCTTTTCTTTTACGTTTTTTAGGCTGTTTTGGAGTTTAGCTAACATTCCAGGTACATGCTAGCTGTTTTGGTTAATTTAGTCTTTTTTTTTTTTTTACATTTTTTAAGGCTGTTTTGGAGTTTAGCTAACATTTCAGCTACATGCTAGCTGTTTTGGCTAATTTAGGCTTTTATTTTACGTTTTTTAAAGTTGTTTTTGGAATTTAGCTAACATTTCAGCTACATGTTCTGTTTTGGCTAATTTAGGCTTTCTTTTGAAGTTTTATAAGGCTGTTTTGGTGTTTAGCTAACATTCCAGCTACATGCTAGCTGTTTTGGTTAATTTAGGCTCTTCTTTTAGGTTTTTTAAGGCTGTTTTGGAGTTTAGCTAACATTCCAGCTACATGCTAGCAATTTTGGTTAATTTAGTCTTTTCTTTTACGTTTTTTAAGGCTGTTTTGGAGTTTAGCTAACATTTCAGCTACATGCTAGCTGTTTTGGTTAATTTAGTCTTTTCTTTTACGTTTTTTTAGGCTGTTTTGGAGTTTAGCTAACATTCCAGCTACATTCTAGCTGTTTTGGTTAATTCAGTCTTTTTTTTTTTTTACATTTTTTAAGGCTGTTTTGGAGTTTAGCTAACATTCCAGCTACATGCTAGCAATTTTGGCTAATTTAGGCTTTTATTTTACGTTTTTTAAAGTTGTTTTTGGAATTTAGCTAACATTCCAGCTACATGCCAGCTGTTTTGGCTAATTTAGGCTTTCTTTTGAAGTTTTATAAGGCTGTTTTGGTGTTTAGCTAACATTTCAGCTACATGCTAGCTGTTTTGGTTAATTTAGGCTTTTCTTTTACGTTTTTTAAGGTTGTTTTTGGAGTTTAGCTAACATTTCAGCTACATGCTAGCTGTTTTGGTTAATTTAGGCTTTTATTTTACGTTTTTTAAAGTTGTTTTTGGAGTTTAGCTAACATTTCAGCTATATGCTAGCTGTTTTGGCTAATTTAGGCTTTCTTTTGAAGTTTTATAAGGCTGTTTTGGTGTTTAGCTAACATTCCAGCTACATGCTAGCTGTTTTGGTTAATTTAGTCTTTTCTTTTTATGTTTTTTAAGGCTGTTTTGGAGTTTAGCTAACATTCCAGCTACATGCTAGCTGTTTTGGTTAATTTAGTCTTTTCTTTTACGTTTTATAAGGCTGTTTTGAAGTTTAGCTAACATTCCAGCTACATGCTAGTTGTTTTGGTTAATTTAGTCTTTTCTTTTACATTTTTTAAGGCTGTTTTGGAGTTTAGCTAACATTCCAGCTACATGCTAGCTGTTTTGGCTAATTTAGGCTTTTATTTTACGTTTTTTAAAGTTGTTTTTGGAATTTAGCTAACATTTCAGCTACATGCTAGCTGTTTTGGCTAATTTAGTCATTTCTTTTACGTTTTTTAAGGTTGTTTTTGGAGTTTAGCTAACATTCCAGCTACATGCTAGCTGTTTTGGCTAATTTAGGCTTTTCTTTTACGTTTTTTAAGGTTGTTTTTGGAGTTTAGCTAACATTTCAGCTACATGCAGCTGTATTGGCTAATTTAGGCTTTTATTTTGAAACTTTTTTAATACTTCTTTGGAGTTAGGCTAATATTTCAGCTACCTGCTATCTGTTTTGGCTAATTTAGGCCTTTAGTTTAGATTTTTAGGCTAATTTGGCATTTCACTAATATTTTATCTAGCTTTTAGCTTCAGAGTTTTCAGCTTCGGCATTTTTAGCTATCAATTTCAGCATCTTCAGTGCCCAAATTTCATCTCACAGCATTCACCCTAGCATTATCACAGGTAATACTATATATGTATTTTTTTTAGTTAGTTTTAAGCTAATGATGGCCGAAACGTCTGTTTTACATCCAGTTTGCGCACGACCCGATTAGTCATCTAATCTGAAAAAATAATCGGTGATTAGTCGACTATTAAAATAATCGTTTGTGGCAGCCCCAGTTTCAAGAAAGAAGAAACATGTTTTGCTATTTTGGGTGTCTCCGGTTCACAGGATTTGCCTGGAGCGGAGCAAGCCTCTGTCGGGACATGTCGATGCTTGCTCTGTCTTTGTAGCGTTGCAGCTGAAAGCTTTCAGAACCTGCATGCCTAACATGCAGCGACTGGGAAGTAAACACTTCACAGAGGGACCATAAAGATGCCGGCCAATCTGCTGTTATATTTAGTCGTTTGGAATGAAAAGGCGTTGGGGCGCCTGGCGAACATACAGGAATCATTTTCCTCGTCTTTTTTGTTGCTGAAGGCAGAAACTGGTCCTTCTTAAGGTGGTGTAGTTCTGCTTGTAGCATGGAGGAGTTCACGTCTGCTCCATGATAAGCAGACTGGACCTTTGCTTGTTTAAACTGGAAGTCACTTTCGTTTTACTCATCACTTCATGGAAAAGTCTTTCTGGTATCGTGCACAAAACGTACTTCTTTCTACTGAATTTGAGATTATAAAAAGTACTTAGTGACATAAAGCTTCGAGTGTGGGTGGCTGACACAAACAAAAATGTATTTTAAGCGTTTCTTTTCCTCATCAGAAAAGGGAAGAACATCTCATCCTCTATCTTGGGTCTGAATTCCCGCCTTCCTCTTCATTTAAAAAAATATTGCCTCATATTTCGGACGGCACTTTCGCTGGGTGACGTCGCCAATAATCGCCTAGCTTTAGCGCGGAGCTTGAACATAACATCGGTTTTATAACTTTAAAAAGCTCGTGCTTAAACAAACAGTCATTATTTACATTGAAATGTGAACATCTGTGCTCAGAACGCACCCACTTGGCGCCCTTGTTACCTTATGGTGTGGTTCACACAAGTAGCGGAGCGCCTGGTCTATTTTGTGCACTTCTTCTCACGGACCAAATAAAAGTCCATAACCTTCTTTTTGTTTTTTATAAATGTGAACAGTGTTTATTTTTGGTACGAACGAAAGCAAAAAAATATATAAAAAGAAACTAATATCTCTCAAAAAGGAATTTGTTTACATTTTTAACTTTAGTAGCAAAAAAGCTAGCTCGTTGCTTAATAACTAGCTTAAATTCAAGTTAGCATAACATTTCTCTGTAAATTAAATCAGCCAAAAATTTTAGCAAATAAAAGCTGAACTCAAAATTAGCCTAAAACCCCCAGTAGATAAAATAAATTAGCGAAAAATTTTAGATATTGCTAAAATATTAACTAAACTCTAAATTAGCATATAAAACTAATTAGAGGCCAATTTTGCCAAAAAAAAGGCTAGCTTGTTGCTTAATTACAAGCTGAACTCCAAAATAGCTTAATTCCTCAGTAAACTAACTTAGTCAAAAACGTTAGCATGTTGCTAAAATAGAAGCTAAATTCTAAATTATCCAAAAATTCAGTATATAACAAACTAGCTGAAAACATTAGCATTTTACTAAAATATTAGCTAAATTGCAAATTAGCATAACATTTCTCAGAAAACATAGCCAAAAACGTTATCATGTTGCTAAAATAGAAGCTAAAATTCTAAATTAGCCTAAAAACTCCAGTAAGTAACACATTAGCCAAAAACGTTAGCATGTTGCTAAAATAGAAGCTAAAATTCTAAATTAGCCTAAAAACTCCAGTAAGTAACACATTAGCCAAAACGTTAGCATGTTGCTAAAATAGAAGCTAAATTCTAAATTATCAAAAAAAAATTCAGTATATAACAAATTAGCTGAAAATGTTAGGATGTTGCTAAAAAAAAAAAAAAAAGCTAATTTCAAATTATTTTTTCGAAATTTACTATTATTTTATTTTTCTTCATCCAGAGAGCCACTATGGAGAGATAAAGAGCCACATGTGGCTCTGGAGCTGCAGGTTGCAGACCTAAGGAGAGCAGACGTTAGTGAGCTGTCGATGCCAAAATAATAAATAATAGCCCAAGCAGATCTGAGTATTTCTTTTCCTTTCTTTTTTTTAAAATAAACTTTATTGTAAACATCAGTTTGAGTACAGTTGTGTGACGTCATCACTAGTCGCAAGCCGAGTTCTTGCAGGCCGAGCATATGTGGTACCTACACCGTTACACCCCTACTACTAACTACTTACTTCTTAGGGTCATATTTTTAGGGGCTGAGACCGATTCTTTCACTGAAACGAGGCCTGTCATTGTGTATCTCTGAAAACAGGTGATCCTGGACCTGTCACAATGGCGCCTTTCTTGAGGATCGCTTTCAACTCGTACGACTTGGGCGTTCTGGCTCCCTCGGCGGATCAACCCTTCTGCGCGATCAAGATGAAAGAAGCTTTAACAACTGGTGAGACAATCTGGGATTGAGTCACTATTTCTTCTGTCCAACCGCGTCTCGCTTTCTTATTTCTTGCTGCGTGAAAACACAATTATTTTTTCCTTTTCTAAGAGCGAGGCAAGACGTTGATCCAGAAAAAGCCCACCATGTATCCAGCCTGGAAGGCCAGTTTTGATGCCCACATATACGAGGGTCGAGTGCTGGAGGTGCTGCTGATGAAGACGGCGGACGAGCCGCTGGCAGAGGTCTCCGTGGGCGTGTCTGTCCTCGCCGAGCGCTGCAAGAAAGCTAACGGACGGGCCGAATTCTGGGTAGGAGCGTGGAGATCGTCCTCTGTCGCTTTAACGGAGTTAGGTTTGACTGTCTGCTGGATGTCCAGGTGGATCTTCATCCCTCTGGAAAAGTGATGATGGCGGTGCAGTACTTCCTGGAGGGTGTAGATGCAGGTAAGAATGTTATTCAATCTCTTATTTTTTATTTCTTGATGACATCTCATATCAACTCAACAGCTTTTCAGAATAATTCCTTTACGTAAAAACTAACTGCATGGACTCTCTTAGATTGAGGCTGTTTGTTACTAAAGACAGGAACTAATGAGCAATGAAACAAAATTATATCAATGTAATAAAAAAAATCCAGACAAAAGAGATAATGGGGGGGTTACCATAAGTGATAAGGGGGGGGGCGGGGGCTAAAAGAGATAATGATGCGTTCCAAAACAGATTATTGTTGGGGAGGGGGTTACCAAAAGAGATAATGGTGTGTCCAAAAGAGATGGGGGGGGGGGTTTAAACAAAAGAGATAATGGGAGGGTGCAAAAGAGATAGGGGGGGGTGTTTACCAAAAGAGATAATGGTGTGTCCAAAAGAGATGGGGGTGTTACCAAAAGAGATAATGGGGGGGTGCAAAAGAGATGGGGGGGGGGGGTTTACCAAAAGAGATAATGGTGTGTCCAAAAGAGATGGGGGGTGTACCAAAAGAGATAATGGGGGGGTGCAAAAGAGATAGGAGGGGGGGGGTGTTACCAAAAGGATGACGGGGGGTGTCCAAGAGAGTTAATGGGAGTGTTTAAAAGAGATAATGGTAGAGGGGTGACCAAAAGAGATAATGGGGGGGGGGGTCCAAAAGAGATGGGGGGGGGGGGTTACCAAAGGGATGACGGGGGTGTCCAAAAGAGATAAAAGGGGGGGGGGTTTACCAAAAGGGATAACGGGGGTGTCCAAGAGAGATAATGGGAGTGTTCAAAAGAGATAATGGTAGAGGGTGACCGAAAGAGATAATGGGGGGGGGGGGGTGTCCAAAAGAGATAAAGGGGGGGGGGTAACCAAAAGGCAAAAGGATAACTGGGTGTCCAAGAGAGATAATTGGGTGTCCAAAAGAGATAATGGTAAAGGGGTGACCAAAAAGAGAACATGGGGCGTCCAAAAGAGATAATGAGGGGTGACCAAAAGAGATAATGGGGGGGGGGGGGGGGGGGGGGGGGGGGGGGTTGAAAAGAGTTAATGATGGTGTCTTAAGAAATCATGGGGGCGTCCTGGCTAAACCAGGGTTCTGCAACCGGAGGTTCTGGATCCAAAGAAGCTCAATTGTGGCCGTTTTGCTTCCATAAAAAATTTTAACAATTTGAAAAAAAATAATGTATTTTGGTTCATTTACTTTAATTAGTTACATTGTGTTATTTACGCTTGGATTTTTAGTAAAACTGAGCAAACTAATGGTAAAAGTTTGGGTAGAGGGAAATTAACCTGATCCCAGAGGGAGAGAGTGTAAACACAGATCTCTCATCAACGGGGGGGTTGCGACAACAGTCACACCCATAACTCAGAGGTGAATTTCTAATGAAGTCGTGCCGCTCTGCAGAAACTATGACCCAGAAAGCGATTTTTTTTGGCTAGAACTTAAAATAATCATAATTAAAAGACCACTGGGAACGATTTTACAATAAATCAAAAGAAGATTGGAGTGACCCTTAAAGGTTTGGGGTTTTTTATGGAGCTAAATTGGTGCCAAAATTATTTGAAACCTAAATAGAAAAAAAATTGTTTTGACCAAAACAAACATTTTAAATGTCAAAAACCTTTTGTTATTGTAAAATAAACTTAATTATTTTCAACTTCAAATGTTACATTTTTTGTTTCAGAACTCAACATTTCAGTTTCAAACCATTTTTTTTCCAGTTTCAAATCTTTTTTTTTTGTAAATTTCTGTTTGAAAACTTCTGACCCCGTTGTGGCGCGTTATAAACCTTTTATGAACTAACCGTGATTTTCCAAGTTCTCAAAGTCAGTGAATGCTCCAGGAATTAAGTTACTATCCTCATCGATTTGGATTGGTCCGTCGTGTTAGCCCCGCCCCAATGCGCCACATCGGGGCCAAAAGTTTTGAAACTGAAATTTTCAGATTCAAAAACAAAAAAGAGTTGAAAGTGAAAAAAGATTTGAATTTGAAACCTAAAAAACAACATTTGAAGCTGAAAATAATTAAGTTTATTCTAAAATAATACAAAGTTTTGAACATTTAAAAATTTTTTGGCCAATATTTTTTTCAATTTGTTATATTTGGGTTTCAAATAAAATTAGCCCCAATTTAGCTCCATAGTTTTTCAGGGATACCATCATCTTGTTCAGGCCTGTTTTTGGTTCACAACGACTATTGGACAATAATTTAAAGGCCATGTCTTGAAAAAGTTGATTTTTATATTTAAAATTATTTTAGTTTTACTTCCAGATTGGCATCAACACTTTTCTGTCCATTAGTATCGGATGGAGTTTGTGTTTCCACTGTTCATCTGTGTTTGTCTCTGGTTCTGAAAGAGAGTAAGCAAGCTTCAAAAGAGGAGGAAGCTCCGACTCTGAACCGGCGGCGAGGCGCCATCAAGCAGGCCAAGATCCACTTCATTAAGAACCACGAGTTCATCGCCACCTTCTTCCGACAGCCCACTTTCTGCTCGGTGTGCAGAGACTTCGTCTGGTCAGTCTTTGTTTCAGTCCTCTCAATACACTTTCATAAACCAGAGTTAAAATGCAATTTTATTTTATTCTTGATCTAACGTTTTATTTTTATTCATATAATTAGATAAAGCCGTTTGAATTAGGATTTACTAATCATGATAAGTGACGTTCAAGAAAAATATATTGACACTGTAATAAATACAGTTTACAGACTCTTTAAATGTCAGATATAATATTTCTACAACAATAAGGCCACCATCTTTAAATGTTTTAGTGATTGAACTAAATAATTTGAATTGTTTTATAAACCTACGCGTTTGTCTTTCTTTTTTTTTAATTTATTTCATTTTTATTCATTAAAAAAAACATACAATATAAACTTGAGTTGTAAACTCAAGCATGATAGAAAAGAAAAAAAAAATGAAAAGGGGACAGAAAGAAGAAAAACTTATTTTGTCTGCCCCTTTTAACAATCAATAAATCAATCAATCAATAAAAAAAGAAAGATACGGATACACAAGCATTCGGCTGATTCATTACACAATAAGAAAATTGGGAAAAAAAAAAAAAAAACAAAATCTTATAATTACAACATAAACCAGTGTGAAGGGAAAATATATCTCTGGGATGAGTCATTGTTATTTGTTTTAGATGTTTTTAATGTAGTTTTTAAAACTTGATATTGTTGTAGCATTTTTAATTTCTACGCTCAATTTATTCCATTTATTAATTCCATATACTGATACACATCGTTCTTTTAGCAGAATTCTGTGTTTTGGTTTGACAAATATTTCATGTCCTTTTAGATTAAATTTACTTTTTCTTTTCATGTATCTTTTCATTAAATTAGGAGGAAGGCTTTTCATCTTTACTTTATACATAAATTTCAAAATATTAAAGTTTAGAAGATCGTTAAGTTTTAATAGTTTTAATTTAATAAATAATGGATTAGACGGGTCCCTATAATTACTTTTTGTAATGATTCTTATTGCTCTTATTCTTTCACAGGGGACTCAACAAGCAAGGCTATAAATGTAGACGTAAGTACCGTAATGGATCAGTGCTACGGGTTTAATCGTAGATGAAAACACTGTTGAGTTCATGATAAGTCGCCGTTTGAAATGTTTTCTTCTCGCAGAATGCAACGCAGCGATCCACAAGAAGTGCATAGACAAAATCATCGGCAGATGTACCGGCACGGCTGCCAACAGTCGGGATACTGTGGTATGTCGCGCCCGGCTTAGTGTCCACGTTTATGTTCATGTTGTGCGTTTTTTCATCCATTCTCTTTACGAAGGCTGTTAGTCTGACAGATGAGCAGGTTTTCAACATTGCTGGGTGGAGGTGATTTCAATCTGGTAGAACCAGACGAAAGACAAATGTATTTTATCTTTTCAGTCCACCTGGGCTGTTTTATGGGAAAACATCTTATCCACTCTTTATATTGGAAGCATTTATACCAACAAACAATAATAATAGCACTTGGATACTAGTGCTGCCACAAACGATTATTTTAATAGTCGACTAATCATCGATTATTTTTCCCGATTAGTCGACTAATCGGGTCATGCGCAAACTGGATGTAAAGAAAATCTTAAACATGATTAGCTTTAAAACAAAAAAATCCCAAATTAGCCAAAATAGCTAGCATATGGCTGAAACATTAGCTCAACTCCGTATTAGCCTAAAAAACTGTAAACATTTCGAATTAGCTAGCTACCATGTAGCTGAAATATTAGCTAAACTTGAATTTAGCCTAAAAAACTGAAAAATCTTAAATTAGCTAAAATAGCTAATATGTAGCTGAAATATTATTTTAATTCCAAATCAGCCTAAAAAACTGAAAAAGCCTAAATTAGCCAAAATAGCTAGCATGAAGCTAAAATATTAGCTAAACTCAAGAAATAGCCTGAGAACCCTTAATAAATGCCCAAATAGTCTAAAAAGCTAGCAGAATGTCATAACTTTCAACTTCACTACAGCCTGACTCCATATATTATAAAGTAACGACTAATCGACTATTAAATTAGTTGTCGACTATTTTAATAGTCGATTAGTCATCGATTAGTCGACTAATCGTGGCAGCCATATTGGATACTCACAATCTGCTCCCGTATAATTCGAGAACGAATATTCGCAACGTCCAAAGTTGCTTATTCATATTTATTGCACCGAAATGCGAATTAATGCTGGATTTTAAGTCAATAAACTAAAACAAAGTAGAATATGCAACGCTAATGTCACCGTAAGTAAACAAATCTTCAAAAGAAGAAGATCCTGAAAAAATAACTGAAACTGAAGATTTGCTTCAGTTCTGAAAAAATCTCATTTGCTTTAAAGAGTCCATACCATGATTTACCTGAGCCTTTCAGAGTGAACCATATCCATACATATGATCATAGATTCACTTTGGAAACACCAAAAAGCAAATTAATACAACATGCAGCTAGTGCTGGATAAAAATTTATATCACGATATAAAATATTTGATATCACGATAACGATATATATCACGATAAACGACAATAAAGTATATTTTCAGCTTCTCTCTGAAAAAATGTAATATCTTACTTTTCTGACTATTTTAAGTAACAGATGAGTGAATGGTCACAATTAAGAAACAAACATTTCAGTGCAGCAAAATGAAGGATATACAGCAGCATTCACATTTGTTCCAAAAATCAAAAGTATATATATATATTTTTTTATATACTTTTTATTTGGCGTTTTGCAAACATAAAGAAAGAACATTCTAGAAAAGTACAATCAAATTTAAATTATAGTGATAGTAAACATACAAAAACAAGAAATCAAAGTAGAACAAGTGGGGTACAATCACAATTTAGCTCAAAGCTTTAAAGTATGAGCGGGCTGTATAACGCTTCCATATCCTCCAATGGAGATGAAATTTATCCACCTTTAACCGAAGATGAAATGTCATTTTTTCCATAAAAAAAAAAATCAAAAGTATTTCAACTGAATTTGTAAAAAAAAAAAAAAAACAACTTCATTTTATGAAAAATATTTTTTAAAGTTCACAACAAGTTTCAGGATTCTGAGTAGAAAAACATATTTTTGAACAAAATTCTGCTAGAATTTATTGTCAATTGTTAAAGAGTTATCATAACTAAAACAGTATAAACACTGGAGCTGAAGCTCAGGCGTTAAAGATTTTTTTATTCAAGTGAGCAGAAGTTCAATCTAGAAAAGCTAGTTTTATTTTGAAAGCAGGAAGCTTCACAGACGTTTTATTTTGAAGCTTTGTTTACTTCTGGTGAAAGTCGCGCAGAACATTCAGCTTTAAAAATACACAATTATTCTGTATTTCAGAGCAATAAATATTTGATGACACTCTACTATATTTATAAAGATCATGAATCAGCGATCTTGGACGAATTTTCGGGAACAGATCGCCAGAATCCGAGTGTTCAGATACTTGTTACATTCCTGTCCCACAGCTTCCTTTATCTCTCATTTTTTGTAATCTAATATGTTAATTTTCGTGGACTTTCCTTCCCTTTTGTTGCGTTAGCATCGGTGCGGGAATAGCCTCCTAGCTTGTTTTCACACCGCAGTGTTCTGCTCATCGTCGGATGTCATGAATCCAAAACCAAATCACAGACACGCCCCTTTTTTTATTTTGTCTGTTTGTCGTAAAACCCGCTTACGATCAAAGAACATGAAGCAGACGGAGTTTCTTTATGAAGAATCTCTTTTTACTTCGTCTTTATTTTCACTTTTCTACATTTTTTTGTGCTCACACTGACGAGGCAACGCCTTGTCTTGGGCTATTAAATTATATATTTGGCGTAATAATTGATCAAAATTCAGTTTCAGTTTATTTTGAACACTATTTAAAACAGTCAAACAGAAAAAAAAAAAGAGTAACCAAAAAGAACAAGTACGCACATGATATAGTGTTCAAAAAGGGGTGGGAGGAAGTTAAAAAAAAAACGTATTTAATCCCACCCTCTTAGCTAATTTAGATAATGCTACTCAAGCCAATTAACTCACTTTGTCTCAACAAAGGAAAAACAAACACAGCATACACACATGAAAAAGAATCCATATATATGTAAACACTCATATATACAAATGTATATACACGTATATGCATGTACACTTACATATATGCTAGGGCTGCCACGATTAGTCGACTAATCGACGACTAATCGACTATTAAAATAATCGACAACTAATTTAATAGTCGATTAGTCGTTACTTTATATTGTATGAAGTCAGAGTGTAGTAAAGTTGAAAGTTATAATAGCATTCTGCCAGCTTTTTGGACTATTTTGGCATTTAATAAGTTTCTTTGGTCTTTTATGGAGTTTAGCTAATATTTAATCTACATGCTAGCTGTTTTGGCTAACTTAAGGTTTCTTTTTTTAGTTTTTTAAGCTATTTTTAAGTTTAAATAATATTTCAGCGACATAGCTATTTTGGTTAATTTAGGATTTTTCTGTTTTTTTTAGGCTAATTTTGAGTTTAGCTAATATTTCAGCAGTATGCTAGCTATTTGGTTAACTTTGGCTCTTTTTATTTTTTAGGCTAATTTGGCATTTAATTAATATTTCAGCTGGTTATCAACTTCAGCGTCTTTACATCCAGTCTGCGCATGACCCGATTAGTCGACTAATCGGAAAAAATAATCGGTGATTAGTCGACTATTAAAATAATCGTTTGTGGGAGCACTAATATATGCACTAATCACTTTACATCCACAATAGCCCCTCGTTTATTTATGATTACATAGTCATTTAATATTTTTGACCTGTGTTGAATTTTGAATAGCCTTATTGATGAACTATTTTAATAACTAATAGCTTAGAGACGATATGGACGATAGAGGATAGACACTTTTCTGTCGCCCACACGATATATATCGCCCAGCAACACACGAAGTGCTGCGCAGTAATGAAGGGATTACGTAATCACCGCCAATCCGCTGATTCTGCTGCGGAAAAAAAGCAACTATTTATACCGGCTTTGCACCAATGAATGTAAAGTGTTGCAGAACTTTTAAGAAGATTCTCAGGACAATAGTGATGTTTATGTTATTGCTGAACTTAATAGGGCTGCCACAAACGATTATTTTAATAGTCGACTAATCATCGATTATTTTTTCCGATTAGTCGACTAATCTGTTCATGGCCAAAGTGGATGTAAAGATGCTGAAGTTGATAACCAGCTAAAATATTAGTTAAATGCCAAATTAGCTAAAAAAATAAAAAGAGCTAAAGTTAACCAAAATAGCTAGCATGCTGCTGAAATATTGGCTAAACTCCAAATTAGCCTTAAAAAAACAGAAAAATCCTAAATTAGCCAAAACAGCTAGCATATAGCTGAAATATAAGCTAAACTCAAAAATTGCCTAAAAAAACTTAAAAAAGCTTAAGTTAGCCTAAATAGCTAGCATGCTGCTGAAATATTAGCTAAACTCCAAATTAGCCATAAAAAAATGGAAAAATACTATATTTGCCAAAACAGCTAGCATATAGCTGAAATATAAGTTAAACTCAAACGTTGCCTAAAAAACGTAAAAAAGCTAAAGTTAGCCGAAATAGCTAGCATGCTGCTGAAATATTAGCTAAACTCCAAAATAGCCTAAAAAACCCTAATAAAAGCCAAAATATTCCAAAAAGCTAGCAGAATGCTATTATAACTTTCAACTTTACTACAATCTGACTTCATACAATATAAAGTAACGACTAATCGACTATTAAATTAGTCGTCGATTATTTTATTAGTCGATTAGTCGTCGATTAGTCGACTAATCGTGGCAGCCCTAGAACTTAACCAGAAACTTGTTTTAAAGTGACAAGCAGCATTTCTTTCTGTCTAATTCTTTGTGTTTTTATCAGTTGATTTGTCTGTTCTAAATAAAGCTGATTTTATACATATAATTTTGATTTATTCATCTAAATAGAAACAAGAATATTATAAGTCAACCAACGAGTTCTCTTTGTTTCCACAGTTTCAAAAGGAGCGTTTTAAAATTGACATGCCGCACCGCTTCAAGACCAACAATTACATGAGTCCCACTTTCTGTGACCACTGTGGGAGCCTGCTGTGGGGTCTGGTCAAACAAGGCCTGAAGTGTGAAGGTACCACACCAGAACTTTCCTGTGCGTTTGTGCTGGACAGTCTTCTCTGATAACTGTGTTTGCAGACTGCGGCTTGAACGTCCACCATAAGTGTCAAACTAAAGTTGCAAACCTCTGTGGCATTAACCAGAAGCTGCTAGCTGAGGCGCTAACACAAGTCAGTCAGGTGAGTTCACGCACCAGCCAAACTTTAACCACGAGGACCACTTAGTCATATAATCATATTGGATTGTAAATAGAAAAATTTAATATTTAAAATATTTCCTTTAGCGCTGTAGACTGAAGCCTTAAAAGAAAAACGGCAGATTTTCATGTTTTATAATGTTTTTTTTTTTTTTTAGTTTTGTGTTCTTTTTTTAAATTGCGACTTTAATCTTGCATTTTGCCTAAAAATCACACGAATCTTGCATAAAGAGAACCCCCAGTCTTTGTCTCCTCCCCCAAGGCTGAAGAATGTCAGTATTCATCAAGAACACGTCCCATCATGCTTTGTAAACTTTTATTAAAGGACATTCCTCAACATAAAGTGTTTTTTTAATCCAGAACAATAGACAGCAAACTTTTTAAACTTTAGAAAAGTTAATAAGTTAAGTGCAAGAGGACATCTCTTTTTCTGAATTTTGAGGTTTCATCCATAATAAACGCCTGCTCGGGATTATAATTATCCTCCGTGATTATCAAGACATTTCCGAGCTGCTTCTGAGTCAGCTGATGCCGTTTCTCCATGCAGGTTAGATGTGAGTGTGTATGTGCGTAGTGGATGAGCCGGCACGAGTACTGGATTTCCTCTTTGGAAGCAAAAGTTTCATACAAGCATCTTGAGTTGTCTGAGTTTTTGTGACAAACCGGAAGGGTCACAAAAAAAATCTGGAAATACTTGAAACTGCGAAAAAAAGGAATGCGAATAAAGAAGGAGGAAAAAAGAAACACGAATTAAGAAACACAAAAAAACACAAATAAATGACGTTAATAAAAGAAACGCCCAAAAAAAACATGAATAAAGAAACGCAAATAAATAACATGAATGAAAAACGCGAATAAATAACGCAAATAAGTAACGCGAATAAAGAAAAGCAGAAAAAGAAACACGAATAAATAACGTGAATAAAAAAACGACCAAAAAAAACGCGAATTAAGAAACACAAAAAAACACAAATAAATGACGTTAATAAAAGAAACGCCCAAAAAAAACATGAATAAAGAAACGCAAATAAATAACATGAATGAAAAACGCAAATAAATAACGCAAATAAGTAACACGAATAAAGAAAAGCAGAAAAAGAAACACGAATAAATAACGTGAATAAATAAAGACAAAAAAAAACGCGAATAAAGAAACACGAATTAATAACGTGAATAAATAAAGACAAAAAAAACGCGAATAAAGAAACGCGAATAAATAACGTGAATAAAGAAGCCCCCAAAAACGTGAATAAAGAAACACGAATAAATAACATGAATAAAAAAACGCAAATAAAGAAACAGGAATAAATGACGTGAATAAAGAAACGCCCAAAAACGCGACTAAAGAAACACAGAAAAAGAAACACGAATAACTAACGTGAATAAAAAAAACGCCAAAAAAAACGCGAATAAAGAAACGTGAATAAAGAAACGCAAAAAAGAAACACAAATAAATAACGCGAATAAAGAAACGCCCAAAAACGCGACTAAAGAAACACAGAAAAAGAAACACGAATAACTAACGTGAATAAAAAAAACGCCAAAAAAAACGCGAATAAAGAAACGCAAAAAATAAACACAAATAAATAACGCGAATAAAGAAACGCGAATAAATAACGTGAATAAAGAACACCCCCCCAAAAAAAAAAAAAAAAACACAAAAAAGAAATGCAAAAAAAAGTGAAAAAAAGGTGAGTAAAGAAACCTGAAATAAAGGAACACGTAGATAAATATATATATTTATTTAGTTAGTTATTACGGCTGTGAACATTAACGCACTAACGTACGCAATAAATCTAACAGAATTAACGCATTAATATTCATTAACACAAATTAATTACACCTCTAAGAACAGCAGTCTTTCGCTTTGCCTCGTCGATTTAGGCTTCCACTGTGTATTTTTGTTCAAAAGCTGCATATTATTTTAAATTCACCAAGTAAAACATTAGGATTAATAGTGATCAATCACAACACTAACATGTGATTAATCCGATTTTTTTTTCTTAATTTAAAATAAATGTTCTTAATGTTCAGTTTTGTGTGTGATTTTTATATTGTGATTATTTGCAGATAATAAGTGATCTGAAAATATTTTAACAATGAAAGTTAATTTTTTCCCCGGTTTGGCATTAATTCGTTAATATTTTTTAAGCGATTCCTGACTCTAATAAATATATTATTATTTTTAAACGGTTAAAATATAATTGCACTTAAATTTAGTTTATAAATTATTATTGAAAACTGTTACAACTTCTATTACAACATTTAGGAAAAACAGCTGCAACTTCCAGCTGATTCTGCCGTAAAGGCACGAGGGACTGTACATCAATACAGACAATAGAGTTTCTCTGGTTTTTTTTATACATTTTTTATATTTTTGTCAAGAAAAAGTGTTTTTGGCTCAAAAAAGGTTGGAAAAAAACAGCAAAAAGCCAGCAGGAGAGAGTGTAAACAAAGGAATGCCGGTTAAAGTAGCCGAGGGTGACTCAGAAATTCTAATAAACATCTGCAGAATTTTTCTTCATCTTTAACACGTTTATTTTTCAGAAATCCTCCACTCGTCGCTCAGATCCCAACCTTCCCCCTATGCCTGATATTGGAATATATGATGAAGTAAACAAGCTTGCTGGGCTTGAGATCGGTAAGTAAAACCTTTTTTTTTCTTTTAAATCCCCTGCATGAATAGGTGAACAATTTGACCTGTAATGGAGTCAGTAATTGGTGTGTGTGGTCATTTGTGCATTAGATGGGTCTCCCTACGGCCGACTGTGGGAAGGGTCCAGCCCACGGCCACAATCCCGCATCACCCACCTGACCCGCATTAACGTGGACAACTTCGTCTTCCACAAAGTGTTGGGAAAAGGCAGCTTTGGAAAGGTGTCCCATTCAGCTTGAATAAAAATAACGACTTAAGCTGTTAATATCTCATCAAACTGACTTTAATGTGTTCTTATGGTAGGTCCTCCTAGCAGAGCTGAAGGGCTGTGGAGAATATTTTGCTGTGAAAGCTCTAAAGAAGGAGGTGGTGCTGATGGATGATGACGTGGAGTGCACCATGGTGGAGAAGAGGGTCTTAGCTCTGGCCTGGGAAAACCCCTTCCTCACACACCTTTACTCCACCTTCCAGACTAAGGTACATCTGCGGGGCTTTGCTTTAGTGGGCTGACCACACATCACTTCTTGACTCTGAGGGTCAATCTTTCCACAGGAGCATCTGTTTTTCGTAATGGAGTACCTAAACGGAGGTGACCTGATGTTTCATATTCAGGAGAAAGGACGTTTTGACCTCAACAGAGCCACGTGAGTCATTCCTGCTGTCAGGAACTCGCACAATGTGTGTTGTGAAGAAGAAAACATGCATGGGGTGCCTCAAAGGCGAGTGGGGGTCCATTCGATCATGCTCCACAGTAGTGCTGCCACAAACGATTATTTTAAGAGTCGCAAACTGGATGTAAAGCTCACATCTTAACCATCATTAGCTTTAAACTAACTAAAAACTAGATATATAGCATTACCTGCGCTAATGCTAATGCTGTAAGATGCTAGTGCTGATAGCTGAAGATGCTAAAATTGATAGCTGAAATCGTTGAAGCAAGCTAAAATATTAAATGCCAAATTAGCCTAAAAAACTGAAAAAATCCTAAATTAGCCAAAAATAGCTAGCATGTAGCTGAAGTATTAGCTTAACTCAAAAATAGCTCTAAAAAACTGAAAAAAAATCCTAAATTAGCCAAAAATAGCTAGCATGTAGCTAAGGTATTAGCTAAACTCCAAAATAGTTCTTAAAAACTGAAAAAAACCTAAATTAGCCAAAAAAGCTCGTATGTAGCTGAAATATTAGCTAAACTCCATAAGAGCCTAAAAAACGGAAAAAAATTCCTTAGTTAGCCAAAACAGCTCGTATGTAGCTAAGATATTAGCTATATTAGATATAGATAAACTTCAAAATATCCTTAAAAAAACTGAAAAAGGCATGCATTAGCTAAAACAGCTAAAGTGTAAATATGAGCTAAACTCTAAAACACCCTAAAAAACAAAATTAGCCAAAATAGCTAGCATGCAGATGAAATATTAGCAAAAGTTCAAAATAGACTAAAAAGCTGAAAAAATACTCAATTGGCCAAGAAAGCTCTTATGTAGCTGAAGTATTGGCTAAACTCCATAATAGCAAAAAAAAAAAACAGAAAATCATTCCTAAGTTAGCCAAAACAGCTAGCATGTAGCTAAGATATTAGCTAAACTCCAAAATAATCCAAAAAAACAGAAAAAATACTAAATTAGCCAAAACAGCAAGCATGCTGTTGAAATATTATCTAAATTCCAAAAGAGCAAAGAAAACTTTAATAGCTGAAAACGCTGAAGCTGATAGGCAGCTAAAATATTATCGAAATGCCAAATTAACCTAAAAAATGTAAGAAAATATTAACGTAGGTTAGCCAAAAAAGCTATTATGTAGCGGAAAAAAATAGATAAACTTCAAAATATCTTAAAAAACTGAAAAAGGCATAAATTAGCCAAAACAGCTAGACTGTAAATATGAGCTAAACTCTAAAACAGCCTAAAAAAACTTAAAAAGAAAAGTCACAATTAGCCAAAACAGCTAGCATGCAGATGAAATATTAGCTAAACTCCAAAATAGACCAAAAAGCTGAAAAAATACTCAATTGGCCATGAAAGCTCTTATGTAGCTGAAGTATTAGCTAAACTCCATAATAGCCAAAAAAAAAAAAAAACAGAAAATCATTCCTAAGTTAGCCAAAACAGCTAGCATGTATCTAAGATATTAGCTAAACTCCAAAATAACGCAAAAAACAGAAAAAATACTAAATTAGCTAAAACAGCTAGTAATTCCAAAAGAGGCAAAGAAACTTTAATAGCTGAAAATGCTGAAGCTGATAGGCAGCTAAAATATTATCGAAATGCCAAATTAACCTAAAAAATGTAAGAAAATATTAACGTAGGTTAGCCAAAACAGCTAGCATGTAGCGGAAAAGAATAGATAAACTTCAAAATATCCTAAAAAACTGAAAAAGGCATACATTAGCCAAAACAGCTAGAGTGTAAATATGAGCTAAACTCTAAAACGGCCTAAAAAAACTTAAAAAGAAAAGTCACAATTAGCCAAAACAGCTAGCATGTAGCTGGAATATTAGCTAAAGTCCATAATAGCCTAAAAAATCTTAATAAATGCCAAAATAGTCCAAAAAGTTAGCAGAAAGCCGATTATAACCTTTAACGTTAATACACTCTAACTCTATATAATATAAAGTAATGACTTAAATTAGTTGTTGACTATTTTAATAGTCGATTAGTCGACTCGCCGTTCTCCACAGCAGACGGAAGGAGTTTGGTTTATGTGGAGGTTTCTCTTTCCTCCGCCCACCTCTAATAACACAGTGAACATCAACAAGCTGTTAGAAGGTGTGAAGACTCTATAACAAGGTAACACATCAGCCAGCAGCTGAAGGTTTCACTAGTAACACTCGGCTTTCTCAACACATGCAGAAAGGAACAAAAAAAAACAGAATCAAATTAATTCTGGCATTTATCACCGATACCCAGCCCTAAGTATGTAGAGCCCACGACCGCGCGATCACAAGCTTATAGAAGCCTGAAATCCTGGTCTGCGTCGACGGTCAGTACGCACCTTCAGACATTCTCTCCTGGTTTTGTTGTTTTCGAGCAGCTGGTGAGCAGCAGACACAGCTCTTAAAGTACTCCTCCCTCCTGTAATCAGAGTCACTTAGACGACTCTCTACCTTGTTAACACTGATCTCCTCACTCAGCACCTGCATTCAAGAGTGGAGCTGGATGATGCTGCGCAATTCAGGATGTTTACACATCAGAAGCTTAAACTAAACTTCTGCCTTATAGAGCTTTAAGGAATGTATGTTGATGTTTTGAGTCATAAGATTTTGCGAGTGACTCGTCAGAAAGGACTATGTCTGCTTTCGCTGCTCTGTTACTTGACATGACACTCGGGTCATCAGCGGGCTAATCCTTCAGCTCACAGGAGCTCTTGGGTTTCACGTCATGAGAGCGTTATTCACTCTATACAAATGTCCTCCTCAATTATTTACATGTACACTGAAACAGGTCCTCAGTGATACCAGCTTCTAGCTGCCAACGCCACCAAGTGAGACGGCCACGACTCAGAGCTGCGTCTCCATCGGAGATGAGCGGCCGATAACTCTCTGCCATCTGTCTCCCCAGGTTCTACTCGGCTGAGATCGTTTGTGGTCTTCAGTTCTTGCATTCCAAAGGGATCATCTACAGGTCAGAACAAAACCCAAAGACTGTTTTCTAAATAAATAGGCAAGGATGTCACGATTCTTCGTGAATCGGTAAAAAAAAAAAAAAAAAAAAATTCAAACTTGTCAACATGTTCATTGTTGCAGAAAAAATATAAAAAATGTTTGTCCTCGCCTGTACATACATTTACAAATGCAGAGCAGATGACATTTATTCGTGCGCTGAGATGTGTTGTGTTGCACTCGTGCCTGTGGTGTGCAGGCACACTTGCAACCGTGTGCGCCTCTGAGTGTGTACGTGCGCCTGTGTTTGTGTGCACCTGTGAGTGTGTGCACGCGTGTGAGTGTGTGTGCACCTGTGAGTGTGTGTGCACCTGTGAGTGTGTGCGCACCTGTGTTTGTGTGCGCCTGTGTTTATGTGCGTGCCTGTGAGTGTGCACCCGAGCCTGAGTTCGTGTTCGCGCCTTTGTTTGTGCGGGCGCCTGTAAGTGTTTACGCGCGCCTGTGTTTGCGCACCTGTGAGTGTTTGCACGCGTGTGAGTGTGCGTGTGCCTGTGAGGGTTTACGTGCACCTGTGAGTGTGTGCGCACCTGTGTTTGTGTGTGCACCTGTGAGTGTGTGCGCACCTGTGTTTGTGTGTGCGCCTGTGAGTGTGTGCGTGCGCCTGTGTGTGTGTATATGTGTGCACATGCCTGTGAGTGTTTAAGCACACCTGTGAGTGTGTGCGCACCTGTGAGTGTGGGTGCACCTGTGAGTGTGTGCGCCTGTGAGTGTGTGCGCACCTGTGTTTGTGTGTGCGCCTGTGAGTGTGTGCGCACCTGTGTTTGTGTGTGCGCCTGTGTTTGTGTGTGCACCTGTGAGTGTGTGTGCACCTGTGTTTTTGTGCGCACCTGTGTTTGTGTGTGCACCTGTGAGTGGGTGTGCACCTGTGAGTGTGTGCGCACCTGTGTTTGTGTGTGCGCCTGTGAGTGTGTGTGTGCGCCTGTGTGCGTGTATATGTGTGCACATGCCTGTGAGTGTTTAAGCACACCTGTGAGTGTGTGCGCACCTGTGTTTTTGCACACGCCTGTTTGTGAGCGCGGAGCGATCCATCACACGTGGAGCAGAACATGAACAGAGAATGAACGGATTTGTGAAAATTTCAGTATTATGCATAATTGTTCACTTGTATTGAATCTTTTCTGTTAGTAGGAAAACAGACTGTTTGATGTAAGGGGGAAAAAGGAAACGTATATGGCCGTTAATTTATTGTGTTGAAAAAAAAAATCGGAAAAATTGAAATTGTGACTTTAAAACTGTGAATGGAATCGTGGCTTGACTGAATCTTTACATCCCGGCTCAGAGGTGTTCTGTTGTCCTAAATATTTAATGTCAGCAGTCTTAGCTCAGTTACAGCTGAACTTGGAGCAGCTGAAATCTTTCAGGACTCCCACACAATCCAACACTTTTTTCTGAAACTTTCTGCACGATGGTGAACAAGGACTGTTGAGACAAATGCCGCCGTGGGAGGAGGTCAGGTATCGGGTTAGGATTAAGTAAATACTCTAACAAAACCACAACTGTTCACACAAAGACAGAGCTTCACTACAAGTGCTTCACTTTCGTCAACATTCAGATGTCTTCATGATGAAAGAATGCGCAGAAATTTGAAGGTTAAAGATGATAAAATAAAAAACAGCAGGGATCCAAGGATTCACACGCCCCTCAAACCTGGAGTTTTGGGTCATGGTTTTGTTTCTGTATCACAAAACATCAACAAAAAAATGAAAAATTCAGGAAAAACATTCAAACCAAGTAACAAAGAAGAAAAACCGTCCAGTTGACTCTCACTAAGCCTGGTGGAATGTGATGAAACAATACATTTTTTCTTAAATTTTGCAACACTCAATTTGGTGTAATAGTGGAACATGGGGTTCGGTTTTAAACTGAGAATTGTGGCGTCTGTACAGCTTACATGGTGTTGTTGCGAGCTTTCTTCATGGCTTTGTCCTCCCAGTCGATGTCCGTCATCATAGACTTTTGAGTCTATTTTCTTTGATTATTTCATTAGTGGGTCAACACTCCTCAAACGCCTTCAGTCCGTCTCATGCATCAGCCCTCCTCCATTTATTTCCCCCCTAAACCTCCACACAGGCCGATTGAAAGCATGATGCGTTCAATGAACTCCAGACATTAGAGGACCCAAACACACACTCGACCCAACTCAGTCCGCTACTGTGCTGTAGTGGAGTGTTCTTCTGCTGTTTTTCTTGTTAACCACAAAATAAAGAGACTTAAAACAGATGAAGTCTCTGCATCTCTGTGCGGGAAAGTAAGAACGGTTATTCTTTTATTTTTTTATTTTATTTCATTTTTATTCATTAAAAAACATACGATATAAACTTGAGTTGTAAACACAAACATGATAGAAAAGGGAAAAAAATGAAAAGGGGACAGAAAGAAGAAAAACTTATTTTGTCTGCCCCTTTTAACAATCAATAAATCAATCAATCAATAAAAAAAAGAAAGATACAGATACACAAGCAATATCATGAGAAAACGAACTTTGTTTTCTTGAGAAAACGATAAAGAAAAGAAAAAGTAGGGCAGGCTGTTTTCGATTATAACTTCATTCATAAACTTATACTATTCTGAACTGTATCAGAATAATAGGAATATATTCAAATCACATAATAGATTATTAATGTATTTCTAAACAAATGTGTCTAAATGCGTAAAACCTCATTGGAGGTAATTTAACAGATGCAGAAATTAGTCATAAAATATGAAAAAATAGCTAAAGACTAAACAGAGCAAATAAACTGGTTATTTCTGCCCTTAGATCATGTTCACATCTTGGTTCTGTGTAGAGCTGCTGTTCTAGAATTATTACTACTACTTCTATTACTACTACTAAGATAGAGGTGGTAGTAGTAGTAGTAAAAGTATTTGCACTACTTCTTTAACTACCATTAGTTCTTTTACTACTACTTCTACTTACTTCTAAAAGTAGTAGTTCGTAGAAATATCACTACTTCTACTACTACTATTTCTAGAACTGCTAATAGAAGTAGTAGTAAAAGTACTACTACTACGACCTCTACTACTACTATTACTACTAAAAATAGTATAAGTATTACTACCAGCGTCTATTAATAATTCTGTTATTACTTCTACTACTAGAAGTATTGCCACAACTACTACTACTACTCCAACAACTACCATTAGTTCTTCTACTACTACTTCTAGAAGTAGTAGTCACTACTAGTAGTCACTGCCATCACTACTTGTACTACTACTACTATTTCTATTATGGCTAATAGAAGTAGTTGTTGTAAAAGTACTACTACTAGAACCTCTACTACTACTATTACTACTAAAAGTAGTATAAATATTACTACCGCCTCTGCTACTACTTCTTGTAGTAGTAGAACTACTACTACTTCTTGTTTTGTTGTTCTTTTACTTCTTCATTACATGTGGAACCTCGTTCTCTGCTTTTATTTTTCAGAGATCTAAAGTTAGACAATGTGATGCTGAATCACGAGGGTCACATCAAAATTGCCGACTTCGGCATGTGCAAGGAGAACGTGTTTGGAGAAAACCGCGCCACGACCTTCTGTGGAACTCCCGACTACATCGCCCCGGAGGTAAACCCTCGTGACCTTCGGCTCGGCGGCGGTTTGAACGCGTCTGTGAACGTGAACGTTGTTCCCCTGCAGATTCTGCTGGGACAGAAATACTCCTTCTCAGTGGACTGGTGGTCGTTCGGGGTGCTGCTGTACGAGATGCTGGTGGGTCAGTCGCCTTTCCACGGAGACGACGAGGACGAGCTGTTCGAGTCGATCCGCATGGACACGCCCCATTACCCCCGCTGGATCAACAAGGAGGCCAAAGACCTGCTGGAGCAGGTCAGCGTCTCACAGTTTAGACCAGGGGTCGGCAACCTTTTAAGCCATTTGGGCTTGTTTTCTACTGATCAAAACCTAGAAGGAGCCGCATTGACTTATGTTAGCCTTTTAGAAATGTGGATTTTCATTTATAACTTCTTTTTTTTTTTTTTTTTTTTTTTTAAATTGTGAATAATGTCAATTTTTGGCACCAACAAAAGCAAAAAAATATATAAAAAGAAACTAGCATCTCTCAAAAATGTATTTTTTTATGTTTTTAACTTTAGTAGCAAAGAAGCTAGCTCGTTGCTTAATTACTAGCTGAACTTCAAATTAGCATAACATTTCTCTGTAAATTAAATCAGCCAAAAATTTTAGCATGTTGCTGAAATAAAAGCTAAACTGAAAATTAGCCTAAAACCTCCAGTAGATAACAAATTAGCTAAAAATGTTAGCATATTGCTAAAATATTAGCTAAACTCCAAATTAGCATAAAACAACTAATTAGAGGCCAAATCTGCCAAAAAAGCTAGCTTGTTGCTTAATTTCTAGCTGAACTCTAAAATAGCCTAAAATTCTTAAAAAAAACTAACTTGGTCAAAAACGTTAGCATGTTGCTAAAATAGAAGCTAAATTCTAAATTATCCAAAAAAAATGTCAGTAGATAACAAATTAGCTCAAAACATTAGCATTTTAATAAAATATTAGTAAAAATCCAAATTAGCATAAAATTCCTCAGAAAACTTAGTCAAAAACGTTAGCATGTTGCCAAAATAGAAGCTAAAACTGTAAATTAGCCTAAAAACCCCAGTAGATAAGAAATTAGCCAAAAACGTTAGCATGTTGCTAAAATACAAGCTAAAGTTCTAAATTAGCCCCAAAAACTCCAGTAGGTAACACATTAGCCAAAAACCTTAGCATGTTGCTGAAAAAATTGTTAATCTCCATTTTTTTTTTTATTTACAATTATTGTATTTTTCTTCATCCAGAGAGCCACTATGGAGAGATAAAAGAGCCACATGTGGATCTGGAGCCGCAGGTTGCTGACCTCTGGTTTAGACCAACGTCTGTTACCAAGACTGAATGAGTTTAAACCTCTTCAGCAGATTTCTGCTTGAACTAGAAAAGTCTGAGAATCATAAAGAAGAATAAAAAAAAAAATACCAGTATTTTCTTGGCTATAAGTCGCTACTTTTTCCCTAGATTTTGAACCGAACCAAATGCTATTGAGTGGATTTTTCTTCCACCGCTAGGGGCGCTCTAACCAGAATTAGCAGATAAAATACGCAAGACAAATTACTAACTGGTAATTATTTTCTAATCCTGGAATCATGGAAACCTCGCGAAGAAGTTTGTATGATGCGAAGTTTAAGTTGAAGGCCATCGAGCTCGCTATCTGGGAGGAAAAGCGCGCTGCTCCACGCAAGCTAGCGTTAATAAATCTATGGTGAGACGGCAGATACGTTAATGTACAAAATCATTCTTAACATTCAGGAAATATCTGATTTTTCAACATAGATATAGATGGTTTATAGCCCGGTGCGGCTTGTACTTCTTTTTTTACTTTATTTTTCTTAAATTGAGTGGATACGGCTTATACACAGGTGCGCTCTATAGTCCAGATAATACGGTAAATAAGATCAAAGCTTGAATTACTTTTTGGTAAACATATATTTGAGAAAATATATTCAAAGTACTTTAACTACAAAAGGAAATGAATGAGAAAAGTCTTTAAATTTCAACATTTTAAGTAGATTAGCAACGAGCCTTTAAGTATATTCATGAAATGTGTTTTAATCTTTACGGTAATTTTTTTTTAATTTGGAGTTTACCTATTATTTTTGCAACATGTTAATGTTTTTGTCTAATTTGTTACCTACTGGGTTTTTTAGGCTGATTTAGAGTTTAGCTTCCATTTTAGCAACAGGTTAATGTTTTTGACAAATTTAGTTTACTGAGGAATTTCAGGTTACTTTGTAGTTCAGCTAGTATTTAATCAATGAGCTAGCTTTTTTTTTTTTTTTTTCGGCTAATTTTGGCTTCTACTGAGTTTTTTATGCTAATTTTATTAGCATGAAAAAAAGATAAAATAATAAAATTAGCATAAGTTTTTGGTTAATTTATAGTTTAGCTTCTATTTTAGCAACAGAGCAACATTTTTGACTAATTTAGTTTATAAGGAATTTTTTGGCAATTCTGAAGTCTTGCAACTAATTGAAAATATCTTAAAAGAAGATATTTTAAGACAAATCAACTTAACAAGATATTTAAGATTTATTCCCTTAAAATAAGTCATTTTTAGCTTACTGAAAAGTTAATTTAGTCTTAAAACAAGTGCAATAAGATATTTACACTAGAAACTAGACCAAAATACTTGATCAAGAACAATTTATATGAAGGTTATTTATGACAAAAGGCTTCATGTTTAGGTCGTATGGGTGCATATATTTACTTGTTTGATTTCTCCTTCTGGCAGTTGTTTGACAGAGAGCCCACACACAGGCTGGGAGTCGTGGGCAACATCCGGCAACACTCCTTCTTCAAAACCATCAACTGGCAAGCCCTGGAAAGGAGAGAGGTGGAACCCCCTTTCAAGCCCAAAGTGGTACGCTCCGTGCCCGTCAAAGAAAAAAACGACCATTAAATCTGTATTTTCCTGGACGATGATTTCCATTTTTGTTTTCCCTCCACGGCAGAAAGCCCCGAACGACTGCAGCAACTTTGACCGGGAGTTCCTGAGCGAGAAGCCGCGGCTGTCCCACAGCGAGAAGAACTTTATAGACTCCATGGATCAGTCCGCGTTTTCGGGGTTCTCCTTCATAAACCCCAAAATGGAGCGCCTTTTAGAGAACTGAGCGAGACTTCAGGGGTATTTATGGGGTAGTGAATGGATCATCCTCCGTCAGTATTTGTGCAACATTATTTCAAACTTTCTCTCTCGTCTTTGGGTACGAAATAAATCCGCCTATATGCTGTATAGTTTGATGTTACTGTATTTTTAGCATGCTTCTTAAAAGTCTGTGTGAGTATTAATATGAAATATTCTTACATTTCACACGACATCATCTGACACCATGTGGTGTTGCCTTTAATTGTATTTTAACTCTTCAGAAGTAGATAGAAAGTTATGTAATATAGAAGACAGTTTTATTCTGTAAATGAGGCGTCAGCATGTGTATGAACAACAAAATGCAATTCTATAAACTAATGAATGTTAGGATCTCTTCTTGCATTTTATGTCATACATTTCAGAGCTGGAACTGTCAGAAATAGTTGTTTGTACAGTTGGCAACATGTAAATATTGAATACAAACGTCTTGGCTTGTTTTCATTACAACAGAAATGTATTTGGGGAGAAAGGTGTGCAGCCATAGGTACTAGAAGAAATGTAACATAGGCCTACTTTGTGATTAGAATATCAATTTGTATAGAGACTATGAAAGTATGTTGTTGTAAAGTGCATGTTGAAATATTTGTTTTTATTATTATTATCCCGATGCTTTACTTCTGATTAAATACTGTCAGCTCATGGGTCTGCTTTTGGTTGTGAACTCTGTTGAAAACACTCTCACACACACTCGATTCAAGGGATTATTTCTGTTATTTTTTGTATTTATAAACTTTATAGTTTTTAAAATATAGAGCAGAATATTCCCCATAGGAAATTAATTAAAAAAGTCTTCAAATTAAAACATTTTATGTAGATAAGCAACAATATTTTAAATACATGGGCTATGTTTACATCTTTTGTAGTCATTTAAAAAAAAAAAACTTGGACTTTACGTAATATTATTGCAACTGGTTAATGTTTTTGGATAATTTGTTATCTACTGAAGTTTTTTGTGCTAATTTTGAATCTTAGCTTCTTTTTTTGCAACATGCTAACGTTTTTGGCTAATTTGTTATCTACTGAGGTTCTTTTATGCTGATTTAGAGTTTAGCTTCTATTTTAGCAACATGCTAACGTTTTTAGCTAATTCTTTTAATCTACCTAGGTTTTTTATGCTGATTTTGAGCTTAGCCTCTATTTTAGCAACAGGCTAGCGTTTTATGCTAATTTGTTATCTACTGAGGTTTTTTATGCTAATTTTGAAGCTTAGCTTCTTTTTTTTTTTATAGCAAAATGCTAATGTTTTTGTATATTTTGATATCTACTGAGGTTCATTTATGCTTATTTAGAGTTTACCTTCCATTTTAATAAAATGCTAACTTTTTTTTTTTTGCTAATTTTATCTACTGAAGTTTTTTGTGCTAATTTTGAAGCTTAGCTTCTATTTTAGCAACATGCTAACGTTTTTGGCTAAATTGTTATCTACTGAGGTTCTTTTATGCTGATTTAGAGTTTAGCTTCCATTTTAGCAACATGCTAACGTTTTTAGCTAAAATTTTATCTACCTAGGTTTTTAATGCTAATTTTAAGATTAGCCTCTATTTTAGCAACAGGCTAGCGTTTTATGCTAATTTGTTATCTACTTAGGTTCTTTTATGCTAATTTAGAGTTTACCTTCCATTTTAACAAAATGCTAAGGTTTTTTTTCTGCTAATTTATCTACTGAAGTTTTTTGTGCTAATTTTGATTCTTAGCTTCTATTTTAGCAACATGCGAACGTTTTTGGCTAATTTGTTATCTACTGAGGTTCTTTTATGCTGATTTAGAGTTTAGCTTCCATTTTAATAAAATGCTAACTTTTTTTTTTGCTAATTTTACCTACTGAAGTTTTTTCGTGCTAATTTTGAAGCTTAGCTTCTATTTTAGCAACATGCTAACGTTTTTGGCTAATTTGTTATCTACTGAGGTTCTTTTATGCTGATTTAGAGTTTAGCTTCTATGTTAGCAACATGCTAACGTTTTTAGCTAAATTTTTATCTACCTAGGTTTTTTTTTTACTAATTTTGAGCTTAGCCTCTATTTTAGCAACATGCTAGCGTTTTTGGATATTTTGGTACTGAGGTTTCTTTATGCTAGTTTAGAGTTTAGCTTCTATTTTAGCAACATGCTAACATATTTGGCTAGTTTATTATCTACTGAGGTTTCATATGGTAATTTTGAGCTTAGCATCTACATTAGCAACATACTAACGTTTTTGGCTAATTTGTTATCTACTGAGATTCGTTTATGCTAATTTAGAGTTTAGCTTTTATTTTAGCAACAGGTTTACCATTTTTTACTACTTCAGTTTACTGAGAAATTGTAAGGTACATTGGAGTTTCACTAGTATTTAAGCAACATGTAAGTGTTTTTGTTTGTTTATTTGTTTTTGCTAATTTGGCATCTACTAAGGTTTTTTGGGCTAATTTGGAGTTTAGCTCACATTTAAGAAAACCGTGGGTTGTTCTTTCAACATGATCACGATCATGAAATGCTTTCCATCCGACGGTTTGTCTACATAGATGTGTGCGTGTGAACTGTAGTCGTATTGTGTATGTGTTGACAAGTTTGTATGTGAACATTTTTGGAGCCAACAGGTGTTTGTAACATTTGAGTGTGTGTAGACAAGCCCCTCCCCTTATACAGTAACATTTACACCTGACAGTAATGATGATAAACTTCCAGCAACTTGTTGCTTTATGACTCGACCCCCCTTCTGCAATCATCCTCCAACTTCCTCCAAGTATGCAAATATAATCAGTATAAATATGGTTTAGCCTAAAAACATATATACACCTTGTGTGTTGAAGATATATAATACCTTGTTGTGACAGTCAAAAAGAAAAGGATTTTCTAAAAATAATCTTACTTTTTTCTTTATTTGTATTCATTTATTTCATTTACTAACAAAAAAAATATATAGTTTTCTTCATGTGTGTCCTCCATCATCAAAAATGCAATAATTACATGTTAAAAACACCGTTTTCATTATTTTTTTCAAATACTAAAAAACTCAAATATTTACTATGTGCTGAAAAGGAAGAACTACGCCCTCTATTGGCACTAGTATGAACTGAGCGTTTCTGACGTCAGGACGTAACGTTGCGCGTATGCGGAAGTGCTCCTTGTTTGCTCCCAGCTGTTCCTCGGCAGAACCTCTCCTGTCCGTCACAGAGACAGTAATAATAATAATGTTTGGTCGGTTCTCCTCCGGGATCAAGTCTGTAAACATTCCAAGATGAACTCTGTGGATAAACTTCGGAACACGTTCACTTTGGCATCATGCAATGTGTTGCTACAGGTAAATGAACGATCCTCCCCCCCCCCGTTTGGTGTCCCTGTTCTCCGCGTGCCATCCACCTGTGTGTGTTGCAGGTGATGTTCCGCGTGCTCACATTCCTGCTGAACGGCTTCACGCTGCGCTTTGTGTCCAAAGAGCTGATCGGGGTCGTCAACGTCAGGTGAGCGCAGGGGATGCTGGGAGTTTGTAGGAAGTCTGAGCTGATCTCATTGTTATTTTTAATACTTTATTTTGAGTTTATAAAGCTTCAAGGCATACAGATTTTCAGAACCACATGGGTACAAAATTATGATGATTAAAAATTAAATTCATTAAAATAATTAACAATAAATAAATAGAGTTGTGAAGTTGGTTGGATATTGGATAGTTGACAGATATTTGGGGAATTTCTTCAATAGCGTTAAGGCCGTTTCCTTAACAGGCCCCAAACCACTTTAGGACTATCAGGCTCAGCACTTTAGAGTGGAATTTTATGAGTTTTACTTTTTAAAATTTTATTTTAAAGTGTAAAATGTGTTTTTCTTCAATAGCTTTGAGGCCGTTTGACCTACTGACCTCAAACCACTTTAGGATAATACTCCCTGATGAGGACTACTGGGATCAGCACTTTGGTATTTTGCACTATAAAATATATTTTAAAAATGTCAAATTTATTACAATCTAATCTAAAGCCACGAAGTCCACATTTGGGAGTATTATTCTAAAGGGGTTGAGGTCAGAAAGTCAAACGGCCTCAAAGCTGTAGAAGAAAAACACAAAAATTTACGTAAAAAATGTAAAATTTATTAAAATCCAATCTAAAGCGGGTCTTTAGGTCAAACATTTATTTATCAGATACCCAATATCCAACCAACTTCACCACGGGAAGAAAAATAAGCAAATAAAAATTTAAAAATATAAATAACTGTCCTGGGTGTACATAAAACAAGAATATTAGTCCTCTTCAAAGGTGTAAAGTTTTGTTAATCTGCTCTCATTGGTGCCTGTCTTCGTGTTCCAGGCTCACGCTGCTTTATTCCACACTAGTATTCCTGTCCAGAGAGGCGTTCCGCAGGGCGTGTCTCAGTGGGGAGTCGGGGACGAATCGGAACTGGAGACAAGTCGTCAACCTCTTATGGCTGACGTAAGTTCACCGACATCCGAGCCGTGAAGTTCACTTTGATTCTCAACTCTGGGTTGTTTCTAGGCTTCCCATCGGAGTAATATGGGCCCTCCTCCTGGGATCGGTGTGGCTGTGGCTCCTGGAGGTTCCCGATCCGGAGGCCGTGCCTTACTACGGCGCGGCTGTGGTGCTGTTCGCCTTCTCCGGGGTCCAGGAGCTGCTGGCCGAGCCCCTCTGGGTCTTGGCTCAGGCTCACATGTTCGTCTGGTTGAAAGTGGTGGCTGAGAGTTTAGCCATGATCGCCAAGTGCAGCGTGACGGTGCTGCTGGTGGTGTTTGCCCGGGAATGGGGTCTCTACATCTTCTCTGCAGCTCATGTAAGATGTTTTAAGGCTTTCTGCTGATAGTGTGAATCCTGAGTAAACATTGATCGTCCTGCTCCTTTCTGCAGGTTTATTATTATTTAAAAACTCAATCACACTTTCAGAGATTTCAGCAATGTTGGTATCAAAACGTTCAGCTTCTTCAGGACTTTACTGCTTGTGTTTTTCATAAACTTTATAGTTTTTTAAATAATTGAGCAAAATATATACATAGGAAATGGATAAAAAAGTCTTAAAATTTTGTATTTTTTGGTGAATTAGTAACAAGTCTTTAATTACTAATAAGGTTTTTATAAACTAGTTTAGAGTTTCTATTTTATTATCCATCTTCTATTTTAGCAAAAGGCTAACGTTTTTAGGCTAATTTATTTTGTACTGTGTTTTTTAAGGCTAATTTAGAGTTTAGCTTCTATTTTAGCAACATGCTAACAATTTTGAGTAATTTATTATGTACTGTGTTTTTTAAGGCTAATTTAGAGTTTAGCTTCTATTCTAGCAACATGCTAAAGATTTTAAGTAATTTTTATGTATTGCGGTTTTTTGGGGCAAACTTAGGGTTTACCTTCTATTTTAGCAACAGACTAACATTTTTGGGCCAATTTATCTATTTGGGTTTTAAGGCTAATTTAAAATTTAGCTTTTATATTAGCAACAGGGTAACATTTTTGAGGAATTTGTTATCTACTGTTTTTTTTTTTTTTTTTTTTTTATGGCTACTTTAGAGTTTGGATTCTATATTAGCAACAAGCTAATATTTTTGAATAATATATTTTATTGTGGAATTTTAGGCATCTTTGAGGTTTTGTTAGTATTTTAGCAATGAGCTAGCTTTTTTGGCTAATTTTTGTTTACTGGGGTTTTTATTAGCTAATTTAGAGTTTAGCTTCTATTTTAGCAACATGCTAACGATTTTGAGCTAATTTCTTATCTACTTTGTTTTTTTTTTGGCTAATTTATAATGTAATGTGCATTTGTAAGGCTAATTTAGAGTTTAGCTTCTATTCTAGCAACATGCTAAAGATTTTAAGTAATTTGTTATGTACTGTGGTTTTTTTGGGGGCTGGGGTTTACCTTCTATTTTAGCAACAGGCTAACATATTTGGGCCAATTTATCTACTTGGGTTTTAAGGCTAATTTAAAATTTAGCTTTTATATTAGCAACAGGGTAGCATTTTTGAGGAATTTGTTTTCAACTTCTTTTTTTTTTTGTGGCTAATTTAGAGTTAAGCTTTTATATTAGCAACAAGCTAATATTTTTCACTAATATATTTTATTGTGGAATAAAATTTTACAAACTTAGGGTTTACCTTCTATTTTAGCAACAGGCTAACATTTCTGAGTAATTCAGTTTACTGAGGAATTTTAGCCTATTTGAGATTTAAGCTAGTATTTAAGCAATGAGCCATCTTTTTTTTTTTTAAGCTAATTTGTTGTCTAGTGGGTTTTTGGGGCTAGATAGATAGATAGATAGATAGATAGACAACTTTATTAATCCATTTGGGACATGCCCGCAGGGAAATTAAAGTGCTCCACATCTCACACAGCACTGTTGCATACATGTCAATAAAGAAATGACACTTAATAAAGATAAATTGGGAAATAAATAAATAAATAAACATATAAAAATGTATAAGATACAGAATATAAAAGTAAACAGGCAAATTAGTTCAACAATTTAGATTTTGATTTTTAGATTTAGATTTTTAAGCAAAAGCTATCTTTTTAGCTAATTTGTTGTATACTGGGGTTTTTTGGGCTAATTTAGCTTCTATTTTAGCAACATGCTAATGCTTTTTGCTACTTTCTTATCTCCTGGGCATTTTTAAGCTAATTTAGAGTTTAGTTTTAATATTAGTAACAGGCTAAGATTTTTGACTAATTCAGTTTCTTGAAGAATTTTAGGCTATATTGGAGTTTAGCTAGTATTTAAGGAACAAGATAGCTTTTTTGGGCTAATTTGGAGTTTAGCTCATATTTAACAAACTAAACATTTTTGTAAATTTGGCATGTATTAGCCCTTTTAAGCAATTCTATTGCAATTTTTTTCAGCGATTTAAGTCAACTTCATAGTTCTTTAATTAAATTTCTAGTCTTTTAGCAAATGTAACATTGTGCAAATAGCATTTCGATTTTCCGCAAATCCCTTCAGCAATTTAAGTAAATTGTATCACCAATTTCTGCAAAAAAGCTTCAGCCTCTTCAGCGACTTCTTTCAGCGAAAAGCATTCCCACTAGAATTATCTCAGGTAATGCAACTTTTCTGGTCTTTGTTTTGTCTTAAATGATTCGTATTTCTCTCTCAGCTGGTGTACACCGGATTTCTGGTGCTGTGCTACGTCGTTTACTTCACACGTTTCTTGGGGTCTGAAGAGGCGGAGAAGAAGAGTTTCCCTCTGCACCGGGTTACAGATTTACTGCCAGGCAGAATCCGTGGAGAGGTTGTCAGTCTATTGCATTCTTTTCTGTTTGGAGTCAAAGTTTGTAATAAATAATAGTCATTTCCTTCTGCTGCATGTGAAGCCGCTGATCGACTGGAGTGCGGCTCAGCTCACGTGGAGCTTCTTCAAGCAGTCCTTCCTCAAGCAGATCCTGACGGAGGGAGAGCGTTACATCATGACCTTCTTCAGCGTGCTGACCTTCGGGGATCAGGGCGTTTACGACATCGTCAACAACCTGGGATCGATGGTGGCGCGTTTCGTCTTCCTACCCATCGAGGAAAGCTTCTACATCTTCTTTGCCAACATTTTAGAAAGAGGACGCGACGTTCACAGGCAAGAGCAGGTTCGTGTTGTGGGAACCGGCGTGTTTGAATTGGCAAACACGCGTTTTGATTCTTCCTGGGTTTGCAGGAAGCCGCCTCCATGGCGGCGGAGGTGTTGGAGTGCTTGCTGAAACTGGTGGTGGTGATCGGTCTGATCATCACCGTCTTTGGGTACGGCTACTCTCACCTGGCTTTGGATATTTACGGAGGCTCTCTGCTGAGCAGCGGCGCAGGTATGAACCCGGATGCAGGAGGAACATGAAGATTGTTTTGGATCATTTCTGCTCATTTCCCTCCAAAGGGCCTGTTTTGCTGCGCTGCTACAGCTGCTATGTCCTGCTGCTGGCGGTAAATGGCGTCACCGAGTGTTTTGTGTTTGCCACCATGAGCAAAGAGGAGGTTGACAAGTAAGAAAAAGGACGGTTGTGTCTTTTCTGTGTTGACTCTAGGCATGCAACGATTCAGTCACGATTCACAGTTTTAAAGTCACAATTTAGATTTTTTTTTCTTAACACAATGAATTAAAGGTATTTTAAAGCCAAATATGTTTTCTTTTAGCCCCTTATATTAAACTGTCTGTTTTCCTACTAACAGAAAGGATTCAATACAAATGAACAATTATCCATGATATTGAAATGATGCACACGCACTCGCCCGCGGTCGTATTCAGTGCAAATGACCGTTCACGTGCAGCTTGCAGAAGAAAAAATGAATAAACCCCAGAGTTTAGACCAGGGGTTTACAACCTTCAACACTTAAGGAACCGTTCGAGTTGATTCCTTACTAAATTGGACCTTGCTAGCTTGCTACAGAGGAGCATGTTAGCTTGCTACATTGGATCTTGCTAGCTTGCTACAGCGGAGCTTGCTAGCTTGTTACATTGGACCTTGCTAGCACAAGCAAGATCATACTGTCACTATTATGATTAAGTACTGCTTTCTTCTTTGCACAAAAAAATAAAAATAGGTCTTTTTTTTCCACACACATAGGTGTGCATGTACTTACAGGCGCGCACACAATGACAGGTGCGCCCACACACTCAAAGGCACGCTTGTTAATACACGTGAGTGTGCGCATTTACTTACTGCTGTGCGCACAAGCACGCATGTACTTACAGGCGCGCCAGCTCACTAACAGGCATGCCCGCACACTCAAAGGTTCGTTCGTACTCACAGGCGCGCACCAACTCATAGGAGCGCACAAACCTATAAGCGTATGTACTTACAGGCGTGCACTTGTACTTACAAGAGCGTACGTACTAAGAGGTTCACACGTATACTTATAGGCATCCGCACGTACTTGCAGGCAAGCGCACACTCACAAGCGTGCCCCCACGCTCACAGGTGCGCATGTACTTACAGTCGTGGACGCACACTTACAGGTGCGCACCAACTTATAGGAGTGCACACACTTATAAGCGCATTTACTTATAGATAGGCGCGCACATGTACTTACAGGAGAGCACATACTAACAGGTGAGCGAACACTTAACAGGTGTGCCCGTATGCTTACAGGCGTGCCTGCTCACACTCCGAGGCGCGCAAACACACTCACAGGCGTGTACGTACTTACTGATGTGTACATACTTACAGTTGTGCTCATGCTTACAACCGTGCATGTTCTTACAGGCGCGCCCGCACACTCACAGGCACGCACCATCTTATAGGAGCGCAAACACTTATAAGCAGATGTACTTACAGGAGCGCACGTACCAACAGGCGCACCTGCACACTTAAAGGTGCACACGTACTTACAGGCGCGCACACGTAAATACAGGCGAGCGCACACTCGCAGGTGGTACACATTCACAGGCGTGCCCACTCACTTACAGGCATACATACTTACTGGCACACACATGTACTTACAGGCGCGCCCGCACACTGAAAGGTGCGCACCAACTTATAGGAGCGCAAACACTTATAAGCAGATATACTAACAGGCACGCCTGCACACTTAAAGATGCACACACACTTACAGGCGTGCACATGTACTTACAGGCCCACCCGCACACTCACAGGTGCGCACCAACTTATAGGAGCGCAAACACTTATCAGCAGATGTACTTACAGGCGCGCCCGCACACTCACAGGTGCGCACCAACTTATAGGAGCGCAAACACTTATAAGCAGATGTACTTACATGCGCGCCCTTGTACTTACAGGAGCGCACATACTAACAGGCGCACCTGCACACTTAAAGGTACACACGTACTTACAGCCGAGCGCACACTCACAGGTGGTGCACATTCACAGGTGTGCCCACACACTTACAAGCGCATACATACTTACTGGCACGCACATGTACTTACAGGCGCGCCCGCACACTGAAAGGTGGGCACCAACTTATAGGAGCGCAAACACTTATAAGCAGATGTACTTACAGGCGCGCCCGCACACTCACAGGTGCGCACCAACTTATAGGAGCGCAAACACTCATAAGCAGATGTACTTACATGCGCGCCCTTGTACTTACAGGAGCGCACATACTAACAGGCACACCTGCACACGAGCGCACACTCACAGGTGGTGCACATTCACAGGTGTGCCCACACACTTACAGGTGCATACGTACTTACTGGCACACACATGTACGTACAGGCGCGCCCGCACACTGAAAGGTGGGCACCAACTTATAGGAGCGCAAACACTTATAAGCAGATGTACTTACAGGCGCGCCCGCACACTCACAGGTGCGCACCAACTTATAGGAGCGCAAACACTCATAAGCAGATGTACTTACATGCGCGCCCTTGTACTTACAGGAGCGCACATACCAACAGGCGCACCTGCACACTTAAAGGTACACACGTACTTACAGGCGAGCGCACACTCACAGGTGGTGCACATTCACAGGTGTGCCCACACACTTACAGGCGCATACGTACTTACCGGCACGCACATGTACTCACAGGCGCACCCATACTTACATGCGTGCACAAACCTTTAGGTGGCTCACACTCATTGGCGCGCCCTCAAACTTACAGGCGCGCACGCACTCACAGCGAGCCTTCTTGGAAAAATGTAATCAGCTCTGCATTTCTAAATTTAGACATAGCCCGTGACCAATGTTTTCATTTTCTGCACCGATAAACAGGTTGAATCGTTTTTTTTTACAGATTTACAAAGAATCGTTACATCTGTAGCTCTTTGGTTTTGTCTGCAGGTACAACTTGGTGATGCTGGCTTTGTCTGCCTCCTTCCTGATCCTGTCCTACATGCTGACCTGGTGGGCTGGAGGAGTCGGCTTCATTCTGGCGAACTGCCTCAACATGGGGCTCCGCATTGTCCACAGCCTCCGTTACATCCGCCGCTACTTCAACACCAGTCGGTGGACGCCTCTGAGAGGCCTGCTGCCCTCGCCGCCGCTCCTGCTGGCGCTCGCCGTCAGTGCGGCCGTGACGGCCGGTTCTGAGGTGCTGAAACAGATTTGAACGTGTTCTTATCTTTAGATTTGAATCGTGACGTCTTTCTCTTGTTTCAGGCCGTTTTCTGCTGCGACGGCGGCTGGTCGCTCAGGCTGCTCCACGTCGCCGTGGGAGGCGTGTGTTTGCTTCTTGTGCTTTCTGTGACGGCTCTGAGCGAAAAACAGCTGTTGCACTTCATCAGGACTCACCTGCTGTCACAGTACAGAAAGAAGACAACTTAATAAAATAGACTGTTGCTCTAACAGAGGATATTTTTGCACTAAAAAAAGAGATTCATAAAATGTTCTGCTGTATTAAAATGTTGGTGGAAATGAGAATCAAAAGTTCTTATTTGGTTTTTATTGCCACATCCCTACTTAATGGGGATGGAATATACCAAAAAGGAAGTTCAGATTTGTTTTTCTGGTGAATATTTTATAACAGATTACATTTGTCTTCATTGAAATAAATTGAAAGTATATTTGAAGCTTGTAATGTCACATGAAAATGCATAAAAGTTTACACACATCTGGTTCAGACTTTAAAATAAAAACAAAAATCTGTTACTCTTATCTTTTTGTTGTTTTCCCCTTTTTTAATTTAAAATTTTAAATAAAAAGTAATGAATAATATAAGGACATTCTAATTTGAGAGGTAATTTTAACAAGGATAGAAATTAGAAATGTAAGAGTAAAGATTATTTCTCTCAGAAAAGGAAATAAAGGAAATAAATCTATATGTTTTGGCGGTTAAGCTCTGGGTTGATGGCTTCCTTTGTGGCTGAGATGAACTTTTACCACAGATGAATAAACCCCAGACTAGATTATTGGTCTGCAACCCAGTGAGGAGCCACAAAAAAGTTTGCACAAAAACCATAAACAAATGTTGGAGCATAGTGTAAATTCAGCTACGATTGTAAAAAAAAAAAAAAACAGCTTATTTTAACATTAATGGTGCATCTCAGCAAGAAATGTAAAATTAAACTTAATAAAATTTAATTAGGGACTACTAAGTGACTTCCCAGCCAGCGAGGCCAAGTGACCCCATATGGTCTAAAAGTGGCAGAAAATCTGAGTCCCGGATGGGTTTGTCCCGTTTCTGTGGTGACCCCTCCTCTGGGGATTCATTAGGTAGGCTAGCTACGTTAGCCAGCTGCCCAGGAGCTGTAGCAATCTCTGCTGTAGCGAGCTTACGAGCTCCATTGTATTGAGTTAGTGAACTCCACTGTAGCAAGCTAGCAAGCCTTCTTCCGCAGCAAGCTAACGAAAGGTAGCAATCACCCATGTAGCAAGCTAGCGACTTCCCATGTAGCCAGCTTGCAAGCTCTGCAAGCTAGCGAGTTTTGCTGAATTGAGCTAGTGACCTCCCCTGCAGCGAGATAGCAAGCTCCGCTGTAGCAAGTTACCAACCTCTCATGTAGCCAGCTAGCAAGCTCCGCTGCTACATGCTAGCTAGCTCCTCTGCAGTGAGCTAGTGATATTTACACGCTAGCTGTTTTTGGCTAATTTAGGCTTTTTTTCAGTTTTTTAGGATATTTTAAAGTTGAGCAATTTTTTTTCATTCACATGCTCTCTGTTTTGGCTCACCTAAGTTTGTTTATTTGTTTTTTTTTTTTTTTTTTTTTTTTAGTCTTTTAAGGATGATTTGGAATTTAGCTAATATTTTAGCTGACTATCGGCTTCAGCATCTTCAGCAACCAAATTCAGCTTACGGCCTTCATTCTAGCATTATTGCAGGTAATGCTATATCAAGTTCATTACTGTGTTGAAAAGTTACTTTTTTAAAAGTTTTAAAAATGTGGTTTTAGAGTGTTTAGTAAATGTTTATCCTGTTTGCGAGCTAAGCTGTTGTTTTGGATTTTGAGCCCTTGTGCGATCGAGTTCTACATCCCTGTTCTATTTGTTCAGAGCGAAGGCCTGATTGGTGACGGTGTGTAGAGTGATGAAACAAACCAGCGTACCTGATAATCAAGTAGATCTCCCTTTTTAGAGTTTTTTTTTCATATACCAAAAATGTTATGAACTTGAATCTTTCTCGCTATTTCAGTCTTAGACATCACTGTTCAAATGAATGTCTTTCTCCTCTTTAATCTTAGATGATCGAGTATCCAAACATGGATCTCTACATGCTACAGCGGAGCTTGCTAAATTGGATCTTGCTAGCTTGCTACAGCGGAGCTTGCTAGCTTGCTACATTGGACCTTGTTAGCTTGCTACAGAGGAGGATGCTAGCTTGCTACATTGGACCTTGCTAGCTTGCTACAGAGGAGCTTGCTAGCTTGCTAAATTGGACCTTGCTAGCTTGCTACAGAGGAGCTTGCTAGCTTGCTAAATTGGACCTTGCTAGCTTGCTACAGAGGAGCTTGCTAGCTTGCTAAATTGGACTTTGCTAGCTTGCTACAGAGGAGGTTACTAACTCAACATAGTGGCGCTGACTAGCTTTCTACAGTAGAGCTTGCTAGCATGATACATTGGACCTTGCTAGCTTGCTACAGCAGAGCTTGCTAAGTTGGACATTGCTAGCTTGCTACAGCAGAGCTTGCTAAGTTGGACATTGCTAGCTTGCTGCAGCGGAGCTTGCTAGCTTGCTAAATTGGACCTTGCTAGCTTGCTACAGAGGAGCATGTTAGCTTGCTACATTGGATCTTGCTAGCTTGCTACAGCGGAGCTTGCTAGCTTGTTGCATTGGACCTTGCTAGCTTGCTACAGAGGAGCTTGCTAAGTTGGACATTGCTAGCTTGCTGCAGCGGAGCTTGCTAGCTTGCTAAATTGGACTTTGGTAGCTTGCTACAGAGGAGGTTACTAACTCAACATAGCGGCGCTGACTAGCTCTCTACAGTAGAGCTTGCTAGCATGCTACATTGGACCTTGCTAGCTTGCTACAGAGGAGGATGCTAGCTTGCCACATTGGACCTTGCTAGCTTGCTACAGAGGAGCTTGCTAGCTTGCTAAATTGGACCTTGCTAGCTTGCTACAGAGGAGCTTGCTAGCTTGCTAAATTGGACCTTGCTAGCTTGCTACAGAGGAGCTTGCTAGCTTGCTAAATTGGACTTTGCTAGCTTGCTACAGAGGAGGTTACTAACTCAACATAGTGGCGCTGACTAGCTTTCTACAGTAGAGCTTGCTAGCATGATACATTGGACCTTGCTAGCTTGCTACAGCAGAGCTTGCTAAGTTGGACATTGCTAGCTTGCTACAGCAGAGCTTGCTAAGTTGGACATTGCTAGCTTGCTGCAGCGGAGCTTGCTAGCTTGCTAAATTGGACCTTGCTAGCTTGCTACAGAGGAGCATGTTAGCTTGCTACATTGGATCTTGCTAGCTTGCTACAGCGGAGCTTGCTAGCTTGTTGCATTGGACCTTGCTAGCTTGCTACAGAGGAGCTTGCTAAGTTGGACATTGCTAGCTTGCTGCAGCGGAGCTTGCTAGCTTGCTAAATTGGACTTTGGTAGCTTGCTACAGAGGAGGTTACTAACTCAACATAGCGGCGCTGACTAGCTCTCTACAGTAGAGCTTGCTAGCATGCTACATTGGACCTTGCTAGCTTGCTACAGCGGAACTTGCTAGCTTGCTAAATTGGACCTTGCTAGCTTGCTACAGAGGAGCTTGCTAGCTTGCTAAACTGGACCTTACTAGCTTGCTACAGAGGAGCTTCTTAGCTTGCTACAGGGGAGGTTACTAACTCATCATAGCGGCGCTCACTAGCTCTCTACAGTGGAGCTTGCTAGCATGCTACAGCGGAGACTTCTAGCATGCAACGTTGGATCTAGCTTGCTACAGAGGAGTTTGCTAGCTTGCTTTAAGGGAGGTCGTTAGAATCCAACAGTGGAGCTTGTTAGTTCGCTACAGAGGATATTGTTAGCATTCAACAGCGAAGTTTGCTAGCTCTCTACAGAGGAGGTTGCTAGCTCGATACAACAGAGCTCGTTAGCTCACTAAAGACGAACTTGTAAGTTCACTACAGTGGCGCTTTCCACTGGGTGGCTGGCTAGCGTAGCATGCTAACCCACTGGTTGGCCAGCTAGGTTAATATGGGAAAACACAAGTGGGGTAACCACGGAAACTGTGGACAAACCCATTTGGGACTCACATTTTTTGCCACTTTTAAACCATATGGGACCCATTTGGCCTTTCTGGGTGGGATGGGTGGGCGGGGCTTTTATTAATAAATTAGCAGATATTTAAATGTTCCATCAGAAAAATTTAATCAAGAGGTTGATATTTTATCAGCCCTGGAGAAACACAGACACTAAAGGGTAACCAGTGGCTGAGAGAGAAGAAAGGGGAGGAGCTTCCTCACTCATGACATCATCTGTTATCCTCAAAGGCCCCATCTTTCTGCCCAGTGGAAAATCGCTGCCAGATTGTGTTTACATGTGGAGAAAAACAGGAACAGCTGGCAGAAAGAGCCGGACATCTGTTAGCAGAGGGTCTTCATCATGTCTCAAGTAAGGCGGATTTTTAGATCCGTGCAGATTTGCGGCAAACTGGTGCGGAAAACTCTCTTCCTGTCTTCCAGGCTGGCCAGGATGATGAACCAAAGCGGCGTCCCGAAGTGAAAGAAGAGGATCTGACCGACGCCAAGGCCAAGCTGGGCTGTAACGAGCCTGTGAGGAGCAAGACCTTCGAAGTGATGGAGGAGTGTGGTGAGGAAACCCTCATGCTGTCATGGCAGAAGGATTTAGAGTTAGTGAAACAGCCTAGTTCTGGTTAAGTGTAGCGGCGAGAGCTTGAGGGAGGCTTCCTCAGGTTTCCACTCCATATACAGACGTCCTAGAATGAAGGGAGATTCCTGTTAGACAGTCGCTCCATCAGCCAGCAGGGTACAGATGTTGTGCTCCAGAAAGTCAATCACTTCAGACGTTGGACAGAAAATCCTTCTTTTATTCTTATTGTTTTCAGAAAAAGCGGGGAAAGCTGCTCCGTCCGTGTTCAGTGGAGCGAGGTCGGGGGCAGAGACGGTTTTCAGCTCGCGCTCGGCTCGACCAATCAGGAAGTAGATGGAAACTTCATCGGAGGGAGAGATGCCATCAATCTACTTCCTGCCGTCGTCAAACCCGATGACCTTTTTCGTCTTTTTACAAAATATGCAACTTTTCAGCTCAGGCAATTTAGTTCACATTGTATCAGACAAGAACTTAACCCCTTAATGCCCGATGTCTCAAATATGAGACAAACCAAAATGACTTACATGTAGTGTTTACTTCAAAGCAAAAACATTTATAAATTCAGGCGTTAAGGGAAAAAATTCCAATAAGAGAAAAAGATGTTAACTTGTAGTATTACTTCATATTTTTTTGCAAAAGTGTATTTTTTACTGATTACATTTAATCCCACCAGTCACAAATGTTTCATTTCTAAGGCTATAAAAATGACCCATCTATGCATGTATTGATATAACGAAGGAATTATATGCAGTGTCACGTGTGTGTGGTAAAATGTCACATGACCAGTTATTCACTTCCTGTTTGCACCTAGAGAAGAGAACAAAATAAGAGACGCTGATTTGATTTTAATGTTACAATAATAAACTAACGATTCATTTTTTGGGGAAAATAAAATATTTTTTTTTTTTCAAAACATAAAATAGTTTATAATTTTGGGCGAGATTTCACATGACTTCCTTTCAAAATAAAAGTCACATAGAATCATCTCAATGCAGCAAATTATTAGATTTTCCATTTTCATGCAAAAATGTGTAAATTGAATAAACTAAATCTGAGATAAATTAACGATTAATTTTTTTTTTTTTTTTTACAAACACTTAAAATCCTTGAATTTGTTAAAAAAAAAAAAAAAGGAAAATCCGGCACTGTATCATAAAAATTACACTTCCGAACAATTCAGTTTTAAGTTAGTAGACTTCAGATTTGTGTATTATGACATCTTCTGGTTGGACATCCAACGGCCAAGTTATGTCTGTCGGCCATGACACCTGCAGCTGGATACTCTTGGAAATTTTAGCAACATGCTAACGTTTTGGGCTAATAGTTGTCTGCTGCGGTTTTTTACACAAAGGTTTTTACAAGCTAGTTTAGAGTTTAGCTTCTATTTTAGCAAAATGGCTAACACTTTCGGCTAATTTAGTTTATTAAAGGAATTTAGGCAATTTTGAAGTTTAGCTAACATTTTAGCACCATGCTAACGTTTTTGGCTAATATGTCATCGTTTGAGGATTTTTAAGGCTAATGTACAGTTTAGCTTCTATTTTAGCAAAATGGCTAACATTTTTGGCTAATTTAGTTTACAAAGGAATTTAGGCAATTTTGAAGTTTAGCTAACATTTTAGCACCATGCTAACGTTTTTGGCTAATATGTCATCTTCTGAGGATTTCTAAGGCTAATGTAGTGTTTAGCTTCTATTTTAGCAAAATGGCTAACATTTTCGGCTAATTTAGTTTACGAAGGATTTTAGGCAATTTTGAAGTTTAGCTAACATTTTAGCACCATGCTAACGTTTTTGGCTAATATGTCATCTTTTGAGGATTTTTAAGGCTAATGTAGAGTTTAGCTTCTGTTTTAGAAAAATGGCTAACATTTTCGGCTAATTTAGTTTACTAAGGAATTTAGACAATTTTGAAGTTTACCTAACATTTTAGCACCATGCTAACGTTTTTTGGCTAATATGTCATCTACTGAGGATTTTTAAGGCTAATGTAGAGTTTAGCTTCTATTTTAGCAAAATGACTAACATTTTCGGCTAATTTAGTTTTCTAAAGAATTTATGCTAATTTTTATAAGCTAATTTAGAGTTTAGACTATTTTAGCAACAGACTGATATTTTTTGGCTAATTTGTCGTCTACTGAGGCATTTTATAAGCTAATGGCTAACATGTTCGGCTAATGTATTTTACTAAGGAATTCAGGCAAATTTGAAGTTTAGCTAACATTTTAGCACCATGCTAATGTTTTTGGCTAAAATGTCATCTACTGAGGATTTTTAAGGCTAATGTATAGTTTAGCTTCTACTTTAGCAACAGGCTAACGTTTTTGACAAATTTAGTTTACTGAGGAATTTTGGGTTATTTTGGAGTTTAGCTAGTATTTAAGCAACAAACTAGCTATTTTGGCTAATTTGGGATCTACTTAAGTTTTTCGGGCTAATTTTGAATTTCACTCACACTAAATATGTTGGTAAAGCTGGCATGTACTAAGGAATTTTAAGTATATTACAGTCTTTCCCTGAATTTAGGTCAATTTCAGCGCTCTTTTAAGTGTAGTTTTTTTTTTAAAGCAAATTTAACATGTTGCAAACAGTGCTTGCATGTTTATGAAATCCCTAATAAAAAAAAGCATTTACACTAGCATTATTGCAGGTAATGCAACTTTTTTAGCTTTTTTATTTTTTTATTTTTACTTTACTACTTACTTGAAGGATGATGAGGTTTTGGAGATCATAATATGGATCTAAAAGGACGACTGAAGTGGAGGTTCACAGGGTCTTCAGGGCAGGAAGGAAGATGGAGGCGGATGATTCTATTTAGTGACCCCTAATAACTGATTTTGGTCCTGAAGATGACTGGCGACCTGTCCAGGAAGTACCCCAGCTTAATGAATGGACTATTGAGTTTATGTCAAAAAAGAAAGACTCCAAACAGTTAGATTAATTTTAAGAGTTTCAAATAAAAATATGAATAGGATTGTATTTGCAATGTAGCTTTCTTATCTTTAACGTTGATCAAATGTTCAAATCTCTCTCCAGCAGATTATTTCTTTTTAAAATATTTTTTTAGAGATGAAAATTTGAACAACAATAAATGCCACTGAAAGTACAATCAGCTTTAGGTATTAAATTGTATTTAATATTTTCTTTTAGATAAAAATTCAGGTGTTTAATAAGAATGATAGTGTCTATTTTCTATTTTTAGAGACAGGCAGTGTGCGGTCTTACCTTAATCTTGCACAAGCCCAATGTGGGTTTAAATAAAAAAAAAAAAAGTTGAAGAACAAGTCAGAATGTTTTTACCTTTTTATTCAAAACATGTCAGCATAAACAGAACTTTCAAATGAACAGATCAAAACTACAACAGGAATACTTCAACAACCCAAACAGCAGGAAGATCAGGAGCAAAAACTGAAGGGCGCCGTCTGGATGAAGAACAAAACAACATGGAAGACCGTTTCATTTCATAAATTTATGATGCTGGTCTTGGAGGATTTTGGCGGAGGATTTGGCGTCGTAAAACAACTCGTTGATTTCCTCCACCTGCTCTCTCTCCACCGTTTCTTTGCCTTGAACGCGGCCCAGCAGACTGCCTGGAGTCAGCAGCTGCACGGCGTACCTGTCAGGAACGAGGAGCGACACCACATGAAGTCATCACACGCTTCCAGTATCTACAGATTTAAAAATCGCACACGTTGCCTAAATATTTTGTCGTCCTCGACGATCTTAAATGTCGAGATTTCTACACAAACTTCAGGCCTGAAAGCCGACAGATAAACTGTGAGATCTGATGTTCCTCACAACATCCCGTCTACGTTGGTCATGTGACTTCACACCGGGGTCGACGAAGGTCACAGATACCTGAGGGTGGTCTTGGTGCCGATTTCTGCCAGGTGCGTCAGAGCGTCCTCGCTGATGCTGATCCCCTCAGTCTGCGCTCGGATCTTGATGATCTACGGACCGCACTCTGGTTGGTGACGGATAAATGAAGCATTTTGGACGCTGGTGTGTTTTGGCCCGTCGGCTCACCTGCTTCAGCTCCTGCGGCGTGTACAGCATGGTGCGGATTATCATGACCCGGTCCAGGAGGTCCAGAGGAATCCCATGAGGAGAGCTGATGTCTTCAGTTCCCCTGGAGAGAAAAAACCCACAAAACCCTTTATGTTTGTGTTCTTTGATTTAAAGGCTGCCAATATTAAAATAACTAATTTAATAGTTGATTAGTCGTCACTTGATATTATAGTTGGAGTGTAATAAAGTTGAACAAAGTTGTGAGTGTTCAGCACCAAGAAATGTACTTTATTGTGTCAATGCTTACTAATGCTGATCAAGCACTTAAGTGATTCTCCTGCTCCTCTCCGTATGATTTTTAGCGCATAAAAACTCAATCACGCTTCAATCTTGGCATCAAAACGCTCGGCTTGCTCAGGACATTATTGTTTGTATTTCTGGTATTCATTAACGTAATACTTTTTAAATATTGAGCAAAACAAGCTCCATAGGAAATGAATGAGAATGTCATCAAACTGAGAAATTTTAAGTTTATAATTAACAAGCCTTTAAATAAATTCATGGGCTGGTTTAATCTTTTAGAGTAATTTTCAAAGAATTTGGAGTTAACCTAATATATCATATATCTATATTTGGCTAGTTTGTCAACTACTGAGGTTTTTATAAGCTTATTTAGAGTTTAGCTTCTATTTTAGCAACAGGCTAAAGTTTTTGGATAATTTAATTTACTAAGGAAATTTTGGCGATTTTTTTTAGTTTAGCTAATATTTTAGCAACATGCTAGCATTTTTTGCTAATTTGTTATCTATTGAGGGTTTTTATGAGCTAATTTAGAGTTTAGCTTCTATTTTAGCAAAATGGCTAACATTTTTGGCTAATTTAGTTTACTAAGGAATTCAGGCCATTTTGAAGTTTAGCTAATATTTTAGCAACATGCTAGCGTTTTTTGCTAATTTGTCATCTACTGAGGTTTTTGTATGCTAATTTAGAGTTTAGCTTCTATTTTAGCAAAATTTCTAACATTTTTGGGTAATTTAGTTTACTAAGGAATTTAGGCCATTTTGAAGTTTAGCTAATATTTTAGCAACATGCTAGCGTTTTTAGCTAATTTGTCATCTACTGAGGTTTTTATAAGCTAATTTAGAGTTTAGCTTCTATTTTAGCAAAATGGCTAACATTTTTGGGTAATTTAGTTTACTAAGGAATTTAGGCCATTTTGGAGTTTAACAATTATTTTAGCAACATGCTAACGTTTTCTGGCTAATTTGTCATCTACTGAGGATTTATAAGCTAATTTACCGTTAAGCTTCTATTTCAACAAAATGGCTAACATTTTTGGCTAATTTAGTTTACTAAGGAATTAAGGCCATTTCGGAGTTTAACTATTATTTTAGCAACATGCTAACGTTTTTCGCTAATTTGTTATCTAATGAGGTTTATTTAAGCTAATTTAGCGTTTAGCTTCTATTTTAGCAAAATGGCTAACATTTTTGGCTAATTTAGTTTACTAAGGAATTTAGGCCATTTTGGAGTTTAACAATTATTTTAGCAACATGCTAACGTTTTCTGGCTAATTTGTCATCTACTGAGGATTTATAAGCTAATTTACCGTTAAGCTTCTATTTCAACAAAATGGCTAACATTTTTGGCTAATTTAGTTTACTAAGGAATTAAGGCCATTTCGGAGTTTAACTATTATTTTAGCAACATGCTAACGTTTTTCGCTAATTTGTTATCTAATGAGGTTTTTATAAGCTAATTCAGAGTTTAGACTCTATTTTAGCAACTGACTAATATTTTTTGGCTAATTTGTCATCTACTGAGGGTTTTTATAAGCTAATGGCTAACATGTTCGGCTAATTTATTTTACTAAGGAATTTAGGCAATTTTGAAGTTTAGCTAATACTTTAGCACCATGCTAACGTTTTTGGCTAATATGTCATCTACTGAGGATTTTTAAGGCTAATGTAGAGTTCAACTCCTATTTTAGCAACAGGCTAACATTTTTAAGTAATCCAGAATCTGCTGGAATTATCGAGTTAACGGATGAGAGGTTACAGTACGTTAAAGAATTTGTGCTTAATCATCACCGGCGACGCCTCAGGAGCTAGAGGGTTAATAAGACGAGGACTGTTCCTTCGGTCAGCGAGCGCTCGAACCCTCACCGGATCAGACACTTCCCCCTGTTGGAGGCGAACACCACGATGGGGGCGATGCTGCTCTCCAGGGCGCGGTGCAGATACGTGAAGCACTCGATGTCGAGCATGTGGACCTCGTCCACAAACAGCACACCCGGTACCAGCTCCGCCACACCCTGGTCTATATAACGGTTCACCACCTTGTTGATTTCAGCACGGAGCTTATCTGTGGAGGAGGACAGCGTCAGTCAGTCGGTCACAGCTCCGTCCTGATCCCAGCTGAAGCAGCCAGGCTTTTCATCTACCTGTGATCTCTGTCTTTTTGGGCTTCATCAGTTGTCCCATCATGGAGAGAATGTCCTGACCGCCCTGGTAGGAAACATTGAGCAGTTAGTCCTCTGTATCTGAAGTTTGGAGCAGTTTCTAAAATCCTGATTGGAGTTTTGGTGCAGCTGTGTACTAGGGCTAACACAAATGATAATTTTAATAGTCAACTAATCGAAAATTATTTTTTCCAATTAGTCGACTAAAAAAAAAAAGCGCAAACTGGATGTAAAACACACATCTTAACCATCATTAGCTTTAAAATAACTAAAAACTAGATATATAGCATTACCTGCAATAATTCTAGTGTAAATGCTGAAGATGCTGAAACTGATAGCTAAAAATGATGAAGCTGAGCTAAAATATTAGTTCAATGCCAAATTAGCCTAAAATACTGAAAAAAGTCTCAGTTAGCCAAAAAAGCCGAAATATTAAAGTAGCCGAAATACTAGCTAAACTTCAAATGGTTTAAAAACCAAAAAAAGCCTAAATTAGCTGAAATACCTAGCATGTAGCTAAAATATTAGCTAAAGTCCAAATTAGCATAAAAAAACAAAAAAGCTTAGATTAGCCAAAATAGCTAGCATGTAGCTAAAATATTAGCGAAACTCCAAAATAACCTAAAAAACCTTAAAGGGGCCCTACCATGATTTTCTCTTTAGCCTTTCATAGTAAACTACATCCATATATATGATTATAGATTACATTTGGAACACTGAAAAACAAATTATTTATGAAATATGAGTCATTTCTGTCCCGTTTTAATACCCGGGAGTAAAAAGTCTCGATTTCTGAGGCTCCGCCTTTCGTTCCTCGTTTGCCCCGCCCATTTCACAACATCATCGTTTAGCCTTCTCACCGTAAGCAAACTTTGTAAACAAAACCACGTGACTAAAGATGGATGCACTGCGGGCTGTAAAATCTTGTCAGAACGTTTCTCTTTATTAAACTTTGATGAATTTTGAGCGTCGTATGAAGGTCAGATTCAACACGGTTTCGTACCGCGGAGGAATCCTGCATGATGCTGCAGCTACACACGCTATAAGACACGTCTGTAGAATCCATGTGAATCACGTTAAAAGTTGTTTTATTGAGCATGAATTCATCTGATCAAATTTGAATGAGTTTCCATGTCTCATCGTTGTGGTTTTATGTCTTTTAGGTCTTTAAAAACAAATTAAAAACCTACCTTTTTAGTAAAGCTTTTAATGACTCACTTTGAACTTTTAGGGTTTATTATTGTTTTAATATTTTGTTATTTCAATGATGATGCTAGTTTTGTCACAAGTTTTTTATATGATGTCTTGATTTTATGTGTTTTTATGCTGTTTTTGTCTTGCTGAGGTGGATATTTCTGATCTATTTTGCCAAAATATGTTTTCTTTTAACTTGTAAAGCACTTTGGGCTGTACAGAAGTACATGAAAAGCGCTCAACAAATAAAGTTTGATTGATTGATTTATGGTTTGTTTTTAAGAGAATTTTTAAGAGAATTCTGTTGAAATAGAACTTTCACGGCAGCAGCTGGCGCCGCGTAGGAGACACAGAAAAGAGAGTTCTACGTTTTTTTAGTGGTGTTAAAATAAACATTCTAACAACAATTATTTCCTTTTGGATAACATGACTATTATTGCTCTACATTTGTCCGCGGCTCACCGATCACCTCATTTCTATCGTGTTTACATCACGGTTCAGTTGTTCGGCTCTCGGTTCGTTTCATATTCAGACTGAAGAATCTCAGAGTGAACAGAAGTTCAGTCCGATTGGAGAAGAAGCGAGACTGCATTTAAAAAATGGGTCGGAGAGCGGTTCCGGTACAGGAAGGTAGTCATCTCCTGCAACAGCTCCTCGGAGGAGATGTATATAGTCTTTATTTAAAGGGACAGTGTACAGATTCATTAAGTTTAAACAAACAGAGATGTTCTGCACCAGATTATAGCTAGATAGCTAGTTTCCATCTGCAGCTCCTAATCTACAGGAATAAAAATTCATCAGTTGAACTCATCAAGTTCAAGATCAAGATGTGGGTGGGTTCGCTTTAGTCTGGGGGCGGAGCCTGCAGCACAGATTCTTCCTGAAGAGAGTTGTTGGCTTTGATCTTACGTCAGCACGTTTCCAACCGCGTGTTTTCGTGGGTATGGGAGGGGCTGCTCCAGACTGTGCAGGTTTTTACTGGATTACTCATAAATGCATGAACGGAACAAAATAATGTTTTGGGGTTCTTTAAAGTGAAGAATGAACTGTAAAATGAATTTAAAACCTCAGAAAGTAGAATTTTTATGGTCGGGCCCCTTTAATAAATATTCCAAAAAGCTAGCAGAATGCCATTATAACTTTCAACTTTACTCCACTCCGACTCCATATAATATAAAGTAACGATTAAATTAGTCGTCGACTATTTTAATGGTGTCAGCCGTGTTATGTACCTGCGGTCGAGCGTTTGCGACGTCCAAGTCGTGCAGCGTGACGTCTTGGACGATCTCCTTCTTCTTGTGAACGTCTCCTTTGGGGAGGGGGACGTACTCTTCGGCCTCCAGGTCAAACTCTGTTGCAAAGGTGTCACAGCGGCCTTGTCTCTGCAAAGAACGTAAGAAACGAGACTCTCATGAAGTCCGAGGCCACACGCAGCAGGAGGCAGGTGCGCGACTGATCCCGCCGCCAGCTCGGGCAGAGGGATGAAAGAGTCCGGGAAGGCGAGTCGCCACACGCCTGTCAACAGTAACAAATGTGTCCCCCCGCCCTCGGACTGCGGGCCCGGGCCCACCTGCAGCGATTAAAAGAACCGTCATCGCAGCCTGTCAACATCAGCTACAAGCCCCGCCGCTGGACAGAGGCATTATGGGAGATGGAGAGATAGGCAGAGCTTTCATGGACCCTGGAAAAGGGAGATGAAAGAACTGTAACGAGGACTCCAGAGGACGGAGGGGGGGCGTGGCCTCACCGGGACACTAAAAGTTTTTATCACCAAGCATCAACTTTAAAACAACCTCTAGTTTTAGGTCATACAATTATTCCAATCAGGTTTTGAATAAAAAAACACTAAAATACATTAAAGACCAACATTTCAATTCTTTCAACATTCTTAGGAATCTCTCATGAAATGTGTGAAAAAGCAGGTGAGACAACGCCTCACCTGCCATCATGAACTACTAATAAAAGAAACAGGTTTCCCTTCATCTGTGCTATAAATACATTTATAACACAATTCTAATCATTGTTATATTTAACATCTCTGCGTTTTGTGCATTTCCTGCTCAGTTACAGCACAGACTGTGAGGAGATGCAGCTCTGAGTCATGATGAACTGGATTGAATGAAAGTCTTTATCATAGCGTATGATAAGAACGCAACACTTTATTTAAACCTTAGGATTAAATATTGATTTCCTTTTCATAGGTCATGTATTTCATGTCGACCAATCACAGATTATTTTAATAGTCGACCATTATTTTAATCGTTGACGGTTGTTTTAATAGTCGACCAATCGCTGATTATTAATAAAGTCTAAGACCAATCAAAATAATCGCTGACCATTATTTTCGTAGTAGCCAATTATTTTAATCGTTGCAGATTATTTTAATAGTCGATGATTATTTTAGTCGTTGACGATTATTTTAATAGTCGATTATTTTAGTCGTTGACGATTATTTTAATCGTTGACGATTATTTTAATCGTTGATGATTATTTTAATACTCGACGATTATTTTAATCGTTGACGATTATTTTAATCGTTGACGATTATTTTAATAGTCGACGATTATTTTAATCGTTGACGATTATTTTAATAGTTGACAATATTTTTAATTGTCAACGATTATTTTAGTCGTTGACGATTATTTTAATCGTTGACGATTATTTTAATAGTTGACAATATTTTTAATTGTCAACGATTATTTTAGTCGTTGACGATTATTTTAATCGTTGACGATTATTTTAATAGTTGACAATATTTTTAATTGTCGACGATTATTTTAATCATTGACGATTATTTTAATCATTGACGATTATTTTAATAGTCGACGATTATTTTAATCGTTGACGATTATTTTAATAGTTGACGATTATTGTAATCGTTGACGATCATTTTAATAGTCGACAATATTTTTAATAGTGGCCGATTATTTTTATAGTCGATCAATCACTGATTATTTATAGAGTCCAAGACCAATTACGCGGCCGTGGTGCAGTGGTAGGGCAGTTGTCTCACGATCGGAAGATAGTGGGTTCGATTCCTTCCCCACCTGTGTGTCGAAGTGTCCCTGGGCAAGACACTGAACCCTAAATTGCCTCTAGTGGGAGGTTGGCAACAGTGTTCTGCAGCGGAGCCACCACCAGTGTATGAATGTGTGAATGGATCTGTGACTGTGAAGCGCTTTGGGCCTTCAAAGGACGGTAGAAACCGCTACACAAGTAAACGCCATTTACCGTTACAGATCAATAGTTGACAAATCGACGAATATTTTTCCGATTAGTTGATTAATCGGTCCGTGAATGAATTGGATGTAAAACACACGTCTTAACCATCATTAGCTTAAAACTTAAAGTGTTTAAGCTAAATGCAAACAAAAAATAAAGCCAATTAAGATGAAAGTTAATTAAAGTTTCTTTTTTTCATTAGTTTCTTACTGTACTTCTATCAAATGAGGTCATCAGTCTGAATCAACAGAAAAAAGAAAATAAAAGAATTCAAATATTATTTTTTATATTTTTAAAACATATAATTAATAAAGTATTTTGAGTCCTATATAAACAAACTTAAAATATTAGCTGACGCGTCATGACTCATAGCAGCTCCACACCGTCTGTTTCTATCAGAACTACTTTAGCTTTTATTTAATGAGCATTTCTGGAATCAACTATTGTATTTATTTTAATGAGCAGGATGAAAGTATCATATCCCTGGATGCAGCTTCAGCCCCGCCCACCTTCACAGCTCCACTGTTGGCTTCGATGTAGATGACGTCTCCCACTTCCACGCGCTCCTTCTGCAGACTCTCGTAGATGCTGGGATCCAGCTGAGAAGACACAGTCTCCGTTTTTAAACATGACTTTATTGTTGGAACGATAGTGTTTTACACGAACGAGAGACGAGCTCCACCGTCTGACCTTCAGCTGCTTCGTGCCTTTGGCGGTCTTCAGGCCGATGATGACGTGGCTGATGGTCTTCCCGTAGCCTCCCATGGGGTTCTCCGTCTCACAGGGGGTCAGCTCTGTCACCTCCCCTTCATACACCTCCTTGGTCTCTTTGATGCGCAGCCCTGCGTGTGGGAAGCGTTACAGTCAGGCGCGCACGCCGCAGACTCGCCTCAAAGGACTCTTTATGTTCTCGTCTCAGCGAAGCCGCCACGTCTTTCAGACTACCCGACAGTGTGTTTTATTAAAAGGAAAGACCCGCATGACGCGTGTAACATGATCACACTCACAGCCGCTGGAGCTGCACAGGTGCCCCATCCTCAGCGGGACGCTAAGCCGTGCTCCCCTCTGGGGCTGAGGAGGTGATGACGAACTGAAGAGCTGAGACCCCTTCACCTCTACCCCTCTGGAGTCAAAGAGCCCCCCCACCCCTCTCTCAACACCCCCAGAGGCAGAATAACCACCGGTCATCCGCCTTGCGTTTACAGTCAGAAAGAGAAAAACTTTTTTTTCTTCACCACAACTTCAGATGTTAATGTGGTCCCAAACAATCCCATCTTTCCATCATGAAGCTTCTAAACCAGAGGTCGGTAACCTTTCACAATAAAAGAGCCATTTGGGTTCGTTTTCTGCTGATCAAAACCTAGAAGGAGCCGCACTGACTTACGTTAGCCTTTAAGAAATTTGAATAATTTAAAACCTTGTTTTTATTTTTTTAATGAATATGAATAATGTCTATTTTTGGCACGAATAAAAGCAACAAAAAATATATAAATAGAAACTAATATCTCGGAAAAGGGATTTTTAAAAACATTTTTAACTTTAGTAATAGGGCTGTGGATCGTTGCTCAGGTGGCGATCCGATACGATTCACGAGTTGAACCACGATTCTTACTTTTTAATTTAATGTTTATTGCTATGAGAATATTTACTAGATGGAGGAAAATTGAAATTATTTGTATTAATCACCAACATTTATACATTTAATTAGAGCAATAGATCAGAATCAACAACATTGATTTTAAAAAACCCCAAAAAGATTCAGATAGAAAGAAAATTTGTCATTTTAAACTTTTTTTTTTGTCAGCCTTCTGGTTAAGTTCAGCAGTAACATAAACAACATAAAGAGGATAAAAATTACTGCTGTTTTGGATCATTTAACAACAAAACTTACAAATGTTCCCCACATTTTTTTATCCTCAAAGTTCTTCAATATTTTTCGGTGTACAACCCGTATGAAAAAAGTATTTTTTTCCCTCCGCAGCAGAATCCTCTGATTCACGTTGATTCCATCCTCCTTTCAGCAGCAGAAGCTGAGTTTCTTCAGAATAAGACGGAGTTTCGTTAATTGCTTCAACTGTTGAAGAGTTATCATAACCAAAAGAATGTAAACACTGAGATAAAGCTCAGATGTTAAAGCTAATTCATTTTTTCAGAAGTTATGTCAGTGAACAGAACTTCAGTCTCAGTTTTTGAACGGAAAAAACTCTCGCTAGTTTTACTTTGAAAACCGGAAGTTCCTCCGCAACTAAGATGTGTTTACTTTCGGTTACTACCGCGGCTCTTTCGGCTTTGTTTTAGTTCGTAAACTTAAAATAATACATTAATCTGAATTCCAGGAGAAAAATACATCATTACCAGATAATATTCTGATCATATTTTACTACAATTTACTGTATTTATAAAGATTTGCGATCTTGGACGTGGCGAATATTCATACTCGGATTTTCAGGAGCAGATCGTGAATACTCGAGCACCCGGATACTCGTTACAGCCCTAGAAGAGAAATGGCACGATAGACACTTTTCTATCACACACGATGTGTATCGTCTTATTTCTCAGCACTAGGAATGAATCTTTAAACTTCTAAAAGTTCACGTGACCAACAAAATACAAAGATGTGAAAACTATGGAGCCAAATTGGGGCCAATTTTATTTCAAACCAAAATAATTAGAGTTTGGTCGAAAAAAATAAAATATCCAAAACTTTTTGCTATTCTAAAATAGTAGTTATTTTCTGCTTCAAATGTTCTGGTTTTTAGGTTTCAAAACTCAAATAGAAAACATGTTTTCATCGTTATAACCCCAAAAACGTTTGACTTGATTGTATTGATTATTCATTGATTCCACTCACCAATCGCTCTCCTGAAATTCTCCATCAGAACTTCCGTTTTTTTGATCTCAGACGAGTAGACCTCGCTGCCGACCATGGGGCAGAACGGAACCTTGTTCCCCAACTCCTGAGCGATGGCCAAGGCCAGGGCGGTCTACAGACGGCGGACGAACGGCGTCACAGTTACAGTCGGGATAAAAGACGAACATTAGAGATCTTCATGTTGGCTTCACCTTTCCTGTTCCGGGAGGTCCTGCGAGTAAAACGGCCCGTCCTGCCATCTTTTTGGCCTGGATCAGCTCAACTATAATACCACAAGCCTGTAGGGTTTAGAAAACAAACAAAAATACAACTTTTAAAATATAACGACAAGGAAAACTTTAATTTCTATAAATAATGAAGTCAAATGAAGAGAAACGTGACCGTTTGAGGTCATTAAAATGTATTACGAAAAGCCAAACAGTTGCTGTTTAAAGCTTTTCATAAATGTTGGGTCTGATGTTCATGAACTGTTCTGATCTGAAATATTTCAAATGGTTGATCTGGAATATCTTCTAGTCTGTGATGGACTGAAAACAGGCCGACTGGAGACACAGCAAAACTGTTTATTTATCAAAACACAATATTATTTATGCTTAATGATTAAATTTTCGACTACAATTAAGCATATATAAATTTATACATTTTTATGGAATATTTTTTAGCTCTTCAATATTTTTTTAATTTAGTTTTTTTTTTTTTAGCTTTTTACTATCATCTTTGTACTTTTGTTGGGGGGGCATTTTAAAATATTTTTTTGTTTTTTTTTAGTGTGTTTTTAATTAATTTTTTTGGTTTTTACAACTATTTTCTTTTGTCATTTTTCTTTTGGATTTTGATATGTTTTCCTAGATTTTTTTTGTCTTTTAATATATTTTTTCATTCATTTATATGTTTTTTTTATAAGATATCTTTTCTCTTTTTGAAATACTTTTTACACTTTTTATTTTGCATATTACATTTTTTCATGTTTTTATACAATATTTCTGGTGTCTCACTTTTTGAGAATTGTCTTGTTTTTCTATGTTTTTTTCATTTTTCTAGATTTTTCTTTATATAATATAGATTTTAGCAAATTGTTTTCATTTTTGGATACATTTTTTTTGGTATGATACATTTTTCCCTGTTTTTGACACAATGTGTTTCCGCTCTTTTAGAACTTTATTTTTTTTTCCTCTCTTACTTTACTTTCTTAACAAACAGTAAAAATGACGTTCTGTAGCATATATATATTTAACCTCATAACAATTTTGGCTGAATTTTATATTTACAACAAAAAGTGGTCAGAAAAAAAACTATTTAATGGATTTGAAAGAAACTTTAATTTTAAATTGCATCAAGCTTCATAGACAAAATAGAAAATGTGCAATAAGAAATTAAAAGCAATTAAAAACTTTTACGTTTCTTATTTCTGAATAAGCAGATCCCTTTTTCCTTTTCTTGATTGCCTCATTTTTATTATATTCTGTTGATTTCTAAGATGTCTCAAATATTGAACTGACATTGTGTTAAAATATAAAGTTTTAAAGCCAGCACATAAATGCTGCCAGGGTGGGTAAAAACACACACACAGTTTTTTATTTTGCTACTGCATTATATATTCATCAAATTTGGATTTTTCTAGAATTATTTAAGATTCATATATTGTTAAATTAGTATTAAATTAATACCCACAGAAATCACAGTTGGAAGGAAAATAAAAAAATGAATTAATACTTCATCAAATTGTATTGAAAATTAGATTATGAATTTCATTAAAATCAAAACATCCCCGCCCTGACGGCTGAAGACGGTAGTGCTGATAGTTGAAGATGCTGAAATTGATAGCTAAAAACGCTGAAGCTGATAGCCAGCTAAAATATTAGCAAAACTTAAAATTGCTTAAAAAAAAATCTTAGTAAATGCTTAAATAGTCCCAAAAGTTAGCAGAATGCCAATTTTTAAAACCGTAACTTTTTAACATAACTATGAATAATAAAAACATAGAAATGTTATTCCAGAATAAATCCACTTAATAACTTCTAATATTTTAGTATTTGTTAAAATATATTTTGTTAGAAAAGTTAGAAAAGAGCGCAAGATAACATGAGGCAGTTAATAACAATAAAATAAAATGATCTGGAGGGCCGGATCCGGCCCCCGGGCCTTGACTTTAACACACATGATTAATAGGAATTTTTTTTGTTTTCTTTCCTGCTTTTATAACTATTTAACAACCATATTCTTAATTTAACAATTACAAAAATAGACTGAACTAACTGTTGATCTAATAATACATCGTATGATGTAAAGTGCTTTTACTTCCATATTATATAAAAAAGTTAAATAATCCACAGATCAAATTGGCTTTAAATTAATTTTTGCAAATGTGTAATAAAATTTACAGATGTGTAATAAAATTAATTTCAATAAAATAATTGAAATGTATAATAGAAGCCACTAAATTATGACTAATTTAAATTAATTAATTTAAAGTAATTAATAAAATACCTTAAAAAAATAATAATATACACTTAGCACACTGTACGTATTAATTTGAGATTTATCTTAAATATTTCTGATAAAGTAGCCAACCAGCTGTGCTAACGGAATTAGCGGTTTGCTAACGTCCTCTCAACCTATCATAGAAACAATCCTTAATGTGTACGTAATCTCTGAGGGAAAATAAAATAGTATTTAAATAAATAGAAATACGGTTCTCTTCACCTCTCTGGCAGTCTCCTGTCCCACCAGTCCGCATGCCGTCTGTTTCGCGTTCCCGGCCTCGTCCAGCCCGAGTCCCTTAACGTGACTGTGTGAAGCTATTCGCTGGGTCTTTGTGGTGCTTTTCACCTCCTCGATCTTCATATTTGCTAGTTTTTACTGTAGCCTCGCCTATAAAGTACAAGAAGCAGTGAAAATGTTTGAAAAATACCACCGAAGCGTCAGTGTTTCTCTGACCACCACTTTAGGCGCCGAAAGTCAAAACACAGGGAACTCTGTTTCCATGTGGGTAACCAGGGAAAAAAGAAGGAAACGGCACCCCTGAAGTCCCGCCCACTCGTCTATCCTGAAAGCCATTGGTTTACATGAACGCAATACACTTTTTGATTGGTTAAAGCAATGTCAATCAACGTTAAAACCACACCCTACTTCCTACTGTGTTTCGGTTTATTTTGTCCGAGCGGAAACATAATAAAAAATGTGCTAATGTAAAATTTAAAAACACCACTCAATAAAAAATATTTAAAATATATAAATATTTTTTGTTTAAATAAATATATTTATATCAGTTATGTCACATTTTAATACGCAAATAACTTTTTCTTATATTATTTTGTTCCTCGCTGACAAACGTTCCGCTTCGGTTTGTTTTAGGGGAAGAAAAAAGCGTAAGCACGATAAACTCAGCAGTTTTCTAACGACACTGCAGGCAACGCAAATAACCTTTATATTTGACCAACAAACTTTATTATGAAGACTATTTTTTAGTAAACTGTCAGCGCGGTGTTCAAAGTCGGAAAACGTTCATGCTCGGACACCCCGAGTCTGAAAGTCGAGAAGATGTCCGAGTCTCCCGACAGCCGCACGAAAACGTTAAATTTCAACGTGGGGGTCCTCGGACATGTCGACAGCGGGAAGACGTCGCTGGCCAGAGCGCTGAGCAGCACCGCCTCCACGGCTGCGTTCGACAAGAACCCGCAGTCCCGGGAGAGGGGCATCACGCTGGACCTCGGCTTCTCCTCCTTCACGGTGGATTGTCCGGATCACCTGCGGGACGCCGGGGGCCTGAAGCCGTATGACAGCCTGCAGCTTACCCTGGTGGACTGTCCGGGCCACGCCTCCCTGATCCGAACTATTATTGGAGGTAACTGCTCTAGCAAAGGGAGATGGACGAGCCGTCAGAAGGCCATGATCACATGAAAAGTCAGGAGGTCAAGGGTCAACCTCCTTAAGACCCAAAACATCCAGACAGAATGCAATGATGGCAAATGAGGCTCCTAATTACATGATTGATTAATTGATTGATTCATCAGAAGTAATATGATATTTTTATGTTCAGTTTAAGTCATTTATTGCTTTTGAAAACTTTATTTTTTATTATTAATTAGGTTAAAACATTATATTGTTTGAAAAGAATACCCATGTTTCCTTTATTCCATTTTTTGAGTGTTAGAATCTTAATTTTATTTAATGAACTTTGACCTCCAGCTCCAAAAGATTTTTTTTAAAACAATGTTGTTCCAAAACTTTTAAGATTCACTTTAACTTTAAAAACATAAACACAGCAGATCGATCGACAGAGCGATGAACCTGAAAAATTACATTTGATTTTCAATTCAGATTGATTTTTTTCTCGCTTTAAATTTAATTCAAATTAATTATGTTTAAATAATGTTAAAAGAAACAGTTCAAAAATAAATAAAAAAAATATCTAAAATAATAGTAAAATAAACCCCTCATAATAACAAACAGAAACAAACAAATTAAATAGAAACAAAATTATGTCTTTTGACCAAAAATGTAAAAATGACAGAATAAATTGAACAGAAACTGTTTTTCATCTTCTGTCGGAGTTGAACTGATTTTAAAGGCCATCTAAATACAAATTGTATAAATGTTTACAACTTTTGGCATGCAGTTTGTTTTTTAAGATATTTTTAAATTTATTTTTGATATGATATTTTTGTTTTTGAGACTTATTTTTTCGTATTTTTTTATGTTTTTTCGCTTCTCGAGAAACTTGTTTTTTGTTTTCGATATAACATTTTGTAATTTTTGTAAGTTATTTGTTTAGTTTTTAGAGATTATTGTTTGCCATTTTCGAATACGAATTTTAATTTTTTATACTAATTCTAATACAAATTGTCTCATTTTTTATGGGATATTTTTTATTTTTTTGTTTTTCACTTAGTTTTTTCATTTTTTTTAGATTTTGTTTTAGCTTTTTACTATTATTTTTTTACTTGTTTTCTTTCAGATTTTTTTTCGAGTTTTGATATGTTTTTTAAAAAATATATTTTTTAGATGTTTTTGTGTGATTTTTTTTTTTGGTTTTTCCTACTATTTTCTTCATTTTTCTTTTAATTTTGTTTTGGTTTTTGATATGTTTTTTAGATACATTTTTTTTGTTTTTTATTATATTTTTTCCTTCATTTATTTGTTTTGTTTTAGATATCTTTTCACTTTTTGAAATAATTGTTTTCATTTTTCGAAACACATTTTTTTGCATGATCTTTTTTTCGTGTTTTTATACAATGTAGTGGTACTTTCACTTTTCTAGAATTGTCTTGTTTTTCGATACGTTTTTTTTTTCTCATTTTTCTAGATTTTTTTTAATATATGAGATATATTTTACATAATTGTTTACATGTTTTTTTTGTATGCAAATTTTTTTTCCTGTTTTTTTAATACAGTGTGTTTTCGCTCTTTTAGAATTTGATTTTTTTTCTCACTCACTTTACTTTGCTAAACAATAAAAATGACGTACTATATTTAAATAAAACTCTAATATTTTAACATCTCCTGTAGGAGATGACCTAAATACAAGTCGTATAAATACTTGTGAAACAGAGCAGCAGGTGTTTCAGTTGCTGCTCACTAAATTCGTCGAGTTCCCACTTTTGTTAGAAACATCTTTCAAACAGATTTAGCTGCATACAGTTTCTATCTGAACTAGTTGGAAAAACAAGCTCCTCTTGTCATTTTAACATTTGTGCGTCTGAAATATCCTAAACTCTACTGTGAACCACGGAAGTCCAAGAGAGCAGCATGCTGGGAAAAAAGAAAAAATCCAGGTCCGGCCCCCCCAAAATGGACAAATTAATACTTAAAATGAGAGAAAATATAACATTTCAGCTTCTCCTATAATCCAGTTTTGTTTTAGCTCCCAAAGCAAAATCTGAAACTTTTCTGTTTCAGGGGTAAATCCTCCAGCAGGGGGCGCACTCCTTTGCACTCCAGCTGTTTTAAATGGCCAAAAATGTCAGAGTTCCCACGATATGAAAATGTCAATATTTGAGACGTTCATGAACGCTGAGGTCAGCCACAAACCGACTTCTCACATGCTTCACATTAGAAAGAAAAGAGAGAGACACGTATGAAACTTCCCCTCCAGTCTCGAGGGGAGGAAGGGGAGCCGGAGAGAGGGAGCAGAAAGAGAGAGAGAAGGAGATCTTCATTCATCCTCTCTCCTCCCAGGTTCTCCCTCCGTTCTGATGGTTCAGTCAGTCTTCTGGGTTGATGTTGTTTTTTTATTCTAAACTCTAAACGGGCTGGACACTAGAACCTCATCGGCTCATGAAAACGATCAAATAACCTGCAGTGAAAGTTTCCGTGTCGCAGACGTGATCCGGCGGTCCGGTTCATGTGTTCATCGGGATTCAACGACTAACTTTATCCACAAACATTAGAGGGAAACTTAAATATCGTCCAGTATGAACGGTTTATCCTGATGATAGAATAGAATAGAAATGGTTTATTTCAAGCAAAAGAAACAGTAAATTCATGTGAAATCCAATCAACCATCAGAAGTGTCAAACACTGGATAACTAGACATTAAGAGATTCCCTGAAAGGGAGGAAGTGAACTTATATAATCCCATCCCGGCTGGTGTTGAACATCCATTAAAGCAGCGAGATCTGCGGGTGACCAGGATGATCATCTGTGGTCGACTTTCTGAGGTGTCTTTTGATAAGACGATTTTGTTTTTTGGGAATTTTTCCTAACCTTTCTTTGAGGTTTTTTAAATGTTTTTTTGCTCTCTGAGATACTTGTTTTTAATATGATTTTTTATTTTTAGAGATAATTGTTTTCCATCTTTTGATGCACGTTTTTTTGTTTTGCATGATGTTTTTTTTTCACTTTTTGAGAATTTTTTTGTTTTTCTATTTTTTTTTACTTTTCAAGATTTTTTTTAATAAAATGTTTTTCATTTTTTGAGATTTTTTTTGTTTATTGAAACAACTTTTTTCATTTATTAGAACATGTTTTTTTCATGTTTTATTTCTGTTTTTTGATACAGTTTTTTCACTCTTCAGGATAATTTTTTGTGTATTTAATATAATGTTTTTTATATTTCAAGATTTCTGTTTTGTTTTTGATATGTTTTTTTCAAAGTTTTTTTTGTTTATTGAGATGATGTTTTTGCTTTTTGGGAATTTTTTTGATGTGTTTTTTTTATTTTTTAAGATATGTTTTTCATTTTTTAGGTTTTTGTTTTTTATTTTTGATATAGTTTCCTTTTGTAGATATTTTTTTATTTTTCTATTATCATTTTTTTGTTTTTGAGGAATTGTTTTCATTTTTCAATACAGTATTTTTTGTTTTGATTCATTCTTTTTTTTTTTTTACTTTAATTTTTTTTTTAGAATAACAACAGTTGTAATCCCTAAAGTGAGAAGATAAGGACACGTCTACAACTTGCATCATTAGAACACGCTGGTTTATTTTAAGAGAAACAATAATAAGATTAGAGATTTCTGTGGATTGTTTTAACAATAATAAGAACTGGAGATGGTTTTGAGATGATTTATTATGAGTTAAACTTCTATTGTTTGTCTGGGTTGTTTCTGTGTACTTTATTGACGGTCCCTGCCTGCCTCTGCAGCTTCACGAGCATCAGCATCAAACCAAAACCTCAGAGTTCAAACAATAAACAGTTCATTGTGTTAAATCTAACGAATCCTTTTCCTCTGCCTCCTCCAGGAGCTCAGATCATCGACCTGATGATCCTGGTGGTGGATGTGGTGAAGGGCATGCAGACTCAGACGGCTGAATGCCTTCTGATCGGAGAACTCACCTGCCCCAGAATGGTCGTCGTCCTGAACAAGATCGACCTTCTGCCGGCAGACAAGAGACAAAACGCCGTGGAGAAGATGACTAAAAGGATGCACAAAACCCTGGAGAGCACCAGGTTTGTCTTCAGCGTTCCCGTCTTCTCGATCCAGAGGAGATCCGTGACGTAACGGCACCGCCGCCGTGTTCCCTGTGGGCAGGTTTAAGGCATGTCCCGTGATCGCCGTGGCAGCCAAGCCGGGCGGCCCCGACGCCGCCGAAGCAGAGGAGCCCCACGGAGTGCAGGAGTTAATCGAGGTGCAGGACAGGAACTGTCCCATCAGCAGAGCCCGGAGCCAAACTTTATTTATAAAAATCGTGACGGAACTATGTTACATAACAGAAAAAAAGAACGAAAACTCTCAGCGTGGAGATCAATCACTTGAAATAAGTTTATTTAAAGAATATTTAACATAAAGTCATTTAATTAAATACTCATTTTGATATATGACAAAAATAAAGCTTTCTGTATCAAAATAAATAGTTTTTTATTAACAAAAAATACATTTTAGGACAAAAACTACAAATAAAAAGTAGAAAGATTGAATATATATTTATTTAATAGTTTATTTCACAGTGAAAATGTATTTCATTTTCATAGCACACAACAAATATTACCTAATATTTTTGACTTTAGTGAAAATAAAAGAAGAAAACTTATTATCTCTGCCTCATTTTACAAAACCAATCAATGTATTTTAATCCAATAAATTTCTTTTTAATACAAAATAAATATTCAAATGTTTGGCAAAGGAAACAAAACCTCACACATATTTATATATACATACATAATCGTCACTTTTGGGATATTGAACATTTTTTTGTCTGTTTATCAGTTTTCTATAGAGTTGGTCCATATCTGCAGTGATAATTGTTTAGATCCTGAATTTGTTTTTGTTTCTCATTTTTTCATTTTTTTCCCTCCCAGCTGTTGAAAAAGCAGACGTACCTCCCGAACAGAGACCCCGCGGGGGACCTGCTGATGGCGGTGGACCACTGCTTCTCCATCCGAGGTCAGGGGACGGTCATGACCGGAACCATCCTGCAGGGGTCGCTGGCCGTCAACGACACGGTGGAGATCCCCGTTCTGAAGGTGGAAGCGCTCGTTCCCTTCCCGACGTTTAGTGTGGGACGCTGAGAGGCGGATGTGTAGATAGTGGCGAGTAAAGACGGTCGGTGGGTTCAGAGGATGTGTCGGTTCGATGTGGGGGGGTTCAGATGGCTGCATTAAAGCTCTGTAATTCAGACCAGATGGATTGTAGGGATGCAGCTCCACAGGTTCCACTGCCGTTCTCGGGCCGGCCTCTAGGTGGCAGCAGATGTCTTAACTGACAACAGGCCTGTGATTGGTCGTCTAATGGATGCTGCAGTTTTATCCGGTTGTTGTTGGAGTTATTTCTCAAGGTCTACATTTAGATTATCACTTTTTTTGGGGACAATAATCTGATTTTCATCTTAAATCTCCAGCTCAGTGGCCTTGTGGTAGAGTGTCCGCCCTGAAACTGGAAGGTCCTGAGTTCAAATCCTGGCAGAGTCCTACCAAAGACTCTGAAAATAAGACCAAGTGTTTACCTGTTTGACACTCAGCATTCAGAGGCTGGATGAGGGGGGTTAAACTACCAAATAGTTCCCAAGTGCGGCGCATCTGCAGCTGACCCCTCCCCCAGGGGGATGGGACTTAAACTCAAAGTCACTTTTATGAACAAATTAAAAACTTTTTTGTATATATTTCTCTGAAGGAAATATTCCTCTGTAGCTGAAGATGCTGACATTGACAGCTTAAAACACTGAAGCTTAAAAACATTGAAGCTGATAGCTGAAAACTCTGAAGCTGAAAACACTGAAGCTGATAGCAAAAAATACTGAAGCTGATAACTAAAAACATTGAAGCTGATAGCTGAAAACATTGAAGCTGATAGCTGAAAACACTGAAGCTGAAAACACTGAAGCTGATAGCAAAAAATACTGAAGCTGATAACTAAAAACATTGAAGCTGATAGCTGAAAACACTGAAGCTGATAGCTGAAAACTCTGAAGCTGATAGCTAAAAACACTGAAGCTGATAGCTGAAAACACTGAAGCTGATAGCTAAAAACACTGAAGCTGATAGCTGAAAACACTGAAGCTGATAACTAAAAACATTGAAGCTGATAGCTGAAAACACTGAAGTTGATAGCTGAAAACACTGAAGTTGATAGCTGAAAACTCTGAAGCTGATAACTAAAAACATTGAAGCTGACAGCTGAAAACACTGAAGCTGATAGCTAAAAACACTGAAGTTGATAGCTGAAAACACTGAAGTTGATAGCTAAAAACACTGAAGCTGATAGCTGAAAACACTGAAGCTGATAGCTAAAAACACTGAAGTTGATAGCTAAAAACACTGAAGTTGATAGCTGAAAACTCTGAAGCTGATAGCTAAAAACACTGAAGTTGATAGCTAAAAACACTGAAGTTGATAGCTGAAAACTCTGAAGTTGATAGCTAAAAACACTGAAGCTGATAGCTGAAAACACTGAAGTTGATAGCTGAAAACACTGAAGTTGATAGCTAAAAACACTGAAGCTGATAGCTGAAAACACTGAAGCTGATAGCTAAAAACACTGAAGTTGATAGCTAAAAACACTGAAGTTGATAGCTGAAAACTCTGAAGCTGATAGCTAAAAACACTGCAGCTGAAGCTGAAAACTCTGAAGCTGATAGCTGAAAACACTGAAGTTGATAGCTAAAAACACTGAAGCCGATAGCTGAAAACACTGAAGCTGATAGCTAAAAACACTGAAGCTGATAGCTAAAAACACTGAAGCTGATAGCTGAAAACACTGAAGTTGATAGCTGAAAACACTGAAGCTGATAGCTGAAAACACTGAAGCTGATAGCTGAAAACACTGAAGTTGATAGCTGAAAACACTGAAGCTGATAGCTGAAAACACTGAAGCTGATAGCTAAAAACACTGAAGCTGATAGCTGAAAACACTGAAGCTGATAGCTGAAAACACGGAAGTTGATAGCTAAAAACACTGAAGCTGATAGCTGAAAACACTGAAGCTGATAGCTAAAAACACTGAAGCTGATAGCTGAAAACACTGAAGTTGATAGCTAAAAACACTGAAGTTGATAGCTGAAACCACATAAGCTGATAGCTGAAACCACTGAAGCTGATAGCTGAAAACACTGAAGCTGATAGCTGAAAACACTGAAGCTGATAGCTAAAAACACTGAAGCTGATAGCTGAAAACATTGAAGTTGATAGCTGAAAACACTGAAGTTGATAGCTGAAAACACTGAAGCTGATAGCTGAAAACACTGACGCTGATAGCTAAAAACACTGAAGTTGATAGCTAAAACACTGAAGCTGATAGCTAAAACACTGAAGTTGATAGCTAAAACACTGAAGCTGATAGCTAAAAAACTGAAGCTGATGCTAAAAACTTGAAGTTGAAGCTGAAAACACTGAAGTTGATAGCTGAAAACATGCATATGTAAGCTTGAAAACACTGTTGATAGCTGAAAACACTGAAGTTGATAGCTAAAAACAGAAGTTGATAGCTGAAAAAAGCTGAAAACACTGATTGCTGAAAAAACTGCTGAAACTGAAAACTGAAACACTGAAGTTGATAGCTGAAAACACTGAAGCTGAAAGCTGAAAACACTGAAGCTGATAGCTGAAAACACTGAAGTTGATAGCTGAAAACACTGAAGTTGATAGCTGAAAACACTGAAGTTGATAGCTGAAAACACTGAATCTGAAAGCTGAAAACACTGAAGCTGATAGCTGAAAACACTGAAGTTGATAGCTGAAAACACTGAAGTTGATAGCTGAAAACACTGAAGTTGATAGCTGAAAACACTGAAACTGATAGCTGAAAACACTGAAGCTGATAGCTGAAAACACTGAAGCTGATAGCTGAAAACACTGACGCTGATAGCCAAAAACACTGAAGTTGATAGCTGAAAACACTGAAGTTGATAGCTGAAAACACTGAAGCTGATTGAAAACACACTGAAGCTGATAGCTGAAAAACACTGACGGCTGATAGCTGAAAACACTGAAGCTGATAGCTGAAAACACTGAAGCTGATAGCTGAAAAACACTGAAGCTGATGAAGCTGGAAAACACTGAAGCTGAAAGCTGAAAACACTGAAAGCTGAAAAGCTGAAAACACTGAAGCTGATAGCTGAAAACCACTTGAAGCTGAAAGCTGAAAACACTGAAGCTGATAGCTGAAAACACTGAAGCTGATAGCTGAAAACACTGAAGCTTGATAGCTAAAAACCACTGAAGCTGATAGCTGAAAAAACACTGAAGCTGATAGCTGAAAAACACTGAAGCTGATAGCTAAAAAACACTGAAGCTGATAACTGAAAACAGCTGAACAAAGCTGATAGCTAAAAACACTGAAGCTGATAGCTGAAAACACTGAAGCTGATAGCTAAAAACACTGAAGCTGATAGCTGAAAACACTGAAGTTGATAGCTGAAAACACTGAAGTTGATAGCTGAAAACACTGAAGTTGATAGCTGAAAACACTGAAGCTGATAGCTAAAAACACTGAAGCTGATAGCTAAAAACACTGAAGCTGATAGCTAAAAACACTGAAGTTGATAGCTGAAAAACACTGAAGTTGATAGCTGAAAACTCTGAAGCTGATAGCTAAAAACACTGCACTGAAGCTGAAAACACTGAAGCTGATAGCTGAAAACACTGAAGTTGATAGCTAAAAACACTGAAGCTGATAGCTAAAAACACTGAAGCTGATAGCTAAAAACACTGAAGCTGATAGCTAAAAACACTGAAGCTGATAGCTGAAAACACTGAAGCTGATAGCTGAAAACACTGAAGCTGATAGCTGAAAAACACTGAAGTTGATAGCTGAAAACACTGAAGCTGATAGCTGAAAAACACTGAAGCTGATAGCTAAAAACACTGAAGCTGATAGCTGAAAACACTGAAGCTGATAGCTGAAAAACACTGAAGTTGATAGCTAAAAACACTGAAGCTGATAGCTGAAAACACTGAAGCTGATAGCTAAAAACACTGAAGCTGATAGCTGAAAACACTGAAGTTGATAGCTAAAAACACTGAAGTTGATAGCTGAAACCACATAAGCTGATAGCTGAAAACCACTGAAGCTGATAGCTGAAAACACTGAAGCTGATAGCTGAAAACACTGAAGCTGATAGCTAAAAACACTGAAGCTGATAGCTGAAAACATTGAAGTTGATAGCTGAAAACACTGAAGTTGACTAGCTGAAAACACTGAAGCTGATAGCTGAAAACACTGACAGCTGATAGCTAAAAACACTGAAGTTGATAGCTAAAAACACTGAAGCTGATAGCTAAAAACACTGAAGTTGATAGCTAAAAAACACTGAAGCTGATAGCTAAAAACACTGAAGCTGATAGCTAAAAACATTGAAGTTGATAGCTGAAAACACTGAAGTTGATAGCTGAAAACACTGAAGTTGATAGCTGAAAACACTGAAGTTGATAGCTGAAAACACTGAAACTGATAGCTGAAAACACTGAAGCTGATAGCTGAAAACACTGAAGCTGATAGCTAAAAACACTTACGCTGATAGCTGAAAACACTGAAGCTGATAGCTAAAAACACTGAAGCTGATAGCTAAAAACACTGCAGCTGAAGCTGAAAACTCTGAAGCTGATAGCTGAAAACACTGAAGTTGATAGCTAAAAACACTGAAGCCGATAGCTGAAAACACTGAAGCCGATAGCTAAAAACACTGAAGCTGATAGCTAAAAACACTGAAGCTGATAGCTGAAAACACTGAAGTTGATAGCTGAAAACACTGAAGCTGATAGCTGAAAACACTGAAGTTGATAGCTGAAAACACTGAAGCTGATAGCTGAAAACACTGAAGCTGATAGCTAAAAACACTGAAGCTGATAGCTGAAAACACTGAAGCTGATAGCTGAAAACACGGAAGTTGATAGCTAAAAACACTGAAGCTGATAGCTGAAAACACTGAAGCTGATAGCTAAAAACACTGAAGCTGATAGCTGAAAACACTGAAGTTGATAGCTAAAAACACTGAAGTTGATAGCTGAAACCACATAAGCTGATAGCTGAAACCACTGAAGCTGATAGCTGAAAACACTGAAGCTGATAGCTGAAAACACTGAAGCTGATAGCTAAAAACACTGAAGCTGATAGCTGAAAACATTGAAGTTGATAGCTGAAAACACTGAAGTTGATAGCTGAAAACACTGACGCTGATAGCTGAAAACACTGACGCTGATAGCTAAAAACACTGAAGTTGATAGCTAAAAACACTGAAGCTGATAGCTAAAAACACTGAAGTTGATAGCTAAAAACACTGAAGCTGATAGCTAAAAACACTGAAGCTGATAGCTAAAAACATTGAAGTTGATAGCTGAAAACACTGAAGTTGATAGCTGAAAACACTGAAGTTGATAGCTAAAAACACTGAAGCTGATAGCTAAAAACACTTACGCTGATAGCTAAAAACACTGAAGTTGATAGCTGAAAACACTGAAGCTGAAAGCTGAAAACACTGAAGCTGATAGCTGAAAACACTGAAGTTGATAGCTGTAAACACTGAAGTGATAGTGAAACACTGAAAAACTGATAGCTGAAACACACTGAAGTTGATAGCTGAAAACACTGAAGCTGATAGCTAAAAACACTTAGCTGATAGCTGAAAACACTGACTGCACTGATAGCTAAAAACACTGAAGCTGATAGCTGAAAACACTGAAGCTGATAGCTAAAAACAGTGAAGTTGATAGCTGAAAACACTGAAGCTGATAGCTGAAAACACTGAAGCTGATAGCTGAAAACACTGACGCTGATAGCTGAAAACACTGAAGCTGCTAGTTGAAAAACACTGAAGCTGATAGCTGAAACACTGAAGCTGATAGACTGAAAACTGAACTGAAGCTGAAGCTGAAAACACTGAAGCTGAAAGCTGAAAACACTGAAGCTGATAGCTGAAAACACTGAAGCTGAAAAACTGAAAAACTTGAAGCTGAAGCTGAAAACACTGAAGCTGATAGCTGAAAACACTGAAGCTGATAGTGGAACACTGAAGCTGATAGCTAAAACACTGAAGCTGATAGTTGAAAACACTGAAGCTGATAGTTGAAAACACTGAAGCTGATAGCTAAAAACACTGAAGCTGATAACTGAAAACACTGAAGCTGATAGCTAAAAACACTGAAGTTGATAGCTAAAAACACTGAAGCTGATAGCTGAAAACACTGAAGCTAAAAACACTGAAGCTGATAGCTGAAAACACTGAAGCTGATAGCTAAAAACACTGAAGCTGATAGCTGAAAACACTGAAGCTGATAGCTAAAAACACTGAAGCTGATAGCTAAAAACACTGAAGCTGATAGCTGAAAACACTAAAGCTGAAAGCTGAAAACACTGAAGCTGATAGCTGAAAACACTAAAGCTGATAGCTAAAAACACTGAAGTTGATAGCTGAAAACACTGAAGCTGAAAGCTGAAAACACTGAAGCTGATAGCTGAAAACACTGAAGCTGATAGCTAAAAACACTGAAGCTGATAGCTGAAAACACTGAAGCTGATAGCTGAAAACATTGAAGCTGATAGCCAAATAAAATGTTGGCTAAATACCAAAGTAGCCTGAAATGAAAAAAAAAAAAAAAACTTAGGTTAGCCAAAACAGCTCATATGTATCTGAAAAAAAGTAGCTCAACTTCAAAATATTCTAAAAAGCTGAAAGCTGAAAAGCGGACTCTGGCTCTACTTGCAGAGAAACTTTCTGCGCGCGACTGAAAAATAAGTTTTGACAAGTGAGACAGAGGTTTCCTCTGATTGGTCTATTACAAAGCTTACTGTTTGAATGTAGTTTACAAGTAAACAAACTGCCGGAAAGATTGACTAAAGATGACTAAGTAAAAGTGTCAGCATTTAAAGGAACACTAAATGTGATTTGTGTTTTATAACTTCTAAAAATCTTTAGTGTTTCCCTGTTTATTATTTATTGATGAAGAAATAACATCAGCTGGAAAATATCCCGACAATGGCGCAGGATAATCATCATCCAGAGTAGATGTTTATTATGCAATGAAACAGAAAATTCTGTATAGATACACGATGAAGGACAAAACGCAGATTTTTTTTTTGTTTATTATTTTGAGGCACAGAGAGACAGCTCATGGAAAGTTTCTACATTTTTTGCTGTTTCAAGTCAGATATGTCATGATCCCGACAATGTTTGAGCTTGACAGGTAGGCTACAGCCTCCTCTGCAAACTTAAACTTCCTGTCTACGTGGGTTTAGAGGGCGTCGCCGTCCTCGAAATAAACCAATCAGAAGAAAGTCGGTACAGCCTTGTGTCTCCGCCCCCAATTATCAAAACTTTTTCACTCTCGTGCGCAGAAAGTTTCTCCGCGAGCAGAGCGTGACCGAAATGGCACACGTGCGCGCGCTCACTAACATCCTGCTGGCGCGCGCATCACTGAGGGAGCAGCTCACGCTCGTGGGGGAGGAAAAAGCGCTCGCGAGGGTTTGAATTGTCCCCGCTGAACGTTTGATGTGTGCGCGAATACGTCTTATTTCTGCGTGGAGCTTTTACGTTAATGAAACGTCACACTTAATCTACCAAAACAGCTAGCATGTAGCTGAGAAAACAGCTACATTTCAAAATATGAACAAAAATGGAAAAAAGCCTAAATTAACAGCTAACATATTAGCTAAATGCCAAAATAGCCTAAAAAAATAAAATTATCTGGAGGACCGGATATAATTACCTGGAGGGCCGGATCCGGCCCCCGGGCCTTAACTTTGACTTATTTGAGAGAAGTGTTTCAGTTTTTAAAGTTTTGCTTTTGATCTTTTCTTGTTTTTATCTTTCTGACACCAGGTGACCAAAAAAATCAAGTCGGTGCAGATGTTTCGGAAGCCGGTGTCCGGCGCCATGCAGGGGGACCGCGTGGGCGTGTGCGTGACGCAGTTCGACCCCAAGCTGCTGGAGCGCGGCGTGGTGTGCACCCCGGGCTCCCTGCGCACCCTCTTCGCCGCCGTCATCTCCGTCAGGAAGATCGGCTACTACAAGGGCCCCCTGGCCACCCGCGCCAAGCTCCACATCACCGTGGGTCACGAGACGGTGATGGCCAGGGTGTCCTTCTTCGGCCTGCCCCCGCCAGACGCTCAGACGGCGCCGCCGGAGCCTTGCTCGCTGGAAGCGCCGTTCGACTTCGACAGGGAGTATCTTTACCAGGACGAGTACGTCAGCGGTCAGGGAGCAGACGGAGGCCCCGACCCGGAGCAGTGGGCTCTGCTGGAGTTCGAGCGGCCCGTCACCTGCCCCGCCCTCTGCTTGGTAATCGGCTCCAAGCTGGACACGGACATCCACGCCAACACCTGCCGGCTGGCTTTCCAAGGCCGTCTGCTGCAGGGGTTCGAGGACAAGAACTACGCGGAGAGCGGCCTGCCCCGCCTGCGCATTTACAAGAGCAAACAGAAGGAAGGCCAGGTGGAGCGGGTGAGTGCGTCTCTGCCCTCACCATTACCCCGCGCGTCTTCTCGCGGCTGGAGGTCGTCGGATACCTGTCATTGTTGGTGGCACCGGAGCATGGCTCCCAGACAGAGCCCCTATTGTACGTTCATAAACAGACACGTACACAAAAACAAGCGTGCATATGCAGCCCCGACGAGCGGCGGCGCAGGCATGGGCGGTGCGCATGCCTTAGCATCTGCTGTGACCGTGGCGTGCGTGGGTTGCCGGCCGACGCCACTCGTTAGTCTTGTCTAGCTGCCGAGCGCTGGCGCTGTTTGGACACACCTGAGCGCCGCGGGAACATCCACATGACTGAGGTCCTTTCACCTCCAGCCGACTGACGGAGACATCCACATTTTTCTGCTGAGCTTTTTTAGTTTCATAACTAAGTTATAACTTAGAGGTGAAGCTGCTTTGAACTTGAAGAAGCTGCATCCTTTGTGACCCTTGACCTCTCAGCTTTTTTGTCATTTCTGAGTTGAAATTTAGATGAAATGTTTTTTTTTTTCTGTGTACATGACTGTGTCTGGTCTAGAGCTGCCGCAGACAATTATGTTAATAGTCGACTAATCACAAATTAGTTTTCCAATTAGCTTACATTTTATATTCAGTTTCATCTTATTTTGAACTCTATTTAAAACATTAAAAACAGTCATAAAGAGCAACCATCATTAGCTTTAAACTAACTAAAAATAAAGACAACTACAAAGTTGCATTGCCTGTTTTAATGCTAGTGTGAATCATTTTAGCTGAAAGTTGTTGCTGAAGATGCTGAAGCTTTTTCCTGAAAATAGTGACGCAATTTACTTTAATTGATGAAAGTATCTGCTGAAAAACAAAAAAAATATATTTGAAAAATGTTAAATTTGCTATAAGAATGGAAATTTTGTTAAAGAAGTATGAAAGAGCGCAGAAGTTGACCTAAAGTTCTGAAATATTTCTTGTAAAATAGCTTAAAAAATCCATAATACATTCCAATTTTGCAAAAATATTTAGTGTTGCTTAAATTTGAGCTAAACTCCAAGTTAGCATAAAAACCTTATTTGATGTTGAATTAGTCAAAAAACGTTAGCCTGTTGCTAAAATAGAAGCTAAACTCTTAATTAGCCTATAAAAACCTTAGTAGATAATAAATTAACCAAAAACATTGCCATGTTGCTAAAATATTAGCTAAACTTCAAATTAACATAAAAACCTCAGTAGACACCAAATTAACCAAAAAAGCTAGCACATTGCTAAAATGTTAGCTTAACTTCAAATTAGCATAAAAATCTCAGTAGAAACCAAATTAACCAAAAAAGCTAACACATTGCTAAATGTTAGCTTAACTTCAAATTAGCATAAAAATCTCAGTAGACACCAAATTAACCAAAAAAGCTAACACATTGCTAAAATGTTAGCTTAACTCCAAATTAGCATAAAAATCTCAGTAGACACCAAATTAACCAAAAAAGCTAGCACACTGCTAAAATGTTAGCTAAATTCAAAATTAGCATAAAAAATCTCAGTAGAAACCAAATTAACCAAAAAAGCTAGCACATGACTAAAATGTTAGCTAAACTTCAAATTAGCATAAAAACCTCAGTAGAAACCAAATTAACCAAAAAAGCTAGCACATTACTAAAATGTTAGCTAAACTCAAAATTAGCATAAAAATCTCAATAGAAACCAAATTAACCAAAAAAGCTAGCACATGACTAAAATGTTAGCTAAACTCAAAATTAGCATAAAAATCTCAGTAGAAACTAAATTAAACAAAAAAGCTAACACATTACTAAAATGTTAGCTAAACTCAAAATTAGCATAAAAATCTCAATAGAAACCAAATTAACCAAAAAAGCTAGCACATGACTAAAATGTTAGTTAAACTCAAAATTAGCATAAAAATCTCAGTAGAAACCAAATTAACCAAAAAAGCTAACACATTGCTAAAATGTTAGCTTAACTTCAAATTAGCATAAAAATCTCAATAGAAACTAAATTAACCAAAAAAGCTAGCACATTGCTAAAATGTTAGCTAAACTAAGAAACAGCCTAAAATTCCTCACTAAACTAAACTAGCCATAAACATTAGCATGTTGCTAAAATATTAGCTTAACCCCATTTTTTTTAACAATGACTATAAAAGATAAACACATAACCCATGAATATATTTAAAGGTTTGTTGCTAATCTACTTAAAATTTGAAGACTTTTTCATTCATTTCCTATTTCCATTTCCTATTTTGTTCAATATTTCAAAAACAATAAATTTTATGAATTCCAAAAATATAAGCATTAATGTTCTGAACGAGCTGAACGTTTTGATGCCAAGATTGATGAAATCCTTGAAAGTGTGATTGAGTTTTTACGTCCTGAAAAAATTAGCCTAAATTGAGGATGAGAGTTCATTAAACCTTATGAATCATTATTTTTTGGTATTAAAACAAGATTAAATTAAATGAGGTCAGCATCTGAAACAATAAACTATTTTGATGAACGATAAAGTTTTGATCTCACTGACTCAAATATAACAAAGGTGCATTTTTTTGGTGCTGAATGCTCAAAACTTTGTTTCAACTTTAACGACTAATCGACTATTAAAGTAGTCGCCGACTATTTTAATGGTCAATTATTTGTGGATTAGTCGACTAATCGTGGCAGCTCTAGTTCAGATTAGGGCTGATAAAAATTCCCAGAAATGATTCGATTTACTCACTGTGTCTGTATGACAGCCGTTTCCACTTTGTTTCTGTGTCTCTGTGGCTGAGCTTGTAGGATCTCTCTCGTATTAACCCGAGGGGGAAAAATAAAATAAATGTCTCGATGAGGCCCGAACCGGCGGACTCTGCACACCGCAGCGGAGGGCTGAAGGGCGTTGCAGTTTGACCACTAGGTGGCGATCACACTTTAGCATTACACTTTTTTAAAGGAGAATAAGTAAAAAACGATGTTTTAGACCACAAAGAAAAAATATTTCCTTTAAAGAGTTTGGAAGATTCATACCTATGAGTTTATAAAGATGTTAATTTAGTCAGCACTGCATGTTTACGAGCGTTAGCATTAGCCGTTCTATGGGAAATCCCATTATACGTTCGCATAAAGCTAGCGGACTTTAAGTTTATGTGCTAAATCGATTTTGATGAACCGATTATTGATCTGTAGAGCTGCCACAAACAGTCGATTAATCACCGATTATTTTTTCCGATTAGTCGACTAATCGTTTCATGCTCAAACTGGACGTAAAACACACATCTGAACCATCATTAGCTTTAAACTAACTAAAAACTAGATATAAACAACTTCCTGCGATAATGGTAGTGTGAATGCTGTAGGCTAAAACAGATAGCTGAAGATGCTGAAATTGATAACCAAAATTGCCGAAGCTGAAAGCCAGCTGAAACATTAGCTAAACCTTAAAATAGCCTAAAAACCTTAAAAAAAGCATAAATTAGCCAAAATAACTAGCATGCAGCTGAAATATTAGCTAAGCTTTAAATTAGCCTGAAAAACTGAAAAAAATCCTAAATTAGCCAAAACAGCTAGCATGTGGCTGAAATATTAGATAAACTTCAAATTAGCCTAAAAAGAATGAAAAAAAAATTCTAAATTAGCCAAAAAAGCTAGCATGTAGCTGAAATATTAGGCAAACTACCAAATAGCCCATAAAAACAGAAACAATCCTAAAGTGGCCAAAATAGCTAGCATCCATCTGAAATATAAGCTAAACTCCAAATTAACCTAAAAAAATGGAAAAAAAGTCTTAATTATCCCAACAGCTAGCTGAAATATTAGTTAATCTCAAAATTAGCCTGAAAAAATGATGAAAATCCTAAATTAGCTAAAATAGCTATCATGTAGCTTAAATATTAGCTAAACTCCAAAATAGCCTAAAAACCTTAATAAATGCCAGAATAATCTAAAAAGCTAGCAGAATGCTTTTGTGACTTTCAACTTTACTCTGACTCCATATAATATAAAGTAACGACTAATCGACTATTAAATTAGTCGTCGACTATTTTAATAGACGATTAGTCATCGATTAGTCGATTAATCGTGGCAGCCCTATTGATCTGTAAAGTTTAAACAGATTCTATCCGCCCGGCCCTGGTTCAGAGGGTCGGCTAAAATAGGCTTTTTTGTTTTTTAGAGTATTTTTAAGTTTTGCTAATATTTCAGCAACAGGCTAGCTATTTTAGCTAATTTTGGTTTTGTTTTAGTTTTTTAGTCTATTTTTGAGTTTATCTAATATTTCAGCTACATGCTAGCTATTTTAGCTAATTTCATTTTTTTCCAGTTTTTTAGTTTATTTTGGAGTTTAGCTAATATTTCAGCTGCATGCTAGCTATTTTGGCTAATTTAGGCTTTTTTCAGTATTTAGGCTAAGTTTATAAAGATGTTCATTTAGTCAGCAATGTATGTTTACGAGCTTTAACATTAGCCGTCCTATGGGAAATCCCACTATACGTTCGCATGTAGCTAGCGGACTTTAAGTTTACGTGCTAAATCGATCTTGATGAACCGATTATTGATCTGTAATGTTTAAACAGATTCTATCCGCCGGCCCTGGTTCAGAGGGTCAGCTAATTTAGGTTTTTTGTTTTTTAGTCTATTTTTGAGTTTAGCTAATATTTCACCTATTTTAGCTAATTTTGGGTTTTTTTCAATTTTCATAATCTATTTTTGAGTTTAGCTAATATTTCAGCTACATGCTAACTATTTTAGCTAATTTCGGGTTTTTTTTTCAATTTTCATAGTCTATTTTTGAGTTTAGCTAATATTTCAGCTACATGCTAACTATTTTAGCTAATTTTGGGTTTTTTTCAATTTTTATAGTCTATTTTGGAGTTTAGCTAATATTTCAGCTACATGCTAACTATTTTAGCTAATTTTGGGTTTTTTTCAATTTTTATAGTCTATTTTGGAGTTTAGCTAATATTTCAGCTGCATGCTAGCTATTTTGGCTAATTTCGGGGATTTTTCAGTTTTTATGCTAAGTTTATAAAGATATTCATTTAGTCAGCAATGTATGCTTGCGAGCGTTAGCATTAGCTGTTCTATGGGAAATCCCATTATACGTTTGCATGAAGCTAGCTGACTTTAAGTTTACGCGCTAAATCGATCTGTATTTTGATGAACCGATTATTGATTTGTAAAGTTTAAACCGATTCTGGTTCAGAGGGTCGACGTGGACCCTCGTTCGGGGTCAGACTCAGTTCAGGGGTCAAGCGTGTGAACTAGTTTCCCGCTTTAGCACCTCGGGCCGTTGACAGCTGCAGGAGCAGACGAGGAGCGTGCGCGCGGGGTCAGATGTCGGTCATGTGACGTTGCATTTTGTCGCTTGAAGCAGTTATGCTTCAAGACAGAAGAATGTCTTTTCATAAAAGGAACACATTGCTGTCATTATTGAGAGACGACGGCCTCCTCCAGTCACAATTTGAAAAAGGTCTGTAAGACGGCTACTGTATGACTTTTTTTCCCCTCCTAATCAGTGGATCAGTCACGCTTGAGGGAAAGCCAGGTCAGATGCTCAGGAATGAATGAGGGTTAGGCAAAAGGGAGGGTAAGAGCTGGTGGCGGGTTTGTTTGAGACAGAGCGGTGCCCTCCTTTTATCAGATTAGCGCTGGATCAGATCGACTTAGTGATGGATGATAAGCAAGAAATACAAATATACCATAAAATATGCAGAACGCCGATAGAAATAAACGCGAGCGAGACAGTGAGACGGCAAACCACGGAGAATGTGGTGAGAGATGCGGCTGATGGGGGGCGCGGCCGGCGAGAGCGACACGCCGGCGTGTCGCGCTGGCGATCGCATCACATGCTCGCACATGTATGTCCGCTTCATGACAGTCTTCCTCTCAGGTGACCGACGACTACACCGTGATCGGGCGCAGCCTGTTCAAGAAAGAGACCAACCTCCAGCTCTTCGTGGGGTTAAAGGTCACGCTGTCCACAGGCGAGAGCGGCGTGATCGAGGGCGGCTTCGGGCAGAGCGGCAAGTTTAAGATCCGCATCCAGGGTGAGGATTCTTCTGTCATCTGTGCTCAGAGATGGGCGGGGCTTTCAGGGTCCCGGCTGAGTCTCAGGAAACCTTAGATCGCTTCCCCCGAGTAGAGCTGCCACGATTAGTCGACTAAACGACGACTAATCGACTATTAAAATAGTCGACGACTAGTTTAATAGTCGGTTAGTCTTTACTTTATATTATATGGAGTCAGAGTGTAGTAAAGTTGAAAGTTATAATGGCATTATGCTAGCTTTTAAGACAATTTTAGCATTTATTAAGGTATTTTAGGCTGATTTGGAGTTTAGCTAATATCTCAGCTGCATGTTAGCTATTTTAGCTAATATAGGCTTTTTTTGTTTTTTAGTTTATTTTTAAGTTTAGCTAATATTTCAGCTACATGCTAGCTATTTTAGCTATTTTCGTTTTTTCCGTTTTTTAGTCTATTTTTGAGTTTAGCTAATATTTCAACTACATGCTAGCTATTTTAGCTAATTTAGGCTTTTTTTTGTCTTTTTTGAAAATTTAGCTAATATTTCAGCTACATGCTAGCTATTTTAGCTAATATAGGCTTTTTTGCTTTTAAGGCTATTCTGGAGATTGGCTAATATTTCAGCAACATGCTAGCTATTTTAGCTAATATAGGCTTTTGAGGCTATTTTGGAGATTAGCTCATATTTAAGATGCATGCTAGCTATTTGGGCTAATTTAGGCTTTTTTCAGTTTTTAGGCTAATTTTGCATTTTAGCTATAATTTCAGCTGTATGCTAGCTATTTTAGCCATTTTAGTTTTTTCCATTTTTTAGTCTATTTTTAAGTTTAGCTAATATTTCAGCTACATGCTAGCTATTTTAGCTAATATAGGCTTTTTTGCTTTTTAGGCTATTTTGGAGATTAGCTAATATTTCAACTACATGCTAGCTATTTTAGCTAATTTAGGCTTTTTTTTTAGTCTTTTTTGAAAATGTAGCTAATATCTCAGCTGCATGCTAGCTATTTAGGCTAATTTAGGATTTTTTGTTTTTTAGGCTAATTTGGAATTTTGCTAATATTTCAGTCACATGCTAGCTATTTTGGCTAATTTTAGATTTTTTTGTTTGCTTTTAAGGCTATTTTGGAGATTGACTAATATTTCAGTTACATGCTAGCTATTTTAGCTAATATGGGCTTTTTTGCTTTTAAGGCTATTTTGGAGATTAGCTCATATTTAAGATGCATGCTAGCTATTTGGCTAATTTAGGCATTTTCAGTTTTTAAGCTAATTTTGCATTTTAGCCAATATTTCAGCTCTATGCTAGCTTTTTTTATTTATTTTTTTTTTACTAATTTAGGTTTTGTTATTTTTAGGCTGTTTTGAACTTTAGCTAATATTTCAGCTGCATGCTAGCTGTTTTGGCTAACTTATAATTTAACTAATAATTTTCATGGCTATCAGTTTCAGAAATTGTTTTTAGCAAACAATTTGAGCATTTTTAGCTATATGCACTAGCTACTTCCGCGGCTACATTTAGCTTACAGCATTCACACTAGCATGATCACAGGTAATGCTATCTAGTTTTTAGTTAGCTTAAAGCTAATGACGGTTAAGCTGTGTGCTTTACATCCAGTGTGCGCCTGACCCGATTAGTCGACTATTAATATAATCGTTCGTGGCAGCTCTACCCCCGAGCTCTGCGGCTCCGCAGACGCGCAGTGGGAAGCGGGAAGAGCGGCAGGGCCGACATCCTAAGCTGCATTCCCAGGATTCCTCCGGGGATCGCCTGTGTTCCGGGGAAGTCTGATGGTTGTTTATTTTACCTTCTGTTGCTCAAACCCACCACTACACCGGGAGGGAAGAGAAAACACAAACATCAGAGAAAGAGAACCTCACCTACATCCTCTCTGCTCAGTCATTCAGGCACACATAAATGTTTTACACTCTGGAAGTTTTAGGGAAAAAATAGTTGTAAAAACATCTCCAAACTGAATGAACTTCCTTCATATAGACTTACTCTAACAAAACAGTTTTAAACCATTGACTGAACATTATTCCCTAAATACCCAGTGATAGGTGAAATATGATTACAGATGTTTTTAAAGCAGTAAAACTCCTCACTATACACTTATCTCAAACAGACATAAACGTTTTCATACTTTCCTCTCTTTTTTTAAACTCTCAAATTTCAAAATATAGCAAAATAAGTAGAGAATTATAGAATAAAATCAAAGACCAGTTCATGATTGATGATTAATGTAAATGTTTACAACTGAATTTATTCTGTACAAGAGAAACAGCTCAGAGGAAAATGACCAGGTCAGCAGCCAATCAGGATGTAGAACGCTTTAGATCAGGAGTCAAACTCAATCGCACGGGGGGACAAAATCCAAAACACACCTTAGAACAGGATAAACCTTTATTAAAAACTCTAAAACGACATTTTTAAAACTTTAAAAATGCAACTTTTTAACATAACTGAGTAAAAACAGGAAGGAATATTATTCCAGAATAAATCAACTTGATAACTTTCAATATTTTACTCTCCATAAAAATATGTTTTGTCAAAATCATACAAGTTAAAAATAAGCGTAAGATAACATCGGGGCATTAATAATAAAATAAAATGATCTGGAGGGCCGGATAGAATTACCCGGAGGGCCGGATCCGGCCCCCGGACCTTGACTTTGACAGATGCTTCAGAGAGAGACAGAGAAGTCTGAAGGAACACTACATGAGAACTGGACAGAGCGTGTGTGATGTCACTCATAGTATAAGAATTACTTCCGGCTCCATCTAAATTAATTCAGTTACCTTTTTTTTTGCGATGCAGAAGTCAAAAACCAGACGGTCTGAGCCATCGTTTCTATGGCAACCACTCTTGCTAATTACAGTATTTTATAAGTTGCAGGGGCCAAAAAATGAATAACGAAGCAGAAAAATCCATCTTCAAGTGTCTTTTAAGAGAAAAGTCCATCATTTATGAATAAATTCATCAACAACGTTGCCTTTTTGGACGTGCATCAAATTTAATGCTCGACGTTTGTCCAAAAATGTGTTCATAAATTAGACACTAGACATAAATTAGGTCATTGCGTGTGAGGAAGCTATCGTAGCCGCTGGGTTAATTTAATGTCCACTGTAATAATAAATAAATAAATAAAACAGAAATTAAAGTAAACTTTTAAATTTAACAATAACAAACAGATGATTTAAAATCTTGTTTATTTTTACGTCACTACTTTCCAGAAAACGTTACAGATTTTCTTTATTCAGCGCTAGTCATTTCTGATCAGCATCACGTAAAATTACAAGAACTGTCCGGACAACGTTTCCCACAATGCATTGTTTTGTAGTCATCAACACAGCGCCAGATTTCCAGATGCACTTGCCCCTTTTTGCCATATTTCTATGATGTTTGACTTGTGACGTCAGAGCAAAAACTACCCAACATGCACTGCAAACTAGGCGGTCACCAAAAAACGACTTCCTTTGGTTGGAGCCCGTGGGTGACATCACACTCACTCTGTCCAGTTCTCTATATACAGTCGATGAGTTTTAAACATCTAAAATAAAATTATTAATGAGACAGTTTTATTCCTTTGCATATATTTGTTTTACAGTGTTCAGATGTCTAAATTAATTCGATTTTTAGTCACATTTAATCTCGTTTTTATCGGGGGAGCGGAATCTTTTCAGCTCAAACTGGAGAATCCTCGTAGAGATTGAGTCTTTTCCGCCACCGATTCGATGCCAAAGGCTGTTTACATAAACAAGCCGCTCATTTTCACCTCACAATGAGCACTTTTTTAAGCTTTAACTGTCGCCGATTCATCATCTGTTCCTTACGTGTCGGGGGAATTCTGTCTCTGGGAGCGCGCGTGGTTGTCGCTCGAATGTGGCGCACATGTTTTGAAGCAGAAAAATAAAAGAAAACTTCAAACCGATCGTAAAAGATAAGCAGGGAAGATTTCTGGCTACATCGCAACCATAACAACCCTCAGCCCGGCGATAACGTGAAGAATGCTGGCGCCGCCGCGTTAAACATCCAGCGTGGAAGGCAGTGAACCTAAAACATTCTTTTTTTTTTTCTTTGCGTGTGAAAAACGAAATGTAAAGCAGCCAGTTTCTGAGCGTACGCAGACAGAGGAAGGCGGAAGCGAGGAGGAAGAAGTTCAGAGAAGGTTGGAGGAGGAGCGGGCGCGTTACGTGTGAGGACTAAAGCAGAGAGCGAGCGGCAGCTGGGCGCCGCTTCGCAGTTACATGAGGAGGATAAAGACATCAGTTGATCTGAAGGTCAGCACACAGACAACAAGCTCCAGCGCCGATAACGGACCTGTTACAGAAAAATACTGTAACTGAGAGGAAAAGATCCAAATCAGACTCACTCAGAACTGATAAAAGATGGCCTGGATACTGCAAAGGACAGTAAACGATATTATTTAGATTTATCACTTAAGAAAGGGGCGTCAGACTCAATCACACAAGGGGCCAAAGTCCAAAACACACATTAAGACATTTAGTGAACACTCTAAAACAAATTTTTTAAAACTTTTAAACCATAACTTTAACATAATTATGAACTAGATATTCAGCATTACCTGTGATGATGCTAGTGTGAATGCTGCTGTAAACTTAATTTGGCCGCTGAAGATGCTGATAGCTGAAATTGATAGCTGAAATAACTCAAGCTAATAGCTGAAAACGCTAAATCTGATAGCCAGCTAAAATAGTAGCTGAATGCCAAATTAGCCTAAAAACTAGAAAAAAAAACAACTTAGGTTAGCCAAAACGGCTAGCATGTAGCTGAAAAAATAGCTGAAATGCAAAATATCTTACAGAATTGAAAAAAGGTCTAAATTGGCCAAAACAGCTTTGAATATAAATATTAGCTTAACTCCAAAATAGCCTAAAAAACTTATAAAGAATGCGTAAATTAACCAAAACAGCTAGCATGTAGCTGAAATATTAGCTAGAAACTTTTTAAAACCAGTCTAAATTAACAAAACAGCTAGCATGTAGCTGAAATATTTGCTAAACTCCAAAACAGCCTAAAAAAACTAAATTAGTCGAAAAGCTAACATATAGCTGAAATATCAGCTTAAAAACTTTTTAAAAACAGCCTAAATTAACAAAACAAGTAGAATAGCTGAAATATCAGCTAAACTCCAAATCGGCCAAAAAACTAAAAAAAAAAAACAAAAGAAAAAAAACAACTTAGGTTTGCCAAAACAGCTAGCATGTAGCTGAAAAAATAGCTGAAATGCAAAATATCTACAAAATTGAAAAAAGGCCTAAATTGGCTTAAACAGCTTTGCATATAAATATTAGCGTAACTCCAAAATAGCCTAAAAAACTCACAAAAAATGCCTAAATTAACCAAAACAGCTAGCATGTAGCTGAAATATTAGCTAGAAACCTTTTAAAACCAGTCTAAATTAACAAAACAGGTAGAATATAGCTAAAATATTAGCTAAACTCCAAAACAGCCTAAAAAATACTAAATTAGCTGAAAAGCTAACATATAGCTGAAATATTAGCTTAAAAACTTTTTAAAAACAGCCTAAATTAACAAAACAAGTAGATGTAGCTGAAATATCAGCTAAACTCCAAAATGGCCCAAAAAACAAAGAAGCACAAATTAGCCAAAATAGCTAACATGTAGCTAAAATATTAACTTAACTCCAAAACGGCTTTAAAAAAACACTAAATTAGCCAAAACATCTAGCATATAGCTGAAATATTAGCTTAAAAACTTTTATAAAACAGCCTAAATTAACAAAACAGGTAGAATATAGCTGATATATTAGCTAAACTCCAAAACAGCCTAAAAAAAACTAAATTAGCCGAAAAGCTAACATATAGCTGAAATATTAGCTTAAAAACTTTTAAAAAACAGCCTAAATTAACAAAACAAGTAGCATGTAGCTTAAATATTAGCTAAACTCCAAAACGACTTTAAAAAAACACTAAATGAGCTGAAAAAGCTAACATATAGCTGAAATATAAGCTTAAAAAGTTTTTAAAAACAGCCTAAATTAACAAAGAAGCACAAATTAGCCAAAATAGCTAACATGTAGCTAAAATATTAGCTGAACTCCAAAACGGCTTTAAAAAAACACTAAATTAGCCAAAACATCTAGCATATAGCTGAAATATAAACAGCCTAAATTAACAAAACAGGTAGAATATAGTAAAAATATCAGCTAAACTCCAAAACGGCCTAAAAAAAAACCAAAAAAAAAAAAAAACCACAAATTAGCTAAAATATTAACTAAACTCTAAAAAAATCTTAGTAAATACCAAAATAGTCCTAAAAGCTAACAGAATACCAATTTTTAACACGTTGCAACTGTAACTTTTTAACATAATTATGAAAAATAAAACAGCTGGAATATTATTCTAGAATAAATCAATTTAAACCTTAAATAACTTTAAATATTTTACTCTCCATGAAAATAATATTTTGTCAGAATTATACAAGTTAGAAATGAGCGCAAGATAACATCGGGTCATTAATAACAATAAAATAAAATGATTTTAACACTTCAGGGTGTTCTAAATCCCGTTGTTGTTGATGTGTTCCTCAGAGGGTCTCAGCCCGGACACCAAGCAGCTTTTCTCCTCCACCTCCAAGAAGAAAGGCAAGAGCGGCAGCAAAGTGGAGGAGGAGCCTAAGCCGGAGTCGCAGCCCGTCAGCATTCAGCTGCGTTTTAAGCGATACGTCTTTGATCCTCATAAAAAGATGATTCAGTCCTGACCCCTGGTGACCTCTGGGTCACAGAGACGGCTCCTGCTGGAGCTCTGCTAGAGAGGAGGTGAGACCAGCCTGGCTTTGAAGATTTGCTCTGTGAAGAGCAGAAGTCCAGTCATCCTGACGCGTCGCTCACACTCGGAACTGTGACAGCTCAGTGTGCTGCGAAAGAGCTGCTCTGCTGCTTTCAGAGCATTTCTGGATGTTTAGATTCATATCTTTGCTGATTTAACAGTCAAGACCATTCTTCTGATTACAAAAACAACATTTTTTTTAGTTTCTAATTTCTGTGATTAACCCGAGCTCATCTCGGTTGCAGCTGGAAGTTCTGATTCTGTTGATTGTGGATTCTTGTATTTTATTTTATTTTATTTTTATTTCTGCTCAAGTTAAAATCAGGGGATAAGTTTATATTTTTGCTTGATTTGTTTAAAATCTTTTGGACGTGTCACTGAATGTTCCCTGAAAACTCCTTCACAACTCTTTGAACGAGTCTGGATTTATGATTATTTTCATACATTTGAAGCAGAACATTATGAATTAAAATCAAAACGAACGATTGTTGTCTGCACGGCTTCTTCTGTTATATTTCCTCCCTTAAGAATTCTGAGAGTTGTCCAAGAAATAAATATAGTTTTAAATCTTTAACTTTTTATCTCTGAAGGTAAATTAAATGGGAAACGCGTCCTTAAGATCTTTTTAAATATTTTCTCTCATAAATTAAAAATATCATCAAGCAAAGTAGGAAAAAAAGCTCATAAAAAAGGAAAAAAATAACCTTATTAGTATTTATCATATTCTTTTTTTTTTTTTTTTTAATTTTCATAATGCAATTTTATCCCCTTTTTGTTTTTAACTTCTAGGACGTAGTTTCTGCAGAGTGGTAAGAGGTCGTTAGAAATTCACCTCTGAGTCGTTGGACTGTTGGCTCGGAAAGACCCCTCCCCCACTTCCCCTCCACTTTGCTGAGAGTTCTTTGTTTACATTTTCTTCCACTAGCTTACAGCCCCTCACACCTCCATCCTAACATTACTGGTGCGCAGGGGCGGCCCTGGGAATAGGCGACCTAGGCGGTTGCCTAGGCCAAATTCCAATGATTAGTCTATTTAATGTTATTATTTTATTAAACAGTTTGTTTGACACACCACTCATTTAGTGTATAAAAATGTTAAATATATCAAAAAGTTTGACGTAATCAATAATTTTACCTTTAAGCTAGGTGGGAGGGTAGGGTCTAAAATATTCCTTTTTTCCTCTGGAGTTGCAGGTTTAACAAAAATTGTGAGAAATTTTTAAATTATCCAGCTGTTCTGTTTAGATCCAGATTCCAGCTCTGACCAGGAAAACAAAGACGTTCATGGATCTATTTGTATGCAGGAGGATGCATCAGAATGGAGCAGAGCAGGGAAGTTAAGGCCTGGCCACATGATTTTTTTTTCTTACTTAAATAAATTCTTTTTAAACTGTATTTTTTTCATCAGCTCCTGATCCTCAGTGATTTGAATAAAGAAATATTTCGAAATGTTATTTTAATCTTTATTTTATTTATTTATAATGAGAACAATGTCATAAAAATATTTCAGAGTGGATCTTTAAAGGGTAACCAAACAGGGAAGTTGGAGGCTGACTCCACCCACATGTAAAAATCCAGTCAGAGGGGTGGGGCTTGGAGAACAACGTGGAACTTCTGAAACTTACAAGATTTGACCAATCAGGAAATTCAACTGTAATACTTCGATTCAACCTGTAGATGGCAGCACACAGACGTTTTTTTTTTTAATCTATATTTTCAATAATTAAACAACTTTATTTTTATTTATCAAATATTTTTTAGACAAAAAAAAAAAAAGTAAAAAAAAGTTGATTCAGGGTTTGGTTACCCTTTAAGGTGCTCAAAGTGTCAGATGAGAGGATTTAAACAGTTTTCACGTTTGAAGTCTTAATGTTTTTCAGCAGATTTGGATTGAACTCCGTGTCGATAAGTTTGTTAAAAAAGGTTTGAAGAGGAAACTGCAGCCTTTAATTTAGTTTTCAATTCAACTTTATTAGCAAATCTCTTTAACACTGTTACAAAGCACTGCACAATAAAACATCAAGAACACTTAACAGTTAAAATATAAGCATAAATGTGGGACAGTGGGTTTAAAAGGTGGATGAGAGCTGGCCTATGAACAATCAACCAACTTTTTGAAGGGAGTATCCTAAAATCGTTCGCTCGATTACAAAAAGAGTTTTCATTACCCTCACAAGATCATTATCGATATCTACAAATAAGACACTACACTCAAAACCAAGCACAATGGGAAAGTATTAAGGCAGAACCAACCGGCATTGACCAATATTTCATAACTAACCATGAGAAGCATTTACCGATCAGGAAACATATATCATATGTTTACAAAACGCTGATGGGAGATTTAAGTGATAACACCTTTGAAATAAGAAATAAATGGGAATTGGAGTTAAATGCAACAATTGATGATGACATTTGGAGGGAGATGTGTGTGACATGCCACAAAGGAATCAATAGTAATTTATGGAAGGAATTTGACTGGAAGGTTAAAATGAGATATTTTAGAACCCCAATGATAATCTCACAATTCTACAGAACCGTTTCTCCACTTTGTTGGAGGAACTGTGGTATGATGGCGGATCACTCACACATCTTCTGGGACTGTCCAGCACTTTGTGGATTCTGGCGGGACATAATAAATGAAACTGAAAAAATATTACACCTTAAACTTTCACCAGATTCATTACTATTTGTATTGCATATAGGGATTGAAAAGATATGTGACCATGATCAACAATATATACCACGTATCCTTTTGCTCATTGCACAGAAATGTATAACCTGTAACTGGAGGAAACCAACTTCTCCAACGAGTACAGAATGGATGCAAAGACTTAAACAAGTTTATGTTATGGAACAGCTAACTGCTAAACTCCAAATGAAAATGGAATTATTCACAAAAAGATGGACTCATGTAACAATGTACCTAGGAAAATAATAATGTATCAACCTTTTGTCAAGAAATGTTTTGTGTTATTGTTGTAATGCATATAACTGAGAAATAAAATACAGTTCCAAAAAAAAAAATATAAGCATAAAACAACTAAATGTTTGGCCAAAATGGCCAAAAAAAAACAAAGTTTGGTAGACTTTTTCAGTATGAAAGAATTGCACAGTCAACAGTCGGACGTGGACGTTCTACACTTCAGTGTGTGAATGTGTGTGTGAATGGGTGAATGGGTCTGTGACTGTGCAGCGCTTTGAGCCCTCGAAGGAGGGTAGAAAGCGCTATATAAGTATACGCCATTTACGCCATTTACAAGTGCTGAGAAGTTAAGAGAACCGTCTCTTTTTCTGCTGTTTTTCCATGACATCCTCCAGTTTTCGGGTCACGACCTTTTGGTTCAGACTCTGATCGGCATCACCTGAGGTAATCAGAAGATAAAAACACGTGTAGCTTAATGTTAGCAGAAACTAATGTAAAACCCTCTGCTGAACATCCCAGAAATCTACATTTAACTGGAGACATTTTGTTGCCCAGAAGCAATGTTCACACGAAAATTACATTTCAACACTTAAAAAAACGTTTTCCTACAAAGTGCAAATAGGATTTTCTTTTTATATATAGTATAAATGAAGAAGAAAACAGTCGTCTCTTTCTATTTCTGTGGTCATCAAGCGCTGTTCATCAGCTCGGCAGACGACGTCGACAAACGCGCTGTGAGTTCGGCTCTATCGCGGCACAAATCTCCTGAAACTGGAGATTGAAGAGGAGGAGCAGCAGCAGGAGCAAGAGGAGACACTGCAGGGATTGTTCTAGTGAGTGACAGTCCTTTTACTCTTATCTCTTTGCGCTCCTCTTTAAAAAAAAAAAAAGCGGGAAAAAAATCTTTTAATGCCTTTTTTTTTGCTCCATCTTTACTTGCATTTAATGTAGATAAACTTGTTTGGCTGAAGTTTTAAAAAACTTTGATTAACCCTTTATCACCTGAGGTGTCGCCGATGACGATTAAACTTAAAATCTTTAGCATACTGTAACTTCTCAGCTGTTAAAAAATGACAGTAAATCAAAGAACATAAACACTGGAGCTCCGGCATTAAAGAGTTCCCACCCGGGAAACTGATTCAGGAAAAAAAGAAGAAACCTCAGAGACGTCCACATGAAGGAAGGAGAGATCCTCTACCAGGACAGACAGGAGATTTACCAGGACTATTAACTCTACAACTACATATCTAATAGTGTTCATCCACATTGAACTGGGGGACAGGTGGGGGCGAGGTGGTCCACAGCCACGACAAGCCAGAGGCGTGGTTCACGGTCAAGAACAGGAGCACAGACCATCCACCAGGAATCTGAAATCCCTCCTGCTCCCTGAGGGGGAAAGAGGAACAACATGTGAATTGCACTGCACCAAACAGCAGCATGGATGGCTAAAGTATAAAGAATGGAAAAAATTTGTCAAATGCGAAATTAACCAAAAAAACTGGAAAAAAAAATCAGATTTTGCAAAAAGAGCTAGCATATTACTAAAATATAAACTAAACTAAAAATTTTCCTAAAAAGATTTTTTTAATTTTACAATGAAGCTAGTACGTTGGTAAAATATTAGCTAAACTCCAAATAAGCCTAAAAAACGTTTTTTTAATAATTGTCTAATTTTGAAAACAGTTAGCATAATACTACAATGTTAGTATAAAATTTACTAAAAAAAAAAAAACTTAAAACAGTCTAATTTTGCCCAAAAAGCTTGCATGTTACCAAAATATTAAGTAAACGCCAAATAAGCCTGAAGAACATTTTGTAAAGTATAATTTTGAAAAAAAAAATCAAGCATAAAAATAAAATATTAGCTAAACTCCAAATAAGACTAAAAAATATTTTAAGGAAAATAATTATGACAAAACAGCATGCATAATGCTAATATATTAGCTAAACTCCAAAGTTGCCTAAAAAAACTTGGAAAATGTCTAATTTAGCCAAAAAACAGCTAGCATGTCGCTAAAATATTTGCTAAACTCCCAGTTTGACAAAAGAACTTTAAAAAAGTCTAATTTTGACAAAATAGTTAGCGTAGTGCTAAAAAAAAATAGCTAAACTCAAAATTAGCTAAAAACGTTTGAAAAATTCTAATTTTGACAGAACAGCTAGCATTTTGGTAAAATGTTTGCGGAACTCCAAAGAAGCCTTAAAAAATTTTTTTTTTCATTGTCTAATTTTGACAAAACAGTAAGCATCATGCTACAATAATAGGTCAAAATTACTAAAAGAACTTGCTAGCATGCTGCTAAAATATTAAATGCCAAAAAAGCCCAGAAAACATTTTTAAAAAGAATAATTTTGGCAAAACAGCAAGCATAAAGCTAACATATTAGCTAAACTCTAAATTCGCCTAAAAACTAGAAAATGTGTAATTAAGCCAAAAACGGCTAACATGTTACTAAAAGATTTGCTACACAGTTTGCCAAAATAGTTAGCATGGTGCAAAGATAGCTAAAGCCCAAATTAGCCTAAAGTGCTAAAAAATTCTAATTTTGGAAGAACAGCTAGCATGTTGGTAAAATATTAGCTTAACTCCAAATAAGCCTATAAAACTTTTTTTTTTTAAGTGTAATTTTGACAAAACAGTTAGCATAGTCCTAAAAGATTAACTAAATGCTAAATTAGCCTAAAACATTAAAAATCCTAATTTTGACAAAACAGCTAGCATGTTGCTGAAGTATTTGCTAAACTCCCAATTCACCAAAAGAACTTAAAGAAAAGTCAAATTTTGACAAAAATAGTTAGCATAGTGGTAAAAGATTAGCTAAACTCCAAATAAGACTCAAAAACGTTTTTTAAAAAAGTTTAATTTTGACAAAACAACTAGCATGTTGGTAAAATATTAGCTAAACCCCAAATATTCCTAAAAAAAAAAACATTTTAAAGAATATAATTTTGACAAAACAGATTGCATAACGGTAACATATTAGCTAAACTCTAAGTTTGCTTAAAACGTTGAAGTCTAATTTTGACAGAGCAGCTAGCATGCTTGTAAAATATTAGCTAATCTCCAAATAAGTCTAAAAAACATTTTTAAAAAAAGTTTAACTTTGACAAAACAACTAGCATAATGCTGAAATATTAGCTTAACTTCGAATTGGCTTATAAAAGTAGAAAATAGTCTAATTAAGCCAAGCATAGAAAGAACAAGCAGTAATGTCCTGAAGGAGCTGAAAGTTTCACTTTCTATGTTTGAAAGCTTTTAAAGGCTGAACAGTTTGTCATCTTTGAACAACGATTGTCTTATTTTGACCTGTTTATTTTTGTAATTTTCCACAAATCTCTCCTTTAGAGACGCATCCATCCCGGTTTTCCTTTCAATAACCCGATCTCGTTATGCTGGTGACCTGTAGGTCAGCCTGGAGCGGGGGTGGAGGGGGGGTCACTGTCTGCACCCCTGCTTGTTTATAAATGGGAAACTGTCACTGACGAGCACAGATAGAAAGCAGCAGGACGGTTCTTTGTTGGCACAGCAGAGGAATAACGCCGGAATTTGATGGAGCAGAGCTTGAAGAGACTAATTAGCAGCGTTTTGATAAATGGATGCAGCATTAATTAGCTATTTAACCAGTGGGGAGGTGGTTAGACTGCTAACACGCTCCCCTTTACCCAGGTATTGTTCCCTTTTTCGCAGCTTGGCGGCACTTTTCTCTGGACTATAAGAACCTAAAGAATTGGTTCTTTTGTGCGAAATCGCCACGCTAATAGAGAAATGTAAAATATAATAAAGGTTTTAAAAGACAGCGGCTTCTTTTAAACCCAGACGGCTCAACCACTGTAATGAGCACAAACACAGATAGCATCACCCCCGGCCCCCTCGCTGCTCTCAGCCCCGCCATGCAAATATAATTAGCTACGATTAAAATAGTCATTGTTTAATTAATACCTTCAGAGCCTCTTTCAGGCAACTTTTCCATTTCCTGTGTAGCTTATCTGCAAGCCTCCCATCAGCTGCACCAGTCTGTCAAGGTGTTTTTTTTTTATTCTTCATGACGTAAGCCTCAGACTGCGCTGGATATTACACGCTCATGGAATTCATGTCTGCGGTTGTTCTGCTGCAAAATTGAACAACCTCATTACATCTTTATTTCAGAATCTTGAGAAAATGCTTTCCTGTAGATCAGGGGGTCAAACTCAATCACACAAGGGGTCAAAATCCAAAACCCACTTTAGGTCCAACAGGATAAATATTTATTGAACACTCTAAAACAATCTTTTTAAAACTGTAACTTCTTACCATATTATGGACTAAATATATAGCATTACCTGCAATAATGCTAGTGTGAATGCTAGTGGCTGAATTTGGATGCTAGTATAGATGCTAGTACTGATAGCTGAATGATGCAAAGATCGGTGGCTATAAATGCTTAAGATGATACTCAGCTTAAATATAAGTTAAAAACCAAATTAACTTAAAAACTGAAAAAAGCCTAAATTGGCCAAAACAGTTAGATTGCAGTTGAAATATTGGCTAAACTCCAAAAAAGCTGGAAAAAATGAAAAATCCTAAATTAGCCAAAATAGGTAGCATGTGGCTGAAATATTAGTAAAACAACAAAATAAAAATCCCAAATTAGCCAAAATAGCTAGCATGTGGCTGAAATATTGGCTAAACGCTAAAATACTCTAAAAAACAACAAAATAAAAATCCAAAATTAGCCCAAATAACTAGCATGTGGCTAAAATATTGGCTAAACGCTAAAATACTCTAAAAAATAAAAATCCAAAATTAGCTAAAATAGCCAGCATGTGGCTGAAATATTAGCTAAACTCTAAAACACTCTAAAAAAAAAAACCCAACAAAATAAATATCCCAAATTAGCCAAAATAGCTAGCATGTGGCGGAAATATTAGCTAAACTCCAAAATACTCTAAAGAACAACAAAATAAAAATCCCAAATTAGCCAAAATAGCTGGCATGTTGCTAAAAAATTAACCAAACTCCAAAATAGTCTAACAAAACAAGAAATCCTAAATTAGCCTAAATAGGTAGCATGTGGCTAAAATATTAGCTCAACTCCAAAATAGTCTAAAAAAAAAAAAAATCCCAAATTAGCCAAAATAGCTAGCATGTAGCTGAAAAATTAGCTAAACTCCAAAATAGTCTAAAAAACAAAAAAAAAAATCCCATATTAGCCAAAATAGCTAGCATGTGGCTGAAATATTAGCTAAACTCCAAAATAGTCTAACAAAACAACAAAATTAAAATCAAAAATTAGCCAAAATAGCTAGCATGTGACTGAAATATTAGCTAAACTCCAAAATACTCTAAAGAACAACAAAATAAATATCCCATATTAGCCAAAATAGCTAGCATGTGGCTGAAATATTAGCTAAACTCCAAAATAGTCTAAAAACAACAACAAAAAAAATCAAAAATTAGCCAAAATAGCTAGCATGTGGCTGAAATATTAGCTAAACTCCAAAATACTCTAAAGAACAACAAAATAAATATCCCATATTAGCCAAAATAGCTAGCACGTGGCTGAAACATTAGCTAAATTCCAAATTAGCCTAAAACTAATCACTAATTAACTTTCCGTTTAGTCAACTAATCGGGTCGTACACAAACTGGATGTAAAGAACACATCTTAATCATTGGCTGAATTTGGCCACTGAAGATGCTAAAATTGATAGCTAAAAACACTGAAGCTGAAATATCAGCTAAATGACAAATTAGCCAAAAAAGAAGAAAAAATCTAAAAAGATGGCTCACATTGGCTAAAAAAACTCGCATGTAGCGAATATTAGCTAAACTCCAAAACAACCTGAAAAATCTTACTAAATGCTGAAATAGCCCAAAAAGATAGCAGAATGCAAATTTTTAAAACTGTAACTTTTTTACATAATTATGAATAATAAAAAAGATGGAAATATTATTCCAGAATAAATCAACGTAAACCTTAAAATAACTTTTCATATTCTCCATAAAAATATATTTTGTCAAAATTATACTTATTATTATAGTGTTTAAGCTAATTTAGGGTTTTTCAGTTTTTTTTTTTTTTGATATTTTGAAGTTTAGCAATTTTTTTCAGCTACATGCTAGCTGATTTAGCTAACCTAAGATTTTTAAAAGTTTTTTGAGCTAATTTAGCATATGTATTAGCTGGTTATCAGCTTCAATGTTTCTAGCTATTAATTTCAGCATCTATAACCATCAGCATTTGCATATTCAACAGTCAAATTCAGCTCACAGCATTCATACTAGCATTGTCACAGGTAATCCTATATATCTAATTCATTATTATGTTTAAAATTTACGATTTTAAAGTTTTCAATGAATGTTTTCCTGTTCGGCCGGCGACCTAAAGTGTGTTTTGGATTTTGACCCCCTGTGAAATTGAATTTTAGACGTTTTTGGTAAATAGTTCTGTTATTTTACTCTGACTTTGAAAGACTTTATGGGTCTATTAAGCTCTATTTCTTTCTGATATGGTTTGAAGTTTTATATTTCACTAAAACAACACAGGAAGAACTCCCATAGATTTACCACACAGCTCCCAGAGGACACGCTGACTGTTACCAGGACTTGTGATTGATTGATCAACGTTCTGCATTTCCAATGATGGGACGGACGCAAAATCCCTGCTGAGTCAGGCCTGATCCTATCTGTCTGTGGTTCTGGGTTAGTATGTCTTATAAAGCAGTTTAACTCCGTTAACTGAATTTGTTTGTCAGTCCGCTTGAACTTTATCTTAGACATCTGACAAAGATAAAAACAACATTTGCCCCAGACAAATGTTGTTTATGCACACTCATTCAGTTTCATTTTACCACTGAATTTAAATTTGAATAGTGTGTTTCTTTTTTGGATTAGCGTGTTTATTGGAGTTCACAAGTTAACTGTTTAGTTTTGCAAAACAGCCGGACTGAGATCGAGCTCCTTTATTTGCATTTCTTCATGAGGAGGCCTGTTGGCTGATCACAGAGCAGTTGTTGCTGCAAGCAGTCAGAAAGAAAAGCTTTCAGACCTCCATTGTTCTCTCCATCATCACCCGCTTGTTTGCATATCTCTCCCTCTCTGACCTTTTTTCACAGACAGAAAAAAAAAACATGCAAATAAGTGCTGGCACCTCACTACAGTCACGTATTGATGTTCCGTGTCCGGGCTGCAGCAACAAAAGAACGCGAGGCCGTCATGATCACATCTCTGCTGATGGCTGAAGAATAACAGTCCATCAGAACCGCGCTGAGCTCAGCAGAGTCCAGTTCTCCGGGTCGGGGTTCCGGTACCACGAGTCCAAACAACTCCTTTACAAGTCTGCTCTCCACGTCCTCCTGTATGTATTCACACAGGATGAAATGAACACATATCAGGATGTTTGATTTAGTCAATGCAGACGCCTCCAGACTAGAGCTGCTGCGATTAGTCGACTAATCGACTATTAAAATAGTAGACGGCTAATTTAAGAGTCGATTAGTCGTTACTTTATATTATATGGAGTCAGAGTTTTGTAAAGTTGAAAGTTATATTGACATTCTGCCAGATTTTTGGACTACTTTGGCAATTAAGGTTTTTCAGGCCATTTTGAAGTTTAGCTAATATTTCAGCTACGTGCTAGCTATTTTGGCTAATTTGGGATTTTTGGTTTTTTAGGCTAATTTGGAATTTAGCTAATGTTTCATTCACATGCTAGCTATTTTGGCTAATTTTGGATTTTTTGGTTTTGTTTTTAAGGCTAATTTGGAATTTAGCTAATCTTTTAGTCACATGCTAGCTGTTTTGGCTAATATTGGATTTTTTTGTTCTGTTTTTTGGGCTAATTTGGAATTTAGCTAATATTTCAGCTACGTGCTAGCTATTTTGGCTAATTTTGGATTTTTTGGTTTCGTTTTTAAGGCTAATTTGGAATTTAGCTAATGTTTCAGTCACATGCTAGCTGTTTTGGCTAATTTTGGATTTTTCGTTTTGTTTTTTAGACTATTTTGTAGTTTAGCAAATTTTTTTGCTACAAGCTTTCGAAATGTTTTTCAGCTTTTCAGGCTTTTTTGGAGTTTAGCTAATATTTCAGCTGCAATTTAACTGTTTTGGCTAATTTAGGCTTTTTTCAGTTTTTTTTGGTTATTTGGCTTTTAACTTGTATTTAAGCTGACTATTGGCTTCAGCAATTATAGCTGTCAATTTCAGCATCTTCAGCGGCCAAATTCAGCTTACAGCATTCACACTAGCATTATCTCTAGTTTTTTGTTAGCTTAAAGCTAATGACGGTTAAGCTGTGTGCACTTTTCATTCAGTTTGTGTAAGACCTGATTAGTCGACTATTAAAATAATTGTTTAGGGCAGCACTACTCCAGATCAGAGATAATCAGTTTACAAAAAAAAAACTTCCATATCAACCAGTCTTTGTTTTCAAAACATGAGTTATCTTAAAGGGACTATATATGAAAAATCAACATTTTGAGCTTTTACATTTTTTACAATGTTCATTTCACTCTATGAAACACCCCAAAGTGGTATTTTGATCCATTCATGCATTTATGAGTAATCCTCTAAAAACCTACGCTCTCAGCCGCAGCCCCTCCCATACCCACAAAAACGAGCGGGTCCTCACATGCTGATGTCACAGAGTGAGACCACCCCTTTCAGGAAGAGTCTGCTCCGCAACAGGCTAACACAATCCCTTTATCCAGAAAGCTAGCAGCTTGAGCTAGCGGTAATTAGCCAGCCTCATAGATCGAGTGCCTCTGGGTATTAAAATAGTTAACGAAAATAACTTATATTTAATAAATAATTAGTTTTTTAGTGTTCCAAAGATCATTTATATGGATATAGTTCGCTCTGATAGGCTTAAAAAAAATCATAACTTTTCCCCTTCAATGTAATTTTGTCTAAACGGCAAAATGAAAGGAACCAGAACTACAATAAAGCAGGAATCCACATTGAACTAAATGACAGAAATGAGATTTTTGAGATCTGTTTCATGGTTATTAAGTTTGTGGTGTTTTTAACATGTTCTTGTTCTTCTGATGATGGAGGACAAAATATATAAAGAGAATTAAGATTAAAGTTGTGTTTTTCTGCATGTCTTTAGTCAAATGATCATGAAGCAGATGAAAAAATCCTGAATGGAAAATAACTACGGCTGTAAAAGTTCATGTGTTAACATGCAACAATTAATCAAAACAGAATGAAAAATCTGAACAAATTATCATTTATTATCAGATTAAATAGTTTAATGGGCCGAATCTGGCCCCTGGTGGGACTGATGTGAAGTCTGGGTGGGATTTCCCAATCAAAATCATGAGTTTATTTAATTTAAGTCTATTCTTTTTATTGTTTTGTTCACTATTGATTTGTTTTTTCAATCTTTTTCTTTAAAGCAAACTTAATAAGATTCGGAACACTCAACTTCAACAGCTGCAAGTATAAATTATTACAATTAAAACTAAAAGTAGTTTTTTTTACTTTACTTAAAGAAGACAGTGTAATAGAAAATGAACGTGTAGATTTAATTGGTGAATTCTGTCGAGGGTTTACCTGCCTCTGCCCAACAGTGATTGGGATAGGCTCCAGCAACCTTATGGCCCTAAAAAGGATTGAGGCAGGTTGAGGGGAAGGAACTGATCAATGGTGGACTGATTTAAAAAGCATTTGTCTTCCTGGTCATCTTTTTTCTGCATGGCTCAAGAGAATCTTTGTGTTAGCGGTTTGATACCCGTCTTTATTTACTGAAAACTGATGGCATCAGTTTTGGTGAGTGTGAGGAGGTAAACCCGGATGAGCTGGAGAACGTTCAGACGACACGATGGCTGCAAAGAGACCAAAGGTGGCTTTGGTTCTGGATAAACCCAAACCTTCACCAAAGTTACTGACAGGAGATTTTCAGAGTTCTGTGGTGCCGCTGTTTATGCATGTACATAAGCCCCGCCCTCCCCCCAGTCTATATGAAGACAGTGGCTTGCTGCCCATCAGATACCAGCTCTGGAGCTGAGACAAGGACAGCTCCTCCGGGAAAACAGAACGAAGGAAGAAAGAATAAATGGGAAGAAAAATGGAACAAGATGAAGAGTCGATTCTCTATACTGCCACTTTTCCAAACTTTCATGGTTGAGAGTTTATAATTTTGATGCGTTTTTTTAATCCTAAATTTCTAAAACTATGCGTTTCATGAGACTCCGCTCTGTTTTTACTCTGTTTTTACTGTCTTGGCTTTTAGTTTTAGTTGTTTTATGCTTATATTTTATCTATTAGTGTTCTTGGAAGTTAAAACTATGGCCCGCGGGCCGAATCTGGCCCACCGCAACATTTGGCCCGGCCCCCTGAACAATATCAGAGACCCATGACTCTTTTTTTTTTTTTTTTTTTTTTCTTCCCTGTCTGGCTATGCAAAAGAACCCCACACAGAATGAGACTTTTTATTCCAGCCTTCTGTGCCCCGACGCTATAAAAAGTTAAACATTCGATCAATATACATTAAAGTTTAGTAGTTTTTGTCAAATTATTTTTTTAAGATGAGCAAATCATCAACCATTATCATCTTTTACAGAGTATCTGATGAATGCAGCTCTAATCACAATAAGAGACTTGTTTTTGTTCCATAAAACTGGACTTACTTTCCAGGAAGTTTTGAACTTTGAGAGTTTAAACAAATGAGAAAAGTTTCAAGATGTTCATAATTGTTTGATAGGAGTATAGTGTACCACCTGGAGACAGGTGGCGGTGAAGTCCTCAGCCATGACAAGCCAGAGGCGCGGTCCACGGCCTAGACGAAGAAGAGAGAGCGGTCCACGGGCAAAACTGGGCTAGAGACACGGTCCACAGCCAAAGATGAGCCAGAGGCGCGGTCCACGGCCTAAGGTAGGCCAAAGGCAAGCCAGGGGTGCAGTCCGTGGCCACAATGAACCAGAGGAGCGTTCCGCAGCCATGACCACCCAAAGGTGCGGTCCGCGGCCATGATGAGCCAAGGGTGCGGTCCAAGGCCAAAGGTGAATCAGACGCGCGGTCAAAAGCCAATGGCAAGCCAGAGGCGTGGGCCACGGCCTAGACGAACCAGAGAGAGCGGTCCACGGCCAAAGGCAAGCCAGAGGTGCGACCTGTGGCCATGAATGGCCACAGGTGAGGTCCGCAGCCTAGACGAACAAGAGGTGCGGTTCGTGGCCTTGACGAACCAGAGGGGCGGTCAACGGCCTAGACGAACAAGAGGCGTGGTCTGCAGCCTAGACGAACCAGAGAGAGCGGTCCACGGCCAAAGGCGAGCCAGAGGTGCGACCTGTGGCCAAGACAAGCCATGTGCGAGGTCCGCAGCCTAGACGAACCAGAGGGGGGGTCAACGGCCAAAAGCAAGCCAGAGGCGCGGTCTGTGGCCACGACAAACCAGAGGCGCGTTCCACGGCAATGATGAGCCAGAGGTGCGGTCCAAGGCCAATAGCGAGCCAGAGGCGTGGTCCATGGCTTAGGGCAAGCCAGAGGCGTAGCGCGTGGCCATGACAAGACACGGGCGCGGTCCACGGCCTAGAGCAGGGCTGGCCAACCCTGGTCCTCAAGAGCCTCAACCCTGCCTGTTTTCCAGCTCTCTCTGGACTGCTTGATGCTGACAACCTAAATCAGGTGTGTTCAGCTAATCAGGATGTGGAATTACTTGAGTCAGCTAATCAGCAGCAAGATGGTCAGAGAGAGCTGGAAAACAGGTAGGGTTGAGGCTCTTGAGGACCAGGGTTGGCCAGCCCTGGCCTAGATGAACCAGAGAGACTGGTCAATGGCCAAAGGCAGGCTCAAGGCGAGCCAGAGGCGCGGTCTGCGGCCTAGACCAACCAGAGGCGCGGTCCACGGCCTAGACAAACCAGAGAGAGTGCTCCACGACCAAGGGCTAGCCAGAGTTGCGGTTCATGGCCAACAACAGGAGCCCGGGCGATCCACCTGGTATCTGAAATCCCTCCCACTCCCCTGGAGAGGAGTAAGAAAGTGGAACAACACGTGAATTGCTCTGCACTAAACAGAAGCAAAGAGAACTAAATAAATATAAGTGTTTCATTTTTCTAAGATAATCTTAATTTCTTTTACTTTTGACAACATAACCTATGTTGTCCTTTCAAAATAAAACTCAGAGAACTAAATAAAATAGAGAATAAAAGAAAGGTGAAAAGAATTAGACTCTTTCATTAAAATTATTCTTTTTTTATTTTCTAACTCTTTTTCTGTGAAGATCTCAGAAAGGCTTAATAATTGATTACACGTGACTTTCAAGAAAAACAAATATTTACGTTTAGACACAAACTGCCATTTATTAGCCTAAAAACCGACCCCGGCCCCACATCAGTTATGTGGCCCTCACAAGAAAACGTTTGGGACCAACAACTGATCAGAGTTTTTACCTCAGATGAATCCTGCTGTAAGTCTCGGTGCATTTCTCATGTTTTTTTTACGTTTATTTCACTTGTCCTTGATTCTTTTAGTCATATCAAAGGCAAACCAGGGAGGAGGAGGAGGAGGAGGAGGAGGAGGTGGGGAGGAGGCGTCTTCTCAAAAGTTCACATTTCAAATATTTTTCTTTTTTTTTTTGCACTTTGCAGCTTTCATTTATTTTTCTAATAATCCCCTGCAGCGGCTGGAAGACTGTTTACTGTCTTTGATTTGCAGTCCTGTAGCTTTCACTCCGAGCGTTAATTAACCTTCAAATCGGGAAATTACAGAAGTGTGTGTTCATGCTCGACAATCGCACACACACACAAGCGGCAACAATGGGATGGGTTTTATTTTATTTATTTATTTCGTCTGAGATCTGCCTTCACACTTCTAACAAATGAAGCAGAAGACATGTAAGTGGACATTTATTCTTTGGTTTGTTTTATGCTCCAAATTCAATCAGAGCTTCAGACTTTGAACCGACAGAACGGCGCAGGTTCAAAGACGACAGATATCCGTTTCCCGCTCAAAAGCAGCCTCGCCGTTGGTCTCTTTTTTTGTCCCACATATCATCCCGGTGGGCTTTTTGTTCTAGTTGGTAAAACATTCTATTATTTTGATATATTCTCTCATTAGGATTTTTTTTTTAGTTTAATTAAATGAGCTCATTCGTATGAAAATAGAAAGCTGATAGTGATTTCTTTCCCTGGCAACTATCATCCAGCTTGCACAGCAACTCTTAATTAGAAACCAGCTTGATTGACGCTGTGAATACATTATCCTCTCACACACACCTGCATGCATAAGCGTTTTGTAAACCAATATGCCCTGCTCCAAAAAGGAGCTCTTTTATTTGTTGATCTGTTGCAGCGTTTTGGAGAAGTCCTCTGGTGCCACCAAACGCTCCAGAGCTTCACACCGACGGCGTTCTGAATGAGCCTCTTCAGGGTCGGATCACAGAATTCATCCGGTGAACTTCGACCCTTTGTCTCCTCGCTGTAACCTGTCATTGTGTGATTGCTTTGCAGAATTTACTCTGCAGTGATTCTCCTGCTCCTTGCTTGTGGCCAATTTGGTAACTGCTGAGGTTTTAAGGCTATTTTGGATTTAAGCTAATATGTTAGCTAATATTTTTGGCCAGTTTGGCCTCCATTAAGTTTTTTGGGGGGCTAATTTGGGGATAAGCTAATTTATTTGCAACTTTTAATCTTTTTTTTGACTAATTTGGCATCTACTAAGGCTTTTTGTGTATGTGTGTGTGTGGGGTGGGCTTTCTTCAGATAGTATTTCATAAACATGCTATCTTTTTTAGCTAATTTGGCTTCCACTGAGGTTTTTGGGGCTAATTTGGTGATAAGATAATATATTAGCAACTCGTTAGCATTTCTTTTTTTTAGCTAATTTTGCATCAAATGAGTTTTTTGTGCAAATTTGTCGTTAAACTAATATATTTGCAACTTTTTAGTTTTATTTTAAAGCTTATCTGGCATTTACTGAGATTTTTTTGAGATAATTCTGAGTTAAGCTAGTATTTAAGCAACATGCTAGTTTTTTTGGTTAAATTGGTATCTGCTGAGGTGTGTGGGCTCATTTGGTTTTAAGCTAATATGTTAGCTAATATTTTTGGCCAGTTTGGCCTCCATTAAGGTTTTTTTTGGGGCTAAGCTAATTTATTAGCAACTTTTTACCTTTTTTTTTTTTTTTTTTTACTAATTTGGCATATACTAAGGCTTTTTTTTTAAGCTAGTTTGGCTTCCATTGAGGTTTTGGGGCAACTTGGTGATAAGATAATATATTGGCAACTTTTTAGTATTTCCTTTTTTAGCTAATTTTGCATCAACTGAGTTTTTTGTGCAAATTTGTTGTAAAACTAATATATTAGCAACTTTTTAGCTTTTATTTTAAAGCTTATCTGGCATTTACTGAGTTTTTTTTTTTTTAGCTAATTCTGAGTTAAGCTAGTATTTTAGAAACATGCTAGTTTTTTTGGTTAAATTCGTATCTGCTGAGGTGTGTGGGCTTATTTGGTTTTAAGCTAATATGTTAGCTAATATTTTTGGCCAGTTTGGCTTCCATTAAGGTTTTTTGGGGGGCTAATTTGGGGCTAAGCTAATTTATTAGCAACTTTTGACCTTTTTTTTTTGACTAATTTGGCATATACTAAGGCTTTTTTTTTTTTTTTTTTAGCTAGTTTGGCTTCCATTGAGGTTTTGGGGCAATTTGGTGATAAGATAATATATTGGCAACTTGTTAGCATTTCTTTTTTTTAGCTAATTTTGCATCAACTGAGTTTTTTGTGCAAATTTGTTGTTAAACTGATATATTAGCAACTTTTTAGCTTTTATTTTAAAACTTATCTGGTATTTACTGAGGTTTTTATGAGCTAATTCTGAGTTAAGCTAGTATTTTAGCAAGATGCTAGCTTTTTTGGTTAAATTGGTATCTGCTGAGGTGTTTAGGCTAATGTGGTGTTAAGCTAATCTATTAGTAATGTGCTAGCCTTTTTGGATAATTTTGGCATCTACTGAGGTGTTTTTGGATAATTTGGAGTCGAGCTAAATTTTGTGTTAAGATTGTATATTAGCAACATTTTAGCTTTCCATTTTTTTAAAGCTAATTTGGCATCCACTGAGGTTTTTGGGGCTAATTTGGTGTTAAGATGATATAATGTAACTTGTTAGCTTTTTTTTTTTCTTGGCAAATTTGAAGTCTACTGAGATTTTGTGGGACTAATTTTGAGTTGAGCAACTATTATCGCAACATGCTAGCTTTTATGATTAATTTGGTAACTGCTGATGTCTGTGAGCTAATTTGTTATTAAGCTAATTTATTAGCAACTTTCTAGCTTTTTTCTAGAGCTTTTTGGGGGGCTTATTTTAAGTTAAGCTAGTATTTTAGAAAAATATTTGCTTTTTTTTTGTTAATTTCGTATCTGCTAAGTTTCTGGGCTAATTCGCGTTAAGATAATATATCAGCAATTTTTTAGCTTAATTTTTCTTCTTTAGCTAGATGATAGCTTGTTAGCTTTTTTTTTTTTTGGCCAATTTCACATCTACAGAGGGTTTTTTGGGCTAATTCTAAGTTAAGTTAGTATTATGGCAACATGCTAGCTTTTACGGTAAATTTGGTATCTGCTGACGTTTCTGAGCTAATTTGGTGTTAAGCTAGTATGTTAGAAACGTGTTAGCTCTTTTTTACCGGTTTGGTAAAGGTTTTTTTGGGCTAATTTGGAGCTAAGCGAATATATTAGCAATGTGCTAGCCTTTTTGGTTGATTGGATATATACTGTGAATTTTTTTTGGCTAATTTGGAAGTCAAGCTAATATTTTAGCAACATCCAATGTGTTTGCATTTTGGGGCAATTTAGCATCTTCTGAGGTTTTTGGGGCTGAGTTTTGGGTTAAGCTGAAATTTGGGGTATTATACAAATCATTTTTAGCACTTTCAGCAGATTGATTTACTAATCTCCAGCGACCAAATCTAAGCAAATTAAGCAAATTTTTCTAGTTTGTTTTCTCTTCATGTCTCGTCAGAGCTCCGATGGATTCATTCGTGCAGTGTTTACGGTCCTGAAAAGATTTTCATCAGGTCTCTGCAATTCTTTTATCTCCTTCCTCCCTCCCGGTGCTTCTTCACCGTCGCATATTAATTGTCAGGTGTGTGTACATAGCAGCGCTTCATGGAGGCGCAAAGCAGCGAGGAGACAACAGACGGGCCGAGAGCCTTGAAGGGTGACGGGAGACCGTCTCTGATAGAGCAAAATGGAAGATTTCTTTTGTTTGTCTTCAAACTCTTTACCATTAACACAAAAAAGAAAATTGTTGTTTTTAATACATAGAAAAGGGCAAAAATGTTAAGTAGTTTTAAAGAATTGTTTAATTTAAACTTAATTTTGTTTTATTTTCCTAATTCTGGAAATCTTTTCCAAAAATCTTCAGCTTGAAATGTCTCTTCTACGCTTCACAACATCAAAAAGTGAGTCTGAAGAGCGGTTTCTACCCCGCTTTGGGGTAGTTTCCCATGGAAATGAACCATTGTATTTGAAGATTTATTTATTTTCGGCGCAGAAGTCTGGAAGGCTGTTTTAAAGCAAGCTTTATGTTTGCTGAAGTAAATGTGTCGCGCCACACAAAGCAAGGGCTGTCTTTATTACCATCCTGAGTTTACATTTAAGAATGAATTTAGGGACAATATTCATGTATTTATTTACTTTCTTTTTAAGCGCTCATCATTATATTTCTTTACCCCCCAGGTTTTTGTTTTCTGACCCCCACAGCCATGATTCCTCATGGCTGCATCCAAATTTATCAAAGTCATTTTTCATGAAATTTAAATGTTAGGATATTTATAATGAGAATTTTATGGTTTTTTTTTTAAGACAAGATATACAAAGTGAGGGAGAAAGAAAATGCTCTAAACTGTGATGATTTTTTTTCCTTTCATCATAAAAATCTTTAAAATCCCACTTAAAATTTTTTTGTTTTCTCTTTTTTCAAAGCCTTCCTAAATTAGGATTATGACGTTTTAAGCCAAAATAATAAAGCCTGTGTCGTTTTCTAGGACATAGTTTCTGCAGAAGTTCATTGGGAGTTCGCCTCTGAGATGTGGGCGGGACAGTCGCTCTCCCTCTAGCTTACAGCCCCTCAAGACCCCAACAAAAATGGGTGGATGGATCAGAATTTGAAAAAGTTGGGAGACTCCCCAGTTAGACTTCAGGAATTATGACAAATCTTGAATGCATTTTTCTTATATTCATATATTTCAGTGTCGTTAAAAATGGCCCCTATAATTCACTTTCATGCAAATCTAATTTATATTGCAACGCATAGACGAATGTTCAGGAAAAAGTATAGAGCTAAATTGGGGCCAATATTATTTGAAACCCAAATAAAATATTTTGGAAAAAAAAAATTATGTTTGGCTGAAAAAAATAGGTTTTAAAACTCAAAATTTAAATTTCAAAACTATTTTTTCAGTTTCAAAACTTTTTTTTTCTGTTTCAAATTTTTTTTTTCAGTTTCAAACCTTTTTTTTAATCAAAATTGGTCCTCTTGTTGGCCCCGCCCCAACACGCCACAACGGGGGCAAAAGTTTTGAAACTGAAACTTGGAGGTTCGAAAACGAAAAAAAAAAAAAAAAGCTTTGAAACTGAAAAAATAGTTTTGAAATTTAAATTTTGAGTTTTAAAACCTTTTTTTATCGGCCAAACATTAATATTTTTTCTAAATATTTTATTTCGGTTTCAAATACTATTTAATTTAGCTCCATAGAAAAGATCCTAATAATCCCAACCATCATTGCTGGTCTGCTCCGTTTCTGTCGACAGCTCTCTGCGCCATAATCTGTGTTTGTTTAAGGAAATACAGACGTTGGTTCAGGAAGTCGTACAGCAGAGTCATGTCACATGGGAAGGGTTAGCCGCCAAGCTAACTCATCTGGATGTAGTTTGGGCTTCTTAAAAAGACATCTTGATTCACTCAGTGGATTTTTATAAATTCTAAAATCGCTTTTTTTTCCTCCCGACCAATCGGCGAAACCTCCAAACCTCAACACCGTTGCTCTCTTCATTTTAATGTGGTTTGATTTGGGTGAAACTCTTTGACTTTTTACTGTTTTGATTATTTTAAATGTGCTAAACTTTATGCAAAATGTTAAGAGTCGGTTTACATCAAGGTCCAGTCTACAGTCTACAGACACAATAAAAATCCTGTTCAGGTGTCTGAGTGTTTTAACAGAAAAACATTTGTGTTTGTTAAACTAAATGACTGAAATACTAAGGTTTTTTATTTATTTTGATTACATTATTATATAAACTTTGACATAATATTGAGAGCAGAATGTCATTCTGACAAAATATGTGACAACAAATACATTCTCTTGTAAATTCTCGCCTTTTGTCGTGTTGAAAGTTCCTCAGAAATCTGTTGATTCTTGTTTTTCCTTTTTCTCCAATAAATAAATTACTGCTATAAATAAAAAAAATGATCATGTTTTAGTATTTTCTATTGTTTTGGATAAAAATGAAAAGAATACTTAACAGAATTGTGATTGTATGATTGGACAGTTTGTCCAGAAATGGGTAAAAAAGTCAAGTAGAAAAACAAAAACAAAAAAAAAAAAAAAAATCTGAGCTGAACGACTACGAGGAAAATCCCCGCTGTCTGTTCTGGAACTGTTCTCATTTCAGTATTTTGTTTGAGCTTTCAGGTTGATTGATTTATTGAAACAAATAAAGCCAGCAAAAATAAGACTACCAAAGTCCAACATCAAACTAAAACAACAAAACCCAGCAGTGTAAGACTGCTGAGGACAAAGAGAGAAAAAGAACAAAAAAAAGAAGGAAAGAAATAAAATAAAATAGAAAAGCAATTTTTTTAAAGTAAGGATTACTTAATTATCATGCATTTAATTTAGATTACTTAAATGTATAAATTGATGTCTGAGGTTCACATAGGTGGGCAAACTACGGCCCGGGGGCCACATGCGGCCCCTTAAACTACTAATCTGGCCCTCCAAATTAAAATACATTGAATCAAAAATCCTAATTATTGTTTTATTTTCATTGTATTTCTGGTTTCTTCTCATGAATGGTGTTGTTTCTGTGTGTTTTTTTCTTAGTCAGAAGGTGATTTTTCGGATTTCTTTGAGTTCGCATTTTCCTCTGAAGAACATCAACTCATTGGATCACCAAAAGGAGAACAAAAATCAAACTTTAGAAATTAAAATTCCCAAATTTTCTGTTTTTAAATGAATATATGTGAATTTTAATCCAAATTAAAGCATGTTTTTCTCTAAATTCCATATTATCTTCTTAGTTTATAAGGTTCATTATCAAATATCTCCTTCCATCTGCTCTTTGTCCGGCCCTTATGCCAAATTTTAGAACCCTTTCTGGCCCACAAATCAAAAAGTTTGCCCACCCCTGGCATAGATGATAAACTCTGTAGGTTTTTACATCCATGTTGACATGAAGACGTCGTGTTTGATCAACTCCAGAATGAACAGATTTTACATGCAAAGCAAAACTTTGGTTAAAAGTTTGATCTTTTATGAGTTAAAAGCACAGATAATCTTATGCTGCACAACATTAGTTACTAGCTGCACTGAGATGATCCTGTTTGGAACGGAGTGTATTTTATTTTGAAAATAAGTAAAAAAAAAAAAAAAAAAGAGAGATGCTAGGTTCTTTTTAAATTTATATTCCTCCCAAAAAATAAACATAATTCATATTGATGTAAAAAAAAAAAAAAAAGTCATGACAGCAAATCCAAATTTCTTAAAGGTTAAGACTGAACGGCTCCTTCTAGGTTTAAAGCGACTCTTTTACAGTAAAAGATTGTCGACCTCTGGTTTAGGGTTAAACCAGTTTATAAAAACAATAAACTTGAAACAATTTAAGTAACTATAACTAAAAATTAGCTAAAAATAAAATAGATTAAAATCATAAATTTTTGCATTAAAGTTTAATGATTGAGAAACAAAAATAGTTATAAGTAATAAATAAACCAAAAAGTCACATTTTGATGCTGGATCATAAAAAAAACTCCATAAATTAACTGCTGTAATAAATCACAGAATAAATGAAAAATGTGTGTAATAAACATTTTGTTTTTATAAAAGAGGATCAAATACCCAATTTAAATCACAATTTTGGATTTAGCTGACATGCAAATGCAGATCTTGTTCTTTGATTTTTTAGACTCAAAACATGAGACATAAAGATAAAAAACAAAACAGTGCAAGTCATAATGATATTATTTATAATATAATTTTCTACAATCATATTTATCAGATCTTAAAATGACCCCAAAAGAGTTAAGAAACTGGATGAAGTAAAACCTTAAATTGGATTTTCTCAAGTCAACTTTGAATTCTTCAAATTTAGTCTGTTTATTCTCTTATTTTATAATAATTTTCTTATTTTAATTGTTTTGTCCAGAAAGTTTATAACTCTGCGGGCGAAGCAGGAAGCCACATGAGTGACAGGGATTGTTTACCCATAAACAGGCAAGCGTATAATTGGTAAACAGGAAGAATTAAAAAAAAGTCGACTATTACAATTAGGTTTGGATCCATTAGTCCAGGCCTTGAGGCCCAGACAGCCTTTTAGCGTGACGCTCTCCGCTCTGAACGTACGTTTGCTCTAATGAGCAGTGAGCTGGTTTAATGACAGAACTCCCACCTGGAGAGAGCGTCTTGGAGCGGCCATTATTAGGCCTGCTGCAGAGATAAGGCGGCTGCAACAATAAAACGGGCCGCGTCCGGCGAGACGCGCAGCCTCCCCTTAAAGCCCGTCCTCTGAGACGTGCTGAAGGGTATTATGAGGGGGGTCAGAGGCTGCTTTAAATAAGCAATAAATGTTAAATCTGCCTGACATCTTCAGTATCCATTACTCCAAAGAGCATGGCGGGGAGGAGACCGCCATCAGAACGAGGGAGTAAACGGAGGAGATGAAATCAATAGAGGCAGAATAGAGGATTGATTCAGGCTCTTAGATCTTTTAGATTAGTGGCTCAGTTCGAGACAAATATGGAGGCTTATTCATCTGACCTTAGCTGTGACAGGCTCCACCAAGGAACCAATTATGCTCAAACCCCAATACCGCGCTAATGCCAGAGATTTCCAGATGAACGTGGAGTAGCCCAGTTCCACTCGCCTCTACTACAGATTATGTTCTTTTTATGCGGCTGAACGGAGTTTCGTCTTTCTTCTGATCCGGCTGACAGTTTGGTCCTAAAATGGCTCAAAAACCAAAACAAATAGTTCATTTTTAGCTTAAACTTATTCTTTTGTAATGAGCTGAAGTGATGTCTAACGATGAAGGTTTGAGTCTGAAAGTATGTTAATGTAGGTAAATGTGAACGTGTGAACGTTCGGATATCTGTCAGAACTGGTCTGACGAGTAGAACCGCAGTCGGAGGTCAAACCGTTTAAGACACGCTTTCTTTTTCTCTTTTTACTTCAAAGGTAAACTTAAAAAAGATGGACCACAAGCCAACAAGTACAACAAATTTTAATTATTTTAATTCATTGGTTTTTAATTTATTGAATCCATTGATATTTAACTTATATTTTCCTGTAATTTTTACATTTATTTTTATCCTTTAAGTTATTTAACCCACCGACTCCTATTGTTTTTACTGTGCTTTTCTATCTCTATATTTATCCTTATCTCTCTATATCTTTCTATATCTCTACTTATCCATATCTCTCCATCTTTTTCTATATCTCTATCTCTCCCTTTATTTCTATACCTCTCTATTTATCCATCTCTCCCTCTATCTCTAGTGCTCTCTCTTTCTCTATATATCTATCTCTATATATATATCTCCATCTCTACATATCTCTCTCTGTCTTTATATTTATCCATATCTCTCTGTCTTCTTATATCTCTATATATCTTTCTATATCTCTCTACTTATCCATATCTCTCCATCTTTTTCTATATCTCTATCTCTCCCTTTATTTCTATATCTCTCTATTTATCCATCTCTCCCTCTATCTCTATTGCTCTCTCTTTCTCTATCTCTCTCTCTCTCTATATATATATATATATATATATATCCATCTCTACATATCTCTCTGTCTCTAAATGTATCCATATCTCAATATCTCTCTATATCTCAGTATTTATTCTTATCTCTCTATCTATCTCTCTATATATGTATATTTATCTCTCTCTCTTTATCTCTATTTATCCATATGTCTCTATCACTCTCTATATCTGTCTGTATCTCTCTATCTCTATATCTCTTTCTATCTCTATATATCTCTCTCTATATATATCTCCATCTCTCCATATCTCGCTGTCTCTAAATTTATCCATATCTCAAATCCCTCTATATATCTCTGTATGTTATTCATATCTCTCTCTCTATCTCTATATATGTATATTTATCTATCTCTAGCTGTCTGTATCTCTCTCTATCTCTATATATCTTTATATCTATCTCTCTATATCTATCTATATCTCTATATCTCTCTATCATAAATGTCAAAGCCAGATGCTTTGATTAAGAAATGACTGACTTGAAGTGATTTTGTGTTTTTCAGTGCAGGGAGGTGACCTTTCTATGTCTTAGTTCTTTTTCTAGCAGTTATTTTGTTACCAACCATAAAAGGTGTGTTGGTGAGGAAAACTAACAATAGATGCCAAAAACTGAGGGTGTAGATTTATTTTAACGATTCAATTCATAGTCAATATTGGTTCATTCTGAACGATCCGAATGACCTAAAATGAATCTTTATCCAAAACTTCAACTAGTGTCTCAGAAGCGAATACCTGATACTGAACAGTGCAGGTGAAGTTTTCCAGATTCTTCGTATTTATTCAAGATAATAACTTAAAATTTGTTTCCAAATACACAATTAAACATGAATGAATGTCAAATCCATTGACATTTTAATTTGATAAAGTTGTTGTTTTTCCAGAACAGAATAATCGTCATTTGAACATTGTAGCACACTCTATGGTCACACGTCTTTGCTAAATGATGGTTGATCAGTTTTTGCTGCATCCTGTGAGTGCTGTCCACTGTGTTGGTTGTTTATAGGAAAGTAAAACTGTCGTACCTCAATCCAAATGGAATTTTCCAAAATTAAAAATCAAAACATTTGATTTTGAAATCCAATTTTAATGATATAATTTGATTTGATTAACAACTTTCCTCAGACGGATCGATCTGGTTGTATGAATCGATTCATCGATTAACAGAACAATCGTTACTTTCCTAATTAAAACTGTTTCCCATTTAAAAAAGAGAAAAGTTTTCTACGCTTGCAGTCACAGACCCTACTGCCTTATGCTGCGTTCACACCAGTGACATACCGTCAGGACCTGCAAAGCCTTCAGCGAAGGCCTAAAATGATCTGACAAGAAGAATATAAATCACAGATAAATGTTTTTTTATACATTCATTTGTCTAAAATATATTTTAGATGATTCCAGCTGCTCTGTCAGCTTCTCTCACAGGCCTACACCACGACTGTGCTGCTGTTTCAAATGAAAGTTTCTAACCAATCAGATTTCAGCCCTCACTTGTTGCTAGGTTCATGAACGTTTTTTGAGAAAAAAATTTTTTGACCACAATGCATTGTGGTCTATATTTGCTAATACAGTCAGTATTAATGGCAGAACGCTAACCTGTCCAAAGAGGAATGTTTTAAAGCTAGCTTTGAAGATAGAAATTGTGCTGGATCTCTGACATGAGCTGGGAGCTTATTCCAGAGAACAGGGGCTTGGTGACTGAAGGTTCTACCACCAACTGGACTTTTAGAGATTCTAGGAACTACAAGCAGTTCTGCATTCATAACCTTTTAATGAATGTGAATAATATCTATTTTTTTTGGCACAAACTAAAGCAAAAATATATATAAAAAAGAAATTAGCCTCTATCAAAAAGGTATTTTCTTACATTTTTAACTTTAGTTGCAAAAAAGAAAGCTTGTTGCTTAATTACTAGCTGAACTTCAAATTAGCATAACATTTCTCTGTAAATTAAATCAGCCAAAAATATTAGCATGTTGCCTAAATTAAAGCTAAACTCAAAATTAGCCTAAAGCCCCCAGTAGATAACAAATGAACTAAAAATGTTAGCATATTGCTAAAATATTAGCTAAACTCCAAATTAGCATTAAAAACTAATTAGAGGCCAAATCTGCCAAAAAAAAATAAAGCTAGCTTGTTGTTTAATTACTAGCTGAACTCCAAAATAGCCTAAAAATCCTCAGAAAACTAACTTAGTCAAAATCGTTAGCATGTTGCTAAAATAGAAGCTATAAAAAATTAGCTGAAAACATTAGCATTTTACTAAAATATTGGTTAAACTCCAAATTAGCTTAAAATTTCTCAGAAAACTTAGTCAAAAACGTTAGCATGTTGCTAAAATAGAGCTAAAATTCTGAATTAGCCTAAAAACTCCACTAGGTAACACATTAGCCAAAAACGTTAGCGTGTTGCTATAATAATAGCTAATCTCCAATCTTTTTGAAATTTACCATTATTTTATTTTTCTTCAGCCAGAGAGCCACTATGGAGAGATTAAAGAGCCACATGTGGATCTGGAGCCGCAGGTTGCAGACCCCTGCTCTAGGTGGTCATTCTGGTCTGGATTAATAGATAAATACAACTGCGTGTCATCTGCGTAACAGTGGAGATTAATGCTGTGTTTCCTGGTTATGTTTCCTAAAGGCAGCATGTAAAGCATACATTATTATTTTTTCTACTGTTTCATGTAAACCCTGCAGCTCAAGGATGTTTATCGATTGACAGGTAAAGTTCAGGACTCTTGAACTGATTGAACTTTGAAATATTTAAGTAGCTGGAATTCTGAGCGGAAACGTTATGTTCTCATTCTCCTGCAGAGAACTGTCATACATTACATGAATACATTAAGAGGTCTAATTATTTTTGGTGCTTAAAGCTATTATTATTATTTTTTAGGAAAAGTGAGGGTTACCATGAGAAAAAGAGAGTGGATACACGAACAAATGCAGATGTGTTTGTTTATAATCTCTGGTTTCTGTTCGTCTCTTGTTGCCAAAAGGCAAAATCTTCTTTTTTTTCCAACACCAATGGCTCCTAAATCAACCTAATTTGTCCTGTAATTGTTTTTTTTTTTTTTACTTTGACACTCTGTTTATTATTCACATTGACTCACACATCACGGAGCTTCAATGCTAAACAATCGATTGTGACAAAAGTCCTAATCAGCTCATTTCATCGCTGCTATAATAACCCCAGATGCTGTTTTTGGCCGAGTTTAATTCAATCAATTCACACTAACTCTTACCTCCTCCCCTCTTTTCCTGCTGAACTTTTCAGGTCATGTTGGGAGCCTCGTGGGTTTGATTGAAGGAGAAAGGGGGAGTCCGCGGGGCAGACATTCGCTCACAGCGGAGTGGGAAACAATTACAACTTCCCCAGTCCCGCACTTTCACCTCTCCCCACCGCCCGTCCACTGCAGCTCTTTTCTTCTCCGTCTTGCTTTGACACGGTCTCCTCCGTCTGCCGTCCCGGGGCACAATATACCCCCTTATTTATTTATGTATGAAGAGACGGACACGGACTTCCTCCCAGGAAAGAGGGGTGAGACGGAGGTGAGCCGGGACTGCGTGCAGACGCGTTCACATGCAGACATATGAAGCGCACGGCTTTGTTTAATGTCGTCTGCTCCATTTATATTAAATAGAGAAGTTGTCTGGTGGTGACCTGCAGCAGATCCTTCCGCTTCTCAATAGGTTGTTTGTACTCTCACGGAGTTTGGTTATTAAGAGCATATTCTTTAGAAAAATAAAAGCTAATCAAATCTGCCGCGTGGTAAAGCAACACAGATGTGGACGTCTTGTTTAAATGTTTTGAACAAGCCTGACAAAGTGAGCAGGAAAGAGCTGCGTGTAACACCTCTGCCAAAACGGCTCGGCCGCTAACACAGACGGAGAGGAAAAAATGCATGCGAAAACAGAAAGCAGACTTGCAATTAGATGACAAGTTCTGATTGCATTGTGCACTTCCCAAGTCCTTCCTGTACTTGACTTCTGCCTGACCTGCGGGACACCCTTTCTGAAGGAGTCGGGGACTCCCGTTTGAGCGCTTTGGCCTGGAGGTGGAGGAACGCGGGGTGAAATGAGGTTCAGGGTGGCAGCTCTGCTCTCACGCTGATGTGTAATCACCTCCATCACCGCGGCATGATGGTGGAATTGCTCCCTTTACCCAAAGCTCCACATTCTACCCCCCCTTTGTCTGGTTAAACTTCATTTTGCTTTGGGAATATTTAATTTCAGGTTTTTTTTTTTTTTTTTTTTTTCAGATTTTTCTTTTTACCAACTCGCTTGAACAAGAAACAAAGAATTTTTTTGGATAAAATAAGAGTTGCTTTTATTTATATTTATGGTTTCAGGTTTGAAGTTTATTTGGTTCTATAACGTCACAATTTACAACTTTTAAATGGTATTAACCATAAAGTAGTAGACTGAAACATGATGCGTTGTATATATATATATGTGTATATGTATATATGTGTGTATATATATATATATGTATGTGTGTGTGTATATATATATGTGTATATGTATGTGTGTACATGTGTATATATATATATATATATATATATATATATTATATATATATATGTGTGTATATGTATGTATATATATATATATATATATATATATATGTGTATATATATATATATATATATATATATATATATATATATATGTGTGTGTGTATATATATATATGTGTATATGTATGTGTGTACATGTATATATATATATATATATGTGTATATGTATGTGTGTACATGTATATATATATATATGTATATATATATATATATATATATGTATATGTATATATGTGTGTATATGTGTGTGTGTATATATATATATATGTGTATATATGTGTGTATATATATATATGTATGTGTGTGTATATATATATATATGTGTATATGTATGTGTGTATATGTATGTATGTATAGTATATATATATATATGTGTGTATGTGTATGTGTGTATATGTATGTATATATATGTGTATATATGTATTTATATAAACACATACAAACTTACTTAAACATAAAACAAAAAAAGGTTGTAATAACATAAGAGCTTCTTTATCTCAAAGTTATGGTTTGAGGTTTAAAGTCAATTTGGTTCTATAATGTCACATTTTGCAACTTTTAAATGATAATAACCAAATAGGAGTGGACTTAAGCATGACGCGGCGCTTCCGTGTGCGGATGCAATTTACACAGAAACAAAAATGACAAATATTCCACTTTAAACAAATATATATTCATATAAACACAACCCTACTGTATATTTACAGACACAGACATAAACTGATTAAAAATAAAATTTCACTGGTATTGACCAATTTTTTTTTTTACTTTTTAACTGTAACCTAATTTTTTTTTTTTTGAGTTTTAACTCATTTAGGATCTTTACCAAAACAATTTTAAAGTTTTGTTCCAAGAACTTTGTTCTACATTTATTCTCACTCTGCAATTCAAACATAAATTTATAACTTTTTAGTTTTTTTAAATTACTGCACTCTCAAGGGCAAACTATTTTTAAAGGCAAAAAAATAAATTTCCAACATTCGTACAATATCTGCAAACTTTAATGCATTGGATTTTTTCTTTGGCATATTAGTGAAAACCAACTTTATGAATGAGTGCAACAGCTCTTTTTTTAGTTTAATTATTGGATCAATATTTGTTTTGTATATATTTCCCCAAATTTCACAGCAATACTGGAAGAATGGAAGTATTATGGTTGAAAATAAAATATACCAGCGTGTTTTACTGTTATTTTGGTTTATGTACTTCAGATGTTTTGTTTTTATATTTTCAATATGTGCTTTCCAATTAAGCTGGTGGTCAATAATAACTTCAAGAAACTTTGTTTCATAAACACATTAATTACGTTTTTTATTGTATTTTTCTTTATCTCAGGAGAGGGCAAACGTTTTGACTTGTGGGTCACAAAGGGCTCTAAAATTTGACAGACCTTGATGGCGTTTTCATATAAGGAAAAGAAACTACTGGATGAAAACCCGCCTTTAATTTGATTCAAATCTACTTTAAAACAGAACATTTTTCAGTTTGTGTTTCAAAATTAGTGGCTTTTGCTTTCATTTTAGAGCCAATTGTCATGTTCTGTTTTATTTGCTTTCTTTTTTTGCTTCTGTGCAGGCTGCTGTGACTCCGCCCATTCTCCTGTGGTTCCTGCTAAGCAGTCACAGCTGTCTGCACTTCAGCAATCAGGCTTTGTGTATTTAAGGAACTCTGCTGCAGTCCTCAGTGTTGGCTCGTTTTGTTTCCTGGCCTGTTGTCTTGGTCTTGTGAGACATGGCTAATGTATATTAAAGCCTTGGACTATGCCTTCATGTGCTTGGGATTCTTCCCTGCAACTGGGGTTCCTCCTAATTGACCAACCATAACACCAATTGCCGCAATAGGTTAATGTCGCTCAGGGAAAAAAAGCAAACTTAATGCGTTGTGGTCATGTCGTGGTATTTGAACGATTGGGAGAAATGCTATCCGGCTTGAAAAACACACGAGTGTCGGAAACGCAACAAATCTTCCAATATCACATGAACTAGACAAAGGTCAATGTATTTGCTACGAACCATTTAATACTAAACTGAAATCAATGGGAAAAAAAAAAAAAAACATTTTTAAGAAGTTTCTATTTTTAAATTATTAAAATTACAGTTTTTATCTGTAACAAAAACCATAAAGTTTGTTTTTGTGTCATTTAAAAATAACTCCTCAAACCAATTTTTACATTTGACAACCTTCCTTTCTATTTATAAAACAGTTGTAAAATGTCTCGACCTGAGCAATATAAACTTGTATCATCTGCAAAATATCAAGCTCTAACTTTTTTTTTTTCTTTTGATACGTTAGGAATATCATATAAAGTATGAACAGTTTTGGTCCTAAAACAGACCCTTGAGGAATTCCACATGTTATATTTTGTTCTGATACTTCATTACTCTTTTGTACATCGTATTTTACTGCTAGCTCTTTATAACGTATATTTTATTTGATCTTTTCTTACTTATTCTGACTGTACCTGTGCTGTTGCATATTGCAATCTCCCCATTGTGGTACTAATAAAGGTTTTCTTAATCTTAATTTCAGCTCATTGAAGTCCAATTTTTTAAAGCTTTGCTCCCAGTTCTTAACCAATACTGTAATGCTCACTTTTTTGTAAAAGCAGTATGGTCTCTTGGAAGAAAAAATATTTTGACAATTTTTAAATATAATATATATATATATATATATATATATATATATATATACAATTTATGTTCTTATATTCTTTTATTTGTATTTCTTTGCACATGTTTTTCTACACTTGACCTGTAAAACCATATATATATATATATATATTATATATATATATATATATATGTATGTATGTATGTATGTATGTATGTATATGTATGTATATATTCTAACTTGTCCTGTCCAACAGCTGAGCAAACAGATTTGGGTGGAGAGCCTCTTGCGTTGGACAGATTTTAATGTCCCAACAGTATAAACCCTCATTGTACTTTATACTAAACTTTATTTATATTGATTATGTTGCATCGTTTTACTTTTTTTGTTGGATTGGACGGAAACAAAGAAAAAAAACAAATTTTTATTGATTTATTTAATGTACGAGTACTATTAGAAAGTCATAAAATGACGTGAAACAAAGCTGGTAATAAATAACTCAAGTTCAAGAGTAACAAAAGATCCCACATTTATTCCATATGACTTTTTTTTTTTTTTTAATAAAATAACCTTTCTGCTTACTTTCCCCCGTAGGTTTGTTTTCGTGCCTGATGTAAACAGTTGAACTGTGGTGTTTGTGTGTGCGCGCCCTGGCCTGTAGACATGGAGGTGTTTGTTTGCTCTGCATCCCTCATCGTCCCGAGCTGAGGACGGGGCTGCTCTCTCATCACTCTCTGATTGGTTTCAGTCAGATTCCTGAGCTGTGATTGGCTTTCGTCTGCTCTCCGCTCCAACCCTCATTTGGTACCGCCGCGAGCATCAGATTCATGGATGTAAAAGATACAGATACGAATCAAAAAATGGAACTTGTTAAGAGAGAAACAAAATACAGATTTGAACATCATTATGAAGGTAAAAAGGTTTAAAATCAATCAGGAAGTAAATTATTGGTTTACTTCAGTTCCTCTTCCTGTTGTGCTCTCCGCTGTCCGCCTGTTAATGCACGTGTGAGTGCCGGAGTTTCTCTGATAAAATGCATTTTCAAATAAGTATTCAGACCAGAGGTCTGCTATGGGGTCAAATCTGGATCAGCAAACGAAAAAAAAACACATGGAAAACTTGAAAATAGATCTTGTAACTGAAAAAAATGGAAAATTTTAAAACTGATTTTTTTTTTTGGAAAATAAAAAAAATGGAAAATCAGAAAAAAAAGAAAAAGTTAAATAAATCTTGAAAATTTACAAAAGAAAAAATACTGAAATCGTAAAATAAAAAAAACAATCAATGTAAAAATTACTGATTGAGAAAAAATGATCGATTAAACTTAATAATCAGAATTAACACTGAAAACAGAAGACTGAAAGTGAAGATTCATAGATGAATTTTTTTGTCAAATTTTCAAAATATTTATATATTTTTTTATTTTCAAGATTTATTTCAAGTTTTCAGTATTTTTTTATAATTTAAAAAAAAATTTTTTTTTTCAAATTTTTTATTTTTTCCAGTTTTCAATTTTTCTTTTTTTTTCAGTTACCATGTCTATTTCTCAAGTTTTCAATCTATTATTACGTTCGCTTTAACCTGATCCTGATTTGACCCCTCAGACTAAAACCCGGTCGGAACCACAAAGTCTCATTTCCCCCTTTTAGAAAAATAAGAGTGATCTGTTTTTATGCTAATATGATAAATATGAATTAACTATTGTTCATGAAGAGAAAATAGAATTTTTTTCAAAACATGAAACGATTTATAACTTTTGACAGAAGTTTACATGACTTCTTTTCAAAATAAAAGATCATCTCAATGCAAAAAATGTTGAAGGATAATATCAGCAGCAAAAAAACCTGTTTATTTATTTGTTTGTGGTGCTTCTCAGCAATACCTTTTGTAAATCAAGTCAATTGAAGTACTTCAGAGCTAAATGAATGACCCGTGTTGTTGTCTTTGAAAGGTACAGGTAACTTTTTTTCCGGTTTAAATTTTACTTTATAATTTTTCATGTTGTGATACTTTTAAGGATCTGCAAATATTTTCATCGTTTAAGCAGGAAAATTAATTGTTTTCTTTGTGAATTCAGTTTTAGAATAAAATGAAGCACTTTTCAGATAGAAATTGTTTTTTTTTTTTTTGCATGATTCATCACTTTTTAAAAAAAATATTAGCTTTGTTTTATGAAAGTTCCTAAAAGTAATTTATCGGTTTTTCAATATATTTTTCTGTTCATGTTGAAAAGACGATCAGTTTAGTTTCAGGCGGGTGTGAAAAGACGAGTTCTGGAGTGAGACGCGTTCTCCACCCAGCCGCCGTCTTCACAGACGTTTGAAAGCATCCGGAGGTCACGATGGACTCTCAGCTGCTTTGAAGAAGAAGAAGTTGGGGGTGAAAACGTTCTCGCTTTGGTCCAATCGTCTGCTGACATCTTTCCAAATGAAGTGATTCTGGGTTCAGGAGAGCACGCTGGTTGAGGACTTTACAAAAGCTCGTCTACGTAGACTAAATACCCCAAATCCTTCACTGTTCGTGGAGGGAGATGGAGACGACAGATACCGTCTTAAATGGGTCCTAGCAAGAGAGACGCTTATCTTCTGGACCTGCATCATATGTAGGTCATAATTCTCTCCCCATGTTTTATTTTATTTTATACTAAAATCTCTTAAAAAAAATACACGAATGAATAACAAACAAATAAAAAAAAGAGTAAAGCTTATTTATCCTACTGTTAGTTATTAATATATATGCATATTTATGTGTCTGTGTATGTATGTATATATATATATATAATTTTTATTAGGATTCACTTGAGGTGATACTATCAAAAAACGTTTTTTTTTGCCTGTGTAAGTTGACGTTTTACATAAAATCTATATTTTAAATTTTATCTCTCATGAATTTAATTACCCGGGAAACTTTATTAAAAATAGAAAAATTCAATTATAAATTTAAATTTAAATGTATAAATTCTTTTTTGCTGTATTTCGACTCTTGCTACTAATTCAAATCAATTTAAATGGGAAGAACGACACATTATATGACTGGATAAAGTGACGCATCTTAAAAGAATGCTGAGGTTTCTTAAAGGGGGGGGGGTTCTGAACTGGACCGTTCTCCTCCTCAGTAACAGCTCCGGCCCTCAGTTTAATCCTGCACGGTCTATCAAACGCATCCAGATCTCAATTATCATTCTTAATGAGGGAACTTCTCTGGAGGAATCCCGTCTCTATCTCCGACCTTCAAAGGCCCTCAGAAGAACATCTGAGGGACTTTATCGGACAAAGTTCCTCCTTCATTTGAATAATTCTCTAAATCGGCCAGAGGGAGATATCAAAAGAGAGGAGTGAGTCGCTGAAGTCCTGAAACTGAAATGAGATCTGGGTTTCTCAGGGATGGAGATATATGGGATATACGGGTTAGTTTAGAGGTCTACATCACTCTTCTTCTTCGTGTCTTGGGTCTGTCGGTGTCCATGGGAACACCTTTACAAGCTCTGAAAATGCTTCAGAATGAACACACTCCCCCAGAGGTCAAGAGGGGTTCAGAAGGTGTCTGAAGGGAAGAGAAAACGTTTCAGATATGAGCGTTCACAAGGATCTCATTACATAGGGGAGTGATAGCTATCAGAGTCGGAATAATATTTAGCACATGCTGCCTGCTAATGAAGCAGCAATGTTCACAGACTGGAAATGAGAACCAGAGATGGTTCTGTTCTGATCTTTAACGCATTCTCCTCCTCAGAGGAAAACGCTCTTCTTCATGTTTTCAACTTCTTCTCTGATTTTTGGAGGACAGAGAGAAAGAAAACTTAACTCGAAACTGGATCTTTGAGTATTTATTTAATCAAAAAAGATGGGCGGGGCCACAAGCTACCTTCTCTGCTCCATTCTGATGCATCCACTTGTAAACGAGTAGATCCATGAACGTCTTTGTTTCCCTCGTCTGAGCTGGAATCTGGATCTAAACTCTGGATAGCTACAATATTCTTCGCCATTTTTGTTGCGCCGCTAATGTTAGCTACCTGGAAATAGATTGGTGATGGAAACGGGGTTGCTTTGTGCCAATAGTCCCGCCCACAACTCAGAGGTGAATTTCTGATAAACTCCATCCATCCATCCAGCTTCATCCGGGACCGGGTCGCGGGGGCAGCAGTCTAAGCAAAGATGCCCAGACTTCCCTCTCCCCGGTCACTTCCTCCAGCTCCTCTGGGGGACCCCGAGGCGTTCCCAGGCCAGCCGAGAGACGTAGGCCCGATCCGAATACTCCCCTTCTCCCTTTCCCTTAGCCCTCCCCCTTGATTTGAAGTCCAGGTCCTGTCCGGGATGATTATCTTTTAAGTTTCACACTCCAAACAGAGGGGTCCAGAGTCCGCTATCGCGAGAGTAAACCGCCTCACACTGAGAAGCTCTTTTCTTCTCGTTGGTGCGCTTTGAACCACAGATGTTTACATTTAAATGTAAGTAATGACTTTATATTTTAGCGTGACCTTTTTAAAGTTATCAAACCGCTGTTGTTATGTATATTTAAGCGCTGGCAGCTCCAAGCTAATGCTAGCGGACCGGCGATATTGATGACGTCACTGAACGAAACTCACGTCCGAAATATTAGACACTATTTTTTTCCTCACGCTCCATCTGGAGCAAGCACGGAGGGATAAACGAAGGGGGAGGGAGAAGGGGAGTATTCGGATCGGGCCATAGTCTCTCCAGCGTGTCCTGGGTCTTCCCCGGGGCCTCCGCCCAGTGGGACATGCCCGGAACACCTCTCCAGGGAGGCGTCCAGGAGGCATCCGGATCAGATGCCCGATCCACCTCAACTGGCTCCTCTGGATGTGGAGGAGAAGCTCCTCCCCCTATCTCTAAGGGAGCGCCCAGCCACCCTCCGGAGAAAACTCGTTTCAGCCGCTTGTAGTCGGGATCTCGTTCTTTCGGTCACGACCCAGAGCTCATGACCATAGGCGAGTACTGGAACGAAGATCGACCGGTAAATCGAGAGCTTTGCTTTCTGGCTCAGCTCTCTTTTCACCATAACGGACCGGTACAGCGACCACAAATTGGCAGACGCCGCTCCAATCCGCCTGTCGATCTCACGCTCTGATCTTCCCTCACTCGTGAACAAGACCCCAAGATATTTAAACTCCTCCACCTGAGGCAGGAGCACTCCACCTACTGAGAGATTTACAAACTACCTTTCTCCGGTCCAGAACCGTGGCCTCAGATTTAGCGGTGCTGACTCTCATCCCAGCCGCTTCACACTCGGATGCAAACCGCTCCAATACATGCTGGAGGTCCTGGCCTGATGGAGCCAACAGGACAACATCGTCTGCAAAGAGCAGAGAGGAAATCCTGTGGTCCCCAAACCAGATCCCATCCAGACCCTGGCTGTACCTAGAAATTCTGTCCATAAAGAGTATGAACAGAACCGGTTCATAGTCCAACGCGCACCAGGAACAGATCTAACTTACTATGCGAACCAAGCTCCTGCTCCGGTCGTACAGAGACCGGACAGCCCTCAGTAAGGCTCCCCGGACCCCATACTCCCAGAGCCCCCTCCACAGGACACCACGGGGAACGTGGTTGAACGCCTTCTCCAATCAACTCTGATAAACTCCTCTCACTTTTTTAAATTTTTTTATTTTGTCTTTAAACATCATAAACTGAAAAAACTGAAATATGATGTTAGAGTCAGTGTGTGTGTGTGTGTTATGCATACGTAATTCCAATTTATAAAGTTTTTGTTTGTTTTTTCCAATTTTTCTATATTCTACTCGTCATGTGTTTCTGACTTTTCTTAGGACCCTCTTCTTAAAAGCTAGATGTTGCATCTTAAGAGGCTTATCCTCAAATTTTAGTTCAAACGTGTAAATAAAATAAACTTATACAACAGTTGAACTCTAATGTATCTGAATGCAGAAGTTACTGTTTGAATGAAGTATTTTGGCTGAAATAATCTTAACGGAAGGTCTTCGTTTTCTCTGTAACCCTCTCTGGATTTGTCGCTAACAACTATTGACATTTTCTTCTAAGAGAATGAAAGCGATCATCAATCAGTCTTGTGTCACACGACTGTCAGGTATTTGTGGCTATTTATAGATTCCTGTTTGGTAAAATAGTGAATATATACCTAGAATAGTAAAACGTTGCCAAATAAGGAAATTCAAGTTTCCTCTTTTTCTTTAAGAAGAAAGTACATTTCATTTATTATTATTATTATTATCTGTGTTTTATGCTCTTAAAGCATCAGATTTCACCTCATAAATAGGTTTTTATGCTTGATAACGGCTGCTTTGAAGACGCTCGGACCACACTTGCGGTTCTGATCCTGGATTAGGTTTATAGTCTGAACATAAATTGAGTTTTTTTATGGACGCCATAAAACACAGAGCTAACCACACTCCGGGTCTCCTTTTGTTGCAATAAAGAGAACTGCTTTCCATTTGTGGGCACTTTAAAGACATCTCGTTGTACATCTGATATCATCAATTATTGTCTAGAAAAATAGGATTTTAATCTTGGTAATGCAGCTTTTTAATAATCACATTTATTGCAGTTACTTTGATGCAAATTTAAATCATTCAAAAGTTAAACAAAAAAAAACAAGCTGTCCTCGGCTTATTTGGTTAACGTCACGCGTGTTATTCCCCCCGCGTGTGCACACTTCTCATTCAGGAAAACACCTGCACAAAAGCAAAAGTGATTGTTTCTCTTCGTGCCCCCTCGTTGCTCTCATCCCAGCCGTCCGTCTGCTTTGTCAAGAGGATTTACAAGCTCTTTTTTTTTCCAGCTCTTTATGAAGAGACTGTCCTCCTCCTCCTCCTCCTCCTCCTCCTCCTGCACAAACACAGCTGACAGGAAATGGAGACGCTGCTACGACACAGTCGCGTGCCCTTCAACAAATCCCTCTCAATCTAGCAACCAGCAGGCGCGTTTGTGTTCTTTCAGCTGTTGTAAACTCTCCAGCGATTATCCACCATGACTCCACAGTTTCTCTTTCTGCGGATCGAGATTTTGTTGACGGTTTTCCTTAAAAAAAAAAGGAGAAATCCCGACAGACTCGATCGACTCTAGAAGCTGATCGGACATCAATACGAGTTTGTTTCAAACCGGTCCGCTGCCTTCATCCATCCTCTCTCCGATCAGAGTGTCGCCTCACATTTAGGTTCTCTCTGCCTGGTGGGTTCACGATGCTAAAACTAATCACTGCGTGAATGCTGAGTCAGCATGTTCAGGACGTTTTTAAGGCTAATTTTGAGTGTAGCTAATATTTTAGTGTTTTTTTTAATTTGCTATTCTTGAATTTAGATCACATTTTAACACATGCTAACATTTTTTTGGCTAATTTTATGTCCACTGAGGTTCTTTTATTTTGGCTTCTCTTGAGTGTAGATGATATTTTAGCAACATGCTAACGTTTTTTGCTAGTTTGTCATCTATTTTTTTTTTTTTTTTGCTATTCTTGAGTGTAGATGATATTTTAGCAACATGCTAACGTTTTTTGCTAGTTTGTCATCTATTTTTTTTTTTTTTTTGCTATTCTTGAGTGTAGATGATATTTTAGCAACATGCTAACGTTTTTGGCTAGTTTGTCATCTATTTTTTTTCTTTTTTTTTTGCTATTCTTGAGTGTAGATGATATTTTAGCAACATGCTAACGTTTTTGGCTAGTTTGTCATCTATTTTTTTCTTTTTTTTTGCTATTCTTGAGTGTAGATGATATTTTAGCAACATGCTAACGTTTTTGGCTAGTTTGTCATCTATTTTTTTTCTTTTTTTTGCTATTCTTGAGTGTAGATAATATTTTAGCAACATGCTAACGTTTTTGGCTAATCAGGCATCTATTAAGGTTTTTTGGGATAATTTTGAGAGTAATTATACTTTAGCAACATGCTAATGCTTGTCACTAATTTGGCATTTATGGAGGTTTCTTTTGGCTATTTTAGAGTTAGGCTAATATTCTTGCAAAATACAAAGGTTTTTTTTTTTTTTTTTTTTTACGAATTTGGCATCTACTGAGGCTGTTTTGGAGTCAAGCTAATATTTTAGAGACAAGCTAACCCCTTAGAACAATTTAGTATCTACTGGTATTTACTGAGGTGCTTTTTTTTTTTTTTTTTTGCTATTTTTGAATTTAGATATTTGAACAATTTCTCTTTCTCTTTGGCTACTCTTGAGTGTAGATAATGTTTTAGCAACATACTAACCTTTTTTGGCTAATTTGTCATCTATTGAGTTTTTTCAGCTATTTTTGAGTGTAGATGATAATTTAGCAACAAGTTAACATTTTTTGCTGATTTGGTATCCACTGAAGGATATTCTTCAGATTAGCTAATATTTTAGCAACATGCTAACGCTTTTCACTAATTTGGCATTTACCAAAGTTTCTTTTTGCTATTTTTTAGTTAAGCTTATATTCTTAATAATATGCTAATTTTTTTGATTAGTTTGTCATCTACTGAGGCTTTTTTGGAGTTAAGCTAATATTTTAGAAAATTGCTTATTTTTTGACTAATTTGGCATCTACTGAATTATTGCTATTCTTGAATTTTAATAATAATATAACGACATGCTAACGCTTTTTGCTAATTTGGCATTTACTTAGAATTTTTTTTTTAGATATTATTAAAATAAGCTAATATTTTAGCAACATGCTAACGTTTTTGGCTAATCAGGCATCTATTAAGGTTTTTTGGGATAATTTTGAGAGTAGTTATACTTTAGCAACATGCTAACGCTTTTCAGTAATTTGGCATTTACGGAGGTTTCTTTTGGCTATTTTAGAGTTAAGCTAATATTCTTGCAAAATACTAAAATTTTTTTTTTTTTTTTTTACAAATTTGGCATCTACTGAGGCTGTTTTGGAGTCAAGTTAATATTTTAGAGACAAGCTAACGCCTTTGAACAATTTAGTATCTACTGGTATTTACTGAGGTGCTTTTTTTTGCTGTTCTTGAATTTAGATATTTGAACACCATGCTAGCAGTGTTTTGCTTTCCTTTTTTTTTTTTTTTTGCTATTCTTGAGTGTAGATAATATTTTAACAACATGCTAACGGTTTTGTCTAATTTGGCATCTACTGATGGTTTTTGGGATATTCTTCAGATTAGCTAAAATTTTAGCAAGATGCTAAAGTTTTTCCCTAATTTGGCATTTACTGATGTTTTTAGGCTAGCTTGAGTTAAGCTAATATTCTTGCAATGTGCTAACGCTTATGACTAATTTGGCATTTACTGAGTTTTTTTTTTTTTTTTTTTTAGTTAAGGTAATATTTTAGAAACTTGTTTATGTTTTTGGCTAATTTGGTATCTACTTAGATTTTTATGGCTCTTCTGGAGTAAAAATAATAATTTAGCAATATGCTAATGCTTTTGGTTAATTTGGCATCTACTTAGGTTTTTTTGGATATTCTAGAGATTAGCTATTATTTTAGCGATATAGTAATGTTTTTCACTAATTTGGCATTTACTGAGGTTTTGAGTTAAGCTAATATTCTTGCAATATGCTTATGTTTTTTATGTTTAATATGTTTAATATTTTTATTGTTATTATTATCTCAAGTCTTGTAGAGTTTGATTGATTGTTGGAAATAGAGTGGGAAGAAGCAAATCTATAAAATCCCACTACAAATACTTAATCTTACAGTTTTGCATAGTTTTTGTAATCTGGTCAGATAAAATCAAAATTGAAGTTTTTTTCCAAGTAGCAAAGTTGAGGTGCCTATTGATTATTGATTGATCTCATGAAAACACTATTTCATGATTTCAATACTCATTGATTATCATCAGAATAAATTATCTTATTGATCAATAATCATCCCAACACACTGAAAATCAAGTTTTCAGGAAACAACAGAGCGCTAATTGATATTCTCTGAAAGCCTATTGATTTTAATCAGAACATTTCAGTAATTATTAATGCATATTACACAGTGTAAAACGTTTGTAATTTGTCAGGATTTGAAGTCGTTTATTGCAGGGTTTTCTTTACCGTTTTCCATTCTAGTTGCATCTTTAGAAGCAGCTTTGCAGCTGCCTCCTGTGTGTGTTTAACCTGTGGTGTTAAACACGCGCACGTGCACGCTCGCGCGCGCACACGGCAGCCCTTCAGCTCTCCTCAGTCCAGGGGGCAGTAAAGTGGTTATCTCTCTCTTTCAGATCCTAATCTGACAGCAGCTCCAGCCTGTTGCCAGGTTACCCCTGGGGCGTCAATCTCCATTTAAATCCTCTCCGCCCCCCCCAGCCCTCTCATGGATACCCCACCCTCCTCTCCCCCGCTCTCCCCCCACCGGGCCCGGCTGGCATCGGGCTGGGCAGCAGGTGACGCGCGGATGCCTCAGAACGGCCCGTGAGCTGGATGTGGGCTAAGTGGGTTTGTTTTTGAGAAGGGCGGCAGACGGGGGGGGGGTCCTGTAGCTGCAGGAGGATGTGGGCAGCGTCTGCGCAGTCAGATGATGGAGAGATAGCAGCTTGATGTCTGAGAGAACATTCCTTTCTTCTGCCGCTCCCGTGTTTCTGCCCGCCGCCCGCCAGTCAATGGAGCCCCATTGTATGGGGTCTCCTGCACGTTGACCCCCACCTAAAGGTCGCACTGCTTGCATAGCGGATGAGGGAGAACGCATAATTGTCACAGTAACACAAAGAGAACTCCACATAGCAGACTTGCTCCAAGCTCGATGCTGATTCAGCAGAGCGGGTTGTGCTGGTTAAACTTCCTGTTCAACAGCGTCACGTTAGATAAATCTTTGATTTTTCATCTTCAGGATGGAGCTAAATCGAAATAAAATATTTTGAAAAAAATACTAATGTTTGGCCAAAAAATTGGTTTCAAAACTCTCTTTTTACCCTTTTATCCTGCTGGGTTTTGTTATATTAGTTTGGGGTGGGACGTTGGTAGTTTTGATCTGCAGGCTTTGTTTATTTCTTTTGATTTGGTAGTTTTGAGTTGCCTGGGAGCTTATTTTATGTTTGGTCAAGGTTCCAACTTCCTTTTGGTTTTTCTTTTTTAACCAGCCCAGTCATTATATTTCGGGTTTCGTTATTTTAATGAACAGTGTTTCTGGTTTTTTTTTTTATTGGTGTCCAGATTTCTTTACTGTTCCCTCCCTCCCCCTAGACCCGAGCCGGGTTTACCCCCAGGGGTCGTAACAAATATTGAAAACTTAAAGGAAGTATTAAAAATGAGAAAAAATCAAATTGAAAAGAGAATGCCCCCTCATGCCTGTATCTAGAAATGCAACAATACTCAATATAAAATCAAACCATTCAATGCAAAATATGCTAAATATCCCTGCCAAAAACTACCTTGCTCCTCCTACAGTAGTCGGAAAATAAACATTTAGCTAAATGCTATAAACAACCGAGATACCTATTTTTTTAATTTGAAAAAAAAATCTAAAGACAAATGAATAAACGAATAACACCCAAGCAATACTACACAATACCTGTGTTGCTGTAATTTATTTGGAAAAGAAATCAGTTGTAAATATTTAATATTGGTTCCGTTTCGAGCAGGGGTCCCCAAACTATTTCTTTTGGAACTGTTTTCTTCTCTGATGTGGGACAGGGGTCAATTTGTTGGCTAACAGAAAAAGTGTTACAAACACAATCTAAATGTAAAAAAATGTGGTTTCCCAGAAGGCCACACATAGCCAAATTTTAAATAATTCATACCTGTAATCTTCATAAATGAGATAATACTAAAACATGTAAAACTAGATATACTGTAGAGCATTACCTGTGATAGATTAATAGCTGAAGATGGTTAACGTGAAAGCTAAAAACAATAAAGTTGATAGCTGAAGAGTTGATAGCTAGTGCCAAATTAGCCAAAAACCAAAACAGCTAGCTTAGAGCTAAAATATTAGCCATACTCCAAATTAGCTTAAAAACTCCAAAATTCAAAATTAGCCAAAACAGCTAATATGTAGCTGAAATATTAGCGATGTGCCAATTTAGCCAAAAACATAATTGGAAAAATTTCTAATTTAACCAAAACAGCTAGCTTAGAGCTAACATATTAGCCATACTCCAAATTGGCCTAAAAAACTTGAAAATTAACCAAAACAGCTAGCATGTAGTTAAAATATTAGCCAAATGCCAAATTAGCCTAAAAATAAAAATTCTAATTTATCCCAAACAGCTAGAATGTGGCTAAAATATTAGCTAAACTCAAATTTAGCCTAAAAAAACTGAAAAAAAGCATGAATTAGCCAGAACAGCTAGCATGTTGCTAAAATATTAGCTAAATTCAAATCTAGCCTAAAAAATGGAAAAATGTCTAATTTAGCTAAAACGGCTAACATTTAGCTAATATATTAGCTAAACTCAAATCTAGCCTAAAAAATGAATTAGCCAAAACAGCTAGCACGTAGCTGAAATATTAGTTGAATACCAAATTAGACTAAAAAACTGGAAAAAGGTCTAATTTTGCCAAAATAGTTTGGGGCGCCGGGCAAAATGTGTAGGAGGGCCGGATCCGGCCCGCGGGCCGTAGTTTGGGGACCCCTGGTTTAGGTTGTTTTGTACATCCAGCTATCAAAGCTCAAGAGAACTGCTAGAACTGTTGTAATGTTGACAAGTATTCAAGAGTTTTATTTAAATGAGGTTCTGCAATAAATTCCAAGAACTTGAAAAAATTCTGATTTCTCTTTTCAAAATGAATCAATATCTGTTGAAAAATAGGATTTCAGGTTTTTTTTTTTTGTTCAATACATATCGAACCGTGATGCTAATATCGAGGTACGAATCGAGCCGTCAGCAAACCGGATCGTTGCATTCCTACCAATATTTCCCTAAATATTACATCTATATTTAATATATGTTTTTAAATCAGCAACACTTGAACCGTTTCCAGAAGTTTCTGAACAAAAGTCAGATTTGTTTTTAAATGTAACAAACCAGTGAAAGATCAAAACCGCATTAAAACAAGTTTTTAAGAAAAGTTAAGACGACATCCAACCAATACAGTTTAAATTCTTAGTGTAATTTTCCATAAATCTAAAGTTATTATCTGTAAAACATGAAAAAATGAGTGTTACTAAGAGTAAAGAGATTTTTAGATTAAAACGAAAAACACTTTGAAAAAGGCTTTAAATGAAACTTCTCAATTCCAATCTTTTTTTTTTTTTTTTTTTTTTTTACAGTATTTTACAAATGAAGAGAAATAATCCGTAATGGTCAAAAGAAAGACCTTTTATGATTGCTTTAATTTCTTTAATAAATCGACAGTTTTAAGTCTTCCCTGAAGCTTTTCCGTGTCTGAACTCGTCTTGTGAAGAAATGCTGTCACTGCATCCACAAATACCAAAAAACGTTTGGAATGGAAATGAAAACAGTGAGTGAGGAAGTTTTCACCGAGTCGACCGAGTCCAGGGATTCTGAAGTGTTGTTGTTTTTGTTGGAGGTCACAGAGACCCCCCCCAACCCCGATACGTGTTTTTGTATCTCCACATAGACGGGATGCAGTGGACGGCATTTGATCGCAACATTATACTTCTGAAACACAAAAATGCACCATTGAAATGTTTGTACGGATACGCAAACCAGAAACCTTAACAGAGAAGAATCTGTGTGGATCATCTCTGAGACTAACGGAGATCTCGGAGGATTTTATCAGAAAAACACAAATGGGTTTTATTTACGATTGTCATTGAATTCTTAAGTTTAAGCAAACGTTTTGTCTGTGTTTAGAGTCCCACTCCAACCTTCTTTTTATCTATTTTAAAATCGTCACCGGTGGTTTTTTAATTATGATAATGCAGTTTTAAGCCAAAATTTAAAAAAAAAAATGTTTTCTTGGACAGATAGTTTCTGCAGAGCGGCGGGAGCTCATTCAGAATTAATCTCTGAGTCGTGGGAGCCACTGTTGGCAGAAAGTAAGCCCACCACCACGTCTGTTTATACCAGGGGTATCAAACATCTGGCCCACCAAATGGATTAATCCAGCCCAATTGTAAAGAAAAAAATATATAAGGATGTTGAATAAAAAGTTTCTAGACCATTCCTGTGGTGAGTTACAGTGTTTCTCAGTTAAGTCACTTTTTTTTTAAAGTTGCTATCCTTCTCTCTTAAACATTTATTGACTAAAATACATTTTTAAACTTTAAAACTGTAACTTTTTTACATTATTACGAACTAGATATATAGCATTACCTGTGAAAATGCTAGTGTGAATCCTGAAAGCTGAAATTGGCCTGAAGATGCTAATGCTGATAGCCGAAGATGCTGAAATTGATAGCTAAAAGCGTTTAAGCTAATAGCTGAAAACGCTGAAGTTCACAGCCAGCTAAAATAATAGCTAAATTAGCCTAAACAAACAAACAAAAAAACATAAGTTAGCCAAAACAGCTAAAAAAATAGCTAAACTTCAAAATATCCTAAAAAACTGAAAAAAAAGTCTAAATAAGCCAAAAAACTACGGTACAGCTAGCGTGTACCGTAGTTGAAATATTAGCCTAACTCCAAAAAAAGCCTAAAAAAACAAAACAAAAAAATCTAAATTAGCCAAAACAGCTAGCATGTCGCTGGAAAAAACTGCTAAACTTCAAAATATCACGAAAAATTGAAAAAACAGTCTCAATTGGCCAAAACTGCTAGCATGTAGCTGAGATATCAGCTAAACTCCGAAACAGTGTAAAAAACCTCTTTTTAAAAAGCCTAAATTTGCTTAAACATCTAGCATGTAGCTAAAATATTTGCTAAACTTTAAAATATCATAAAAAACTGAAAAAAGCCTAAATTAGCCAAAATAGTTACCTTTTAAATATTAGCCTAACTCCAAAACAGCCTAAAAAACTTCTTTAAAAAAAAAGCCTAAATTAGCCTAAGCAGCTAGCGTGTAAATATTAGCTAAACTATAAAACAACCTAAAAAACTTAAAAAGAAAAACCTAAGTTAGCCAAAACAGCTAGCATGTCGCTGGAAAAAACTGCTAAACTTCAAAATATCACAAAAAATTGAAAAAAAAAGTCTAAATTAGCCAAAACAGCTAGCATGTTGCTGGAAAAAACTGCTAAACTTCAAAATATCACGAAAAAAAAAAAAAAAAAGTCTAAATTAGCCAAAACCGCTAGCACGTAGCTGAGATATCAGCTAAACTCCAAAACGGTGTAAAAAACCTCTTTTTAAAAAGCCTAAATTAGCCTAAACAGCGAGCATGTAGCATAAATATTTGTTAAACTTTAAATATCATAAAAAACTGAAAAAAGCCTAAATTAGTCAAAACAGTTACCTTTTAAATATTAGCCTAACTCCAAAACAGCCTAAAAAACTTCTTTAAAAAAAGCCTAAATTAGCCTAAGCAGCTAGCGTGTAAATATTAGCTAAACTATAAAACAACCTAAAAAACTTAAAAAGAAAGACCTAAGTTAGCCAAAACAGCTAGCATGTTGCTGGAAAAAACTGCTAAACTTCAAAATATCACGAAAAATTAAAAAAAAAGTCTAAATTAGCCAAAACCGCTAGCACGTAGCTGAGATATCAGCTAAATTCCAAAACGGCGTAAAAAACCTCTTTTAAAAAAGCCTAAATTAGCCTAAACAGCTAGCATGTAGCTAAAATATTTGCTAAATTTTAAAATATCATAAACTGAAAAAAGCCTAAATTAGCCAAAACAGTTACCTTTTAAATATTAGCCTAACTCCAAAACAGCTAAAAAATTTCTTTAAAAAAAGCCTAAATTAGCCTAAGCAGCTAGCGTGTTAATATTAGCTAAACTATAAAACAACCTAAAAAACTTAAAAAAGAAAAGCACAAGTTAGCCAAAATAGCTAGCATGTAGCTGAAATATTAGCTGAACTCTAAAATAGCCTAAACATTTTTAGTGAATATCAAAATAGTCCAAAATTTTTCAAACTTAAAACTGTAACTTTTTAACATAGCCATAAATAATAAAAAGGCAGAAATATTATTCCAGAATAAATTAACTTAAACCTTAAATAACTTTAAATATTTTACTCTCCATTAAAAGAGCCATAAAATAATAAAATAAATAAATACCGAAAATATCTTGCGTAGATTCTGTCCAGGAATGGGATAACCGACATTAAAATGAATGGATGAATATTTACGCGGAGGGCCGGATCCGGCCCCCGGGCCTTGACTTTGACTCATGTTACTTAAAGTAAACTGTGGTACAGTATATAGAGCTGCTAAGTCTAACCTATATTTTCCCCCGTTCACTTGCAGTGACAGTTTTTAAATCTAGAGGTCAAGTGGAGTTTTACAGGTGGGCGGGGCTTACCAGCCCTGTAGTCATGCAGTAATTGCTGTTAACATTTACATACTGTGATTTACCTGTTATCTTGAAATCTGCAGATTGTGGCGGACACAGTGAATCTACTGATGTTCCTCTTGCTCATTCCATGGACAAGAGCATGGTCTGTCGCAGCAGCTCTGATTTGAAAGGAACAAAGGAGAAGTAAAAAGTGTGACGCTACCATTACCGAAATGTCGTCATGATGCTAGCTCTTTTGGCTAATTTAGGCTTTTTTTCAGTTCATAGGCTAAATTTGAAGTTTAGCTAATATTTCAGCTAGATGCCAGATGTTTTGGTTAAATTAGACAATTTTCCATTTTTTTAGGCTAAATTTGAGTTTAGCTTACATTTTAGCTACATGCTAGCTGTTTTGGCTAAATTAGCCATTTTTCCTTTTTTTAGGCTAATTTGGCATTCAGCTAATATTTCAGCTACAAGCTAGCTGTTTTGACTAATTTGGGCTTTTTTCAGTTTTTAGGCCAATTTTGGAGTTAAGCTAATATTTTAGCTTTAAGCTAGCTGTTTTGATTACATTAGAGATTTTTCCAATGTTTTTGGATAAATTGGCACTTAGCTAATATTTCAGCTACATGCTAGCTGTTTGGCTAATTTAGTTTTTTTCAATTTTTTAATCTAAATTTGAGTTAAGCTAATATTTAAGCTAAATACTAGCTGTTTTGACTAAATTAGCCATTTTTCCTTTTTTTAGGCTAATTTGGCATTTAGCTAAAATTTCAGCTACAAGCTAGCTGTTTTGACTAATTTTGGCTTTTTTCTTTTTTTTAGGCCAATTTAGAGTTGAGCTAATATTTTAGCTTTAAGCTAGCTGTTTTGGTTACATTAGAGATTTTTCCAATGTTTTTGGATAAATTGCTAATATTTCAGCTGCATGCTAGCTGTTTGGCTAATTTAGGGTTTTTTCAGTTTTTTTTAAAGCTATTTTGAAGTTTGGCTAATATTTCAGCTACATGCTAGCTGTTTTGACTTATTTAGAATTTTTTAGATTTTGATTAATTTGTCACTTTGCTAATATTTTAACTAACTATCTGAATCAGCTTTTTCAGCTATCAACTTCATGGTTTTTATTTCTTAATTTAAGCATCTTCAGCTATTAATCTATCACAGGTAATACTCTATATCTAGTTTATAGAAAAAAGATTAATGTGGAGTGCTGAGCTTTACAGGAAACAACAAAAACAAAGCTACAGATAACAAGTTGACCATAGTTTGTTTTGCTACATTTCTGGTCCGGCCCACTTGAGAAATCAGATCAGAAATCAGAAACGTTTATTGTCATTGCACATAGGGATACAATGAAATTGCAGCAGCCTTGATCAGACGGGTTGAATGTGGCCCCTGAACCAAAATTACTTTGACACCCCTGGTTTATACTCTCTGCCTCTAGCTTACAGCCCCTCACAACCCCGACCTAACAGTAGTGGTGCAACAAAAATGGGGAGCAATATTGTAGCTTTCTAGCCGTACAGTTTGATTCCAGCTCAGATGAGGAAAACAAAGACGTTCATGGATCTATTTGTCTATATATGGAGGCATCAGAATGGAGCAGAGCAGGGAGGTGGTGAGTGAATTTTCTACGTCACAAGTATGATCTTTTTCAAACGACATTTTTTTGTCTGCTATGTCCGATACACAACAATTTGAAAAAAAAAAAATAGTCATAAATACAATTTTATTCTTTTATTTTATCCTATATGTCCTCCATCATCAAAAAATGCTGCAAGAACATTTTAAAGCACCAATTTCATCAGAGTAAGTCTTTTAGGGGAAAAAATCATGATCCAGTCAACAGAAGGTTTAACTTTGTGTTGCTAGAAAAAACATACATTTAATGTATTTGTGTTAAAAAAAATAAATAAATTTATACATATTTACACAACTGTAGTGACTGAGCTAATGGGATAAAATATAAAAAAGAAGAAAAGTAGAGCAAAAAAACATTGTTGGGTATAATTTAAAGCAAAGAACAAGTAAAATTATGTAATTTTTTTTAAAGAAAATGTCAGTTTGTTTTATATTCTCTTCCCCCTTCTGCAAAACAAAAATTCACTTGGTGCAAAAAAATGTTATTATCATCAGTGTCCTACATCAAAAGTCAAACAAAGACAGCCTGGGCTGTGGAAGATTAAGAGGAGTTTGAGTTTTGGCTCTCTAATGTGTGACTTTGCGTCCGTTGGCTCGGTCCTGCCCCGTGTGTCAGTCAGTAGCATGCTCGCTGCATCTGAAACCCTGGGGCCGGCGGCGCCCGGCGGGCATGGCTCGGCCTTCGGTGCTCCACCTGGCCGATTGATGTGAGCATCTTTGAAGTCCTCTCGGGGAGAATGAGCTCCTTTCATTGTGGCTGAAGCCCCGCCTCTCCCCGCCATTCTTTCATTCTGTTAACAGCTGAAACGCTTCACTGCTCAGAGCTCACGGCGCGATGAAACTGACATGAAAAGATGGCGATATCATTGGAATATTTCTGATGTTTGAGTTTCACACTTCTGGGTCAGGGTTAGTTGATCTGATGTAAAAATATTTTGTGTTTTGTCAAAATAAGATAATTTGTGTCTCAGTTACTCCAATGTCAGTTTGTACTTGTTTGCTGTGGTGATGGACAGACTGACAGATGAGATTACACAGGAGTCTCTGTGGATCATAATGTTTGCAGATGACATTGTGATCTATGGTGAAATTTATATATCCCAATATTACAAAAAAGCTTTCATTGTGCTTCATGTCGGTAATAGTACAGAGGTAGAAAGTCGGTCATAAAACAAAAGCAAGAGCTGATTGCTAAACTTAATTAACAGACTAATTAAAATGGTAGACCCTCCTTCCCGGTAAGGCAAAACTCCAAAAAAAACCTGATTCCAGGAAAAAGAAGAAACCTTATGGATGCCCACATGAAGGAGAGATACTCTAGCAGGACGTACAGGTGATTTACCAGGACTGTTAGAGAAGAATTAGCTCATCTAACGCTAGAACTACGTATTTGAATAGAGTTCACCCATAGAACTGTGGAAAGGAGGGAGCCAAGACGAGCAAGAGGCCAGGTCCACGGCCAAGACGAGCCAGAAGCCAGGTCCTAGAGGCAAAGAGCTCCACAGGCCAAGACGAGCCAGGAAGCCAGCGAGGTCCCACGGCCAAGACGAGCCAGAGGTCAGGTCAACGGCCAAGACGAGCCAGAGGCCAGGTCCACAGTGAAGACCAGCCAGAGGCCAGGTCAACGGCCAAGACGAGCAAGAGGCGAGGTCCACGGCCAAGACGAGCAAGAGGCCAGGTCAACGGCCAAGACGAGCCAGAGGCCAGGTCCACGGCCAAGACGAGCCAGAGGTCAGGTCAACGGCCAAGACGAGCCAGAGGCCAGGTCAACGGCCAAGACGAGCCAGAAGCCAGGTCCACAGTGAAGACCAGCCAGAGGCCAGGTCAACGGCCAAGACGAGCAAGAGGCGAGGTCCACGGCCAAGACGAGCAAGAGGCCAGGTCAACGGCCAAGACGAGCCAGAGGCCAGGTCCACGGCCAAGACGAGCCAGAGGCCAGGTCAACGGCCAAGACGAGCCAGAGGCCAGGTCAACGGCCAAGACCAGCCAGAAGCCAGGTCCACGGCCAAGACCAGCCAGAGGCCAGGTCCACGGCCAAGACGAGCAAGAGGCCAGGTCCACGGCCAAGACGAGCAAGAGGCCAGGTCCACGGCCAAGACCAGCCAGAAGCCAGGTCCACGGCCAAGACGAGCCAGAAGCCAGGTCAACGGCCAAGACCAGCCAGAAGCCAGGTCCACGGCCAAGACGAGCAAGAGGCGAGGTCCACGGCCAAGACGAGCAAGAGGCGAGGTCCACGGCCAAGACGAGCAAGAGGCCAGGTCAACGGCCAAGACGAGCCAGAGGCCAGGTCAACGGCCAAGACCAGCCAGAAGCCAGGTCAACGGCCAAGACGAGCAAGAGGCCAGGTCAACGGCCAAGACGAGCCAGAGGCCAGGTCCACGGCCAAGACGAGCCAGAGGCCAGGTCCACGGTGAAGACCAGCCAGAGGCCAGGTCAACGGCCAAGACGAGCCAGAGGCCAGGTCCACGGTGAAGACCAGCCAGAGGCCAGGTCAACGGCCAAGACGAGCCAGAGGCCAGGTCCACGGCCAAGACCAGCCAGAGGCCAGGTCAACGGCCAAGACGAGCCAGAGGCCAGGTCCACGGCCAAGACGAGCCAGAAGCCAGGTCCACGGCCAAGAATGGGATCAGACTATCCTCCAGGAATCTCTCACTCTGTGACATGCGAGATGATGAGCCAGAGGCGTGGTCCACAGCCAAGACTAGCCAGAGGCAAGGTGAATGGTCAAGATGAGCCAGAGGCCAGGTCCACGGCCAAGACGAGCAGAGGCCTGGTTCACGGCCAAGAACAGGAGCACTCACAATCCACCTGAAATCTTTCCCACTCTTAGATGCAAGATTACAAGCCAGAGGCAAGGTCCACAGCCAAGATGAGCCAGAGGCAAGGTCCACAGCTAAGAACAGGAGCTCAACAAGTCACCTGGTATCTGAAATCTGTCCCTCTCCCCCAGAGTTGAGTGGAAAACAGGAACAACACAGGAATCGCACTGCACTAAACAGAAGAAAAGAGAACTCAATATAATAAATAATAAAGCAAGTGGAGGAAAAACTAGAGAGGTGGAGATTTGTTCTGCATTTTATCCAGGTCATACCGTGGTCCTTTAAAAATAAAGTAGATGGATGAGCAGAGAAAACTCAGTAAAGTTTGGATATTTATGATTGATGGTTTTTTTTCAACCCCTGAAGAGTTTATCAAATTTAAATTCAAACGTCTAGCCTGCATATAAGATATTTTGCCACCGAAAGCGAACTAGTGTTTGATTTCAGTTTACTAGTTTGTGTTTTCCTCAATCAAAACTGCAGTATCACTTTTAACACTCTTTATGATATTGTGTCCACCTGAACGGATCTGCTCTCTAAAGCCACATGTTGTCGTTTGAATGTGGAGCTCTGCAGCCGCTATCGCAGAGATCTGCCGCTGACAGATAAAGCCAAGGTCAGTTCCTGGCCCTCTCACCACGCTTTGTCTGTGAGGTCCGAGGAATGTGCAAGAATGTGGACTTGGACAGGTGTTTAGGTCCACCTCCACCCCAGACTCCCAGACACAACCCTGAAACCAACCCCCACATCTTCTGAAGAATGATGTTCAGCAGACAAACGTTCCAGAAATTGTTCTCGCAACGTTTTCTCTGTATTTTATTGGTCTAGATCAAGAACCAATCAGACATCATGGACTGTTGTAAATAAATGCCCCTCATTTGCTCCACGGGTGCATCTAATCTGCCTCAGCAGTGAGTCAGACAGGTGTCCCCCTGGTTTACCTGGGGAAACAGCCTCTTCTTGTGAAACCAAGACAGCCCAGCCGTCAGCCGTCGTCGTTCCCCATCCTCCCACCACCCTTTCCTCTCCATTCAGATTGTTATCGTCGGTTGGATTATTGCTTCCTGGAGAGACCTGGAGCTGTCTCAGCCTCAGTTTTATGTTTCTCATGTTTCTTAAAAAAAAAAAAAAAAAAAAGCCTGAGGCCAAACAGTTACTATCCTCAAGAAATGAACTCCAAATACAAACCAAAAATCTTCTTTATTAAAGGGATCAGAGTAAAAGATGCCTATAATATTTCTAAGTAATACTATAGAAAATGTTCATTCAGCAGTGATTCATCTTTAAGGGCTGCAGCTGTCATAAAAATATTACATGTGCTTCATCCATGAGATTTTACTGCTTTTACACTATTTATTTAGGTCACTTTAGTGTCAAACTCAATCACACAGGGGGCCGAACAGGATAAACGTTTAATGAACACTCTAAAAATAACATTTTAAACTTTAAAAACGTACATTTTTAACTAATTTAGCCAAAGGAGCTAGCATGTAGCTGAAACATTAGCTAAACTCTTGCCGCTTTGCAGAAACTATGTCCTAAAAAATGAAACAGGTTTTTAATTTTTTTCTAAAAACAGCATAATCACAATTAAAAGTCCACTGGGAACTCTTTTACAATATCATAAGATGATTGGAGAGGGACTATAAAATACACTTTGGAATTGTCTTTAGAATCATTTTAGTCTTTTTTTTCCTGGATCAGCTTCATGTAATAATTTCTTTTAATAACTGTCCAATCCTAGACTTTAACGGGACTTTTAAGAAAAATAGCTGATCAGTACAATTTGAATTATTTTTATCAATACATTTAAATTATATATATATATACTGCTCACAAAAATTAAAGGAGTACTTTAAAGAAACACATTAGATCCATCAGATTTCAATATGAAGTTGGATATCTATACAAATAACGACAGGGCAGTGTCTTAGGAGCAAAAGGATGTCAAGTCTTTAAATGGAAATTAAAGTTTTCAGTCTACAGAGGCTCAATTGTGTCGACACCATCAAATCAGAGTGAAATGAAGATGTGGCAGGCTAGTCCATTTTCTCCAAAACTTCATTTCTGCAACTCTAAATGCTTTTCAGTATCTTGTGTGCCCCCCACGAGCTTGTATGTATGCTTGACTAATGAGACGACCAATGGTGTCTTGTGGCATTTCCTCCCAGATCTGTGTGAGGGCATCCCTGAGCTGTTGTACAGTCTGAGGAGCAACCTGGCGGCGCCTAATGGACCCAAACATAATGTCCCAGAGATGTTCTATTGGGTTTAAGTCAGGGGATGGTGAAGGTCATTCAATTGGTTCAATTCCTTCATCCTCCAGGTACTGCCTGCAGACTCTTGCCAAGTGAGGCCGGGCATTGTGGTGCATTAGGAGGAAACCAGGACCTACTGCACCAGCGTAGGGTCTGACAATGGGTTGAAGGATTTCATCTGGATACCTTATGGCAGTCAGAGCACCATTTCCAAGGCAGTAGAGGTCTGTGCGTCCCTCCATGGACATGCCTCCCCAGACCATCACTGACCCACCACCAAACCTGTCATGTTGAACCATGTTGCAGGCAGTAGAACGTTCTCCTGGTCTTCTCCAGACTCTTTCACGTCTATCACAGGTGCTCAGGGTGAACCTGCTCTGGTCTGTGAAAAGTACAGGGCGCCAGTGGAGGACTTGTCAATTCTGGTGTTCTTGATCAAATGCCAGTGGAGCTCCACTGTGCTGGGCAGTGAGCACAGGGCCCACTACAGGACGTGGGGCCCTCAGGCCACCTTCATGAAGTCTGTTCCTGATTGTTTGGGTAGAGACATTCACACCAGTGGCCCTCTGGAGGTCATTCTGTAGGGCACGAGCAGTGCTCAGCCTGTTGCTCCTTGCACAAAGGAGCAGGTATGGGTCCTGCTGAGGGGTTGAGGATCTTCTACGTTCCTGTCCAGCTCTCCCAGAATAACCAGCAGTCTCCTGAAATCTCCTCCATGTTCTGGAGATTGTGCTGGGAGACACATTAAACCTTCTTGATGTTCCATCCTGGAGAAGTTGGACAACCTGTGCAACTTCTGTAGGGTTAAGGAATCTCCTCATACTGCCAGTAGAGAGAATGTTAGCTTGCTAATTGTAAATGTTTACAGTTTATTAGGCTAATTTTGAGTTTTGCTATTATTTCAGCTGCATGCTAGCTATTTTGGCTAATTTGGGATTTTTACATTTTTTTAGGCTAATTTGGAGTTTAGCTAATATTTCAGCTACATGCTAGCTATTTTTGGCTAATTTGGGATTTTTACAGTTTTTTTTAGGCTAATTTGGAGCTTTGCTATTAATTCAGCTACATGCTAGCTATTTTAGCTAATTTGTAATTTTTACAATTTTTAGGCTAATTTGGAGTTTAGCTAATATTTCAGCTATATGCTAGCGATTTTAGGTTATTTAGGACTTTTTTAGTTTTAAAGCTAATCATAATTAAGATTTTGTTTACATCCACTTTGTCCATGATCCGATTAGTCGACTAATCGGAAATATTAATCGACGATGTCACTAAACCTTAATAATATCAGCATCGAAATTGGCATGATAGTCCCCAAGAGAATTCGTTTCCGGCAGCACTAATTAACAACCCAATCCAGTATTCCTATTAATTATAATTAATTATTCTGTTTTGAACCAAAAATCAAAATCCTGTTTCCTTTTCTGGGACGTAGTTTCTGCAGAGCGGCAGAAATTCACCTCTGAAATGTGTGGAGGACCAAAAGTGCTGAGTAATATCCCATCAGCCCTTTGTGTTTACACTTTGTCCCACTAGCTTACAGCCCCTCACATCATCAAGCTAACATTAGCAATATGAGAGTTATGGTTTTGAGTCACAGTTCATCTACAACAGAGGTGTCAACCTCAATCAAACAAGGGGCCAAAATCCAAAACACACCTTAGGTCGCGGGATAAATATTTATTGAACACATTAAGACAACATTTTTAAAAAAGTAACTTTTTAAAACAATTATGAACCAGATATATAGCATTCCCTGCGATAATTCTAGGAATGCTCTAAGCTGAATTTGGCCGCTGAAGACGATTATGCTGAAGATGCTGAAATTGATAGCTAAAAACACTGAAGCTGAAAACGCTGAAGTTTATGGCCTTCTAAAGTTTTAGCTGAATTCCAAATTATCTAAAAAACAAAACAAACTTAGGTTAGCCAAAACAGCTAGCACATAGCTGAAAATGAAAAATAGCTAAACTTCAAAATTTCTTAAAAAATTAAGAAAAAGCCTAAATTAGCCAGAACATCAAGGATGTAGCTGAAATATGAGCTAAACTCCAAAATATCCTTACAAAATTAAAAAAGAAAAGCTACATTAGCTAAAACAGCTAGAATATAGCTGAAAAAAATAGCCAAACTTCAAAATATCCTAAAAAATTGAGAAAAAGACTAAATTAGCCAAAACAGCTAGCGTATAAATATTTGCTTAACTCCAAAACAGCCTATAAAAAGCTTAAAAAAAAAAGCCTAAGTTAGGCAAAAACGCTAGCATGTTGTTCAAATATTAGCTAAACTCCAAATAGTCTAAAATATCTTATATAAATGCAATAATAGCCAAAAGCAAGTCGAATGTCTATTTTAAAACTTTAAAAACGTTAACTTTTTAAAAAATATTATGAATAATAAAAGACAGAAATATGATTCCAGAATAAATAAACTTAAAGCTTAAATAACTTTAATATTTTACTCTTCATATAAATATATTTTGTCAAAATCGTACAAATTAGAGATAATCACAAGATAACAATAAAATAAAATGATCTGGAGGGCCGGATAGAATTACCTGGAGGGCCGGATCCGGCCCTCGGGCCTTGACACCTGTGATCTACAAGAACAAGTTAAAAACACCATTTTCATTGGAGTTGGTCTTTAAGTAACCCAAATCTGAACACTTGATTTTAATTTTTGTCCACTTTAGAACAAACTTTGCATGATATCAGATTGAAAGGTTTTAGAAAGAGGCTTTCAGCTTCACATTCCTACTGTACAGGAATCATGTGTTGGAATGAAACGCTCGCTGAAGCTTTCCATAATTCAAACAGGAGGAATAAATTACAGCTGCTTTTCCTCCAGGAACAAAGGCTGTCTGACTCCCTTCCTCCTGCTCCGACAGAGACACTCTTAAAGCGTCCTTTGAACGTATTTGCATCATAATATTGATCTTTCTATACATTTTATTCTAAAACGACATCTGTGGCGGATTCGGTGGTGAAATTCCCCGTTTCCATCATCGGATCACTTCTGGGGAACCAATCAGACCCCTCTGACACCCGCTGACTGTACGCCAAGACTTCTGTGTCCTCTGATTCGATTTGACCCTCAAATTGGAACATTCACTGAAACAAACACCCTTTTATACACTTGAACAAGCACACAAACGCACATAATCTGGACACCAAAGCCCTACTTAGTTGATTGTTTGCGCAGGGACTCTTATTCTCAGTAAAAGCCGCTAATAGGAGCAAATTACTGCCAACAACTTAGAAATATCAAGTGCCTAACTGCTTCGCTGTAATGCAGTTAACTGTTGACCAATCCAATTACGGTCCTGGAAGGGGCTCGGCGGAGCCTAAATGGGATGGAGGAAGAGGAGCGTGGGCCCCGCGGGACGGCGGAGTGGACGGTACCTGGCTGCCGGGCTGCTAACTGTCACTGTTTAGCTGTAATTGCGTTTGGAGTGGACCGCGGTGTAGAGTTGCCACTGCCGTCCAGACTTAAGTAGGGGATGTGATCCGATCACGGTGAGCAAACAGCTAAGAGTCTCTTATTCCCACAGTGTCGAAGCATTAGTCCTTTTTTTTTTTCTCTTATTTCAACCTGTTAAGACCATTTGGAGTTCCCCCAGCCGCAAAAGACATTTCATTTATCGTGAATTCTGCACCATGAGGCACGCCGGATTATAATGGTCTATTTTTAAACTTTCGTCATATTAGAGATGTGACAAAATACCAATGTTCCGATATATCTCAACATTTAGTCCTTTTATGGGGTGCCGTTTGTAAATCAGAGATGTAAAATTTTTACATCAATGTTTTCAGATATTTAGGGTATTTTAGGAGAAAAAAAACAGGTTTTGTTTTTCAAATGCATATTCTCACCCTTTAAATTAATATATTTATAAATGTTACATTTAATAACTAAATGTTTAGTTAAACAACTAAATATTTAATTTTAAGCTAAATATTTAGCCTACAAACTAAATATTTAAGTTTTGCAATAAAATATTTAGTTTGCTCATTAAATATTTAAATGTAACCTAAATATTTATTTTTTCAAACTAAATATATAAGTTTTTCAGCTAAATATATAGTTAGGATTTAAATATTTAGATTTGAGTTAAATATATAATACAAATTTATATATTTAAATTTGAGCTAAATATATAGTTAGGATTTAAATAAATCCTAATATTTAAATATTAAAATCCTAACTATATATTTAACTCAAATCTAAACATATAACTCTTAACTATATATTTAACTCAAATCTAAATATATAAATCTTAAGTATATATTTAACTCAAATCTAAATATATAAATCTTAACTATATATTTAACTCAAATCTAAATATTTAAATCTTAACTATATATTTAACTCAAATCTAAATATATAAATCTTAACTATATATTTAACTCAAATCTAAATATTTAAATCCTAACTATATATTTAGCTGCAAAACGTATATATTTAGTTTGAAAAAATAAATATTTAGGTTAGATTTAAATATTTAATGAGCAAGTTAAATATTTTATTGCAAAACTTAAATATTTAGTTTGTCGGCTAAATATTTAGCTTAGAATTAAATATTTAGTTGGTTAACTAAATCTTTAGTTATTAAATGTAACATTTATAAATATATTAATTTAAAGGGTGAGAATATGCATTTGAAAAACAAAACCTGTTTTTTCTTCTAAAACACGCTAAATATCTGAAAAAATTGATGTAAAAATTTTACGCCTCTGATTTACAAACGGCACCCCATATCTTTTGATTGATTCTTGATGGATTCTCTGATCTTTTATTTTGTTTGAAGAGGCTGTTAAATGTTATATTTGTCATCCTTTGATGAGACATTCCTTTAGGGCACATGGATCAAAGTCAAGGCCCGGGGGCCGGATGTGGCCCTCCATTTTGTTTTATTGTTATTAATGCCCCGATGTTATCTTGCACTTATTTCTAACATGTATAATTTTGACAAAATGTGTTTTATGTGGAGTAAAATATTGAAAGTTATTTTTTAAGGTTTAAGTTGATTTATTTTGGAATAATATTCCTGTCTTTTTATTATCGTAATTATGTTAAAACGTTAGAGTTTAAAGTTTGAAAAATTGGCATTCCTTTTTGTAATTTACTTTTTATTTCACAAATTGTTATACAGTTTACACAAATGAAAATATAACACAACTTCCAAAAATAATAAAAATAATGAAATAATATTATTAGTAATAATAATATTAATATAATATTAATTCTTCTAGCTTTTTGGACTATTTTGGCATTTCCTATTATTTTTTTAAGATGTTTTGGAGTTTGGCTAATATTTAGCTGCATGCTAGCTGTTTTGGCTAATTTATGCTTCTTTCAGTTTTTTAGGCTGTTTTGAGGTTAAGCTAACATTTCAGCTACATGCTAGCTATTTTGGCTAGTTCATGCTTTTCTTTTTAAGTTTTTTTTTGGCTGTTTTGAAGTCAGGCTAATAGTTACATGCTAGCTGTTTTGGCCAATTTAGGCTTTTTTAAAAAGGTTTTTAGGCTGTTTTCGAGTTTGGCTTAAATATTCACACGCTAGCTGTTTTGGCTAATTCAAGGTTTTTTTTCAGTTTTGTTTTTGGATATTTTGAAGTTGAGCTATTTTTAAGCTACATGCTAGCTATTTTGGCTAATCTAAGTCTTTTTTAAAATTTTTTTAGGCTAATTTAGCATTTAGCTAATATTTAAGCTGGCTATCCGCTTCAGAGTTTTCATCTATCAACTTCAATGGTTTTAGCTATCAATTTCAGCATCTTTTACGGTCAAATTCCTCTTCCAACATTCACACTAGCATTATCGGAGTTATATATCTAGTTCATCATTATTTTAAAAAGTGACCGTTTTAAAGTTCTAAAAGTGTAGTTTCAGAGTGTTCAATAAATGTTTATCCTGTTCGGCCCGAGACCTAAAGTTTGTTTTGGATTTTGTCCCCTTGAGTTTGACCCCCTGGTTTGGTTTGCAGCATTGTCTCTGACAGATTCTTGAATTATTTAATTATTGTTCTGTTGTTTACAACAATGTTACACTACATAGTGTTACTGCTGTTCCTGCTTCTTATTATTAATATTGATTTTGAACATTTCAGTGCTTGTCAAAGACACTATTACTGGTTTCACCAATTTTTTACAAAAGTGTCTTTTTTTAAACAAATTAAGACACACGTTGATTATTATGATTGTGTTCAAGCTAAATAATAAATGGGGATATGTTTCTGAAAAAATGCGTTCTTCTATATATTGTTAGTTATTAGGGATAATTTTTTTTACCAATTATCGCAGTAATGCGATATCATCGATATTGTGAGCCATTTATCGCATTGTATTGTCTATATATATGGTGCTCCAGCTGACTGTATAAGATAACTGGACTAACTTAGTGCGACTTCCCCTAAAAACTGACTTCTTCTGGTTCCAACAAAATAAAATGAATTCAGTTCCCATTTGTTTGCGATACGGACGTCGCCATGTTGGAACCAGAAATGATCACTTAGCAGTGATTGGTCCAAGCCAGTCTGAATCCACATTTCTGTGGTAACCACTCTGACCAATCAGGAGTGAGCATCTTAGAAGACCACACCCCTACCATTTGAAAGCAGGCCCGGGAGAATCTGTCCATCGAACGCTTTGAGCATTCGATGTGAGACCACATACTTTTATCGAGGCATCTGATTGGCCGGTTTATAATTTGAATAACATCATGAAAAAGTAAGAAAAGTCATTTTGATAAATAAAATGAATGACTTCTCAATAGAAGTCTATAGGATTTTGGCTTTTTGAGACCAGTGGATATTTCCTGTTTAGAATGCTTAATTGTTAAAAATTTTAAAAAGTAACTCTTTTAACATAAATATCAATAAACAGAGACAAGAACATCATTCCAGAATAAATCAACTTAATCCTTAACTTTCAAACTAAACCAAATAACTTTTGTCTTGAGATTACTCAAGAATTCATAATTTTGTGCAACAAAAACTTCTCTACATTCATGAATAAATTATCTATTGTTTGTTTATTAGTGAATCAAAAAGTGCATCTAAGCTATTATTGCCATAAATTTAGAATCTAAAATGCCCTCTTGGGCAGGAAATCACCTCGTCTGGCAACACTGGCCTTCAGCTAGACAGGTGACGCACTGTATGATGGGATTTGTAGTTTAAAAAAGAAAGTCAGAAGTCATTCTAACTGATCTTTCAGCCTCCATAATTGTAGTGATGCTTCAATATGTTAGCAAGGTAACATCGGGCCATTTAGAATAATAATATGAAATGATCTGGAGGGCCGGATATAATTACCTTTTTTTATTTCAGATTAAAACTTTGCATTTGGTCGTCAGAAAAGTCCTTAGCAACAGTTGCTAGCGTCGTTAGCTCCACAATATATTGCTTAGTAGTACATAGACATAAAGAAATGTTCAATAAACTTGCTCCAGAGCCACATGCGGCTCTTTTATCTCTCCATAGCGGCTCTCTGGTTGAAGATTAGCTATTATTTTAGCAACATGCTAACGTTTTTGGCTAATTTGTTTTCTAGTGGGGATTTCAGGTTAATTTGAAGTTTAGCTAATATTTTAGTAAAATGTGAATGTTTTCAGCTATTTTTTTATCTACTGAATTTTTTTGTGGATAATTTAGAATTTAGCTTCTAGTTTAGCAACATGCTAACGTTTTTGACTAAGTTAGTTTACTGAGGAATTTTAGGCTATTTTGGAGTTCAGCTAGTAATTAAGCAACAAGCTAACTTTTTTTTTTTTTTTTTGCCGATTTGGCCTTTATTTATTTTTTATGTTAATTTGGAGTTTAGCTAACATTTTAGCAATATGCTAACATTTTTAGCTAATTTGTTATCTACTGGAGGTTTTAGGCTAATTTTGAGTTTAGCTTTTATTTCAGCAACATGCAAAAATTTTTGGCTGATTTAATCTACAGAGAAATGTTATGCTAATTTGAAGTTCAGCTAGTAATTAAGCAACAAGCTAGCTTTTTTGCTGCTAAAGTTAAAAATGTAAAAAAAAAGATCTTTTTAAGGGATGCTAGTTTATTTTTATATATTTTTTTGCTTTTGTTCGTGACAAAACTAGACATTCATATTTATTAAAAAAAAAAAGAAGGTTATGAATGAAAATCCAAATTTCTTAAAAGCTAATGTAAGTCAATGCGGCTCTTTTTAGCTTTTGATCAGTAGAAAACGAGCCCAAATGACTTTTACTGTTAAAGGTTGCCGACCTCTGACATAGACAATGGACCAAAGATACAGACAGTGGATGTAAAAACATACTTTTGAAACAAATGGGGCCTCATACGGCCCAGACTCGGCCTCCAGTGGCCCTGAGGTAAATTGAGATCGAGAACCCTGTTCTTGACAGTCATTGGATGCAACAAACAAAGTCCGTCAGTCAGACTTTCCGTGTTCACAGTAACTCTACCACCCAATCTAGATTCTTCCCTTCTCTTTCATTCAGCCCTCCAAATGGAGAGTTATGATGACATCATCAATAATCGCCGGTCTGCTAGCATTAGCGGGGAGTTTCCCACTCTAAAACACACATAACAACAGCGGTTTTATATGTTTAAAAAGGTCACGTTATAACAAAAGTCATTACTTACATTTAAATGTAAACGTATGGGGTTCACCCACGTAAAGAAAAACGTGGGGGAGGACTTTATATCCCTCCGTTTGGAGGGTCGGATTTTAAAAAAATAATTTCTTAGATATACTTACGCTTAAACTCCCCCTTCAACTGGAATTTGGATCGGACCTTTAACACGTTAGCCGTATTAGCGGATTAGCAATACCTGTAACTCCCAACCTTGTAGTAATACATAAAAAAAAAGCTGACTCACATTATAGCAAAAAATCAATAAAATAAGAACCATGAATTAGTGCTGCCACAAACGATTATTTTAATAGTCGACTAATCATCGATTAATTTTTCCGATTAGTCGACTAATCGGATCATGGACAAAGTGGATGTAAAGAAAATCTGAAATATGATTAGCTTTAAAACAAAAAAATCCTAAATAAGCTAAAATCGCTAGCATGTAGCTGAAATATTAGCTAAACTCCAAATTAGCCTAAAAAACTGTAAAAAAAAATCCCAAATTAGCTAAAATAGCTAGCATGTAGCTGAAATAATAGCAAAACTCCAAATTAGCCTAATAAACTGTAAACATTTACAATTAGCAAGCTAACATGTAGCTGAAATATTAGCTAAACTCCAAATTAGCCTAAAAAAAACTGTAAAAATTCCAAATTAGCCAAAATAGCTAACATGTAGCTGAAATATTAGCTAAACTCCAAATTAGCCCTAAAAAACTGTAAAAATTCCAAATTAGCCAAAATAGCCAACATGTAGCTGAAATATTAGCTAAACTCCAAATTAGCCTAAAAAACTGTTAACATTTAGAATTAGCTAGCTAACATGTAAATGAAATATTAGCTAAACTCCAAATTTGCCTACAAAACTGAAAAAATCCTAAATTAGCCAAAAGAGCTAATATGTAGCTGAAATATTATCTTAATTCCAAATTAGCCTAAAAAACTGAAAAAGCCTAAATTAGCCAAAATAGCTAGCATGAAGCTAAAATATTAGCTAAACTCCAAAATAGCCTGAAAACCCTTAATAAATGCCAAAATAGTCTAAAAAGCTAGCAGAATGTCATTATAACTTTCAACTTTACTACAGCCTGACTCCATATATTATAAAGTAACGACTAATCGACTATTAAATTAGTTGTCGACTATTTTAATAGTCGATTAGTCATCGATTAGTCGACTAATCGTGGCAGCCCTACCATGAATAAATGAATTTATAAGGATTAAACTGTCATTTTTTAAAAATATTTGAAAAAAATATTTTTAAATCACAGAAAAAACCTTTGTTGGAGTTCTGTTCAGTCCCACGTTTAACCTTTAGGTCCTCGAAATGTTTGTTTTCCTTCTGCTTTGTGACACTTTACGCTCGCAGAGACCCGGGGGGGGCGGGTCAGCCAGAACGCGGCCTTCAGCTCGCCGGGTCAGCTTCGTTTTGGCGTCTGGAAACGCTGGAGCCGTTTCTCAAAGCTAAAGCCGGTTTGATGCCGCCGTATTTCTCCTCCTATCTCCACTCGATTTCCCCTCCATTACCTCCCGACTCGTTTCCTCATTCCGCGTCCCTGTCCTCCCTTCTCACCCCCCTCACCCCCCCGCCCTCGCTCTTCCGTCTCCCCGTGGCGCTCGGTCGGGCTGGCTCCATTACCCGGGCCCCCCTGCTCCTCCCCGGCCCCTCTTCCCTTAGGCATCCAAACCTTATTTGCACAGATATGTTTAGCCAGCACAGGAAGCAACCCATGCCCTTAACAAAATTACCGTTCCAGCCAGCGAATGAGCCGCGGGGCTGGTCTGTGGGGACCAATGACAGAGGGCCTCCACTCTACCCATTTCCCTCTTTGAAAGGAATTCTGACCAAAGAATTCTGACTTTTAGTCCATTTTCTCTGTTTGGACCTCACCTCTGAGGCGGTTTGATCCATTCATCTTCCAGCCTCCAATGATGCAGATAAGTAATGATCCTGATAGAAATGCACTGAGTGCTGCGTTAACAGAGCCAGGGTGCACGGCCACGCGCTGATCACTATCTCTGCGGCGCCTCCGTAATTTAGCCCTGAAGTTTGCTCTATTAATGGGACGTCGCTCTTCCTCTTCCTCCAACATCCTTCATCTCTCGCCATCCCTGCATTCCTCTTCGAGTCATGTGAAACTTTGTTTTCCTTCACTGACAACTTTCATTACACATCAAAATCAATGTAAACTTTAAAGGAAGTTGTCATATTTACAGCCGGAAAAACTGTAAATGTCTCGAAGAAAACATTTGCATCTTTAGCCTTTTTCGTTCAACCTCATCTTCTGTAAAAATATCTGCGTTAAACTTCATTTGTTCTCCGATTTCAACCAACTTCATCCGACTCTTTAAGTTCCTCTCCAACTATAAATGTTTTCTGTTGTTAAATCATTCCTAGAGGTCTTTTCATTATGATTATGCAGTTTTCCGCCAAAATCTATGGGGTGCCGTTTGTAAATCAGAGATGTAAAATTTTTACATCAATGTTTTCAGATATTTAGCGTGTTTTAGGAGAAAAAAAAACAGGTTTTGTTTTTCAAATGCATATTCTCACCCTTTAAATTGATATATTTATAAATGTTACATTTAATAACTAAATATTTAGTTAACCAACTAAATATTTAATTTTAAGCTAAATATTTAGCCTACAAACTAAATATATATAAGTTTTGCAGCTAAATATATAGTTAGGATTTAAATATTTAGATTTGAGTTAAATATATAGTTAAGATTTAAATATTTAGATTTGAGTTAAATATACAGTTAGGATTTAAATATTGACATTTGAGTTAAATATATAGTTAAGATTTATATATTTAGATTTGAGTTAAATATATAGTTAAGATTTATATATTTAGATTTGAGTTAAATATACAGTTAGGATTTAAATATTTACATTTGAGTTAAATATATAGTTAAGATTTATATATTTAGATTTGAGTTAAATATATAGTTAAGATTTATATATTTAGATTTGAGTTAAATATACAGTTAGGATTTAAATATTTAGATTTGAGTTAAATATATAGTTAAGATTTATATATTTAGATTTGAGTTAAATATATAGTTAGGATTTAAATATTTAGATTTGAGTTAAATATATTGTCAAGATTTAAATATTTAGATTTGAATTAAATATATAGATAGGATTTAAATATTTAGATTTAACTGAAATCTAAATATTTAAATCCCAACTATATATTTAGCTCAAATCTAAATATATAAATTCTAACTATATATTTAGCTGCAAAACTTGTATATTTAGTTTGAAAAATAAATATTTAGGTTAGATTTAAATATTCAATGAGCAAACTAAATATTTTATTGCAAAACTTAAATATTTAGTTTGTAGGCTAAATATTTAGCTTAAAATTAAACATTTAGTTGGTTAACTAAATATTTAGTTATTAAATGTAACATTTATAAATATATCAATTTAAAGGGGTGAGAATATGGATTTGAAAAACAAAACCTGTTTTTTTTCTCCTAAAACACGCTAAATATCTGAAAACATTGATATAAAAATTTTATATCTCTGATTTACAAACGGCACCCCATAAAAATAATTTAATTTGTGTCCTTTTTTAAGACATATTTTCTGTAGAGCGGCTGGAGTTTATTAGTTCGCCCCTGGGTGGGGTTAGTAGGGCTATTGGGGCAGAAGGTAGTGGAGGTGCTAAAACTGTCCCCCTAAGACATTTTTATAACATTCCCAGTAGGGTTTTAATCGTGATTATGAAGTTTTTAACCAAAATTCCACAAACTAAATGCCCTAAATGTTGATCTGAATCCTCTGTGTCTCCTCTGAGGGGGCGTGGCTTTTTGGAGCTCCGCCCTTGATCCCCTCTGACTGATTCTGATAACTCTGTGTCTCGCCGGTGTAAATCTTCATAAAAATGTCCGGAAATATGGGTTATGATACGATAAATCCACATTTGGGGTAAAGACTCCTGGTGCTGTCTGTCAAAGGCTTTTATTTTGAAGTTGTGTCCTCATTGGAACTTTTTTGCAAAAAGAAACTTTCCAACTTTCCTTTTTTTTTTTTTGTTACCTTTCGATTTTAGTCCCGCTCCTTTTCAACATGCCCCGCCCTTTTGCTCTCCTGGCAGGTGAGGCGAATGATCTTAATTCGTGTGACCAAAGCAGTAAATCACCTGACGTGCCTTAATTTGGCGGGGCCCAACCGGTGTTTAAGTTTCAGGTCAAGTTTCAAGTTTATTGGTTTAATTCCCATTTGTACAATTAACACAATATACAATAAAAACAGACAATAAAAAAAGAAATAGGCGGAAGCTTATCAAGCTTATTCAATGTCTTTCCTTAAAAACTAACAATATCTATGCTGATCTACAAAGACGTAGATACAAAAGAAAAACAACTTACAATTCATACAAGTAAATTAAATCTTTTACATGTTGTAATCGTTCAAACATTTACATTTCAAACTTTTTTTTAACAAAGTGAAGAACTTAATTTTAATTCAACTGATTCCATCATTTTTTTATTTTATTGTTCTTTATTTCAAACACAAAATGAAAATAAAATAAGACTTTGAAAAATACAAATATAAGAATTTAAAAGTACAAAAGTGCTAAATAAGCATAAGAATCTAAAAATACAAATATAAGAATTGAAAAAAAATAAATAAATACAAATATGCAAGTGAAGCAAACAATGTGCTTGAAAAGGAGTGGGTAGAAGAAAATTCTTTTTTGGTCCCGCCCCTTTCTACAACATTTTTTTGTTACCTTGTCTATTTACAGTTTTTTTTTTTTTTACACCAAGAACTGAAACACATTAGACTGACTAACCCTTAAAGTAAACAGCTTCTGTATATTTTTTAAACCAAATTATGTTTTACTCTATAGACAATTTCTAATATCTTGACGTAAAGAATTTCCTTTAATTTTAAACTATTATTCAAACAAAATAAAGAATTTGTTGGATCACAATATTCTATTCTAATAGCCTTTTTTTTTAAGTTTAACCAATGATTCAATAATAGTTTTCCTGCATTTCTCTGCACAATATGAAAGATACGGAACGACTAATAAACAATAAACAAGAAACAAACTTTTTTTGTTCAATGAATCACTGATTTTAAACTAGAAAACTAGAAACTTTTGTGTTTTATATGATTTATGTGACATTTCCAAGACAATTTCTCATCACTTCCTGTCTTCTGCTGCAGTCTTGCGGTGCTGGGTTTTGTTATTTTAGTTTGGGGTTTGACTTTAGTAGTCTTGATTTTCAGGCTTTGTTTATTTGTTTTCTTTTTTTAGTTAGTGGGTCTCCCTGATTTATTGTATGATTCTAATACACTTTTGTTTGTCTTATTCTTTAAAGCAGCAAAACTGATTATTTAATTTTGTTTTTTCTTTTCAGGACGCAGGATTTTATTTATTTATTAACCTGTTCCTTTTACCTTTGGTGTCCAGTTTTTGTGATAATGTCCCCTTTTGTATCTAGATCCACATGTGGCTCTTTGGCCAAACATAAACCATAACTACAAATAAGAAAACAAATAAACAAAGCCAGCAAACTAAGACTACCAACCCCAAACTAAAATAACTAAACCCAGCAGTGTGAGACTACAAAGAGGGGAAAGAAAATAAAAAATTAAATGTTTTAAATGTAGAAGAGTTAAATGTATAGATTAATGTTTGAGGTGCACATATATGATAAACTCTGTAGGTTTTTACATCCATGTTGACCTGAACACGTCATGTTTGATCAACTCCAGAATGAACAGATTGTAAATGCAAAGTAAAACTGGTAAAAAGTTTGATCTTTTATCCGTTTAAAGCACATTTTATTTTATGCTGCAGAACATCGGTTACTAGCTGAAGCTCATCTTTTATTTTGAAAAAAAAAAAAGATAAGTTCTTTTTATATTTTTTACTTTTTCTTGAGCCAAGAAATACACGGAATTCATTTTTATTTATTTAAAAATGACATGACGTGAGACGACGCGGCTCCTTCTAGTAGAAATCGAGCCCGAATGTCTCTTTTACCGTTCTGAACCTGAGCCGGGTTTGTCCAGGTGCGTAACAAGCGGCCAGTAGTAGCGAATAAAATTACAGTAATTGTCCAAAAATAAAACTTCTTTCATAGTCAAACTATAAATAAAATAAAAATGTGGTCCTTCTCTGCGGCCTGGTACCGACTGACCACGGACTCTACCATCTCCTCTTGACTTCCATCTTTTCTGGAGAGCCTCCCTTTGATTCTAGCTTCCAGTGTTGTCTTGTAGGAACCGCACTTCAACCCCCCCCTCCTCAAAAACCTGTTTCCGTATGCATCAGGGACTCTGAAGGGTAGCCGCGTGAGATAACTCCCCCCCCTCATTCCAATCACCTCTCCCGCCATGCACTTTGCTCAGGTAATTAACTTCTACCTCCCATCTGGATCCTGTCTGTGTCCGGCCCCTCTCTGCTCCTTATCTCAGCCCCCCCCCTCACTCTCTAATTCCTCCATCTGAAGGTAGGGAATAGGTAGAAACTAATCCAGACCCCCCCCCCCCCCTCGTGAATCACTTTCTCTATTCATGTTTTGTCCTTTTTTTTTTTCCGTCTCTTTTCAGAAACTCGTCTGTCTCGACTCCAGTTTGAATAGAGATTCGGGATTAATTGGACGAGTTATCCTGATCTGTGAAAGAGAAACTTGATCCCCGTTCACCAGATCCTGATTAGGACCGGAGCGCACGTGCTCGCCGAGGGGAGGGGGGGGGAGTAAGGTGTGCAAAGACCGACTGAATCTGTGAGTTTTGGAGGCGGCGGGGATTAAAGGGGAATTGTAATTGCTTTTCTCTCCCGTTCTGGGTTCATTCGTATTGACGACTTGTTCTGTCGAGCGGCGGCGAGCCGAGAGGTCAGCGCTCCCGACGCCAACGAGGCGACAGGAAACGTGAAAAAGCTATCATCCTTCCGCTTCAGACAGTAAAGACAAATTGTCGTCTGAATTGAAACCTCAAAGGTGTGATCTGATCATAGACGTAATTACAATAGAGTTATAATGGGAGGGCGTTATCGTTCGTGTCAGAGGAGTCTTACTTTCCGGGCGTCTCCGCGCGGCGGGCCGCGGTCCCTGGAGCGTGCGCCGAGTTAAAGGTCAAATGTTAAGTGTTGTGTGCGCGGCGAAGATTCGTTCCAGATTGAGTTCGATTAAACGAGAAGAGACGGAGCACGCCGTTAAAGACGGAGCACGCCGTTAAAGACGGAGCACGCCGTTAAAGACGGAGCACGCCGTTAAAGACGGAGCACGCCGTTAAAGACGGAGCACGCCGTTAAAGACGGAGCACGCCGTTAAAGACGGAGCACGCCGTTAAAGACGGAGCACGCCGTTAAAGACGGAGCACGCCGTTAAAGACGGAGCACGCCGTTAAAGACGAGCGGCACGACGGTTAAACTCAACTGGAACGTACCATTCATTTAGGGAGAAAAGTCTTCCCCGCTGAGATCCCGCAGGAGCGATGTCAATAGATGAGAGAAGCTGATCTGGACGGATCTAACTAATATAATAGAAGCTTTTTTTTTTTTTTTTTTTTTTTTTTTTTTTTACACACATTTGATTTTACACAAACATAAAATGAGCAAAAGTTTCTGTCGCTCTACGAGAGAAAAATGGACAAATCATGCAGTCATGAAAAACCCACTTTTTGAACGTTTAACTGTATTCTAATTAGGGGTGGGCGATATGACGATATAAAACCGCGATATGATCTCCAAAGCTGACGGTCTGTCATCTTTGAAAGATCGTTTTATCGCGATCTTCTACAAAAGTTCCAAGAGCGAGATGTCAAAAGCTTGTTGACTGCCTGTGACTTTAAATCCGAGCTCTTCCTCCTCCTCCCCCGTGTTTTTTCTTGTAAGTCACGTGACATACGGCGTGACAGACGTGCGGCGCCGGCGTCAGTATGCGTTGAGTCTTCTAGAGTAAATAAATGGCGGAGGTCCGAAAAGAAGCACAAAGGCAACGGTGTTTTGCAATCGACTTCAAAAACCTCGAAAACAAAATAATCCGATGGAGAGGAATCATCACATGACAGCAATCACATTTTAGTAGAGATAAATTATGCTGAACTGTGTGCTAAAGTGGGTGCTAGCAACTCACAGATAGCATGCTAGCTTGGTTCTTCGACGTATGTTTTTTATCAATGTTTCATGTTTTAAAACATGGCGGATGTTAATCGCTCGTATTTACGTTCAACCTGCACAAAAATGGATGGAAATTCATGCTGGAAACACGTAAAATATGTGGTCAAAATGAACATTGCTGCATTGTTTTGCTAGCTCGTAGCTAGCTACTTTAAGAGCCTATATCTTATTGTCAGTCGCACTTTCTTTGTTTTGACTTTGTAAGAATTATAAGTGAGTTCGCACATAATTTTTTTAATCCGCGCCGTCACGATTGATCTTTTTCTTGGTCAACAGACCGGAGAAAGCCCGGCCAGAAGATACAGCGCTAATGCTAACGCTATCATAATTCAATTTTTGTCAATGTGAATTTATTTTAAAAAAAAATCGTGATAAAATCGAAATCGTGAAATAAAATTGAAAAAATCGTGATTTTCTTTTTTTGCCATATCGCCCAGCCCTAATTCTAATGTTCATTCATCACTATAAGAACCTAAAACTGATATTTTGATCTGTTCACACATTTCTGATTCATCCTCTAAAACCTGCTCTCAACAGCAGCCCCTCCCATACCCACAAAAATGGGCGGGTCCTCACGTGCTGACATCACAAAGTGAGAACCGCCCCCTCCAGGAAGAGTCTGCTCCGCCCCCAGGCTAACATTCGTGCAGACGGCGTCTGTCTGTGTCGTGATCCAGTTTAGTGACGGAGAAGAAACGATCATTCGGTTTAGAGTTCAAACTTCATGAAGAAACTTCTGGAGAAGAATCTGGACGACATGTTGGGATGGATCCTGAACGAATCGGAGAACGGCGCAAGCAGACGGGGATTCTGGGAAGACGGCAGAAGAAACGGAACGGAATATTTCCTGGTAGAGAAAGGGAGAAAACTATTTCCCGATGGAAATAGGGAGCCGACTATTTCCTGGTGGAGGAAGGGAGAAGACTATTTCCAGGTGGAAATAGAGCCGTCTATATCCTGATGGAAAAAAGGGGCCCAACTATTTCCTGGTGGAGGAAGGGAGCAGACTAGTTTCTGGTGGAGAAAGGGAGATGACAATTTCCTGGTGGAGAAAGGGAGATGACTATTTCCTGGCGGAGAAAGGGAGGCGACTATTTCCTGGCGGAGAAAGGGAGGCGACTATTTCCTGGCGGAGAAAGGGAGGCGACTATTTCCTGGCGGAGAAAGGGAGGCGACTATTTCCTGGCGGAGAAAGGGAGGCGACTATTTCCTGGCGGAGAAAGGGAGATGACTATTTCCTGGCGGAGAAAGGGAGATGACTATTTCCTGGCGGAGAGAGGGAGATGACTATTTCCTGGCGGAGAAAGGGAGATGACTATTTCCTGGCGGAGAGAGGGAGATGACTATTTCCTGGCGGAGAGAGGGAGATGACTATTTCCTGGCGGAGAGAGGGAGATGACTATTTCCTGGCGGAGAGAGGGAGATGACTATTTCCTGGCGGAGAGAGGGAGATGACTATTTCCTGGCGGAGAAAGGGAGATGACTATTTCCTGGCGGAGAAAGGGAGATGACTATTTCCTGGCGGAGAAAGGGAGATGACTATTTCCTGGTGGAGAGAGGGAGACGACTATTTCCTGGCGGAGAAAGGGAGCAGACTATGTTCTGGCGGAGAAAGGGAGACGACTGTGTTCTAGTGGAGAAACTGAGTGGAAAAATTGTAACTAGTTTGAACATGGATTATTGTGCAAAGGACAGAAAGGTTTGTGTGAAAAGCATTTTTGACACCGAAATTAATGATGTTTCAAAGAGAAAAGAAACATTTACAGCCAGTGTTAATCAGAACAATGTTCTCATCATTTCAATAAATCCTGAAATGTTCATCTGGTGTTTTCTGCCTTTTTTTTTTTTTTTAATCAAATTTCACTTAAAAAAAAAAAAACCCATTTGATTAAATTCCTGGGTGGCACGTATGTAATTATTTATAATAAAGTGACGTGTTTTTCGCACTAAAGAGGCGGGCTCTATGATGACGTCATGAAATGGGCGGCAAAATTATAGTTCACAAAAATAATAAATTATATATATTTTTAGTGTTCCAAAGTTAATTTATTATAATTTATATATGAATATAGTTTACTCTGAAAGACTTAAGAGAATCATGGTACGGGCCCTTTAAGTATGAAGGTGCAGCCTGACTGTTAGAACTTAGGAAATTAGAAAATGATTCAGACTTTATATAATCACATACACATCACATGCATATCTATGCACAGTCAGTAGGGAGCCAGCACTCATGCGGCGTTAGGGCACCCTATGACATCATCATGCATACGTCACAATTGTGCACAACTGTCATTGTTCTTTCAAACGCTTCACAATACATTTCCCACATACATAAAAATGGTACGTTCCATTTGGCAACCGACAGACTTAACTGTGGTCACCTTAAGAAGCAGCCACTCTTCTCTATGATCCTCTGCGGCCCGGACAACCCAAAAACCTGCAGCACCCGTACGGGTCAACCCATGTGACTTTGACAAAAGCAGTAAAAAAAAAAAAAAAAAAGGTCAGAGGGATTAAAACATTTATCCTGTTTGCTGCATCTGACACACAAATGTAGTAAAAGAATTATAAATTCTGTTCTAGTTGATTATTCCAACAAAATTGAGTTAAATGTGTTTCTAATGACGAGCCAGACAATATGGCTTCCATATGCTTCCATGTAAAGTAATAAAGACAGAAGCTTATTTTAGGGATGTTGTTACTGGAGGCTGAACAGAAGCTGCCTTTGTCTACAGTTAAGTCAGTTAAGAAAACATGTTCATTTTTGTCAGGATTACAGAGGGATGCACCTCTTCATCGTCGAGGCCTGAAAACCACCATCAATGACAGAATGTCAAAAGACGCACAACCTCCCTTTGGTTTTCACTTCCTGGAATGTGATTTGACCAACATAAAAAAAAACTCTATGAATTGTTGTTTCAGTGTATAAGAGCCTCAGTAAACACTGAACATCCAGTTTTTTCTCAGCTTCCTAACATATTAGACAAAAACGAGATTCTTTGAGAGTCTTCCTCCTTTTACACTTAAAAGTTGATTAATTTTTTTAGAGTTCAACATCTCGTCGCCATCTTTGGGTTCATGAGATCATTCAGAGACTCTCCAGTACGGTTAGCCTCACAGTCCACTAGCTGAGTCTAAATGACGGCGTTTTCAGCGGTACTTCCATCTCTCTCTGACCCAGTTTGACCACTTAAGCCTCGTTTCCACCGAGCGCTCCGGTATTGGATGGACCAATTATTTCTGCACTTGGTTCAGTTCAAGCCACTCCCACTGAGCGGTTAAGCATACGACAGTGGACCTTGCTAACATACTACAGCAGAGATTGCTAGCCTAATACAATTGAGATTGCTGACTTGCTGTAGAAGAGCTCGCTAGCATGCTACAGCGGAGCTAGCTAACTCGCTAAAGAGGAGCTCAATGGCTCACTACAGAAGAGGTCGGTAGCATGCTACAACTGAGATTGCTAGCTTAATACAGTGGAGATTGCTAGCGTGCTGTAGAGGAGCTCACTAGCTCGCTACAATAGAGGCCGCTAGCATACTATAGTGGAGATTGCTAGCTTGATACATTGGATATTGCTAGCTTAATACAGTGGCGATTGCTATTTTAATACAGTGGAGATTGCTAGCTTGATACAGTGGAGATTGCTAGCTTGATACAGTGGCGATTGCTATTTTAATACAGTGGAGATTGCTATCTTAATACAGTGGAGATTGCTAGCTTGATACAGTGGAGATTGCTAGCGTGCTGTAGAGGAGCTCACTAACTTGCTACAATAGAGGCCGCTAGCATACTATAGTGGCGATTGCTAGCTTGATACAGTGGAGATTGCTAGCTTGATACAGTGGAGATTGCTAGCTTGATACAGTGGAGATTGCTAGCTTAATACAGTGGAGATTGCTAGCTTAATACAGTGGAGGTTGCTAGCTTAATACAGTGGAGATTGCTAGCTTGATACAGTGGAGATTGCTAGCTTGATACAGCGGAGATTGCTAGCTTGATACAGCGGAGATTGCTAGCTTAATACAGTGGAGATTGCTATCTTAATACAGTGGAGATTGCTAGCTTGATACAGTGAAGATTGCTAGCTTGATACAGTGAAGATTGCTAGCTTGATACAGTGAAGATTGCTAGCTTGATACAGTGGAGATTGCTATCTTAATACAGTGGCGATTGCTATCTTAATACAGTGGAGATTGCTAGCTTGATACAGTGGAGATTGCTATCTTAATACAGTGGAGATTGCTAGCTTGATACAGTGAAGATTGCTATCTTAATACAGTGGAGATTGCTAGCTTGATACAGTGAAGATTGCTAGCTTGATACAGTGAAGATTGCTAGCTTGATACAGTGAAGATTGCTATCTTAATACAGTGGTGATTGCTAGCTTAATACAGTGGAGATTGCTAGCTTGATACAGTGAAGATTGCTGTCTTAATACAGTGGAGATTGCTACCTTGATACAGTGAAGATTGCTAGCTTGATACAGTGAAGATTGCTAGCTTGATACAATGGAGATTGCTATCTTAATACAATGGAGATTGCTATCTTAATACAATGGAGATTGCTAGCTTAATACAGTGAAGATTGCTAGCTTGATACAGTGAAGATTGCTAGCTTGATACAGTGAAGATTGCTATCTTAATACAGTGGTGATTGCTATCTTAATACAGTGGAGATTGCTAGCTTGATACAGTGAAGATTGCTGTCTTAATACAGTGGAGATTGCTACCTTGATACAGTGAAGATTGCTAGCTTGATACAGTGAAGATTGCTAGCTTGATACAATGGAGATTGCTATCTTAATACAATGGAGATTGCTATCTTAATACAGTGGAGATTGCTACCTTGATACAGTGAAGATTGCTAGCTTGATACAGTGAAGATTGCTATCTTAATACAATGGAGATTGCTATCTTAATACAGTGGAGATTGCTAGCTTGATACAGTGAAGATTGCTATCTTAATACAGTGGAGATTGCTACCTTGATACAGTGAAGATTGCTAGCTTGATACAGTGAAGATTGCTAGCTTGATACAATGGAGATTGCTATCTTAATACAGTGGAGATTGCTACCTTGATACAGTGAAGATTGCTAGCTTGATACAGTGAAGATTGCTAGCTTGATACAGTGGAGATTGCTATCTTAATACAATGGAGATTGCTATCTTAATACAGTGGAGATTGCTACCTTGATACAGTGAAGATTGCTAGCTTGATACAGTGAAGATTGCTAGCTTGATACAGTGGAGATTGCTAGCTTAATACAGTGGAGATTGCTAGCGTGCTGTAGAGGAGCTCACTAGCTCGCTACAGTAGAGGCCGCTAGCATACTATAGTGGAGATTGCTAGCTTGATACAGTGGAGATTACTAGTTCACTGTAGAAGAGTTTGCTAGCAACGTACAGTGGCGCTAGCTAACTCTCAAAAGAGGAGCTTGCTAGCCCGATACAGACGAGCTTGATAACATACTACAGCGGAGATTGCTAGCTCGCTGTAGCAGAGTTCGCTAGCACACTACCAGCGGGCTACAGCGGAGCTCGCCAGAACTCTACGCTGTCCGTAAAGCGGCTTGCTAGTGTAGCGAGCTAACACAGTGGGTGTTCCCTTAAGCTAACGTGGGCAAACAGGTGGAGCCACCACAAAAACTGCAGACAAACCCATCCGATCCCCACATTTTCTGCCCACTTTTAAACCATATGGGGCCCACTTGGTCTGGCTGGCTGAGTTTTCATGGGACAGTATTTTCCAGATGTGCTCGAGTTCATTATGTGTTTGGTTAAGTTCTGATCAAATGTCATGAGGTGGTTCATGTTTATGCCTGTGTGGCCTGCTCACCACCACCGACCTCGGGATGGTTGCCACAGAAGCCGGATTGGTGCGTCAGATCGGACACTTTAAGCCGCTCAGACACAAACGCGACGCTCTTTTGGACTTCTGGTTGTCACAAAAAGACTTTAGTGAAACCCATGGACATAACGTGATCTAAATGCAGTGTCCCTTTGGGTCTTTTTCAGAGGTCTCACTCTATTAGGATAGACAGGTAGATGCAATGAGCGGGACGATAATGACATTAGGACCTGCAAACCGAGCAGCAGCCTTCAGCCATCAATTCAAACTCATTTGGCTGGGATCGGGGCGATAACCGTCCATTTCAGGATGGAGCGTCCACAATCTGGCAGAGTACAGTTTACGCATGTTAGCATTGGTTCTTTGAAATGGTTTGGAAGGATCAATCAGATGGAATCGCCTCCTAAACCAGCTTTTCATTGACCATTTCAGGCCGCGGGGAGCTCAATGAGAAGTGACCGGCCGACCGGTCTGGTGGTTTGTGAACCGTTTCATATAAACCGCAGTATCAAGTAAAAATGTCGTTGACAAGAAAAGCGAGCAGAACGTACGAGTTCTGGTGATTTTGTGAAGCCCAATCTGCTGCCATCTCCATTAAGCAGCAGCGAGCAGAGCGCCAGTCTGATAACCTGGCAGTCTGGGAGTCTGCACTATCTGCTAAAAGAAGACATCATTGGATTAAGGATGCGCTCCTGCAACCCCAAACATCAGATTTCTGACTGATACATGTCCTTATTAATTACTATGAGGGAAATTACAGAAGGTCAGATGGTGAAAGAGGGTCTACAGCAGAACAAAAAGCCATTATGAAATGGAAACCTTTAGATTTTCTGTTTCTCTGTTGTTTCTGATTCATTCAAATGTCAGGAAAAGGATCGCTAAAGTTTTGGGTTTACCAAATTTTCCTGAATTACGTCACTTTTACTGAGAAATTGTAAAGAAACAACCTGACAGCTGAAGGTTAACAGAAACTCTTTAAAAAGGAGATCTTTCCTAATTGAATTGACTTAAACAGTGAGTGCTTTCGATTGTTATCAAAAAAAGTTAGTGGTGGCAAGTTAAAACCAAAAAAAAAAAAAACTGTTGGTCTGGCACATGTTGTGTTTTTTTTCTTTTTGGTTTGGTAAAAAATTAATAACTTAAGTATTGCATTCACGTGTTTTTGAGCTTTTAATGTATGGTGCCTTAAAATGACCAAAATCAAACCATAAATTCATAAAATGTTTTAACTTTTAACTACCCCCCAAAAAAAAAAAAAATTAAAAAAAATATTTCCGTGGTGCAGAGCCCATAAATGGACATCAAAGTAAAAAGAAAAATTGAAGGTTTTTTTTTCTAAAAATACTCAGGGGTTCTGTAAACAAAATTAAAATCTACAAAAAAAGTTTCAAAAAATACTTCGGGGCTCCGCAAAAAAAATAGAAATAAAAAAAAGTTCTGGCAACAAACCAGAACTTTTTTTTTGGTTTTTTTAATTTAAAGTAAAAATTAAAAAATCTGGTTAGAAACTTATCAGCACCAAATAGTAACTGTTGCACACTAGTTACTATCTGGTGTGCAACAGTAACTATCCAGAATTATTATTATCATTTTATTTCACTATTTTAATTTTTACAAAAAAAAAAAAAAAAACCTCTGGTTTAGTAACTGGTGCACACCAGATATTAAACAGTTTTGTTTTTATTTTTTCTAAAAATTGAACAAAAAAATGTTCTGGTTACTAACTGATGCACACCAGTTACTATCTGGTGTGCAACCAGAATTTTTTTTAATTTATTTCAATTTTTGATAAAAAATTTTTTTTTACTTTCTTCATTTTTTTTCCTTCAATTTCCCTTTAGGGGCTCCGTACCTCGTGGAATAATACACGCGATCAATATTATTAAAAATATGTTTTCTAAATCTTTCCCACCGTTTGGTCGAGCAGGCAGTTAAAAACATGTTTTCAGGAACAATTTGCTACAATTTGCTGTGTTTAATCTCAAACTTTGTCAATGGTGAAGTCATTCCTTCTCTTTAGTGCTCATGTGTCAAAGTCATGGCCCGGGGGCCGAATCCGGCCCTCCAGATAATTATATTTGTTATTAATGGCCCGACGTTATCTTTCGTTGGAAACATATTGAAGTAACCAAACGATTATGGAGGCTCAGAGATCAGTTATAATGATCTATAGCAGAGGTGTCAAACATACGGCCCGTGGGCCGGATAAGGCCCGCCAAATGTTTGAATCAGTTGTGAAGAGAAAAAAATATAAGGATGTTGGGGGAAAAAGCTCATTTCTATCCCATTTCTGTTGCGAGTTATAGTTATTTAAAGAAAATGACTGCAATACATGATTCTGCCACTAGGGGGAGCAGAGGAAACTAAATGATGAGATCACAAAACGAACAGTAAATTTTAGCAGGCGTATACCACATTTGGGTAAAATCCAGTTTGGTTCCCCGCCTGTCTCACCGTTCTTAAGTTTCTATAAAATGATCAAATGTGACACCGCAGTTACCAAAATATCGTTGTCACAAAGAAGAAACATTGACATATTCATATGTAAAGTATATATTTTATATATTTTCTTTAATTTTGCAATTTATGTACATCTGAATACACAATTGCAAATACGCAAAGTTATGCACAAAATGTATTGTGAGAACCACAAATCAAGAATTATGCACGCACAAAAACAAAGTTACGTACAAATAAAGAATTACGCAGAGACAAATTGGGGTGAGACTATTTTCACGCTATATTTTTCTGTCAATGTTTATCTTCACCCTAGATCTGACATAACTGATGCAGTAAGTGATACAAGATATTTGTATCATTTGATTACTTACAGAAAAACATGCTAAACAATTATAGATTGATTATTATATATTATTCTAGACTGTGAAAGTTAATGCGTTAGACGCACGCGATTAATCAAAAATAATGAACACTTGTAGAATTTACTAATGCATTCAGGTGTCTAAAAAAAACTTTTTAATATTCTGTAATTGAGATTTTAATGATTACATTAAATTACAGGGGAAAAAAAAAAGCTAAAAAAGAAGAATTCTAGGAAAAATGTCAACTGGACAGCAGCTCTTAGGAGAAAAATTCTTATTTTTGGTTGCTGAGGTTCCAATGGGTTAAAAAATGTACAGTTTTACATGTGATTTCATATTTTGATTATTTGCAGATAGAAAGCGGCTGGCAAATACTGTAACAAAAAAAAAAAAAATTAATCTTGATTAATTTTTTCCAGGTTTGCGATTAATTCGTTAATTTTTTAATTGATTCCCAGACCTATTTTTAAAAATGAATTATCAGGCGTACTTGTGTAAGAAAGTGGGAAAATTTCAAATTGTTACCAGATATTTTTCACAATTTGAGTTCCAAGTGGCTAACGAGAACTATGATGACTGAGCATTCTAGTAGCATTTAAACGCATCATTTACACACAAATCTCAGAGAGGTGAAAAGAGTCTCACATCCAATTTGTGTTTAAATGTGACAAGCAATTTGTGCGTAATTTTTTAAGATTTGTTCTCATAGTTAGTTTTAATCTATTGTATTTTTAAGTTGTGCATGTGTAAATTGAATTTACTTTGAATTTATTAATTTTGTACAAGTGAATACACAACTGCAAATACATAAAGTTATTCACAAAATGTATTTTACGAGCTAAAAATCAAGAATTATGCACGCACAAATCCAAAATTACGCACAAATTAGGATTACGTATAGACATTTTAGGGTGAGTCTATTTTCTCTCCATATTTTTCTTCAACCAAGATCTGAAATAACTGATGCAGTAAGTTGGAGCCACTTACCGAAATACACATACTAAACAAATAAAGATGCTGGGGCTGTAAAAGTTAAAGCCCACGATTAATCAAAAAGAATTAACGCGTTAAAATTCATTAACATTGGTGTGAGTCTGTTTTCTCTCCATAGAACCATCCAAGTCAAGAACCCGGACAGCAGACGGTCTTCTGAATAGAGGTGCACTTCTGAATAGGGGGACTGTTGCTCGGTGGGTCGAGCAGCCGTCTGCCAATCGGTTGGTCGCGGGTTCAGATCAAATCCCAGGGGCGAGACACTTAACCCTACCTCGCCTTCAATTGTAAGAAACCTGCGAGGCTCTTTGGGTAAAAGCGCCGACTTAATGCCCATTTGTTTAGCATTTTCCCTGTAATTCAGCCCCTAAAACTGTGCGAAATACCGCAGCAAACGCTAATCCCTTTCAATGATGAAGTTATTTGAACGGAGCCGAGGCGTCAACGCGGTGAAAGTGTTCATTTGCCAGCAGATGGATTGAAGCCACTGAGAGCGAAAGCTTTTAATTTGTCTCTGGTGTGGTAATCAGGTTTCAATGTGTTGTGTTTGCTAAGAAGAATAGGGAGTGTAATGAAGTTAGTCATCTTTGTGTGTCTGTGTTTGTGTGTTTTGACAGAGGAAGAGGGGTGAGCAGGTTAAGTATGCAACGTCAGCGTTTTTCAACGACCCTCGTGCCTCTTACTCTCTAATTCATAATATAATGTTGTTTATTGTGGCACCGCTGTGCTTTTATGCATTAGTTAAGTGGTCCTAACACATTACTGTAATGGGGATAGAAAACAAAAAAAGCCACAATGAAACCTGATCTACCACTAGCTTTTGATCCACTTGGTCTATCAGCTTCATCATATTAGTGTCTCTTTATCCAACACAAAATATTTTCTTTCTGTCTGGCTGCTTCTCGTTGTCTCTTCCCCTCATTGAGTGAATGCTTACTAAGAAAGTTTTAAGTAACATTTTAAGTAGATTAGCTACCAGCCTTTAAATATAGTCATGGGCTGGGTTTTAATCTGATAGTAAATTTCAAGAAAATTGGAGTTTATCTAATATTTTAGCACGTTTTTTTTTTTTTTTTTTTTTTTTTGCCTAATTAAGAGTTTAGCTTCTATTTTAGCAACAGGCTAATGTTTTTGGCTAATTGGTTATCTACTGAATTTTTCTCGGGCTAATTAAGAGCTTAGCTTTGTATTTTAGCAATAGGCTAACGTTTTTAGCTAATTAAGTTTACTGAGGAAGTTTAGGCTATTTTGGAGTTTAGCTAGTAAGAAATGTGCTAGCCTTTTTTTTATTTATTTTTTTTTTTGCTAATTTACCATCTACTGAAGTTTTTTTTTTTAATACTAATTCAGAGTTTAGTTTCTATTTAAGCAACAGGCTAACGTTTTTGGCTAATTTGTTATCTATAGATTTTTTCTCAGGCTAATTAACATCTTAGCTTTGTATTTTAGCAATAGGCTAACGTTTTTGGCTAATTAAGTTTACTGAGGATGTTTAGGGTATTTATATGTGCTAGCCTCTTTTTTTTTTGCTAATTTGCCATCTACTGAGGTTTTTTTTTTTTAAATACTAATTTAGAGTCTAGCTTCTATTTCAGCAACAGGCTAACGTTTTTCGATCATATAGTTTACTGAAGAACTTTGGGCTATTTTGGAGTTTAGCTAGTAAGTAATCAATGTGTTAGCTTATTTTTTGGGCTAATTTTGAATATACCCAGGTTGTTATGCTAACTTGAAGTTTAGTTAATATTTTAGCAACGTGCTAACGTTTTCTGCTAATTTGCCATCTACTGAGGTTTTAATGGACTATTTAGAGTTTAGCTTCAATTTTAGCAACACGCTAACGTTTCTGGCTAAATCAGTTTACTGAGGAGTTTTAGGCTATTTTTGAGCTTAGCTAGTATGTAAGCAATGTACTAGCATCATTGTTTGGTTAATTTGGTATATCCTACTGTGTTTTTTTGTATGCTAATTTGAAGTTTAGTTAATATTTTAGCAACAAGCTAATGTTTTTGGCTAATTTGTTATCTATCTAGGTTTTAAAGTTTAGCTTCAATTTCAGTATCAGGCTAACATTTTTGGCTAATGAGTTTACTGATGGGGAGTTTTAGGCAGTTTGGAGTTTCGATAATAGGAAAGCAATGTAGTAGCTAAATTTTTTGCTAATTTGGCATCTACTGAGGTTTTTATGCTTTTTTGGAGTTTATCTTTCTAATTTTCGGCTATTTTGGAGCTTAGCTAGTTTTAAAGCAAAAAGCTAACTTTTTCTTAATTTGGCATCTAAGGTTTTTTGGACTTGTTTGGAGCTTACCTAATATTTTAGCAACATGCAAATGTTTCAGGATAATTTGTAATCTACTCGTTTTTTTTAAGAGTAATTAAGGGTTTCTATTTTAGCTACAGACTAACATTTTTAGCTAATTTAGTTTACTGAGGAGTTTTAGGCTATTTTGGAGTTCAGCTGGTAAATAACCAATGTGCTAGCTTCTTTTCTTTTGGCTAATTTGTCATCTTCCTGGGTTTTTTAAGCTTATTTGGAGTTTAGCTAATATTTCAGCAAAATAATAACATTGTTGGCTAATTTGTTATCTACTGAGGTTTTAGGGGCTAATTAATAGTTTAGCTTCTATTTTAGCATCAGGATATTTTTTGACTAATTTAGTTTTCTAAGAATTAAGTTTAGCTAATTTTAAAGCAACAAGCTAGCTTTTTTGCTAATTTGGCATCTAATAAAGTTTTTTGGGATAATTTAAGTTTAGCTAATATTTTAGCAACATGCTAACGTTTTTGGCTAATTTGGTATTTACTGGGGTTTTTTAGGCTATTTTGGAGTTTTGCTAGTTTTAAGCAACAAACTAGCTTTTTGGGGGGCTAATTTAGCATCTAATAAGGCTGTTGGGCTAATTTGTGGTTTACCTCATGTTTAAGCAACACACTAAATATTTTTAAAAATGTGTTACCTATTAGGGATTTTTAACCAATTTTACTGCAAATTTTTCAGAAATTTAGGTAAACTTCAGCGCTCTTTCAAAGTTCCTTAAAGAAATTTTTAGTCTTCCAGGAAATTCAAAATTTTGCAATTAGCGTTTCTATTTTAAATCCGAAAAAGAAAGAATTCACATTTTTTAGTCTCGTTTTTCATCCATCCAAACTGATGTCAAGACTCTTTATCTCATGCAGAGCGGATGCCAAAAAGAGCAGGAAATCGTGGAAACAGTAGAAGACGGGGACATAAGAGGAGTTTATATTTGATATGGCACACTGAAGTACTAAAAGACTTCATTGAGTTTAACCTAAAGGGACAAATCCAGGTGATGCATGTCATGATAATGAAAGGATGCTCTTTTGGTGGCGTGTTCTCATTTTGCACATTTGTGTTTGTGGATTCTCGTTAAAAGTTAATGTGCTGTATCCTAAGTGCTTTTGTTTCTTTGTGCACGCTTAACACATATGTGTGTGTTTGTATGTTTGGCAGTAGGCACAGTAGCCACATGACGACCTTTGCGTGACCCCTGAGAAGTGTGTAGGCGCCGGGTTCAGTCTGACTCTTGTCACATGATCCTCGGCTGCCCTCCCCTCTCAATTCACAATGGAGTATTAATCTGAGCAGCGCGCATGCACACGCACGTCAAACCAAAACAGTCATGCTCTGCAAAAAGCAAAAAAAGCAGCAACACAAATGATTTCTTTGTCTGAAGTTGTCTGAACACATGGCAGTAGATAATCAGAACTCAATTTTCTTCAATATTAGCCAAAGAGCCGACTCTTTTTCTAGTTTATGCTGATGATCAAAAATAAGAATTATTCAATTTTATGGAATATTTTCAATTTAAATGTTCAATGTTTCTCAGTGTTCTACATGTCATTCCAGCTCTTCAAGTCTTTGTCTGGTCGAAGCAGAAGTTGGTAAATCTGCTTCCTCTCACCTCTCCGTTGCTCCCACGGTTGGGGTGCAGGGCCTCCAGTATCCCAGCATCCTCGCTGTGTGGGCCGACTTCAGCCGGCCTTCCTGTTATAGAAATTTGCGGAACCATGTTCCCCTGACACGGACTCACGCACTGGAACAGGCTGAAGAAAAACTGGTGTGTGGCGCCGCTCACACAACGCAGAGCTCACCCAAAGAAGTCAATATTTGTAATGTAGAATTTAAGTTAAAAGAAAAAGAAAACCAAAGAGGTGAAGTCATGCCTGAAGTTTGATGTGAATAAAGTACAAGATGGACAAAGAGTTAAAAAAAGGTAAAATCGATATAGTTAAGCTGGAGCTGGAACGCAGATTCTTCAAGACCGAGATTAAGGAAAAAGCAATTAAAAAATACAAATCAATTTAAAAAAAGCATCTTTTTGAAAGGATTTTTTTTAAGTGATTTGGACACCAAAAGCCACGCCCCCTCAGAGGAGATTCTGGAAAAAGAGGCTTCAGATCAACATGAAAAATGGCTTTTAAAAACATTTGTGTTGTGGGATTTTGTAAAAACAATATCACAATGGTAGTTAAAACACTACTGGAAATGTTTTATTTAATGTAAAAAAAAAATTCTCATGGGGTAATTTAAATGTCTGTCTGTGTTCAAACTGCATCAGAGATAAACAAAACCAAACTTTGCTGCGTTGTTGTGACGCTCTTAAGGCTGCATGTTTGTATATTTAGCTCGGAAACAATCTACAGCCCCAAACAACTCGTATCTCCACATTTCTCTCTGGAAGGGATTTGCTGGAAATGCTAAATCTATTTGCAAAATGCTAAATTTGCTTAAATACTGGAAATTTCTTTAAAGAACTATGAATGAGCGCTGAAGTTGACCTAAATTTCTGAAAAATTTTAGTCAAAATCCCTAATACATATCAAATTTGAAAACATATTTAGTGTTAAAAGCGAACTAAACTCCAAATTAGCCCCCCATAAAGCTAGCTTGTTGCTTAAGTACTAGCTTAACTCCAAAATAGTCTAAAGTTCTTCAATAAACTAAATTAATCTTAGTAGATAACAAATTAGCCAAAATGTTAGCGTGTTGCTCAAATATTATCCAAACCAGCCTATAAAAACCTGAATAAATAAAAAATTAGCCAAAAACGTTAGCATGTTGCTAAAAAAGAAACAAAAATTTAAATTAGCATTGAAAAACCTCAGTAAATCCCAAATAAGACAAAATATTAGCACATTGTTAAAATATCAGCTAATTCCAAATAATGCCTAAAATCAAAACGTTAGCCTGTAGCTAAAATAGAAGCTAAACTCTAAATTACGCTATAAAGCATCAATCCATAACAAATTACCTAAAAACGTTAGCATGTTGCTCAAATATTATCTAAACTCCAAACCAGCCTATAAAACCCTCAGTAAATAACAAACTAGCCAAAATCGTTAGCCTGTAGCTAAAAAACAAGCTAAACCCTAAATTACTCTACAAAAACCTCAATAGATAACAAATTAGCTAACGTTTGCATGTTGCTCAAATATTATCTAAACTCCAAACAACCTATAAAACCCTGAGTAAATAAAAAATTAGCCAAAAACGTTAGCATGTTGCTAAAATAAAAGGTAAACTTTAAATTAGCATTGAAAAACCTTAGTAGATGCCAAATAAAACAAAATATTAGCACGTTGTTAAAATATCAGCTAATTCCAAATAATGCCTAAAATCAAAACGTTAGCCTGTAGCTAAAATAGAAGCTAAACTCTAAATTACTCTACAAAAACCTCAATTGATAACAAATTAGCTAAAAATGTTAGCATGTTGATAAAATATTATCTAAACTCCAAACCAGCCTATAAAACCCTTAGTAAATAAAAAATTAGCCAAAACGTTAGCCTGTTGCTAAAATAGAAGCTAAACTTTATATTAGCAATGAAAAACCTCAGTAGATGCCAAATAAGACATAATATTAGCATATTGTTAAAATGTCAGCTAAATTCCAAATAAAACGTTAGCCTGTAGCTAAAATAGAAGCTAAACTCTAAATTACTTTACAAAACCATCAATTGATAACAAATTAGCTAAAAATGTTAGCATGTTGATAAAATATTAGCTGAACTCCAATTTTTTTGGAGATTACTTTAAATATGAAAACATCCCATCAATATATTTAAAGGCTTGTTGCTAATCTACTTAAAATGTTGAAATTTGATGACTTTTCTTTCATTTCCCATGGGGGATATTTTGCTCAATATTTCAAAAACTTAAATTTTTACAAAAACCAAAAATAGAAGCAGTAATGTCCAGAAGGTTTTGATACCAAGATTGATGAAAGGAGCAGGAGAATCACTTTAACGTGAATGCTTACTAAACAATCACACTCTAATAGTGTTTTAAAGCTCCATTGTCTGAGCCGTTTTTGTCTTCTTGAACACGGACACGTCTTTCCAGTAAACCGCCACATATCACCCACAGCTGGATTGTCCGTGAAATTAGTTTACATGACTTTTCCTACGAAGCCATCAATTACAAAGAGAGCAATATTGGCTTACAGGCTATCGAAGGGTGTGCAAGTGTAATGGGATCACAACACAGTGTAAGTTGTAATTTATAGGTGTAGAGGAGGGAGAAAGGTGAGGATGAAGTTTCAGAACATGGACTAATAACCTTCCAGTGCCACACAATCCATCGCGATTGTGCTGGAACTCCTGGGCTGCGCAGCGATCTTTGTTCACGTTTGCACCCGGGGCATGAAGGAAGTGTTTTCTTAAATGACAATAAAAAGAACAATGGGAGAAAGTAAGCAAGCAGTTTGATCTTGTTTGCCACACAAAGGATAAAGTCACATGGATTACCTGATGCTGGAGCCTGAGGAGGTTAACCGTTGAACGTCTTCACTTTTCATGAAGTTTGTACATAAGGTCAAAGCGTTCTGATGTAACTGACTGGGCTTGGGCCCACACTGACTCCAGAACCCTAACAATGGTACAGTAAACACATTGTCCCGAAACCCGTCTCCCGCCCCCGTCTACCCGTGGTTTGGTGGTGCGGCGCGGCGCGGCGAGGGGCCACTGGGACGCTATCTGACTCGCTCATCTCATCAGCCGGTCAGGAGAACAAACCCCAAGAAGGACTTGAATGGAGAGGAGAGTCAAAAGGTTTTGGTTTCAGCGCCGACTTGATAGACTGAGACAGGAAGGGAGAACTGCAGAGAAATGTATATTTCCTCGCCTCATACAGCGGAAATGGGCTTTTCTGCGCCCTCCCCCCCCCCGAAGTGGACCCACAGAAACAGCACCATGGTGCAACATTACAGTAAATGTTAATATAGAGCAATCGAGTTTATTTATAAATGTCTACTTTGGAATTTTAAGACATTAAAGACCCACTCCAATGAAACTGGTGTCTTGTGATGTTCTAAACGTGTTGTTTTCTGAGCACACAAATAGAGAAAATTCATCTTAAAATTGCATTTCTGAGATTTTCTTTATTCGAATTGCTGTGAATCAGGAGCAGACGAAATGTAGAAGCTGCAATGCGTTCGGTTGTCATTTCCACTTGGGGAAGTGGATTGTCGTAACTTTAAAAGATGTTTTTTGGAGCTACCAAGAGTTACTGTAAACGATGTTTGGTGCATTATACTAGCAATATGCTTCAAAATAAAAAGGAGGCTGATGTTATTTGAACTTATTTTACGCGCGACCAGCTCAAAAGCTGATAGAAATTCATATTTTTCGACACTTACAGGCAGATTCCTGCATTGTTTCACGTATTTTATGTGCATCCAAAGTAGGGCTGCCACGATTAGTCGACTAATCGATGACTAATCGACTATTAAAATAGTCGACAACTAATTTAATAGTCGATTAGTCGTTACTTTATATTGTATGGAGTCAGAATGTAGTAAAGTTGAAAGTTATAATAGCATTCTGCTAGCTTTTTGGACTATTTTGGCATTTAATAAGTTTCTTTGGCCTTTTATGGAGTTTAGCTAATATTTAATCTACATGCTAGCTGTTTTGGCTAACTTAAGGTTTCTTTTTTTAGTTTTTTAAGCTATTTTTAAGTTTAACTAATATTTCAGCAACATAGCTATTTTGGTTAATTTAGGATTTTTCTGGTTTTTTTTAGGCTAATTTTGAGTTTAGCTAATATTTCAGCGGTATGCTAGCTATTTTGGTTAACTTTGGCTCTTTTTATTTTTTAGGCTAATTTGGCATTTAATTAATATTTCAGCTGGTTATCAACTTCAGCGTCTTTACATCCAGTTTGCACATGACCCGATTAGTCGACTAATCGGAAAAAATAATCAGTGATTAGTCGACTATTAAAATCATCGTTTGTGGCAGCTCTAATCCAAAGCTAAATGCTCACCGGTCGCACATCTTCAACAAAGTCCCGTTAGCTTTCACGCTGCTAAAGCGTGGAGCTCAGTTGCAGACTCAGCTGTGATTGGAAACCATTTTTATGTATTAACCAAAACCGTAATCCCAACCTTAACTTTTCCTCCGGGTCCGTGCAGCCAAAAAAAAAAAAAGTTCCAATCGGGAATGCGGTATTTAGATGTGAATACCGTTGTCACTTTTCATTTAGGCTAATGCTAACTAGCATGAAAGACACGTTGTCTTGATTATATGCTAACAGAAATTTACGATACAAGGAATAGTACACGGAGATTTGCTACATCCATAAATACAGACAGCCACAGCCGGAAGTCAGCAGATTTAAACAGAAAATCCTGCTCTGCTCCATTCTGATGCGTCCACTGTCAGACAAATAGATCCAGGAACGTCTTTGTCTTCCTCGTCTGAACTGGAAATCTGGATCTAAAGGGTACGACTGGATAGCTGGAAATATAGATAAATAAATACTTTAACTCAGAGGTGAATTTCTAATGAACTCCTGCTGCTCTGCAGAAACTATGTCCTGGACCAGAGGTCGGCAACCTTTGACAGGAAAAGAGCCATTTAGGCTCGTTTTCTACTGATCAAAACCTAGAAGGAGCTGCATTGACTTACGTTAGCTTTTTTTTACTTTTAACTAAAATTCCTCAGTAAACTAAATTAGCCAAAAATGTTTGTATATTGCTAAAATATTAGCTCAACTCCAAATTAGTAAAAAAAAAAAAAATAGTAAAAATAAACTAGCTTTTCACTCAATAACTAGCTGAACTCCAGTTGCCTAAAATTTCTCAGTAAACTAAACTGGTCAAAAACACACAAAATTGGTGAAAACCTGTTGCTAAAATAGAAGCTAAACTCTAAATTAAAATGAAAAGCCCTGTTGGCTAACAATTAGCCATAAACGTTTGCATATTAAAAAAAACATTAGCTAAACTCTAAATTAGCATAAAAAACTCAGTAGAGTTCAAATTAGCCAAAAAAAAGTCTAGGTTGTTCCTTAATTACTAATAAATTATTAAAAAAAATAATAATTTCAAAATTCCCTAAAATGCTTTAGTAAACTAAATTGGTCAAAAACTTAGTAAACAAAATGAAAGCCTGTTGCCAAAATAAAAGTTAAACTTTAAATTAGCCTTAAACGCTCTAGTAGCTAGCAAATTAGCCAAAAACGTTAGCATGTTGCTAAAACAGAAGCTAAACTCTAAATTAGCTTTAAAAGCCTCAATAAATCAAATTAGCCAAAAACGTTAGCATGTTGCTAAAATGGAAGCTAAACTTTAAATTAACCTTAAAAGCCCTAGTAGCTAACAAATTAGCCAAAAACGTTCGCATGTTGCTAAAATAGAGACTAAATTCTAAATTAGCCTAAAAACGCGAGTAGCAAACAAATTAGCCAAAAATGTTAGCGTGTTGCTAAAAAATCAGGTAAAAACACCAAAACTTTGGTAAATTTCTTTAAAAGATGAAAACGGAGCCTATTTATTTATTTAAAGGCTTGTTGCTAATCTATTTAAATTTTTAATTTTGAAGACTTTCTCAATCATGTTTCGTTCAATATTTCAAAAACTATAAAGATAATGAATACCAACAATACAAGCAGTATTCATTGTGTGAATGCTTTACAGAAATATCCACAATAAATGATAATCTAGCAATTCTTACTTAAAAAAATTATTACATTTATCTTCATCCAGAGAGCCACCATATTTGTCTTCTTACGTTCATGCGACACAAACAAAAAGACGTCCAATCACAAGCTAGCTTTTTCTAAATCAATAACATAATACATTTCTCTATCAAATGTCATTTATAGCTTTAAATGCCACACGAACAAGAAATATCTAGATGTGAGTGTTTCTGGGAAAAGAATTGGACTGTATTATATCGTCAAAAAGTTAGTTTATGTATCAATTTGTAATAAACTTATTTCACTATATAGCAACTCTTTTGTTTGAATAAGGAATGAAGTCATTGTTCATTTTCTTATTTTTCTGACTTTCTTTCTTTTTAAGTCTCGCTTTGTGATCCAAAAAGTAGAAACTGGACAGTTCTACAGATTTCATGAGTAGCCAGGAGTTAGTAAACTCTAGAAGAATTCTCTATTCAAATGTTTAGATCAAAGTTCTTTAATTTCTGATAAGAGAAGCCTCAAATGACATTATTCTGTCACATGATCACTTATTAAATTCAATCTTAACTCATTTATTCTTGTATTTTTTTTTAGGTTTCAATTTTTCTCGCAACAAGTAGTCTATGTGATCTGCGTTACAACGCGTTGTCATGGTAACGGCTACTGAGCCTGCATCAACCTGGCTCTGGTGCAGCGGAGGAAAGCGATATATAAGCTAATCGCCATCCTCAGCATGATCCAATGCGTCATTTCAGAGGGAAAGATGAACTTTTACAGCTTGTTTTTGTCCAGATGATAAAACTAAAGTTTGTTTCAATGATAAAAAGTCCACAAGTAGTTTCCTAGATCGCTTTTATCGAAGAATTATCCAACAAACAATTTATTTCATTAATAAATAACAAAAATTCTTTATAAACATGTTTTTACTCTGTATGAAGCAATACGTTTAGCACAACAGAAAGAGACAATTCACCATTTAAGATGAAAACAGCACTGTTGATGGAGATCCTGGCATTTCCATTATAGAGACATTTGAAAGACAGAAATGTTTTCGGCTATTTGAATGAATGAAGCTTTATATATACAGCACTTTACAACTCCTTTAGGGGTACCAAAGTGTTTCACAATAAAACAAATACAGAATAAAGAAATGTAAGATTAGACATTTAAGAACAGAATTAAAAAATAGCATAAAATTCCAAAAGCAATAAAATACATAAAAGGAAATAAAGACTGGAACTTCTTTTTTAGGTGTCCATTTTCAGTTTTTAATGGACCGCCTGCAGCCAATCAGAACTGAGTATTCGCCCAGAGACTGTGGTATAACTGTAGGCGATTTAATCAGCTTTCATTTGAAATGTATGGAAGCGTTTGTGACTCATAATTCAAAATAAAAGTCAAAACTGGAAATGCTTTTTCATTTTTAGTTGTCTCTTAAATTCTCTGAAAGTTTTTTTCTTTTTCTTCTTCAACACCGCTCGATCTGTAACTTCATTAAAATGACACAGAAAATGGCTTTTGACGTTTCATCTTCAAAAAGTTCTTTAGTAAATTTGTACCAAAATTCAATGACAAATATCAAATTTGAAAATTAAAATGGATTAACAGCAATGCTTTTTCATTTTCACAATTTTACTTGTCTCTTAAATTCAAGGTTTTTTATTTGCCATATATGCAACAACGTAAATTGAAAAATATTAGAATTCTGCTCTCAGAGTCACTGCATGGGTTAAAGAATAGGATTTCTGTACAAGTTTAAATAAGGAAGCAATTTTAAAAAGTTAAGCATATGAAAAAATAAAATGAAAAAGCAATTCTCCAAACTGCGTTTCCATTTTCTTGATCAAAAGGGCGCCACCAGGGGAGCACCACGATGACGTCAGCGCTCGCTCCCGTTTGTGCCGTCGGCAAACGAGGTGCCTTTCTCATCGACTTATATAGAGAAAAGGAAAAAAAAGGAAGGAGGAGGAGCTCAAAGCTGAGATTTATCTTTTCATCTACAAATCTAAAAAAAACAACTTTATTGTAAATATTTACATGTGTGATACAGAAGCTCATTAGTCTCAAAATGTTTTTATTGATTTTCCTCTGAATCAAGGAAAGCAGTCTTGTTATAGGACAGAGGTCGGCGACCTTTAACAGTAAAAGAGCCATTTGGGCATTTTCTACTGATCAAAACCTAGAAGGAGCCGCCTTGACTTACGTTAGCCTTTAAGAAATTTGGACTTGCATTCATAACCTTCTTATTGTTTTTTTTTTTTTTTTAATAAATGTGAATTATGTCTATTTTTGGCACAAACAAAAGCAAAAAAATACATAAAAAGAAACTGACATCTCTCAAAATGGTATAATTTTATGTTTTTAACTTTAGTAGCATAAAAGCTAGCTCGTTGCTTAATAGCTGAACTTCAAATTAGCATAACTTTTCTCTGTAAATTAAATCAGCCAAAAATTTTAGCATGTTGCTTAAAAAAAGCTAAACTCAAAATTAGCCTAAAACCCCCAATAGATAACAAATTAGCTAGAAATGTTTGAATATTTTGCAAAAATATTAGCTAAACTCCAAATTAGCATAAAAAACTAATTAGAGGCCAAATCTGCCAAAAAAAAAAGCTAGCTTGTTGCTTAATAACTAGATGAACTCCAAAAAAGCCTAAAATTCCTCAGAAAACTAACTTAGTCTAAAACGTTAGCATGTTGCTAACATATAAGCTAAATTCTAAATTATCAAAAAAAAAAAAAATCAGATAACAAATTAGCTGAAAACATTAGCGTTTTACCAAAATATTAGCTAAACTCTAAAGTAGCATAAAATTCCTCAGAAAACTAACACATTAGTCTAAAACGTTAGCATGTTGCTAAAATAGAAGCTAAGTTCTAAATTATCCAAAAAAAAAAAAATCAATTGATAACAAATTAGCTGAAAACATTAGCATTAGCATTTTACTAAAATATTAGCTAAACTCTGAAGTGGCATAACATTTCTCAGAAAACGTAGCCAAAATGTTAGCATGCTCATAAATAGAAGCTAAATTCTAAATTATCCAAAAAAAAAAAAAACAGTCGATAACAAATTAGCTGAAAACATTAGCATTTTACTAAAATATTAGCTAAACTCTAAAGTAGCATAAAATTCCTCAGAAAACTAACTTAGTCTAAAACGTTAGCATGTTGCTTAAATAGAAGCCAAATTCTAAATTATCCAAAAAAAATCAGTAGATAACACATTAGCTAAAAACATTAGCATTTTGCTAAAATATTAGCTAAACTCTAAAGTAGCATAAAATGTCTCAGAAAACTTAGCCAAAAACGTTAGCATGCTAATAAAATAGAAGCTAAATTCTAAATTATCCAAAAAAAAAAAAACAATAGATAGCAAATTAGCTGAAAACATTAGCATTTTACTAAAATATTAGCTAAACTCTAAAGTAGCATAAAATTCCTCAGAAAACTAACTTAGTCTAAAACGTTAGCATGTTGCTAGAATAGAAGCTAAATTCTAAATTATCAAAAAAAAATAATCAGTAGATAACACATTAGTTGAAAACATTAGCATTTTTACTAAAATATTAGCTAAACTCTAAAGTAGCATAAAATTCCTCAGAAAACTAACTTAGTCTAAAACTTTAGCATGTTGCTAGAATAGAAGCTAAATTCTAAATTATCCAAAAAAAATAATCAGTAGATAACACATTGGCTGAAAACATTAGCATTTTTACTAAAATATTAGCTAAACTCTAAAGTAGCATAAAATTTTTCAGAAATTTAGCCAAAAACGTTAGCATGCTAATAAAAAAGATGCTAAAATTCTAAATTAGCCTAAAACTCCAGTAGGTAAAATATTAGCCAAAAACGTTAGTATGTTGCTAAAATAATAGCTAATCTCCAATTTTTTCAAAATTTGCCATTATTTTATTTATCTTCATCCAGAGAGCCACCATGGAGAGATGAAAGAGTGACATGTGGCTCTGGAGCCGCAAGTTGCAGACCTCTGGAATAGGAAATGTGGTTGAAACTGGAGAAAAACTAATTGAATAATTTTGGTATTTTGACGTTTTCACTAAATATAACTTTCATTGGTGGACATACATGGACGTTAGACTGTTTAGGAACACGTGTTATTGTCCGCAGGCTGAGTTCTGAAAACGCCTGCAGTGATGTCTGCCTGCACAGAATGGCTCTTACACAGGTGACAATGCAGCCTCATTATATCAGAGCTGAATAAAACACAATAGCACAGGGTGTTGTGGCAGCGGCAACAATAGTGTTGAAATCAAAGATGTGAAGAGGCCGATTGAGGGTGTGTGTCCGTGCTCGCATGCGGCGTGGTGGGAGGGAGACGGGCTGCACTCTTCTTTTTCACTGCCTCTTTTTCTCTCGGTGATCACATCCTTGTCTATGGTTTCTCTTGGCCCAAATTCCATCCCACGTCCCACTTAGGAGTGTGAAGGTGGTGCGCCAATCCTCTCAGGACACAACTTTAGTTTATGTTTTAATCGTCTGTGGGATTTTTAGAGAGAAGTTGTCGGAAGATGGAAGAATCAGAATTTGATAAATGTGGGAAAGAAGAGAAATTTGAAAACGCGATAAAATAAATAGGAAATGAAAATACGTTTGACGATGGAAGGTGATAAAAAGTGAACTCAATCAAAAGGTAATCGAGAAAAAACTGAAAAGGAAAATGTGAATATTTTTTATTATTTGGACCCCGACTTGAGTCTGTTTGGCTGTTGACGACACGTCATTCAGAAGCGGGATTCTGGTTAAGTTTGGGACTACGGTTAACCCTTTAACACCTGAAGCGTCACCGGTGACGCTTAAACACGAAATCCTTAACATACTGTAACTTTTCAACTGTTATTATGATAATTCCAGCAGATTCTGATGGAGAAAAAGCGGCTCGGCGAGACTGGGCATCTGGGATCTGCCCTTTCAGGGAGGGGTACTGTCAAGATTGTATGCTTTGGCTCGTAGAGCCGCTTTTCTCCTTCAGAATGTGCTGGAATTTTTGAGTTAACAATTAAAAATTTACAGTAAATCAAAGTACAGAAACAGTGGAGCTCATGTGTTAAAGGGTTGAATGCATATTTGTTTATGGTCATTTGTTGGCGTTGACGCATGTATTCACATCAGTAAAGTCTGTTAGTTTACTTCTTTAATTTTTTTTGGTTCAATTTGTTACATGTGTTTTATTTTTTTAAGCATGTTGATTAAGATAACGAATCAGGGTAATGCAACTTCAGAAAAACTCGTGTTACCAGAATAATAATTATGTTGTTACAGTAACAAATTCTGAAAAGTGCTTTAACCTATTCTGAAGCAGTTTCATCAGGTTCTGCTCGTATTTTGTTATGTGTAGTTGTAGTATAACAAAGCCTCATCAGTGCGTTACAAAAAACAGAAAGTACGAAATTTTTTCTTATTCTCGAGTCTTTTTAATTTCCCAAGATTCAGTTCAGGGCTGGTGGGGGAGGACCCAAACGCAGGAGCCAGAAACTGATTATATAAACAGAAGATTAAAATAGTGACAGAACAGAAGAGAGCAGATGACCTGACAATCTATGGATGATTAACCTGAACCCGATGAGGCTGACAGGGGAAAAAAGAACTAAAAATAATGCAAAAACCCAGGCATATAATCCTGACAGTACCCCTCCCCAAAAGGGCAGATCCCAGATGCCCAAAACCCCCAAGAGGAGGAGACCCTTGCATGCAAAACAAGTCCAGATAAACCTGCTCCTGCAGCCAGTCGGATGTGAGGGGTATCAGAACCCCGCTTAGAAACAGGAAGTTTGATGGATGGCCCCGCCCACCAGTCCTCTATAGAAACAGTGTAGGTGGATGTGGCTTGACTTGGCTTGAATATGGCTGCAGAAAAACCCATCTGGCGTGGCGTGGCGTGGACTGCATTGGCAGAGAACCCTCCATAAACATTTTTATTTCTTTGACCAACCACTCAGTCAAGATGTGTTTATAAATAGCGCCTCTCATACTTGTGAAGCTCTAAGAGCTCTAAACAGAAATTTTAAAAAAGAGAAAAACCCCTACCACCCTTTGCCCTCCACCCGCCACGGGGTCCCCACCACAGCTGTAAGGATTTATTATTGGACCCCTTCAACCCCAGCAGGGGCAACAACCACGGCAACGACCCCAGACTGAACCGGTAACCCTGCCACAAAGGATCCCAAAAGAAACAGTGACGAGTGCAAATGTTGTCTCGACTCCTTTACACGATGAAGTCATCAATACGACTCGACAAACTTCGGTTTGTCCAGGATGTCTGTCAGGAGTTCTGTCTCCCCCTCTGGCCACCGGCGGGAGCAGTCTCCAGAGTTCTGAACATACTACATCTCCCAGCAACCCCAGCGCACACTCCCCAGATGCTACTCAGCTGACTCTCGTCTGACAGTCACCAACAGGACTCGTCAGCAGCACTCAGAGCCTCGTTCAGTGTGAAGTCTTGTTTGTGTCATCCTGCCTGCATTACTGAGCGTTCCTGATCTGTTTCTGATCGCCTGCCGCCTGCCCTGACCCTCGTCTCCACTTCTCTTCTTGGTTGCTTGTGATTGACCCCTGCCTGTCTGACCCTGATTTAGCTTTATGGACTTTTAGCCACGCTTCCTTCCCGTCTGAACTGATAAACCTAGAACCAGCTGTCTGCCCGTTTGTGACAATGTCGATGGTATTTTTGGAATCTCAAAAGCCGACTACGGAACAAAGCTGCTGTGATACACGGTGGTGTAAAGTTACACTCATTTAAAAAAAGTCGTATCTGACCACAGTTTTTGGTCAGCACAAATTTAACAACATCAGCATAATGGATTTCTGCAAATACTGTTAAAAAAAGGGTTAAATCAAATTTAAATCTCATTTTCTGGAAAAAAAAAAGGTTCAAATTGAAATTTTCAAGTTTTAAACTAAAAATTAGAAATGTACAATTTTACTGTTTACTTTGCTCAAGTAATTATATCTTTTACTATTTTTTAAGAGATGTTAATTTAAAAAAAATAATTAACTTTCTTTTACTATTGTTTTATTGAAGTAATTTTGAGTTCATACGTTTGTACTACTTTATCACACACAGCAGTGGTGTCAGAATATGAAAAAAATATTTTTTCCTTCTTTAAAAAAGTAAAATGTCACAAGCGAAATCCCTCCATGTTGTCTGTCTGAGGCCCGCGAGCGATCGGCTGCGGGAGAGTTGGATCCAAACGCCGCCGCGGACAACCCGCTCTGTTAAACCAACAAACATCCCGGCTGTTTCTTTTTCTTTCTGGTTATTCTCCTCCTCGCAGAGCCGTCTGTCATCGCTGGCTGCAGGCTGTCACACATTTCCTCCGATGGTTTGTTCAAACAAAGGCAGCAGCAGAACTTCCAGTCCGTCCAGTCCCGCCGCCACATCTTTACATAAACTCCTTTTAAATAACTGGTCATTCTGCTTGATTATTTATTGTAGGAACGTAATGATAACAAACAGTTATACTTTTGTATCTAAGAAATGAGTTCTCACAACAATGTACTTCAGTTCTTTTCCTTCATTTCAGCTGGGATCCGATCATACTTAGTGTTAGTTTTTTGTGTTTGGATATTTGTGTGTGAACACCAAAACAGAAACTTCCTGAACGTTCTGAACTATAAAAACACGGAAAGTCGTCTATTTTTAGCGTTAAAATTGAGTTACATTTGGAATAACATCGTGTGTTTTCTTAAAGACAATGAATGGATGTTTCTTTAGAACATATATATTTACATATATATGTTTATCATTGTGTCTGTAGTTGATACAGGAGGCATAAGAACAAGAGTTGAAGCCTCGCCACGTCATCCACTGGTTTTCTACTTTCTCTCCTTGTTAAAGACAGACAAATATAATCTGCTAAAATGCAGTTTCGTCAAACCTGATGACGGTTATTTAATAAATAAAACACTTACATTTTGTTTTGTAGTTTAGAGAAAAACTTTGAAAGACTTCTTAGTTTGTGACATTTTGTCATCCATTTTTTTTGTCTAATCAGGTCCAATTTGAATTTTTGTTTTTGGCCATCGAGGGAATGTAAACAAAAGGATGATGGGATATCAGCTGAGGCTTACTACCATTCCAACTCTGTGGAAAGTTTCTGACAAACTCCTATCGCTGTAACTTCATCCCAGACTTTTTAAAAAAATGTAACTAACAACTGCACAGATTGATTAATTTTAACGTATTTCTGTTTTAACCCCTAACAAAAAAAAGGAACGCCTTTAAAGAGTCATTGAATGAAAGATAACAATATTCACGATGTTGATAAACTCCTTTCATTCATTGTGAAATTCACTGCTGTGGTTTCTCAACTTAAGACACGTATTCTAACATCCTCAACATTTACTGAAAAATATTTCAGATCTGAGCCTGAAATAACTGAAGAAAAGCAGAAATGAGAGGATAGAATGAAGAAAAAGTGAAGTTTCTGTTGGTTCTTGGATCTATAAAGTATTAGTGAACTTTCTGCTAAAACTCTCTTGATATTTTTGTTGGATTGAAGCTTTATCCTTTACTAAATGTATGCACACTCTGTGTTCTCTGGATTCCTTTAAAGTCCTACTCCATTTATTTAGAAGAATCGTTCCCAGTTTGTTACGATTATGTCATTTTTAGTCAAAATCAAATTCTTTTTTTATTGGGTCTTTAAAGGAGGAGTTTGTATTTTCAGCAGGGAAATAAAAAAAAAAAATATTTTCCTAATGTTTGTTGACTTCCCTTACCAGAAATAAGTTTACCTCAAGTATACGTTTAAAATATACTTAAGTTCAATCCATATATATAGCACTTTCAAATGACCTCGGCCAAACAAGGTGCTGTATATTAAAAGTTCAAATAAGAGTAAAAACAACAGTAAAATATTAAAAACGTTTAATAATCACCCTCCATTGTGGCTCCTTAGCTTTGAGAAAAAATGCCATCAATTTAAATAAATAATAGGTTTGCAGTTTTGGTTAAATACTTAATTTAGTTTTTGTCAAATAACTGGGATTAAATATGGTTAATGGTTTAAATTACTTTTGGAGTGGTTTATTGTATTTTATTTGTTTAATTTTTGTAATTTTTTAAAAAAATTTGGATTGTATGCTAATATTGTCATATTTATGACTGTCATGGTTTCACCATCAGTTACCACCAGAGGGAGCCCTCGTCAGAGTTCTAACCCTGCTGTCACGTTACTACAACTCCCATCAGCCACTGCCACGACTTCCTGTCTGCACAGCTGGTTTCCATCATCATCAGTACCATCTTGCATTTAAACCCACCTCAGCCGCTCCTTCAGTGCGAAGTCTTGTTTTGGCCTTGAAGACAGTCTGAGCGTTTTCTCTTGTTTTGGTTATCTCTCTGGTGTTTGACCTTAGCCTGGCTTTTTTCCTCAGCATTCAAATCTACGTTTGTACATGGATCCAACTGCCTCTTCATCACAATAATCAATAGTTAAAGGAGAAAAGGGAAGAAAGCTTACTGAAGCTGTCATAATAGAAAGAAAGCGACCATTCGCACGTCATTTTCTGACCGATGCTGAACCTTTATTTTAGGGTTACGATTCATACGATGTGACCAACAACAACATTTATCCATGAACACACTTCAAATATGTGATACATCTTCATGTATCACCCATGGCTAACTTTGAATTTCCATTATTTCTTGTATTTTGTCAAATGTAAATACACAAAAAAACATCTGCCTAATACAAAAGACCATATTTGATTTGACTTTCTTACATTTTTAATTCAGCAGGTGAATCTTTTTGGACACAGGGCGTACTTTATTTTGAAAGGAACTTGCATGTACTGTTGTCCAAAGTGAAAGGAAACATAAATATATATATATTCCACAGGTATGAATGGCTTAATGGCCACAAAACGTGACTAAAGTGTATTTTTGTTTGACTTGCTGGATTTTAGCCAGTAATAAACGGCTCCAGACTCTTTAACCTCAGAACCCTTTCGCTATAAAAAGTCGCTCCATCACTTCTGCCTGAGAATTTTTACCAGACATAATAAACATAATAGGTTTTTTTTTCATTAAAAAACATAAAAATATGACAACACATGATAAATTAGAGTTGTTTTCTTTTATTTTTAGTTTATGTTAAAAAAAAAAAAAAAAAAAAACATAGAAAGATCCTAAAAACATGATTGAAAATACTGGAAAAATTAGGAATTTGAGATTAAAAGAAATTCCAGAAAAAAAAAATGTTGGAGACTTGTTTTTGGTCCACCCATTCCTGGGACATGTGAGACTTTACCCAGAGACCCGTGCACTCAGAAACACGCCACATATTGGAAATCATGTAAATACTTTAGCTTGAGTTAAAGCCACTTAGAGTAAGGGACTCTAAGGTTAAGCACCAAAGGCTGCAGACCTTAAGGTGCGTTCACACCGGACGCGATTCGCGCGGCGGAGGCGCCCACTTTCAATGTGAAGTCAATAGAACAGTCGCGGATCTGAAGTCCCGCGGCGCAATTTGAGCGGCGAGCGCGACGGTCTGGTAGCAGCTCATTTTGAGCTACGAGGGGCGAATTGGGCGTCGCTCCCAAAATGTAAAGATCTGAAGTTTGACAGGTCAGCGTGTAACATTGTAACGAGCTGCATGAAATACACTCCTTACAGAAATCAGGGTTTGACTAATTTCTCTTTTTAATCAATATAAACTATTCAAACCAAGGAACACATATTCTTTAAATTCCCCCAAAACAAAATAAAACAAAATAAAAAATATCAAAATAAAACAGATAAAAGTTTCACTGTCCAAAAAAAAGACTGTAGATCCACCAGGAAACAGGAGTCCAAAAAAAAACAATGGGATGATCTCACCAAAATTGATGTGGTTCCTCCCTTTATCCATCTTTTGCGGGTAGGTTATCCTTTTTTTATTTTATCTCTGGGGTCCCTCGTAGCCTTCCCCAGCCTCGTGTCTTATTCCTCCTCATCACAGCTGCCGACGCCCCAAACTTTTCTCCTCTTATTTCCTTGCTGGTGACTCCACCCACTTCCTCCAGAATTCACATGATACAAACACAAAATTCTACACAATATTAATTAAAAAAAAAACAGTTTCTATTATTTTTAGAACTATAATATTTTCAAACCAATGTGGACTTTATTAATTTCATTATTTATTTATTTTGTCCACTGGATACCTTTGTGGCAATGCTACAACATCAGCCAATCAGGAACTCAGCTTTGAGCATGTGACGATTTCAGTGACTCAGTCAGCGGGTAGAATACTTCTCCAAACCGAGAGATTTTGGTCTGAACTTCCATCTTTCTTCTTAATCCGTTGGAGCCGCAGGTCCTCAGAGATCATCTGGCTAGTTTGGGGCGAAGGCGGGAAACACTCTTGACAGATCGGCAGACAAAGAGCCGCTGCGGGTTGTGGAGGTTGCTGGCTCGGACCTCATCAAGACATTTAAAAAAAAACTAGAAAAAAAAAAAATTTTCCCCCCACAGGTTAATACGAGACAGTGAGGCTTCAAGCTCAGCCACAGAGACACAGAAACACAGTGGAAGCGGCTGTCATACAGACACAGCTCCTGTACCGGGAAAATCTTTTAATAATAGTCATGTAGACTCAAACATGGAGACATAATCAATGTTTATGTAGAACTCTTAAATAGATAAACCTGATTTCTCAACATCATCTGTATCTGCCATACAATCTGGTAGCTCCTCCCACATGCAGCTGCGGCGTCATGCTCCGGTGATGAGCAACGAATTCATTGTGCGAATCACATTTGGTGTAAATGCATCATTAGGACTAACTTGACCTACTTTTAGTCTATAAAAAGTATTTTTAAAGTAAACTTTCTGGTATTTGGTGAGCTTACTGACAAAATACTTTAAGTTTACTTTAAGTTTATGAAAGTACACTTTAAGAATACCTAATTGAGATTTTTTAGTTCACAATTTGTCCACATTTTTAATATATCCCAAGAATTCTCCTCTTTTAATGCTGTGTAAGTTAATATGGGCTAAATATGTAAATATAAACTTTATCTCGATTAAGAACCTAAAAAATAAACTAGAAGTATACTATCTTAATTTTAGATTTTTAAATGGGAAACTTGAGAAAAACGTATTTTTGGTAAGAGTTAATCTGGACACTAAAGTCTCCAGACTGAGCAAACAAAAACTGGTTTTGTTTTCTCAGCAGGACGAATGAGTTTCTGTTCCACGTTTACTTGAAGGAAACTCTTTACATGTACACGTTAGACTTAGTTAAATGGCCGTGGACTGTGATACCGGACGGGGACAAACGCTGAACAAGCCGGCGCCGGAGCTCCGACACGAGAAGGAGCGGAGAGGTGCAATGTACCTGAGAAGTTTAGTCCATCCTTCTCCCTTTCCTTCTGGCCTAGATACCCCGCCTCTCAAGTTTCCTGAGGGCTGAGCCCTGGGCTTTTTGTCAACTTTGTTATAAGATAGTGGGGCCCAGACACCCAGTCCCAGGGGCCCGCACACAAGGGACGGGAGGCCAGTGTCTACAGTGTGGCACTGTCAGGCAGATGTAATTCTCCCTCCCTCTCTCCTGGACCCTCCTTCCTCCTTTCATTGGTGCCGTAGGTAGAAGAAAAGAGGTGTTTGTTCGGAGACAAGAGGGATGAATTTGTCTGCTTCGGACAGGAGAAGAAAAGCCGTTTGAAAGGGACTTGTCAGTGGATCGGGTACTTGAAGGGTGTCCCACTCCCGCTCAGAGGAAGACACGACTTTCACCGCTTCTGCAGAGTCCGGTCAAAGCCGGTCCAGAAATGAGACGAGGGCCGGACGATCTGAGATGGAGAATGATTTATTTTGAAGGTTTTTAAGTCACAGCTGAACCTTTATTTGTTTTTGTTTTTTTTACTGTTGCGTTTAGCCCCCTCCCTCAGAAATGAAGGGGCACCACTATCACTAACTTTCCTTTTCTTTTTTCTCTTATCATTCTTTTTAGACTTGAAACCATCTTCTGAAACATTTTATCTGTTTAATGAATTCTAGAGAAGAACTCTTCATTGATAAGGAGCAACTTTTACCTTTTGGTAATAAAATCTCTGTGAGTCACAAACCCAGTTTGCTGTGATCGTTGCATAAGTTCTGAAAAAGAAGATCCACGCTAAAGGAAATGCTGTTTTTAACATGTTCTTGAAACGTTTTCCTCATACTGAAGGACATAAATAAAATAATTTCAGATTAAACCAGAGTTACTGGGTATTTCTTTATTAAAACCGTGATGAACCACAGTGGACCTCGCCTCTGGCTCATCTTGATTGTGGACCCCCACTCCTATCTGGCTGAACTCTATTCAGATTCGTAGTTGTGGAGTTAGATAAGCTAATTCTTCTTCAACAGTCCTGGTAAATCAGAGAGTTTGTGACCCGTCGAGCGTGTTTGCTACACGAAGCTCTTCTTCAGACTGCATTCTTTTGTTCATTCCTGAGTATTTCTTTAATTAAATGAACACGTTCTGGTTCTGATGTCATCACATATTGACGTTTGGTTAAGGATCCGTCCGCGTCACTTTTGGACGTTGTGGGTGGGCTGGCTATTTGTAAAATCAAGGGTTTGTAGCCTTCGGGACGTGATACCGGATGCCGTACTCGACTTGAACTGGTACCAGACGCTAACCGGTACCAGGTTAGGGTACTGGGTTCTGGGATAGACGGCATTGGTAATCCTCCCGTTTTTCATTTCAATTCAATTCCATTTTATTTATATAGCCCAATATCACAAAAAACTGCCTCATTGAGCTTCATACCGATGATTGTAGAAAAGCAGAAAGTTAGTCATAAAATATAAACACTATTGAAGGAAACAACTAGTAAAGAAGAATTAGCTCATCTGACTCCAGAACTATGAGGTCCACGGCCACGACGAGCCGGAGGCGTGGTCCACAGTCAAGACGAGCCAGAGGCGTGGTCCGCGGCCAAGACGAGCCAGAGGCATGGTCTACAACCAAGATGAGCCAGAGGCGTGGTCCACGACCAAAATGAGCCAGAGGCGTGGTCTACAGCCAAGGCGAGCTAGAGGCGTGGTCTACGGTCGAGACGAGCCAGATGCGTGGTCCACAGCCAAGACGAGCCAGAGGCGTGGTCCATGCCAAGATGAGCCAGAGGCGTGGTCCACGACCAAAATGAGCCAGAGGCGTGGTCCACGACCAAAATGAGCCAGAGGCGTGGTCTACAGCCAAGGCGAGCTAGAGGCGTGGTCCACAGCCAAGACGAGCCAGAGGCGTGGTCCACGACCAAAATGAGCCAGAGGCGTGGTCCAGGGCCAATTACGTGGTTGATGACTCAATCGGGATCGGATTTTGTTGTCCGATCAGTATCGGATATTTCATTTATTCTTATTATGATCAGCACTTTATATTTCAATCTTATTATTCCCGATAAATACTCCACTACATGTCTGCATGTCATGAACAGATCACAAAATGTTGATGCCTTAAAAAGCAGCAGCAGCTGTTTAAACCAGAGGCTAACGTAAACAAATCAGTCAAGCTAGCGATGTGATCACAGATTCAGACTTCCTGGATCAATAAAGATTTTAAAAACGCTTTAAACTGACAGCTAGTGTTTCTATTGGTTTGTCCTAACAGAAACAACAACCTATAAAGGCATTTCGACAGAAAAAGACAGAATTTTTTTGTTTATTTTTAATGTTAAGCTCTTCGTGCTGCAGACAGACGGCTGCACAGCAGCTGCTAACTAAATGCTAGCTCAGTGATTTAACTCTTCTTTATGTTGCCTGTTTTATTTATATAACAGAGAAATAAAAGTTAAGAAAATTAACTACTGTGGTAATAAAACTGAAAAAGTGATGTCTTGAGAACTTTAAAAAATAAGAAGAAAAAAGCCCCAAAATTGTTTCTAATAATATCAGTTAGTCATGAACTCTCATCATCAGATTCATGCTAAAACAAAGTCATCGTTCATTTTTAAGAATTCTAAATGAGGACAGGAATCACATTTGGTTCAAAATGTTCAAAAACTCTAAAGATATTAAAGCTAAAGTCACTAATTATCACTTATAGAACAAGAAAATATCTATATTTTTACTTGTTTTTACTGATAAAAGAAGGTTAACGAAATATAAATAATGAAATATAAATAAGGGACAACACAAATCTGTTCATTCAATTTGTTTATGTTTTAAATATGTTAAAGTATCGGATCAGGACTCGGCAAATCCACAAAATTCAATGACTTGGAATCGGATCGGGACCAAAAAATCCTAATCGGGACATCCCTAGTGCTTACTGTCCATCAACAGACTCGTTCTGATTGACTGTCAGACATTTTTGTTTTGGTTTTTAAACGTTTTTCTTTCAGATTCCTCAGTCATGATGGTTAAAAAAAAAAAACCTGCATGATTTTATAAGTTCTGTGCTCCAATGACAGAACGGTCCCTTTCATAAGAGCTTATCCAGGCAGCAGATGTGAGTGATTTTGCAACAGACGCGGCTTCAGCTCAGTTTCTATCAACAGCACTAATCTCTGCTTTCAGGAGACGACGGCTGTTTATTAGAAAACGCTGGAATATGTCAACAAGGGTTACCTGGGTAACTCTAACCTGCTGATAATGTGCTGAAAAAAACATTTTGACAGCTGAAAATTTCATTATTTTCTGCTCAAAGTGTATTTTTGTGATCAGGATTTGTTTAATTTCTTTGTAATCTTTCAGTTTTCCTCTTTTTTTTTTAATCTGACGTATCAGATTTCATAAACTCCAGTTTAGTCAGTCTGACTTCTTTTTTTTTTAGCTTTCACAGCTTTGATGAGTCTATTCTGGTTTTTACATTTATGCAGAAATATAATCCAAATGATTGAAATGATCCCATAACATGAGCCTTACTCCAATATTGCTGCTGCAGATCAGGTTCCAGTGGCTTCAACTCTGTCATTTCACTTTCTAAAAGCAGATTTACTGAGAAGTCCGGAGAACTCAGAAAGGCTCGATTTCTCTCCGTCACGAATTTGTGGAAGGTTTGATAGATATCGACATTCTACTCTTTCAATTTAAGACCTTTGGTTGTTTTGGATGTTGAAGTGTCAAACTCCATCGCACAAGAGTCCACGTCACACCTCGAACAGGATAAACATTTATTCAACATTCTAAAACTACATTTTAAAAGGATAAAAATGAATAAAAACAGGCAGGAACATTATTCCTTGAATAACTTTTAAATTTTTTACTCTATAAAAATATATTTTGTCAAAATTCTACAAATTAGAAATGAACTAAACACTAAAAGGAAAAAAAAAATTTACATTTCTTTACTTTTTTGAAATTTTCTATGAAAAATTTGACTTATAAATATTCCAAAAGATTTTGATCTCCATAATTATTTATTTATTTCACAGCGAAATAAATAAGCAAAATAAATAAATAAAGCATTGCTGCAATGTGCCAGAATCAACTCAAAAGAGTTTTTTTTATCTGCATTCTCTGGACAGTTGTTAAACACCTAAAAACATCAATTAAATACACAAGTACAAACTATATACATAAATTAACAAAACACATTAGAAAACAGAAGATTGGGAGGTTTTTTTTTTTTTTTTTGTTAGTTTAAATAACTTTCTTAATGCTGGATTTTTCCATATAAACATTTGTCAATAAGAGGCCAAAAGAACTCGTTCATCAGTTCTGAGACTTTTCCAGACTGGCCGTCATTGGTCCTTCACTTTTTAAAAGTAATTCATAAATGTCTTAAAGCATCACATAAATATTATCTGCGTCAAACCTGTGAAGCATGTGTCAAAGTCATGGCCCGGGAGCCGGATGCGGCCCTCTGGGTAATTCTAGATCGTTTTATTTTATTGTTATTAATGACCCGATGTTATCTTGCATTTGATTCTAACTTGTATAATTTTGACAAAATATAATTTGGAGAGTAAAAGATTGAAATTTATTTAAGGTTTAATTTGATTTATTCTGGAATAATATTCCAGCTTTTTTATTATTCATAATTATGTTAAAAAAGTTTAAGTTTTAAAGTTTTAAAAAAAATTGGCATTCTTCAGCTTTTTTGGACTATTTTGGCATTTATGAAGATTTTTTTAGGCTATCTTGGACTTAAGATACTATTGCAGCTACATGCTAACTGTTTTGGCTAATTTAGGCTTTTTTTGTTTTTTTGTGGATATTTTAAAGTTTAGCTATTTTTTCAGCTACATGCTGGATGTTTTAGCTAACCAAAGCTGTTTTTTAGGCTAATTTGACATTTAGCTAATATTTAAGCTGGCAATCAGCTTGAGATTTTTTCATTTTTTCAGCATCTTCAGCTGTCAGCATTAGCATCTTCAGTAGCTCAATTCAGCTTACAGCATTCACACTAGCATTATTGCAGGTAATGCTGTATTCATAGTTGTGTTAAAAAAAAATCACATTTCTTAAAGTTTTAAGAATTGGCATTCTGCTAGCTTTATGGCTATTATAGCATTTACTAAGATTTTTTTAGGCTGTTTTGGAGTTTAGCTAATATTTGAGCTACATGCTAGCTATTTTTGCTAATTTAGGCTTTATAAAAGTTTTTTTTTTCCTTTTGCATATTGTAAAGTTTAGCTATTTTTTCAGCTACATGCTAGATGTTTTAGCTAACCAAAGCTGTTTTTTGTTTTTTTTAGGCTAATTTGACATTTAGCTAATATTTAAGATAGCTTTTTTCATTTTTTCCAGCATCTTCAGCTATCAGCATTAGCATCTTTAGTAGCTAAATTCAGCTGTTAGCATTCACACTAGCATTAACGCAGGTAATGCTATATATCTAATTAATAGTTGTGTTAAAAAATCACAGTTTTTAAAGTTTTTAAGAATTGGTATTCTGCTAGCTTTATGGGCTATTATAGCATTTACTCAGATTTTTTAGGCTGTTTTGAAGTTTAGCTAATATTTGAGCTACATGCTAGCTGTTTTTGCTAATTTAGGCTTTTTAAAAGTTTTTTTTTTTCTTTTTGGATATTGTAAAGTTTAGCTATTTTTTCAGCTACATGCTGGATGTTTTAGCTAACCAAAGCTGTTTTTTTTTAGGCTAATTTGACATTTAGCTAATATTTAAGATAGCTATCACCTTTAGCTTTTTTCATTTTTTTCAGCATCTTCAGCCGTCAGCATTAGCATCTTCAGCGGCCAAATTCAGCTTACAGCATTCACACTAGCATTAACGCAGGTAATGCTAGTGTGAACTAGTAGGTATTTCACAGTTTTTAAAGTTTAAAGAACTGGCATTCTGCTAGCTTTATGGGCTATTATAGCATTTACTAAGATTTTTTAGGCTGTTTTGGAGTTTAGCTAATATTTGAGCTACATGCTAGCTGTTTTGGCTAACCTAAATTATTTTTGTTGTTTTGTTTTTAGGCTAATTTGGCATTTAGCTAATATTTTAGCTGGCTATCAGCTATCAGCACTAGCATTATCGCAGGTTATGCTAAAAATCTAGTTCATAATTATGTTATAAAGTTATAAAGTTTTAAAAAATTAACTTTATAGTGTTCAATAAATGTTTATCCCGTTCGTCCCGTGTGTTTTGGCCCCTTGTGTGATTGAGTTTGACGCCCCTGCATTAAAGCTTCTTCTTTCTACCGTATTTGTACACAAAACTCAAAAACATATAGTGGTAGTTGTTCCCACTCGACAGTAAAACAGCATTTCCAGGAATATTATTAATAAATAAATGATCTAAGTCAAGACTTTAGATTTGATAAACTTTTATTTTGAAATCAACAGTATGCAATGACAGTTAGACGCTCGGCTTGTATTGACGGGCAGCTGGAAGCAGAGATTGATTATGGTTAGAAGATAAAACATTTGAAGACCTGTTACAGGTAAATAAAAGCATGGGATGTTTGGACTTGTACGTTCCTCATTAGCATAATAAACCTTTTTTTTTTTTTAAATCTCAGACAAGCAGTGAATAATAGGAGCAATCTCGTTATTTCTTGAGATTATAAATGTGACGTTTCAGCTAAAAAATATAACTGGGATAACAGCATCCATATGAATCCGGTACTATAGGATCTAAACAATAGTTAAAATAAATTATCTGAACAACAATATTAATTATTATAAAACTTAGAATAGACAGTGTAAAATCAGAATTCATAAACCTTTTTTTTTGAGTGAAAAACTGCTTAAAAAATGTCCATGAGCAAAAAACCAAAATAGTTTAGTGGCGAGGGGCAGTTTTCTGACGCATATTTACAATATTCACACAGACTATAAAACTTCCCGGCTGTGAGGTTTTGTGTCTTCTTCTGAGTTCGTACAGGAAGCCGAACGTCTCTCCGGTCAGTCTGGTACCACAATTCCTTTCTGACGATCCAGCCAGGTGCGCCCCGCCCAGAGTCCCGTCCGCCTCCTCGTCCTCTCAGCCCATGGCGGTCACCATGTTGGAGTGGTGGGCGTGGCTGAAGGACGGGTGTAAGGGCGTGGGCGTGGGCAGCATGTGTCCGGCGTGGCTGAAGGGCTGCAGGTGACCCATGGACATGTGACTGGCCAGAGAGGCGGCGCTGAACGGGGAGTTCTTGTCGTGCAGGCTTTTGGTGAACTCTTCGTAGGCGTCGCCGCCCCGCTTGCTCTTTTTGGATTTGTTGGACATCTTCCTGTTGCGCGTCTGGATCCCTTCCTTTTTCATGGTGAGCGGCCGGTTCACCTGCGAGAGAAGACGGACGGATGAGGAGGACGTTCGAGGGACACAAACTTGTAGGAATTAAATGAAAATTATTCACCTTTTTGACATTTTTACGATAAATAAAAAATTTTTAAAAATCCGTAATCAAAAAGAAGTGTCAAACTCGATCGCACAAGGGGCCAAAATCCAAAACAAACCTTAGGTTGCGGGACGAACGGGATAAATATTTATTGAACATTGAACTGAATTTTTAAAGCTTTAAAAACTGTAACTTTTAAACATAATTATGAACTAGATATATAGCATTACCTGTGATAATGTTAGTGAAAATGCTGGAAGCTGAATGACTCGTGCTGATAGCTGAAGATGTTGAAATTGATAGCTAAAAATGCTGAAGCTTAGGTTACTTAGGTTAGCGAAAACACCTAGCATGTAAATATTAGCCTAACTCCAAAACAGCCTTAAAAAGCTTAAAAAGAAAAGCATATATTAGCCTAGCCAGCTAGCATGATGCAGAAATATTATCTTAACTCTAAGACAGACTATAAAAACTGAAAAAGCTTAAGTTGGCCAAATTAGCTAGCATGTAAATATTTGCTATCTCTAAAAAAGCCCAAAAAACGTATTAGCCCATATTAGCCAAAACAGCTAGCATGTAGATGAAATATTAGCTAAACTCCAAAACAACCTAAAAAAGCCCAAATTAGATTTAAAAAAGCCAGCATTTAGCTGACATAACAGGTAAACTCCAAAACAGCTTAAAAAAAACCCCAAAAAAAGCCTAAATTAGCTAAAACAGCTAGCATTTGAATAGTAGCTAAGTTCCAAAACAACCTAAAAAAAGCTTAAATTAAATAAAACAACTAGCATGTAGCTGAAATAGTAGCTAAAATATTTGCTAAACTCCAAATCAGCTAAGAAAAAAAAAAGAAAAAAAAAGATCTAAATATGCCAAAACAGCTAGCATGTAACTGGAATATTTTCTAAACTCCAAAACAACCTAAAAAAGCCTAAATTAGATTTTAAAAAAAAGCTAGCATTTAGCTGACATACTAGCTAAACTCCAAAACAACTTAAAAAACTAAAAAAAAGCCTAAATTAGCCAAAACAGCTAGCATTTGAATAGTAGCTAAGCTCCTAAACAACCTAAAAAAAGGCTTAAATTAAATAACACAACTAGCATGTAGCTGAAATATTAGCTAAAATATTTGCTAAACTCCAAATCAGCTAAAAAAAAAAAAGTCTAAATACGCCAAAACAGCTAGCATGTAACTGGAATATTTTCTAAACTCCAAAACAACCTTAAAAAGCCCAAATTAGATTTTAAAAAAGCTAGCATTTAGCTGACATACTAGCTAAACTCCAAAACAGCTTAAAAAAACTAAAAAAAAAAAAGCCTAAATTAGCCAAAACAGCTAGCATTTGAAAAGTAGCTAAGCTTCAAAACAACCTAAAAAAAAGCTTAAATTAAATAACACAACTAGCATGTAGCTGAAATATTAGCTAAAATATTTGCTAAACTCCAAATCAGCTAAAAAAAAAAAAGTCTAAATACGCCAAAACAGCTAGCATGTAGCTGGAATATTTTCTAAACTCCAAAACCCTAAAAAAGCCCAAATTAGATTTAAAAAAGCTAGCATTTAGCTAACATACTAGCTAAACTCCAAAACAGCTTAAAAAACTAAAAAAAAAAAGCCTAAATTAGCCAAAACAGCTAGCATTTGAATAGTAGCTAAGCTCCAAAACAACCTAAAAAAAAGCTTAAATTAAATAAAACAACTAGCATGTATCAGTTTTGTTTATTTTGTTATCAGACACACTAACAAAATAAACGAAACTGATATGAATAATACAGACACTATGAACTTTATCGCATTAACTAGTATGTAGCTGAAATATTAGCTAAACTCCAAATCAGCTAAAAAAAGGCCTAAATACGCCAAAACAGCTAGCGTGTAGCTGGAATATTTTCTAAACTCAAAAACAGCCTCAAAAACTGAAAAAACTTTAAATTAGCCAAAACAGCTAGCGTGTAAATATTAGCTAAACTCCAAATGAGCCTAAAAAAATCTTAGTAAATGTCCAAATATTCCAAAAATCTAGCAGAACACCAATTTTTCAAACTTTAAACCATAACTTTTTAACATAACTATAAATTATGTACATTGCTGATTTGCCAGTTTTATAAATATACTTGAGTGTAGTAAAATATATATGTATTTATTGCTCTGAAATGCAGAATAATGTTGGATTTTAAGTTTATAAACTAAAACAAAGATAAACGTGCAGCGCTTCTGTCACCGGAAGAAAACAAATCTTCGTGTTGGTGGAACTTCCTGTTTTCAAAGTAAAACTATAGCGAGTGCTTTTATTCTGTTCAAAAGTTGAGACTGAAGGTCAACTCAATGCCAAAAGTTATGAAAACGAATTAGCTTCAGCTCCAGTGTTTACGTTCTTCTGGTCACTTTTCAAACGTTTATGCGACTAACGTAACTCCAGCGGATTCCGGAGCGCAGAAAAGCATCCAGGCAAGAAAAGAAGAATCCAGGAGAATCAGCTGATTCTTTCACAGAAACAGAGACTTTTCACCCCCATGTCATGCTTAGAACATGAAGTGAAGCGGGAGAACTATGGAGAACATTTTCAGGATTTATTGTTAAATTATCCAAAGCAACAGCGATGTTTATCTGTTCTGTTGACCTTAACCAGAAGAAAAAAACACGTTTGAAGCAACAAACATCATTTCTTTCTATATAAATCTTTGTGTTTTGATCAGTTTTGTTGATTCTGATCTCCTGTTCTAAATAAATGTATAAATGAAATATGTTATTTTTATAAATCCAGTAAAAAGTCAAACATAGTGCCGCTTTCATCCTTCAGAATCTACTGCTACTACAATTTTGTGTTTAATAAATCTCCTCTGGTCAAACTCTTACATTATGCAGTTTGTAGTAAAGGCCGCAGGCGTTGCACACCGGATCTCCGCTGGCGTTGCGCCTCCAGAGCGTGGTGGTGGTCGTCTGACAGTTGGCGCAGCACGTGCCCGCCCGCCTGGCTGCAGACTGCAACGACACGAAGAGAGACTTTTAGTTCTCAGTATTGATCACAGCATCATCAATAAACATTGGAGAATTAGAGTCTTTGGTGAACTGGAAGGAGAAAGAATCAGGAAGTTCGGTCCAAGAAGATCTGAGCTGACATCCGGATCAGAACCATACGGCTGGATCAGAACCCAGATCAGGTTTAACAGTAAAAGAGCCATTTAGGCTCATTTTCTACTGATCAAAACCCAGAAGGAGCCACAGAGTCTTACTTTAGCTTTTTTTTACTTTTAACTAAAATTCCTCAGTAAACTAAATTAGCCAAAAATGTTTGCGTATTGCTAAAATATTAGCTAAACTCCAAATTACCAAAAAAAAAAAAAAAAAACCTCAATAGAGGTAATTACTTATTTACTAGCTGAACCTTAAAAAATGCCTAAAATTTCTCAGTAAACTAAATTGGTCAAAAACACACAAAATTGGCAAAAATAGAAGCTAAACTCTAAATTAAAATTAAAAGAACTAGTGGCTAACAAATTAGCCATAAACGTTAGCCCGTTGCTAAAGTAGATGCTAAACCCTCAATTAACCTAAAAATCCCAGTAAAAACAAACAAATTTGCGAAAAATGTTTGCATATTAAAAAATATTAGCTTAACTCCAAAAAAACTCAGTAGAGGTCAAATTATCCCAAAAAAAGGCTAGCTTGCTCCTTAATTACTAATAAAATAACAAAAAATAATAATTTCAAAATTCCCTAAAATGTTTTAGTAAACTTTATTGGTCAAAAACTTAGTAAACAAAATTGGTGAAAGCCTGATGCAAAAATAGAAGCTAAACTTTAAATCAATCTTAAAAGCCCTAGTAGCTAACAAATTAGCCAAAAACGTTAGCATGTTGCTAAAACAGAAGCTAAACTCTAAATTAGCCTTTAAAGACCCAGTAAATTAAATTACCCAAAAACGTTAGCATGTTGCTAAAATAGAAGCTAAACTCTAAATCAACCTTAAAAGCCCTAGTAGCTAACAAATTAGCCAAATACGTTAGCATGTTCCTAAAATAGAAGATAAACTCTAAATTAGCCTTAAAAGTCCCAGTAAATTAAATTAGCCAAAAACGTTAGCATGTTGCTAAAATGGAAGCTAATATTTAAATTAACCTTAAAAGCCCTAGTAGCTAACAAATTAGCCAAAAATGTTAGCATGTTACTAAAACAGAAGCTAAACTCTAAATTAGCGTTAAAAGCTCTAGTAGCTAACGAATTAGCCAAAAACGTTAGCATGTTGCTAAAACAGAAGCTAAACTCTAAATTAGCCTTAAAAGCCCCAATAAATTAAATTAGCCAAAAACGTTAGCATGTTCCTAAAACAGAAGCTAAACTCTAAATTAGCCTTAAAAGCCCCAATAAATTAAATTAGCCAAAAACATTAACAGAAGCTAAACTCTAAATTAGCGTTAAAAGCTCTAGTAGCTAACGAATTAGCCAAAAACGTTAGCATGTTGCTAAAACAGAAGCTAAACTCTAAATTAGCCTTAAAAGTCCCAGTAAATTAAATTAGCCAAAAACGTTAGCATGTTGCTTAAATAGAGGCTAAATTATAGTTTTTCTACTAAATTCTTGTTGCTAATCTTTTTAAATTTGAAGACTTTCTCATTCATGTTTTGTTCAATATTTCATAAGCTATAAAGATAGTGAATACCAACAATACAAGCAGTATTTATTGTGTGAATGCTTTACAGCATTTCCACAATAAATGATAATCCAGTAATTCTCACATTAAAAAATTATTTTATTTATCTTGATCCAGAGAGCCACCATGGAGATAAAAGAGCCACATGTGGATCTGGAGCCGTAGGTTACAGACCTCTGACCCAGAATGATGGATGTTTTTATGAAGATTTACGCTAGCGAGACACAGAATTATGGTCGAATTCCCACCAATCACTATACAGAGCGTTCGCCATTTTCTACCGATTCCAAAATCGAGCACACTCGAAATTTCCCAGAAGTCTTTGCAACAAAATAGCAAGCATTGACTCTCACTAGATTAGCGAATATAGACCACAATGCATTGCAGTCGAACAAAAAGGTGTTTGAATGAATTGTTTTTAATAAAAAATCCACATCTTCACCATCAGAACACATCGTGAAATGTTCGTATTGATTCAATTTTCACTTTGATGACGTCAAATCCGGCGTTTAGAAAAACTAAAGAAAGCATCGTGTCCGGGTTTCCTGTGAGATCCAGGGCGCTTTATAGTCCTGCACTATAAGGATTTTTAGTATTTAGGGGTTAAGGAGGGAATTCAGACACAACCACAGATAATTAGACATAATCAGACAGAGGGAGCAGGGGTGGAGCTCCAGAAGCCACGCCCCCTCATTTTGAAAATAGAAACTTCAAATTAACAGGAAAAAAATGCTTTTTAAGACATTTAGGTTGTTTGCTTAAAAACGTCATAAACATAATTAAAACAATACAAAGAAGGCTTTTTTTAAATAAAAAATGTCATGGGGGGAATTTAACCTTTATTTATCAAAAACAGAATTCTTATTTACAACTTTGGTGACACGGTTTCTCATCTGTCTTTTGGTCAAAACAAATGTAGAATAAAAAAAGTGTAAAAACTTATTTTTAAATCCCGTATTTAGAGTAAATTCCACCAGAAAACTAAAATCATGTGGATTCATTTAAACATAAAATATAAACATGTTAGATATTTATTCACTTCCACCTTTCTAAACATAAAAAAATAATAATTTATGTTTTATTCTAACATTTTTATCAGGAATTCTCTCATGAATAAAAGGAGAATTGAACTTTTTGTCCTGCAGCATTTTTGCGCGGGAAATGACAACAATAGGTCAGCAATGTTGTTCTAACATTTGGAGTAATTGTCATTTTAATTTTCATTTTTAAAAAAAGGGGGCGGGGCACCCGCGCGGCTGTGTGGAGCCGTCAGCCCGCGTGCAGCTCTCCCTCCGCGCTGGACGGAAAGCTTGACCGCTCGGCAGCGAGGGACTCCGGGGCTGGAGGCGGGAGGCCGCGCGGGAGGGGAGGAGGGGGAGGGGGGGTGGCTTTATCTGGAGCGGTCAGACATCCGGAGAGGAAACAACTGGAGAGCTGCGGCTGCGCGTAAAAGACGCAGCGCAAAAGACGGAGCTGCGCGGAAACCAGCGCTGATATACGGCCGCCCCGCGCGCCCGCCCGCCCGCGCGCTCATTTACAGGCATATTAATGGCGCGGGGAAATGATTTGTAGGAAACAGACAGCTGTTTTCCTGCTGGGGGATTTCGCTTTTTAAAAACATTGAGCTTTTTTTTTTTTAAGCAAACGATGCTGATTGAGGATTATCCGGATGAATTCAATTCTTTTGACAAATAAAAACACAGTTTAAGTTTTAATCCAAAATAAAAATAAATACAACAGAGAGCTTTTGTCAGAAATGGATGCGCGAGTTTGGACGCACGTGCGTTCATCCCAGCTGCTTTTACCCATAAATAATAATAATAATAATTTCCCCAGATTATTATCACCATTAAAATCAAATTTAATCCTCATCTAAGATGTTTTTACAATCATTTTGAATTAAACATCGATGAGGAGATTTAATCTAAATCTGATTTTTATCTTTAAGAAAAATGAGAAGTTTCTCAAAATCATGAAAATAAGAACCAAAAACTCCACCAGACTCTCTTCATCTGATGCTGACCTCAAACCAGAACCACGTTCCTGATAGAGGATGAGGCGGCAGCAGAGCTCGGAGTGGTTCTGGTTCTTGCAGATTTCACGCTGGTCCTGCTATCAGCGTGAACATCTGAAGGAGCTCCAGTAACGACAGCAGCCTCACAGATGCACCAGGAGGACAGCGGGCCGCACAATTGCTGGAAACCGATCAGGGAAATCTAACTTTCCTGGAATTGTGCGTTTTACCCCGCAGGTTTTATGTACTGCCCCTCACAGCAGGGGGGGTGTGGGGGGGGACTCACCAGCCTGCGCTTGGGTTTGATGAGAGGTCGGTTCTGGCCGTTCATCTTGTGGTAGAGGCCGCAGGCGTTGCACAGGTAGTGTCCGGTGCTGTCGCGCCTCCACAGCGGCGTGGACGTGGCGCCGCAGTTCACGCACTCGCGGCCTTCTGGGGAGGGAAACACCGCAACGCGGGGAGTTTTAGGGGTTTGTCTTTGTGAAATGAGACGTTTGGGTCAGATTTACACTGAAAAAAGTGAAATGTTAAATCAACAACAGTTCTGTCATTTTTTTTAATTAATTTATGAATTTTCATCATTTGGTTTATTCAACTGACAAATTTAATTTGATAAAAACTTTTTATCAAACTACAGAACTTCTGTTCATTGATCCAACCTTTCACTTTTTGCAGTGTACACTGAAAAAGTTCAATTAGCAAAACAACAAAATATTAATTTGATAAATATTAATATAAAACTGTACACAACCTTTGTTTTTTAGTGATCCAACGTTTCACTTTTTACAGTGCGTATAAAGTGAAAAGGTTGGATCAATTAACAAAAGTTTTGTAATTTTTTACATTTAAAAGTAATAATTTTCATGAAATAATTATTTGAGTTGATGGTTTCTTTAAATCAAAAGTTTAGTTTTATAAAAACTCATTAAATTACAGAACTCTTGTTAATTGATCCAACGTTTCACTTTTTACAGTGCGTATAAAGTGAAACGTTGGATCAATTAACAAAAGTTTTGTAATTTTTTACATTTAAACGTATTAATTTTCATGAAATCAAACATTTGAGTTGATGGTTTATTCAAATACAAAGTTTAATTTGATATAAACTCATATTAAATTACAGAACTCATGTTAATTGATCCAACATTTTACTTTTTACAGTGCACACTGTAAAAAGTAAAATATTCGATAAATTAACAAAAGTTCTGTACATTTTCACATTTTAATGGGTTAGTTTTAATCAAATTAAAAATGCAAGTTAATGGTTTACGTAACTTAGAAGGTTCATTTAATTAGAAGCTAATATTTAAGTACAGAACTGTTGTTAATTGATCCAACATACTGTAAAAAGTGAAATGTTTGGATCAATTTACAAAAGTTTTGTAATTTTGTTACATTTAAATGTATTAAATTTAATGAAATTGAACATTTGAGTTGATGGTTTGTCCAAATCAAAAGTTTAATTTGATAAAAAAAAATTTAAATTACAAAACTTTTTGTTCATTTTTTTACAGTGTTATGAAATACAAAAGTGGCCTAAAACAATATTTAAAGTGGTGACATTCTTGGAAAAAATAAAGAAATATGACACTTTCCATCAGAGAAATGGATTATTCTTTTTATCTTTAGAGTAAAAGAATCTGGGATAATACTGATTACACTGTAAAAAGTGAAACGTTGGATCAATTAGCAAAACATTTGTGATTTTTTACCTTTAAAATGTTTAGTTTTCATTAAAATACAATTTGGAGTTGATGGTTTTCTCAACTCAAACATTTTATTTGATAAAAATCAATATTTTTAAATTTAACAAACAAATGTTTTGTTAATTGATCCAAAGTTTCACTTTTTACAGTGTAGTTTTATAAGAACATCTTTATGTTACGAGTAAATCCTGCTTGAGTTGCACCGATAATCATATTTTCATTACTTTTAAAACATTTTAACAAACAATTTCAGATTAAATGACCCTTCCCCTATACTTTGGTTTAAAATAAAAGGAGGCCTTCCCCTTTTTGTTTAACAATTTTTCATTTTAAGTCATTTTGTAAAGCATCTGATGCGTCACAGCCGTGCGTAAAAATGCACAAGAACGCACGAGGAAATATTTATGACTGATAATAAATCAAAAATATTTATATTTTTTACTTAAATAAAAAAAATGCTTCAATTGTTAATTAAAATGTGAGTTTTTCCTGCATAATGCATCATTTATAAATCTTCCAGTTTAAGAATAGTTTAGGTTTTTTATATATTTTCCTTTAAAAATATATATTTCGTATTATAATTAACCATTAATCCTTTATATTTACTGTAATTGTTAACACAATAATTATCTGAAAATTACAGTTTGTTCAAGATTTTTGTGTTGAAATGGTTCAAAATGCGTAACGGCGCGTGCCATTAGCGCTCGTGTTTTCATCCACAGACGGGCACGCGGCAGCAGCGGACTCACCGGTGCAGGAGCGCGTCTTGCCTTTGTTCTTGAACCCGGACGGGGACCCCAGCAGGCTGCCCGGGTGGAACAGACTCCCGCCGTACTCGTGTCCCGCCGGGAGAGGGTAAGCGGGGTAGGTGGGGATGGGATGGTGCGCGGGAGGCGTCTGCGCGCTCATGGACGAGGACAGGCTGCTCCGCAGAGGGCTGGATCCCTCCATCTTCATGCTCTCTGAGATCTGGTATTTGATAGAGTCCTTTTCGTCCATCCTGGCGGTCGGGGAGGACGGGGACGCGGCCCCTGGATCCGGAGACGCGTCCTTGGGTGGAGTGGGGGGGAACGTGTACAGGTGGGGGCTGGGATGGTGGGACGGCGGAGTCAGGGAGGACGCGGAGCTGCTGTTGTTGCACGGGTAGACGGCGGAGAGCGCGCCGGGGGACGCGGAGCCCGGGTGGTGCAGGCTGGGCTTGCTGAAGGGGCTGACGGCCCAGGCGTTGTGGTGGTGGTGGTGGTGGGCGGACAGAGCAGCTTTCCCGCCGTCCAGCCAGGAGAGGCCCGGGCTGTGGAGGAGGTGAGGCCGGCACACCTGAGTCCCGGTCAGGCGCGCTGTCAAACAAGAGCAGGATTAGCGTGAAATGTGTGCGTAAAATGTGTGCGTAAAATGTGTGCGTAAAATGCCAAAACAAACACGTTGGAGCTGAAACTTGTTGATTTAGTGGATTTGCTGAACTAACAATAATATTTTCCAAATATCTCATGGAATTCGATGGTAAACAGCATTTTATTTTAGAACATTTTAGCGCAAGTATTCACAGTTAAAGCGGGTTTGTGGTGCGCCATCCTCACCGTGCGCCTGGCTGTAGGACACCCGGGCCCTGGCGGAGTTGTGGTAATACGGGTTTCCCTGCGAGTCCAGGTGGTTAAAGAACACGTCCACCTCGTCCGGAGGCAGCAGCTGCGCCGCGGGCTCCATGTAGTTGTGGCCCAGGCCCGGGTGGTGCGAGTCCGGGTGCTGTCCGTTCAGCACGGGGTGGTGGTGCATCCAGCGGGGCTGGTCCGCCGCAACATCCATGTCTGTCTCTGTGCTCCCCCGCTTGTTTGTTTGTTTGTTTGTTTGTTCTGAAGGAATCAGAGGAAATCCGGGACGTTTTGTTGTCTTGACGCTTTCACAGAGAGTCCATTGGCGGCACGAGGCGGTTTAAAGAATCCCCTCGCGCGTCCTGGAGTCCAGTTTGATCCTGCAACAAGAAAGATAAAAAAGTTTTTAAATTATTGTAAATAAACTCTTGTGTGCAAAATTAAAAACTCATAATAGCGTAAACAAAAACATCCGCTGGACTCGTGAGCGTCTCCTCTCCGTACCTGTCCCGGTTGTTGACCCGGATGTCCCGCAGCTCGGTTCCGTTGTCTCCGGTTGACTGTCGGAGCGACACTGCGGCTGTCAGCGCCGGGCCGGGCTGCATAAGTACGAGTGGGCGGGGCCTTCAGGAAGCCTGAGCCCAGCCAATTAGAATCCACCTGAGGCGCGCGCACGGAGGACCAGCCGAGAAGTCAACATGGATTTCTAGAACTGTGTCAAAGACGCGCTAAAGGAGCGGCAGTTATCCGCTCTTCTGCGCAAAACTCACAGAAATAGAAAAGTCTGCGCAGCCAGAAACTGCAGCCGCAGCTGCAGCCGCAGCTGCAGCCGCACGCGGCTTTCTTTAGACACGCTCTTATTCTGGAAGTTATCAACATTTCACAATAAAAGAAAACTCTTCACTAAAATGTATTTTTAGGCTGATTTGAACCAGACAGAGAGTACCCCCCCTCTCTCTCTCTCTCCCGCATGATTGACAGACAATAATTGGAGAGGGAGCGCGTGCCGCCCCAACCGACCGGCGCTGCCGCCTGCTTGACGCCGCTTTCCCGCGTCACTGCAGGACAGAGGAGAGAGAGAGAGAGAGAGAGAGAGAGAGAGGAAGATTCAAGCAGGAACTCTGTCTGTTGGTTTTTCTGAGCCGAGTTGGATTCTGGGAGTTTACAGCTGATGTCCCGGCGGGAAAACTCCAGGAAGAAAAGAGAAGTTTAAGAAACTCTCAAGAAAACGATCAGAGTAGATTAGATTAGATTAGATTAGATTAGATTAGATTAGATTAGATTAGATTAGATTAGATTAGATTAGATTAGATTAGATCAGATTAGATTATATTACAATAGATTAGATTACAATAGATTAGATTAGATTAGATTACGATAGAATAGAATGGAATAGATAAAATAAAACAAGATTAGATTAGATTAGATTAGATTAGATTAGATTAGATTAGATTAGATTAGATTAGATTAGATTAGATTAGATTAGATTAGATTACACTACAATAGAATAGATTAGATTAGATTTGATTCAATTCGATTTGATTACAATAGAATAGAATGGAACAGATCAAATAAAATGAGATTAGATTAGATTGGATTAGAATATAATATATTATATTAGAATAAAAAATAAAATAATACTAGATAGAATAGAATAGAGAATTAGATTAGATTAGATCAGATAGATTAAATTGCATTACACTAGAATATGTTAGATTATTTTAAATTAGATGAGATTAAATATAATAGATTACATGATATTATATTAGAATAGAATAGATTTGATTTGACTACAATATGTCAGATAAGATTAAATTGGATTAGATTAAGTTATAATAGATTAGGTTAGATTCCATTAGATCAGATTAGATTCGATAAATTAGATTTAATTATATTAGATTTAATTCGATTTGATAGATTGGATTAGATCAGAAAAATGAGATAAATTTTGATTTTATTAGATTGATTAAATCGGATTAGACTAGAATACATATGATCAAATTAGATAAATCAGAGATTAGACTAGATAATCTGGGTGCATTTAACCAATAGATTGGTTGTTCGGTCCAATCAGATCGATCAGTCTGAGGCAAGTTATTTATTAAATGATGTTTATCATTCAAACTTGTTTCTAGATGAAATTAATCAATGATAATCAATATTGGAATTTGTATTGAGGAATGGTAGAAACTGATCAACCATCATTACAGTCTGCTGTACGGAAACACTGAATGTAGCAAAGATATACGACACATAGATATGTTGGCTTTTTTAACATGTAGAAATGTAGACATTTTTCCAGTTTTTTAGGTTAATTTGGAGTTTATCTCATATTTGAACCACATGTTAGCTGTTCTAGGAACTTTAGACATTTTAGGCATTTAGTTAAAATTCACCTTTAATATGAGTCTTTGCAGCTGTCAGCATCCTCAGATAATGCTATAGATCTAGTTATAATAGAAATTAAATCATTTACATGAATCATATCTATCTATCTATCTATCTATCTATCTATCTATCTATCTATCTATCTATCTATCTATCTATCTATCTATCTATCTATCTATCCGTCTGTCTGTCTGCCTGCCTGCAGGTCCGTCTGCGCAGGTGTCTGCGCAGGTGTCTGCGTGTTTTAGGGCTCCAACAGCTCCGTCGTGATTCGGGCCGCGGCGCGCGGGACGCGTCGGGGTATAGAGCTGAGAGTATTAGAGCTCATCAGCATGATAATGTGCAGATACACATGCTTGGAGTCTGAGCCCCTTTGATTTGGCCTCGCGATAAAAAAAAAAAAAAAAAGCTTATCGGCGCCAAACATCCACTCCCCGTTCCAGGATCTGACATTAATTCAATCCGCCCTTTTCTTCACGCGCGTTTTCCTCACGTGAAAGAGCGACTCGCGCCAGAATCTCATTATCAGGCCGATCAAGTAAATCAAAGCAAACACGGATAAATAAGAAATGAAATGATGATTGTTATGGAAAGCCTCGGCGGGGTTTGATGTCTCTGCCTCGTAAAGGTGTGATGCGCGTCACGCGCGCGTCAGAGGAGCGGGAATCCGGAGCTGCTGCGCGCGCGCGCGCGGATCTTGGATGTCAGTGATTATAGCCCCTCCCGGGGTAATTTTTCATCGGTGCTGGGCTAATCTTTGTTCTTTGTGAAGATAATAAATAGCCTAATCGTTATCAGCGCGCTGCTGGAGGTGTCAGGGAGAAAAGGGGCTGATCGGCCCGGAAAATAGGCTCCAAAGTGCGGCGGAATAAATGACATTTCTTATCTCTCCCTCCCAGATTATCACCCCCCCCCTCCTTTAAACTCACAACAACAATCTAAGAGGGGGGGTTATACCGGACCAGATCAGTGCGCGAGATTATCAAACATAAGGAGAGAGTCTTCATCCTGCAAGGATTTGATTTGATTTTTCATCATTTCTTTTTTAATAAAACACTTTTTAAAAAAAAAAAAAAGGAACATCTTCTCTTCTCTTCTCTTCTCTTCTCTTCTCTCCTCTTCTCTTCTCTTCTCTTCTCTTCTCTCCTCTTCTCTTCTCTTCTCTTCTGGAGGCCGAAACAGAAATTTTTCCAATAAATACAAGCTGGATGCTTAATAACTTGGCAGCTGCAGCAGCCTTGAGGCCCTCTGCTGATGGTCTCCATGGTAACGGAGATAACAGCCCAGTCATTTTTCCATATCTTACTGTCTATTATATTCAAGGATTATTCCTGCTTCCTGAAAAGGTCAAACCTAAAGTCAATCCAGCCAGGAGAGAGCCTCGTCCTCCTCTTCCTCTTCATCCTCCCCTCCATTATGACAAAAGGGATTGGACGTTTTTTTTTTTTTTTTATCACGTTACCTCGTTAAAGCGGTGTCACGCCCGCGCAGACACGGGTTGATGAATGCAGGCCTTTCAGCAGACGACAACACCGACTCGAGTTTGTCCCTTTTATGAAGAACTTTTTCAGATCTTTTCCTTCAGGTGAAAATGTTTAATATTTTGATTTTTTGCTTCTTTTTAATCCAGAGGAAAAACAAACAAATGATGAGGAAACGTGACCTTCTCTTCATCGTTTGCAGCTCCTTCAGAGATTGGACGTTTGAATGTTTTTTTAAACAGAGTAAAAAAAGCAAAGCATCACTTTTAAGTCCAAATAGGACTTGTTGACTCTACGCTAAAACTTTGAGGAATTTGAAGTGACGTTCAATTCAGTTTCATTTATACAGCCAAATATCACAAAAAAAAACGGCCTAATTGGGCTTTTTGCCGGTAATTATCAAGCCAAAATGTTGGTCATAAAATATAAACAATAGCTGATTGCTAAACAGACTAAACCCCGCCTTTAGACCCTCCTTCCCGGTCAGGAAAAACTCCTAAAAGACCAGATTCAGGAAAAAGAAGAAACCTCAGAGATGTCCACATGAGGGAGAGATCCTGTCCCAGGACGGACTGGATTAAACGGATTATTAAAGGGGAAGAAGTTGATCGAACTAAATATTTGAAAAGAGTTCACCCAAATAGGACTGTGGGATGGGTGGAGGCGGGGTTTATGCCAAGATGAGCCAGAGGCGTGGTCCAGGAGGAAGACGAGCCAGAGGTGTGGTCCACGGTCAATAAGAGCCAGAGGCGTGGTCCACGGTCAATAAGAGCCAGAGGCGTGGTCCACGGCCAATAAGAGCCAGAGGCGTGGTCCACGGTCAATAAGAGCCAGAGGCGTGGTCCACGGTCAATAAGAGCCAGAGGCGTGGTCCACGGTCAATAAGAGCCAGAGGCGTGGTCCACGGCCAATAAGAGCCAGAGGCGTGGTCCACGGTCAATAAGAGCCAGAGGCGTGGTCCACGGCCAATAAGAGCCAGAGGCGTGGTCCACAGTCAATAAGAGCCAGAGACGTGGTCCACGGTCAATAAGAGCCAGAGGCGTGGTCCACGGCCAATAAGAGCCAGAGGCGTGGTCCACGGTCAATAAGAGCCAGAGGCGTGGTCCACAGTCAATAAGAGCCAGAGGCGTGGTCCACAGTCAATAAGAGCCAGAGGCGTGGTCCACGGTCAATAAGAGCCAGAGGCGTGGTCCACGGCCAATAAGAGCCAGAGGCGTGGTCCACAGTCAATAAGAGCCAGAGGCGTGATCCACGGTCAATAAGAGCCAGAGGTGAGGTCCACGGTCAATAAGAGCCAGAGGCGTGGTCCACAGTCAATAAGAGCCAGAGGCGTGGTCCACAGTCAATAAGAGCCAGAGGCGTGGTCCACGGTCAATAAGAGCCAGAGGCGTGGTCCACGGTCAATAAGAGCCAGAGGCGTGGTCCACGGTCAATTAGAGCCAGAGGTGTGGTCCACGGTCAATAAGAGCCAGAGGCGTGGTCCACGGCCAAGACGAGCCAGAGGCGTGGTCCACGGTCAATAAGAGCCAGAGGCGTGGTCCACGGCCAAGACGAGCCAGAGGCGTGGTCCAGGACCAAGAACAGCAGCACAGACGATCCACCAGGAATCTGAAATCTCTCAGGTTGTGGAAACGAGGAACAAAACGTGAATCGCACAGCACCAAACAGAAGACCAGAGAACTAAATATAATAAAGTAATAGAGGAGAGGGGCTGCACGGTGGCACAGTGGTTAGCGCTCCTGCCTCACAGCAAGAAGGCCCTGGTTCAAATCCCAGCTGGAGGATCAGAAACACCAACTGGGTTCTTTCAGTATGGAGTTTGCATGTTGCATGTTCTCCCCGTGCATGCGTGGGTTCTCACCAGGTACTCCGGCTTCCTCCCACCGTCCAAGAACATGCTTCTTAGGTTAATTGGTGACTCTAAATTGCCCCTATAGGTGTGATTGAGGCCCTGCAACAGACTAGCAACCTGTTCAAGGTAAACTCCGCCTTCACCCATCAGCAGCCAGGATAGGCTCCAGCATCCCCTCGACCCAGAAAGGGACAAAGCGATTAAGGAATATGAATGAAATAGAGGAGAGTTGAAGTAAATGAGAACAGAATAATAACGATGGTAGAAAATCCAAAGTTTTTAGCGTATCAATTTGATCTTGACCCACAGCAGAAGGAATGGATCGCTCCGTTTATCAAACCAACTTCCCTCTGTGGAGAAATATGTGTAACTGATGTAATTTAAATGATAATTATCATCCAAACTTCATTGCAGGTATAGGAGGAATAAATTAAATATTCTCAGATTAGCCCGGATGTTCAAAGAGACTTCATGGAAGTTTATTTAGTTTAAACAGAAAAGGCAGAAGAGATGACGGTTTAAAATCCATTTGTTTCTTTTTTTTATTTCCTAAAACTTGTGATAAATTTGACAGAATCTCAATGTTTTCACTAACTTTTCACTTTTTGGGGGATGAATAAGATTAAGAAATTTGACCAAAAAAAGTCCCTGAAATGAATTTAATGTACATATAAAGGCATTTACCACCCTGGTATCTCTAAATGTTATTTACTGAAGAGCATAAAAAGAAAAGGAGCTTGTTGGTGAAGTTTGCCTCAAATACAGCATGTAGTTTCATTAAAATTCTACCAGATTCAGTTAAAAAAAACAGATTTATTGTTGCAGTCAGCTGTTGGTGTCAGTAAAATGTTATTAATATGGAACTTTTGATGACATCAGTTCAATAGGATTACATAATAATACAGTATAATAATAATACAGTTTTAAAAAACAGCTGAAACTGTGGCTTTTGGATTCTCAAACCTGCAATCACAAATGACCAGAAGTAAGAAAACTGTTACAAAGCAACCTCCGATTTTAAAAAATGATATATCTGTGCAAATCTCTCTGTTTTTTATTTGTTTTATTTTGTATACTGTATTTTAACCTGTGTTTTATAATTGTATGTGTAGTGTTTTATCTTTTAAACTCTGTTTTAGTTCTTTTAAACTTAACCTGCCAAGGGACTCCAGATGGAAATTAGCCTGAGGCTAGAATCTGGCATATTTACATTTTTTTTAATGTTCATTAATATTGTCCCTTTCTCAATAAAGTTATATTAGTAGAAATCTGTGAAATCTGCATTCTGATTACATTTGAAGATAAAAGTACTGAACTGAAGCGGTTTCTTTCATTCATAGTAAATATCTATTGAGGTTATGATTATGGTTTTGAATGCAGTCATGACAGTCTAAAGATATTTTAGTTTGGGAAGATCTGCGTCTGAGGGAGAAATCTGTAGATGAACAGTGACCTCTAGAGGTGACGCCGCTCTCTTCAGAGCCAAACTATGGACAGATGTCTGATGGTACTTAATTTCTGCTTCTGAAATAGTTTATATTAAAGATAAAAATGAAGATATATTTTTAGGGGGTAGGATTAAAAAAAGTTTTTAAACTTCTTCCTACTCCATTTTGAACTACACAATTCAGGTGTAATATCTTTTATTTATAATTTATATAAAATTTTGTTTTCTTGTTTTGTTTTTTACCATGTAATCTGTATGTTCAAAATAAAGGACTAACAACAACAACAACAAAAACTGATGGAGCTGCTGCTTCATCACCAAAGGGAGACTCGAATCCTCTGATAAAAACTGCTGAACATGTTAGATCTCCAGCAGAAGCGAGTCCCTTTTCTCAACATGGAAATATTTCTGTCAGTATCTTCATAATGAGGAGTTTTGACTCCAGCATCTTTGAAGTTTTACTCTGGAAGGGATTCCCAATAAAGGGAAATCAATCATTTTTGGCATTTTGAAAACTATAAATCAAATTAAATAAAGACGTAAAATGTGTTGATGATTCAACAGAGGATCTCTTCTAGGTTGTCTTACATCAGGGGTCCCCAAACTTTTTTTTTTTTAAATTAGGGTCACATAACTGTTTCCTCCTCTACTGAGGGGCCGGGTCGGTTTGAAAAAGTGTAACAATCACAGCCTAAACGGAAACAGAACCAGTGAAACTCTTTTTAACATCATTTTGGGTGACAATTTCTCCACAAACTACTCTTCTCGTATTAGAGAAATGATAATACCTGAATGTTCTATCTATGCCGGTATCTGCTCCACAAAGGGAAATTGGCTAATTTGTCTTTTCTGTGGCCTAAAAAAGGACTTTGAGACAGATTTATGGGTTTGTTTTTTGTTTGTTTGTTCTTAAGAACTTCAACCATCTTAAAATCTGACTTGCTTTATAACACGTGTCAAAGTCAAGGCCCGGGGGCCGGATCCGGCCCCCTGATCCTCCAGATCATTTTATTTTATTGTTATTAATGACCCGATGTTATCTTGCTCTCATTTTTAACTTGTATACTTTGACAAAATAAAGTTTTATAGAGAGTAAAATATTGAAAGTGATTTTAGGTTTAAGTTGATTCATTCTGGAATAATATTCCAGCCTGTTTTTTATAATTATGTTAAAAAATTACAGTTTTAAAAATTGACATTCTTCTAGCTTCTTTTGGCATTTACTAAGAGTTTTTAAGCTATTTTGGAGTTTAAATATTTCAGCAACATACTAGCTGTTTTGGCTAATTAATACTTATTTTTCAGTTTTTTAGGCTGTTCTAAAGTTAGCTTATACGTGCTACCCGTTTTGGCTAATTTAGGTTTTGTTAAAACGCTTTTTAGGGCCTTCTGGAGTTAGGCTAATATTTACACGTTAGTTGTTTTGGTTAATTTAGGATTTTTTCAGTTGTTTTGACTTTTTTGAAGTTTAGCTAATATTTCAGCTACATGCTAGCTGTTTTGGCGAACTTAAGTTTTTTTTTTTTTTTTTTCCAGCTAATTTGGCATTTAGCAAATATTTTAGCTAGCTTTCAGCTTCAGCGTTTTCAGCTATTAGCTTCAGTGATTTTCAACTAGCATCTTTAGCGGCCAAATTCAGTTTACAGCATTCACACTAGCAGGTAATGCTACATATCTAGTTCATAACTATGTACAAAATTACGGTTTTAAAGTTTAAAAAATTTAGTTTCAGAGTGTTCAGTAAATGTTTATCCTGTCCGGGCCGCAACCTCTGGTGTGTTTTGGCCCCTTGAGTGATTCAGTTTGACACCCCTGGCTGATAGTCTTTGTGTGGTGGGATTATGCTAATGCAGCAGAACCACTTTGTTCTGTTCTCACCACATGGAGCAGAAACCCAATCTCAGTGGCTAAAAGGATGAAAAATAGCATGAAATAAACAGGTGGAATAAACAAAGATTGATTAATTATTTCTCAGCTTTGCATTCTAATACCGATTTAGAAACCATATATTTATTTATTAAAATAATTCTTATTTTTAAGAATCCGTTAACATGTATGTGCAAACTGTACATTTAGAAAAAGATACTTCTCAAATTTAATTATACAAATAAAAATGACCTGAAATTCCTCTTTAAAACAATCGACACAAAGAAGATTCTCAGAGCTCCTCTATAGCAGCATCAGATGCTACATGAGCAGACACCTTCAGGAGTAAAGTCGATGCCATTAGATCTAATCTTTTAACTCAAATAGACTTTGATTTTAATGAATTGTATTTATCAGAGGAAACAGTGGAAAGTTTGATCCTGGCTGATTCTGTGGCACTTGGTTGAGTTTTCTCCCTTTTAGATCCAATCCCTGCTTCACTTTTTAAAACGTACTACGACCCCTTTGAGCCTGAGATCCTAAACTACAATTAAATGAGTTTTTAAAAATAAATTTCATATTTGCAAAGTATCAATCTGGTTTTATAACAAACCACAGCACAAAGACAGCCCTGGATGAAATAGTTAATGATATTAGTGTCAGGATTAATGGGCAAAGGTGGAGCCTAAAATGCAATGAGACAGGATGAAGAGTTTTTAAGAAGTTTATTGGGCGTGCAGAAAGGTCCTCCAACCAGTAGGGGGAGTCCAAGAGTTCTTCTGAGAAGAGTTACAGTCAATATAGGAAATCCGTGAAGGGAAACTCGACGCTTAATCCACTTTTCCAAAGAAATGAGATCCAGTAATGGCGGAAATATCCAGAGGGGCAGGCAGAGACGACGAAATGTGGATGAAGGCGAGGGTTGGCAACACGGGGGTCAGGGCAGATCCGAGGCTGAGGTACCGAAGGAGAAAGACAGGAGCGGAGGTCCGGAATGTGAGTTGGGTCGAAAACGAGACGGGAACACTGAGAGACTGGTGAGAATTGACCACAATCCAGTAGTCTGGAGAGGAAGAGTCTTAATAGAGAAGCATCCAGGTGTTCAGAATGAGCAATCAGGGCAGGTGAGGGCGTGGCAGGATCCTGACAATTAGATGTAACCTGGACTGTCAGAAACTCTCAGTCCTGCTTCTACTGGATCTGACCGCAGCAAATGATACTGAAGATCACAATATTTTACGGAGTAGAGGTCTCTGTTACTGTTCTGAAGTGGTTTTATTCCTATCTCACAGATCATAGGTTTAGTATGGAATCATGCTCTTCAAAGGTCTTCGAAATCAATTGTGGGATCCCCCAAGGTTCAGTTTTAGGCCCCTCTCCTTTTTAATTTCGATATGCTGCCACTTGGGAATGTCCACAGCTACGCTGATGACTCACAACTCTACATTGCTGTGTCTCCAGATGACGAAGAGTCGCTCAACGTTCTTTTAAATTGTATTTTAGACATTTAGTCATGGATGGTTGAGAATTTCTTACAGTTGAACCAGTACAAAACAGAAGTTTTAGTGATCGGTTCTGAAGACCAGAGAGAGTTTGTTTTATCTCAACTATAAAAATGTAAAACTTCTCAATGTGTGAGAAACCTGGGTGTGATTTTCGACTCTGAAAGAATTTTATCCCACAAATTAAAAACTTAACAAAAACTGGATTTTATCATCTTAAAAATATTGCCAAACTTTCTCTCTCCTACCAGCACAGAGGTGCTAATGCTTTTATTTCCAGTAGATTACTGTAAGGCTTTGCTCTCTGGTCTTCCCAGAAAAAGGATATCAAACCTTCAACTTTCACAGAATTCAGCCGCACGCGAGCCGACGAGGACCAGGGGGCGGGAACACATTACGGTAGCGCGCCTTCATATCTATCGATATGATTTTAAGGTATGAGCCCTCGCAGACTCTGAGGTCCTCTGGAACAAGCCTTTAAGTTCTTCCAAAAGTCAGAACTAAAACATACAGCGAGGCCTCATTCAGTTTTTATGGACCTCGCCTGTGGAACAGCCTCCCAGAATGCATCAGGGCTACAGAGACTCTCCGTGTTCTTAAAGAAGGCCGACTTTTTTAATCAGGCTTTTAGTTAAAATTTAGAAACTTATTTTATACTTTTTTATGCTCTTTTTAACTAATTGATATTTATTTACCTGACTTATGTCCATTTTTGGGGTTGAGAGCATTGCTTGGGTCCAAAAATGTTTTCTTCTTCTTTGTTTTTAAAATGTGATTATGTTTTTACTTTGATTGAAATTGATTTTTTTTGGAAAGATGAAATTTTATTCGATTTGATGTGCACACATCTATGCAAAAATGCACAAAACAGCAAAACAAAACCGAATATAAAGCGATCTAGAGAAGATGCAACAGTGGAAAGTCGTGCTCGAGTGTCGGTTTTGCCAGATTTCTCCAGGTGCAAGACAGAAAGCAGCCGACTGCAGAGGAACACAGCTGACCATTGGGCTGCCTCACCACATCCTTTACCACACACACACCAAACTTTCTCGATTTCTTCATAACTTCACAAACACAGCTTGTAAAACGAATGAAAGCTGGATTATAATCGAGGTTATTCTAACCACCTTGTTTCTTTTTTAGGGTTTTAATGTCAGCCAGGATCTGATTTCATAAATGCTGCTTTCTGTTGCTGTCTTGGCTTTAAATCAGAATGAAAGGGCGGCATCAGAGAGTGCTGGAACAGAAAACGGGTTTGATGCAGGACGAAGAAAAGTACTGGTTTTGGACCTCAATGTACCCAAACGCTACAGTCCATACAGCTCATACTCCAAAAGAAGCTTTAACACAAAATGGTAAATATTAAGACTTTCTGACCATGTTTATGAATATTAACAGAATTAATCGCAAGCAAATTTGCTAGCTTTAGTAGCTAGCAATGCTCCTTTGCTAGCTAAACTTAATGGTTCAAAAAGTACATTAAAAGTCAATTAATTAGCTTTGATTTCTGACTGATGTGCATCACAAATGATAAAAATAAACTTTTTTTTAATCACTGTTAAATCTCGTACTACTACATTTGCTGAGACGATCATGTGACACGGAGTGTCTTTAATTTAAAACTGAGTCATGAACAGAAATTACGACTCTGTCGAAAGTAGTAGTATTTAATAATAATTTCTCTTTATGTGTATGTTTTATTTATGGCAAAAACAACTATGTATGAAAATAGTAACTTTGATGTAAATCAGTGTCTCTATTATTCTTAAGTCAGATTTTGTGGCTCCACTCCAATGAGTGTTGAAGGTTACAGGCCCCTTGTTTAGTAGCTAGCTCCCAAAGCTAGCAAAGGAGCTAACAAAACATTAGACATAAACGGACTTTCTGTCTCTAAACTTAAATTTGAGTGAGAAAAAGGATAATTGGTTGCATTCTTTTGAAAATTATCCTAAAATATGTTGAAAAGGAAAATAAAAACTGCTCCAATCTTTTTAGTTTAATCACAATATTCACCCCCCTGCTGAATATTTCATCTTTTTTTCTTCTCTTTTCTTTGTTTTTGTTTTATTATGGTCTGCTGGCTGTAAACACGTCTGATTTTGTTAATGCACCACTTTAGTCATGTTCTGTCATGTTCAGTTGTTCAATAAAAACAGTAAAGCTCCATTGCTAGCTTTAGCAGCTAGCAACGGACCCTTGCTAGCATTAGTAGCTAGCAAGGGAGCTAACAGGACAATTTTCTTCTATTTTTTGGTAAACATTTAGACATAAATAGATTTTCTGTCTCCAAACTTAAATAAAAAGGACAGAAAAAGGATCCTTGCTTACTTTATGTTGAAAAAAATCTTGAAAAGAAAATAATAACTCCTCCAATCTTTTCAGTTTAATAAAGGTATCCCAATATTCACAATTTATGTGAGTGGAAAATATGTTTTTTGAGTGTGTCTTGATGTGAAGCATGTGTTCCAAACCTCTAATAAGATGAGACTTCTACATACTACTTTGCTGAATATTTCATCTTTTTTTCTGTTTTCTTTGTTGTGTTTTATTATTGTCTGCTGGCTGTAAACACATCTGATTTTGTTAGTTACTGCTTAAGCCATGTTCTGTCATGTTCAGTTGTTCAATTAGAAAAAAAGTAAAGCTCCTTTGATAGTTTTAGTAGCTAGCAACGCTGCTTTGCTAGCTTTAGCAGCTAGCACAGCTCCCTTGCTAGCATTAGTAGCTAGCACAGGAGCTAACAGGACAATTTTCTTCTATTTCTTGGTAAACATTTAGACATAAACAGATTTTCTGTCTCCAAACTTAAATAAAAAGGGCAGAAAAAGGATGCTTGTTTACTTTATGTTGAAAAATGTTTGAAAAGGAAATAATAACTCCTCCAATCTTTCTAATTTAATAACGGTATCCCAATATTCACAATTTATGTGAGTGGAAAATATGTTTTTTGAGTGTGTCTTGATGTGAAGCATGTGTTCCAAACCCCCAATAAGATGAGACTTGTACATACAACTTTGCTGAATATTTTATCTTTTTTTCTCTCTTTTCTTAGTTGTTTTATTGTCTGCTGGCTGTAAACACCGTCTAATTTTGTTAGAGTTACTGCTTAAGCCATGTTCTGTCATGTTCAGTTGTTCAATTTAAAAAAAGTAAAGCTCCTTTGCTAGTTTTAGTAGATAGCAAAGCTCCCTTGCTAGCATTAGTAGCTAGCAAAGGAGCTAACAGGACAATTTTCTTCTATTTCTTGGTAAATATTTAGACATAAATAGATTTTCTGTCTCCAAACTTAAATTTGAGGGGAAAAAAGGACAGAAAAAGGATGCTTGCTTACTTTATGTGGAAAATAAATCTTGAAAAGCAAATAACTTCTCCAATATTTTTAGTTTAAAAAAGCCATCCCAATATTCACAATTTATGTGAGTGGAAAATATGTTTTTCAAGTGTGTCTAGATGTGAAGCATGTGTTCCAAACCCCCACTAAGATGAGACATGTAGGCTACATACAACTTTTCTGAAAATGTTTAATCTTATTTTCTTCTCTTTTCTTTGTTGTGTTTTATTATGGTCTGCTGGCTGTAAAAACATCTGATTTTGTTAGAGTCACTGCTTAAGTCATGTTCTGTCATGTTCAGTTGTTCAATTAAAAAAAAGTAAAGCTCCCTTGCTAGCATTAGAAGCTAGCAAAGGAGCTAACAGGACAATTTTCTTATATTTCTTGGTAAACATTTAGACATTAATAGATTTTCTGTCTCCAAACTTGAATAAAAAGGACAGAAAAAGGATGCTTGCTTACTTTATGTTGAAAAAATCTTGAAAAGAAAATAATAACTCCTCCAATCTTTTTAGTTTAATAAAGGTATCCCAATATTCACAATTTATGTGAGTGGAAAATATGTTTTTTGAGTGTGTCTTGATGTGAAGCATATGTTCCAAACCCCTAATAAGATGAGACTTGTACATACAACTTTGCTGAATATTTTATCTTTTTTTCTCTCTTTTCTTAGTTGTTTTATTGTCTGCTGGCTGTAAACACCGTCTAATTTTGTTAGAGTTACTGCTTAAGACATATTCTGTCATGTTCAGTTGTTCAATTAGAAAAAAGTGAAGCTCCTTTGCTAGTTTTAGTAGCTAGCAACGCAGCTTTGCTAGCTTTAGCCGGTAGCGAAGCTCCTTGCTTTAGCAATTAGTAGCTAGCCAAAGGAGCTAACAGGACAACTTTTCTTCTAATTTCTTTGGTAAACATTTAGACATAAATAGATTTTCTGTCTCCAAACTTGAATAAAAAGGACAGAAAAAGGATGCTTGTTTACTTTATGTTAAAAAATATCTTGAAAAGGTTGGAAAGGGAAGTAAAAACTCCTTCAATCTTTTGAGTTTAAAAAGGGCATCACAAACATCCACATGAGTTTTAGTGTAGGATCTGTTTTTCAAGTTTGTCTTGACGTAAAGGATGTTTTCTGAACCCCCCCATCCTGCCAGATGCACAACCGTCTATGTAACGTGACAAATGAGACAAGAGATGGGGAGAGGCCTGCCCTCTGTATCTTCCCTCCCTTCACTCCCCTGCTCACCCCAGCTCCTCACCACATCAGGATACACTTGTTTCACTGAATTCCGGTTTCAAACGGAACGCTGCCTTGCTCTGGTTTTCTGCAGGGCCAGTGTTAAAAGCAGGCATGTGTTGCCTCTCGGTGGTCCTGTGGTCAGGGACGGGGAGCCCCTAACGGCCCGTCGGGCTCACACACCTTTCAAACCTCACCAGCTCCTGCTTCCTCCCCACCCCTTGGCCTTCCTCTCCTCCCAGCCGCAGCATACACTCTTATCACCGCTGGAACAGATTAAAGAAATAAAAAAGCTCCTTCCATGACAGGCCGCAGAATGCATCACTTCTTCCCGCTTTTCTTGTCCTGTCAATTCTGTGAAGTTTTCTTCCGGAGGGTCTTTAACTGATGTGTTTGTGGTTTATCTTTCCTAACGGCACGCATTAATACTAAATTACAGTCTGTAGAATGGTAGGTAAGCATGTGTTGTGGAAAAACAAGCTCATATTTTCTCATTTTGTGCCGTCTGTGGAGAGGTTTTGACCTATGACCTTTACGACATTGCCCCCGGTGCTGAAAAAGGGCACTGCAACTAAAACTTTTAGTTAAAATTTGACTTTTTATTTTTTTAATTTTTACATTTTTATGGTTCTAAATCGAAAATGTATAGAAAAAGGAACAAAACCATTTCAGACTGAAATGGTCTTTGTACTTCCTGTTATTTATAAAGGAGATTTTAGATTTGACATGTTACAGAACTTTTTTTTTTTAAATTGAGAAAAACAAATTAACATTTCCTTCTCTTTAGGACTGTTCAGTTTTCTGGCAAGTTGTTCTGACTTTATGTAAGCAACAATGCCATCTGTTGCTAAGATAAGGTCACAACATCTTTTTTTATTGACAGCAGATTGTAAACATGACAAAACATGGAATTATATATGCATACATGTTACATGTGAAGACAAAATAAATGCAATTTAAGCATTAGTAAATGAGAAAAAGAAATGAAGAGAAGCAATTGTAACATAAACCAAATTAACAGCATAAAATAAGTTTTTCAATATTTTTAAGTTTAAAAAAAGGGAAAATGTTTCTAACTGTACTCAAAAAATTAAATATAAATTGAAGTCATTAATACATAAATAACTCTAACTGAAATTATCCATAAACTAAAGGGTAGAGAAAAATCACATCAGTCCAGGTAAACTGAAAATATAAAAGTTTAATGGGATTTTTATTTATTTTTTATCTGTTTTAAAGATTTACAGAAAAAATTGAAACTTGTTTTTAAAGAAACTAAAAAAAAAGGACTCTCTTTCAAGGTTTCAACATCAACATGTGATTTTAATTTTCTGAACCTGCTTTAAAAAATTGTTGTAAAAAGATCCCAGTAGTAGTTCAGGTTGTTATTATGTGAATCTAAATACAAGGATTTTTTTTTTTTTTTATAAACAGCAAACTTACATTTATCTTACCTATTTATCAGTAAAACTAGTTTTTCAAACGTATTTTAAGGCAACAAACTGATTTACCTCGAGGGTAGAAGAACGGCCTGTTACTGAAGCAGTTATGCTAATGATGCTAAAGTTAGCTTAAGCAATAATTAAACAAATGCTTAAAATGTAAACTAACCCGATGATCGATTAATTGGAAAAGTTGATATCAGTTCATAAATTGCTGAAAGATATCAATGGAAGAAAATGTGTTCAATGAAGAAAACTGCTAAAGATTCATGACAATCTGCTAAATTCTAAATTAGCAAAAATAAATTGAATTAATGACTTTAAAAATAGCACGTAACTACTTAAAAAAAATACATCATAATACATAAAATTCGGTAAAATATATATTTTTAAATGTCGATAATATAACAGTGCCTTAAACTTCAATATCAAAGCAAATACCTGATTTTAGGGAACAATTAATCGACTAAATCGATGAATTAATTTATATTCCTGAAAATTCAACCATATTGGTCTGTCTGAGGCAAATTGTTAATCAAATTGAATCAAATAGTCCTATACCAGGGGTCTTTAACCCCTCCATTATGACTCTCTGGTTAAAGAAAAATACTATAATTTTAATCTGAAAAACTAACATGTTTCTCAGATGAGGTTTATGAAGCAAAAAGTCATAAAAAAATCAAACGTTTTTCAACAGTTGAAGGACAGTAAGCATCACTCCACCAGGATCCTGACTACATTACCCATAATGCTCCAACAATCCATCAAACAGTTTGGCCGCACAGTTCAACAAAACTGAACCATTTTAACAGATGTGTGAGTGAAGACCAGCACAGAAAGATCAATCTGAGGTCAGGTCACACAACCAGAACACACACACTTTTTATTTTTTAATAAAAATCAAGGATTTTATTAATGAAAAGCATGACAAGAGTCACTTCATTAGCTTTTTATTTTGTATTTAAATTGATGAATTCCTGGTTTGATGTGGTACAGGATGTCTTTTATTTTGAAAGGAAGTCATGTAGATCTCTAAATAATTAGAAACTAATTCATATTAAAATAATAGGTTTCTGTTTTATTTATGCTTGAAAAAAGAAATGAAATCTTTTTTTTGTAAAAGGTGAAATTAGACTTAGTGGCTCCTGCTGAGATATTGTCAGTAAGAAATCACAACTTTTGAAAATCCGAGTACAAGTGAAGGAGTGTGTAATCTCCACCCGGTCGCTGCTACATTAGTTCCATGTCTGTGACTCAGAGGGTGTGTTGTGTTTGGTTTGATGGCTGTGGGTGGAAGGGCGGTTTCAGAGTACGAGCTCCTGATGGTCAGCATCCATGTGTCAGGACAGGAGCGTGGGAGCGTCCTGGACGGGCGGAGACAAAAACAACCCCTTTACATCCAATTCTACCTGAGATGTAGAAGTTTTTCTCCTCTGAATCAGGATCCAGATTCACATCTTAAAAGTTCGTTTCTTTTCTTCTTAGCTTGATTTTCTACATCATCATAACATTGTTGAACTGATGTCTTGATAATATATGTTTTAATGCCATATAGTTAATTCTGTTTATTCATAAAGTGCATGTTCACAGATAAGGTTGTCTTGAAGTGCTACACAAAAAACAGAAAAAAGAAATGATTGTTATGATCCAGTTTATGATATTCTGATCAGTCCAATAAGGACAAATAATCTGAAGTATTTTCTAACATAAGTGACTATGTTAAACAGTTTTGGATACTTTTGTCTCATAGTTAACATCTTGTAGTGTTACTTTGTTTGGACAGAAGTGTGTTTATATTCATGCATGAATGCGGTTGTTCAAATCTCTGCAGCTCTCTTCCATTAGAGTATTTATACTTTCATATTACTCCATTCATGCTTACAAAAGAATGTGAAGATGTGGACAAATATTGTTTATTATGATGTCATAAGATGCATCATTTCACATGATAGCTAAGGCCTTAAGGAGATTTTTCGTGTTTTATTTTTATTGGTCACGACACTTGAAGTACACAAGACAACACTTAAGGGTCACAACACAAACGCAAAACCATTTTTAACCTTTAACCTTTTGGGCGGGAAACTGCCCGATCTGGCAAAACTGGTGATGTAACTTTCTGTTAGCCGCTTAGCCAGATGAAAATTACGGAAGTAAAGCAGTTTGACTTCTGCTATGACATAATGTGTTGTGAACTTAGAGTGTTGTGTTATCACTCTAAAGTGTTGTGTTATCACCCTGAAGTGTTGTTTTGTGACCCTAAAATGTTGTGTTGTGATCCTAAAGTGTTGTGTTACCCTAAAGTGTTGTGTTACCCTAAAGTGTTGTTTTGTGACCCTAAAATGTTGTGATCCTAAAATGTTGTGACCCTAAAGTGTTGTTTTGTGACCCTAAAATGTTGTGATCCTAAAATGTTGTGACCCTAAAGTGTTGTGTTATCACCCTAAAGTGTTGTTTTGCATCCCTAAAATGTTGCGTTGTGACCCTAAAGTGTTGTGTTTTCACCCTAACGTATTGTGACTCTAAAGTATTGTGCTGGCACCCTGAAAGTTGTGTTGTGACCCTAAAGTGTTGCATTGTGACCCTAAAGTGTTGTGACCCTAAAGTGTTGCATTGTGACCCTAAAGTGTTGTGACCCAAAAGTGTTGTTTTGTGACCTTAAAATGTTGTTACCCTAAAGTGTTGTTTTGTGACCCTAAAATGATGTGACCTTAAAGTGTTATCACCCCAAAGTGTTGTTACCCTAAAGTGTTGCATTGTGACCCTAAAGTGTTGTGACCCTACAGTGTTGTTTTGTGACCTTAAAATGTTGTGACCCTAAAATGTTGTTTTGTGACCTTAAAATGTTGTGACCCTAACGTATTGTGACCCTAAAGTATTGTGCTGGCACCTTGAAAGTTGTGTTGTGACCCTAAAGTGTTGTGTTATGACCCTAAAGTGTTATCACCCTAAAGTGTTGTTACCCTAAAGTGTTGTGACCCTAAAGTGTTGTTTTGTGACCCTAAAATGATGTGACCCTAAAGTGTTATCACCCTAATGTGGTGTTTACCTGCTAAATGTTGTGACCCCTAAAAGTGTTGTGACCCTAAAGTGTTGCATTGTGACCCTAAAGTGTTGTGACCCTAAAGTGTTGTGTTATGACCCTAAAAGTGTTATCACCCTAAAGTGTTGTTACCCTAAAGTGTTGTGACCCTAAAGTGTTGTTTTGTGACCCTAAAATGATGTGACCTTAAAGTGTTATCACCCTAAATTGTTGTTACCCCTAAAGTGTTGTTACCCTAAAGTGTTGCATGTGACCCTAAAGTGTTGTGACCCTAAAGTGTTGTTTTGTGAACTTAAAATGTTGTGACCCTAAAGTGTTGTTTTGTGACCTTAAAATGTTGTTACCCTAAAGTGTTGTGTTATGACCCTAAAATGTTATCACCCTTAAGTGTTGTTACCCTAAAGTGTTGTGACCCTAAAGTGTTGTTTTGTGACCCTAAAATGATGTGACCTTAAAGTGTTATCACCCTAAATTGTTGTTACCGCTAAAATGTTGTGACCCTAAAGTGTTGTGTTATGACCCTAAAATGTATCACCCTAAAGTGTTTTACCCTAAAGTGTTGTTACCCTAAAGTGTTGTTTTGTGACCCTAAAATGATGTGACCTTAAAGTGTTATCACCCTAACGTATTGTGACCCTAAAGTGTTGTGTTATCACCCTGAAGTGTTGCGTTGTGACCCTAAAGTGTTGTGTTGTGACCCTAAAGTGTTGCGTTGTGACCCTAAAGTGTTGTGGTGTGACCCTAAAATGTTGTGACCCTAAAGTGTTGTGTTGTGACCCTAAAGTGTTGCGTTGTGACCCTAAAGTGTTGTGGTGTGACCCTAAAATGTTGTGACCCTAAAGTGTTGTATTGTGACCCTAAAGTGTTGTGTTATCACCCTGAAGTGTTGCGTTGTGACCCTAAAGTGTTGTGACCCTAAAGTGTTGTGTTGTGACCCTAAAGTGTTGTTACCCTAAAGTGTTGTGTTATCACCCTAAAGTGTTGTGTTGTGACCCTAAAGTTTTGTGACCCTAAAGTGTTGTGGCCACAAAGTGTTGTGTTGTGACCCTAAAGTGTTGTGTTGTGACCCTAAAGTGTTGTGACCCTAAAGTGTTGTGACCCTAAAGTGTTGTGTTGTGACCCTAAAGTGTTGTTACCCTAAAGTATTGTGTTGTGACCCTAAAGTGTTGTGTTGTGACCCTTCAGGGCCACCGTATAGTTCACTTTAGCAGTTCCTCTGAGCTTTGCATGTTTACTTCACCAGAAACTATTGTCAAATAACTTCTTTTTTCCCTAAATCACTGACTGGTTTGAACGTTTCTGTACAATTTGAACTCTAAAGTCTTTTTTGGAAACCGCAGGTTGCGGCTCAGTGTTGTGTGCGACTGGTTCAGTACAGTCACAGAATTGGAAGGACATCCAGCACAAGCCTTCATTCCAAATCCCTCAGGCTGTGTCAATCCCTGCAAATGGGCAACAGCCAGGAGATCAACAACTGGAGTGTAATGGACTCTGAAATGATTGGAGAAGGCCTCAAAACAAAACCCAGAAGAACCAAACTCATCTCTGAGTAAATCTCTATTTGCATTTGTTGACAATCCTCCAATGATCCCTGACTGACCTTTACATCACAGTGAGTTAGACTTCTTCTATGCTGTCAGAACAAGTATTCTGTTGTTTCTGTTGTATTCTGAGGCTCCATTTGTTTCATTTTATTTCTCTGGAGATAAAAATAAAAACTAGCAGAATTGTCAAGAGTCAGCGCTCTGTCTCCCCCTCTGGTCACCGGTGGGAGCTGTCTCCAGAGAGTTCTGACTGCACTACATCTCCCAGCAACCCCAGCACACATTTACTGGATGCTGCTCAGCTGTCTCTCAATTTAGCCTCACTCTGTGCGAAGTATTGTTTGTGCCAAATCTGCTTTATCTCTGATTGCCGCCTGCCCCGACCCTCACCTGGACTCTGACAACTCTAGCTTCTTCTTGGAGGATCCCATGTATGATTGACCTCTGCCTGCCTGACCCTGATTTTATTAATTTTAGCTGTGCTTAGTTCCGGTCTGAACTACTAAACCTGCCGCACGTGGAACCAGACAAGAACAAGTTCAATGTTTAGAATTGTTTAATCCCATAGCTGCCGTTTGAGAGGATCTTTAAAGGACACTGAAGTTTATTGAAAATAAAGTTATAATTAATTCATCTACCAATTAAAAATTGTTTAACGCGTGACTTTGTTTTCATCTTGTTCCCGTGAAGCTTTTTGGTCTGGTCTTCATCTCCACCCTCTTGAAGGAGTAGCGTTCTCCGCTGCGCCCGTCGGTCAGGATGTACCACGTCCCCCAGTAGATGCCGTTGGTCACCCCGCTGTAACGTCCGCGGTAATACCGACCGTTCAGGTTGGCGGCCAGGCAGGCGTCGAACCACCACCCCGCGCCGTAGTACTGGGCGCAGTTTCCAGAGCTGTAGCGGTCGTGGTCTCGATCGGACGTGCTGAAGAACCGGCCGTCGTGGTTGTAGCGTTTACTGTAGCTCAGCGCGTTTCCGGCGTCGCCACTGTATTCTTGAGCTGTCAGACGAAACCTGGAATGAAAACGTGTAACTTGTTTTACCGATTATTAGACATTTCAATCTGTTTTCCATCAAATACGAGGATTTTAGAATCAAATTGTTTTTTGTTTTTTTGATCCGACTTCCATTTTAACAGCATTCCCACTGATTTTATGTTTACGAAAAAAAAAAAAAATTTTCTTGGACGTAGTTTCTGCAGAGTGGAAAGAGGTGATTGGAAATTCACCTCTGAGTTGTGGGCGGGGCTGTTGTAACTGTTCTTCTCCCTGCTGAGAGCTCTCTGTTTTACACATTCTCCTGCTAGGTTACATTTTTTTAGCAGTTACGACTTTTTTCTCGTAATATTACGAGATTTAAAGTTGTAATTTAAAAAATTTTTTTTTTTTATAAAGTGGCCCTAATACTCCGTCGTAATTTCAAGACATTACTCCTTTTTTTTTTTTTTTTTATTTATAAACTTTATCGTTTTTGAAATATTGAGCAGAACATGCCGCGGACAAATGAACGTGAAATTCTTAAAAACTTTGTGCACTTTAAAATCATTGTTTACAATAATTAATTTGGCATCGAGCTGTTATATTAGCATTATGCTAGCACATTTGGGTAATTTAGCATTTACTGAGGTTGTCTTTGTGCTAACTTGGAATTTATGTAATATTTTAGCAGTATGCTAACATTTTTTGCTAATATGTTGTGTATTGTGGTTTTTTAAACCTAAATTGAAATTTGTCAAATATTTTAGCAACATGCTAACGTTTTTGGCTAAAATGTTATCTATTGAGGTTTTTAGGCCAATTTAGAATTTATATAATATTATAGCAGCATGCTAACATTTTTTGCTAATATGTTATCTATTGTGGTTTTTTTAAACCTAATTTGAAATTTGTCTAATATTTTAGCAACATGCTAACTTTTTTGGCTAAAATGTTATCTATTGAGGTTTTTAGGCTAATTTAGAATTTAAATAATATTTTAGCAACATGCTAACGTTTTTGGCTAATTTAGCATTTACTGGGGAAAATTAGGCTGTTTTGGAGTTTAGCTAGTGTTTTAGCAAAATGTTAACTTTTTAGGCTAATTTGGGATCTACTGAGGCTTTTTGGGCTAATTTAGAATTTAGCTCATATTTAAGCAACACACTATATGTTTATGCAAAAGTGGAATGTATTAAGAATTTTTAAGAAAATGTTTATTTTTTTTTCAATTTCAGCCAACTTCAGCGTTCTGTCATTGTTCTTTAATGGAATTTCAAGTATTTTGCTAATTTAGCATTTTGCAAATAGCTTTTGCATTTTCAGCTAACATTGGCTTCAGCATCTTCAGTGACCAGATTCAGCCAAAAGCATTCATGCAACTTTTCTAGTTATTGATTGCCATGCAGAGCAGAGTTTAAAGTGTCAAAGCTGTTTTTTTTCTCAATTTTATTTCTCAGAATTCAAATGAAAAATGAATTAAAACATTGCAAGTTGGAGCACCAAAAACAGCCCTGAAGGTTTCCGTCGGCCATAGATACCATTGTGATGACCTCACGGGATCATGTCTAAGATCCAAGCTTCCTTGCTGGAAGTAAATGTGCTTTCAGCTCCATACGGTGTCATTTTTGAATCCCTTTTGAAGAAATCAAAATGGGTAATGAATAAAGTTGAAATGAAATTTCGCAAAAAATGCACGTTTTTGTTTTCCAGTACTTAAAGCGTAACCAAACGGGGCAGTTGGAAGCTGACTCCATTTGTAAAATGGCCCCCCAAAAAACAAACAAACAAAGGGGGCGGGGCTAGTGGAGCCCGGTTGATGTGTTTGGGTGTGGCTTGGATCTATGATTGACAGGTTAGCTTTATGTAACGTACGCTGGGTCTGCAATATGGAGCGTGGTACCGAGCAAAGTGAGGTGAGTTTTTTTCACAGAACTTCCTGGTTAGCTTGAGGATTTTTCCCCTCCCCCTTCCCCCGAGGCGGCCGCTCATGGTCTAGAACAGAGGTCGGCAACCTTTAACAGTAAAAGAGCCATTTGTGCTCGTTTTCTACTGATCAGAACCTAAAAGGAGCCGCACTGACTTACATTAGCCTTTAAGAAATTTGAATTTTCATTCATAACCTTCTTTTTCTTAATAAATATGAATGTCTAGTTTTGCCACAAACATTTTTTTTTACATTTTTAACAAAAAAGCTAGCTTGTTGCTTAATTACTAGTTGAACTTCAAATTAGCATAATATTTCTCTGTAGATTAAATCAGCCAAAAATTTTAGCATATTGCTGAAATAAAAGCTAAACTCAAAAGTAGCCTAAAACCTCCAGTAGATAACACATTAGCTAAAAATGTTAGCATATTGCTAAAATGTTAGCTAAACTCCAAATTAATATAAAAAATAATTAAAAGACCAAATCGGCCAAAAAAATGCTAGCTTGTTGCTTGCTAGCTTGTTGCTTAAATACTAGCTGAACTCCAAAATAGCCTATAATTCCTCAGTAAACTAACTTAGTCTAAAAGGTTAGCATGTTGCTAAACTAGAAGCTAAATTCTAAATTATCCACAAAAAAAATTCAGCAGATAAAAAAAAATAGCTGAAAACATTACTAAATGTTTACTAAAATATTAGCTAAACTTCCTAAAATCCCCACTAGAAAACAAACTAGCCAAAAACGTTAGCATGTTGCTAAAATAATGGCATCCAGAGAGCCGCTATGGAGAGATAAAAGAGCCGCATGTGGCTCTAGAGCCGCAGGTTTCAGACCTCTGGTCTAGAACTTTATTGTTTCGAGCCGCTAGCTCAAGACGCTTCTTTTGCAAAGTCCTATAGCGGGGCTGCCGACAAAGCTGAAGGTTTGGGTCTCAGTGATAAAATGCAGCTAGCATCATAGCTAATAAAAGCTAACGAATTACACAAACAATCCTGAGTGGAACGTTCATTACAAATCCATCACCAGAACAGAGTTTGCTGGATTAAATGCCAATTGCACTCAAACTCTGTTCACCAACTTCCAAGTTCACTGGAAAGCTGTGTAAGCCAGTCGATTTATGACAAGCGAAGGCAAAACAGCTTCAAATCATGCTAAAGCTAACGACTGACAGTAACATAATAGAAGATGGGCGGGGCTTTTACACTGAAGCTTCAGAAAATGATGGCGTGGAACTTTTGGTACTCACACCAGTTGACCAATCACAAAATTCAACTGTAATACCTGGTTTCAACCTGTAGGGGGCGGCAAACAGACGGTTTTGAATATATTTTCATGAATTAATCACGTTTGTTTTAATTAGTCAAAAATTTGGCGACAGACAGAACTTTTAAAGCCCCATTTATAGAAATAAACAACCAAAAAAAGTTGATTTGAGTTTTTTAAACTTCAGGGTCATTGAGTGAATACAGATGCTTTTACATATTACTATGAACTGATCCTCATCAGACTAGAGCAGGGGTGGGCAAACTACGGCCCGGGGGCCACATGTGGCCCTTTAAGATACTTAATCTGGCCCTCCAAATTAAAATACATTGAATCAAAAATCCTAATTATTGTTTTATTTTCATTGTATTTCTGGTTTCTTCTCATGAATGATGTTGTTTCTCTGTCTTTTTTTCTGAGTCAGAAGGTGATTTTTCGGATTTCTTTGAGTTCGCATTTTTCTCTGAAGAACATCAACCCATTGGATCACCAAAAAGAGAACAAAAATCAAAATTTAGAAATTCAAATTCCCAAATTTTCTGTTTTTAAATGAATATATGTGAATTTTAATCCAAATTAAAGCATGTTTTTCTCTAAATTCCATATTATCTTTTTAGTTTATGAGGTTCATTACCAAATCTCTCCTTCCATCTGCTCCTTGTCCGGCCCTTATGCCAAATTTTTGAACCCTTTGTGGCCCACAAATAAAAAAGTTTGCCCACCCCTGGACTATAGTCTCTGAGTTGTTTTGATCTTGTAACAATCTCAATAAAGGTGGCTCTGATTTTATCTGTTTGTTTGTTTGTTTACAGGCATCATCAGACGGTAGATAATTGTTTACATCCACGGTCCATGATGCAGTCACCCGTCCCAATGACCGTTCCACCGTTTCTCACAAACACAACCGAAGGAAGGTTCCAGAATTTCTCTGCATCCGTTTAACCTCGTTTGTTTGTGTAAACGACATTTTCAATTTTCCATTTAATGAACGCAGGTTTGAATGAACGCTGTCGGGTTTGGATGGGTCGTGCCCTCGCTTCACCTCTGTGCCTCGGAGGCCACTTTGAAGTTGCCGTAGGTGGCCTGGCGCTCCTGCTGGTGCCAGTCCTCCAGCTCGACGCGGAGCTGGTGTTGGCCGGCGGAGGTGAGGGCGTGCACCGCCGCGTTACCCAGCCAGTGCTCCGCCTGCGCGCCGCCAAAGCCGTCCCGGTACTCCTGCCACGTCCTGTTGAAGTCCACTGAGCCGTCCCGTCGACTCTGGATCACCGTCCAGCCGCCGCCCGCCGCCTCCATGTCACATTTAGCCTGAGCCAAGACACGATAAAAAGTTCTCTGACGGGTTTCTAAATGAAGAGAGGTGAGGCGGGGGTCAGTCTCATCCGAAATACCTCCAGAGCCGGGCTGTGCAGATCCGGCTGGATTGTGTAGATTCCATTCTCTCTGATCCCAAGCCTATAAATATCGGCGCAGTCCCGGGGATGTAATCTTTCCAGGGGGGGAACTGAAAACCACACAGTTAAAATTTTTGTCACCCCATCCGTGAGTAAAGAAACGTCTATAAAGGCCCTCACCTGTGGGCGGGTTTTGGGTGATGCTTTTAAGAAAGAGCAGCAGGTCCTTCTCGCCCTCTCTGCTCGCCGCGGCGAGTTCTGTCAAAAGGTCGTCTCGTCATCAAGACGGAGGGGATGTAAACGTATTTAAATATAGCAAATGAGTTGTGTGACAGCACCTTAACAAAGCGTCACATTGTGTGTTCCCACAGTGTTTAACATGCTTTCCACTGCAGCTGAATTCCTATGCGCTCACCTGTAACCTGCAGCCCCAACGGAGGCTCCCTCAGTATGAGGGGGGGGGGTACTCACCCAGGCGCTTGGCCATTGCTCCCAGCGTTTGGCTGTGACAGTGTAGGTCACACTCTGTCAGCACGGCTGCCATTAATGCCAGGATGGCCCCCAGAGAGTCCCCGTCCTGGCTTCCAAGACCCCGGCGGTCCCCTGGTTCCTGGAGGTTGCGCATGCAGCGCTGCAGCTGCGTCAGACGCGCTTTGAGTCCCGCAGTCTGCAAACACGGAGCTCTTTTTATCTTTATAAACCTCACATTCTATGGAGAATAAATGTCTGATTAGTTGAATAGAAAACAGTCAATTAAAAGCAAATATTTGGTGTTAAATTTCCGCCAATGAGCATATCTCAAAGTCGACGTGCACAAGGAACGTTGTGTGGGACGGTCTCCACGCCCTCTCCTCTATTCCTACGCGCTCGCGCCCGTATTCTTACACTCCCAGCCAGCAAGGCCAAGTGGGCCCCATTTGGTTTAAAAGTGGGTAAAAAATTTGCGGTCTGAATGGGTTTGAGTCAGTTAGAGTTAAAGTGGGCACTCAGTGGGTTAGCTAGCTACGCTAGCGAGGTGTTGGAGCTTGCTGCAGCAGACGTTGCTAGCTCGCTACAATGGCGTTCACTTCTTGATAACCAGCAGGAGGCTCTCTAGCTCGATACAGCAGAGCTTGCTAGCTGATACAGCAGGTGCACGGCGGCTTCTCTAGCTTGATACAGCAGAGCTTCCTAGCTTGATACAGCAGAGCTTGCGTGGTGCAGAGCCTAGCTGATACAGCGCAGAGCTTGCTTGCTAGCTTGATACAGCAGAGCTCTCTAGCTTGATACAGCAGAGCTCACTAGCTTGATACAGCAGAGCTCACTAGCTTGATACAGCAGAGCTTTCTAGCTTGATACAGCAGAGCTTCTAGCTTGATACAGCAGAGCTTGCTTGCTAGCTTGATACAGCAGAGCTCACTAGCTTGATACAGCAGAGCTCACTAGCTTGATACAGCAGAGCTTTCTAGCTTGATACAGCAGAGCTTGCTTGCTAGCTTGATACAGCAGAGCTTGCTTGCTAGCTTGATACAGCAGAGCTTTCTGTCAGGGATGGTGGAGGACCCAAATGCAGGTGACCAGACTTGGTGGCAGAAACAAACATTTACTAAATCAACTAAAACATGACAAACCCAGGAGAACAGAACAAAGAAGAGCAGATGACCTGACAATGAGAACTGAAAACCAGACACTTAAATACACTGAGGTTGATTAACTAAATGAAGACAGCTGTGGATGGTTAACCTGAACATGGTGAAACTGACAGGGAAAACAAAACATGACTAAACCCAAGCACAGAATCATGACACTTTCTAGCTTGATACAGCAGAGCTCGCTAGCTTGATACAGCGGAGCTCGCTAGCTTGATACAGCGGAGCTCGCTAGCTCGATGCAGCAGAGCTTGCTAGCTTGATAAAGCGGAGCTTTCTAGCTTGATACAGCGAAGCTCGCTAGCTTGATACAGCGGAGCTCGCTAGCTTGATACAGCGGAGCTCGCTAGCTCGATGCAGCAGAGCTTGCTAGCTTGATAAAGCAGAGCTTTCTAGCTTGATACAGCGGAGCTCGCAAGCTTGATACAGCGGAGCTCGCTAGCTCGATTCAGCAGAGCTTGCTAGCTTGATACAACAGAGTTCACTACAGCCCCACCTTCTAAATCAGGGGTAACAAACTTTTTCACTCAAAAGGCCAAAATTTAAATGGATCCGGGTCCAATACATTTTTTTTTACATGTCATAAAATGAAAGGAGAAAATAAATAATATGGTTTAATGTTTTTGTTTTGATTCTGTACTCATTAAGGTAACACAAATTAGTAAGAGTAAACAATAATCAACATTTGTCTTTGAAACCTTTAACTGCAAGGCCTCACTGGTCAATTTTAATTGAAAAGCAAGAGGAAACTCAATCAAACTTTCTTCAAATGAAAACATCAAACTGGGATCCTAAAGAGACGTGGAGCTGGTCTTTGGACTTTCTAAGTTTGTTGTTAAAGTCGCTAAAAGAATCAGAAGTGAGCGTGACGGCTCTTGAGAATTTCTAACACAAAAAAAGCCCCAGACTGACTCACTCAGGGGCTGTTTCACCCATAGCCCAAACAAAGTGCTGCCACCTGGAGGCCAAAAGTAAATTACAGGCATATAGTTTTGGAACATCATAGAGAATCAATGGGAACTAGAAAAGTGCATTACCTGCGATAATGCATGTGTGAATGCTGAAGATTTTTGTTTAAGATTAGCCCAAAAAACCTAATTAGATGCCAATTTAGCCAAAAACGTTGCTAATATGTTAGCTTAACTCAAAATTAGCCCAAAAAAATTAAGTAGTTGCTAAATTAGCTTAAAAAGCAAATTAAATAAAAAAAGCTAACATGTTGCTAATATGTTAGCTTAACTCAAAATTAGCCCAAAAAAATCTAAGTAGTTGCTAAATTAGCCAAAAAAAATGCTAACACGTTGCTAATATGTTAGCTTAACTAAAAATTAGCCCAAAAAACCTCAATAGTTGCTAGTAATTAGCATAATTTGCGTAAAAACTGTGAATTTTGCGTATACCAAAAATACACGCATGAATGTCTTAAATTTGTTTCCGAAAAAAGTTTTGATACCAATATTGCAAAAGAGCACAAATTTTTCATAAAGATTTGAAAAATGTTCCCATTGACTTAACATAGGGCTCAAAATTAGCATAAATTGCGCAAAATCGAGAAAACCTTAAAATTTGCGAAAACCAGAAGTACAAACAGTAATGTCCTGAACGTTTTTTGATGCCAAGATTGCGTAAATCGCATAAATTGTTCTTGAGTTTTTACTCGTCAAAAAACATACGGAAGAAAACGTAAATAATATTTAAAGAGAAACAGAATTTCAATTTTAATTTCAGGGATTTTAACTAAACACTCTGCGGCTTGGCAGGCCAAAAATTTGGCCCCACTTTGGACACCCATGCTTTGGAGAATATTTTTGGGTGTCCTAAGTGATCCCATTCTAAAATATATATATGTATTTGGAGGGATCCGTGACGTCTAAATCTCTGCTAGCGGTTTATTAAAGCTGATCTTCTGCTCAGTGTGTCTGAAAGTGATGCACTTCCTTTCATTTACTTCCTTTATTTATGCACCACGCCCTCCACAGACGCTATGACGACTGAAACTCAGCAGATTTTGAGTGATGAGGATGTGTCTCTGAAATGCGTACATTCCAGGAGAACACACTCTTTAATGTTCCTAAGCTTTACACCATCCTCTTTCCACATTTTATGGGATGAGGGAAATATTTTGTGCTAAATATATTTAGCATAAAGCCTCAATTATTAAAAATGACTAAAATGTTTTTTACACCCAAGAAATTGTTTTGAGATCCACTGAATATGGATTTTAACCATTTAGAGATAGCAAAAGATGAATGAATCCTCCAGAAATCCTCTTTCAGTTTCAGTCTCTCACACTTGCATCATCCCTCCGCGCTCGTGTTCCTCGTCCACCTGTTGCAGATGAGCTCAGCACGACCGAATGATGAAGACATTTTTAAAGCGGATCTATTTTTATCCCTTCTTTGATTGCAGACAGTTATTGCGCCATGGTGGAGCCACATTTAGTGTCCCGTGAGAAAGAACCCACGGGCTGATCGTCGCTGCCACCGCATGCACAAATGGATCAACATCAAAGGTTTGAAAACTCATCATAAAACAGCCTTTTATGACTTAAAAAAAAACAGAAACAGCAGCACCTTTTTAATCACTTTAAGGCCCACGTGACATTTTTTTTTATTTTAAAAAATTGTTCCCAGTAGAGTTTTCAATTATGATTATGAAATATTTAACCAAAATCCCACAACCTAAGTCTTAAAAAGGCATTTTCATGTTGATTTGAAGCTTCCGTTTCCAAAATCTCCACTGAGGGGGCGTGGCTTTTGGAGCTCCGCCCCAAATTATGATAGTTCTGTGTCACGCTAGCGTAAATCTTCATAAAAGCTTCCATCAATCTGGGTAACGTCCAGCCGTATGGTTCGGATCCCGATGTCAGCTCAGATCTTCATGGAGCGAACTTCCTCCAAAATCCTGATTCTTTCTCCTTCCAGTTCACTTCCACTCCGTTCCTTCTCATTCACACACATTTACTCCGTCTCACTGAGGCTAACCTTCATTCCTCTCCTTTCCAGGACAAACCTCCACCTCTCTAGCTCCTCCTACACCTGTTCTCTACTCTTGCTATAAATCACATCATCATCTGCAAACATCATAATCCATAGTGATTCCTATCTAAAACAAAGTTTTTGTACAATTCAAAATGTGAACTTTACTTTTATTTGTCTCTGCACGTTAGTATGAAATATAGACACAATACATCAAAGTATCTCAGCAGGTACTTAACGTTTTGATAGTTTTCTACAGGGTGTTTAATAAGTTTTAGTACAATGAATTTTGAAAATATAGTTCATGGTTTTGCTGTGCCACGTCAAGATTTAAAGTGGCCCTAAACCGGCCACCCCCATGAAAAATTTGTGTTTTTTATTTAGAAAAAGCGTTCCCAGTAGTGTTTTAATTACGATTATGAAGTTTTTAACCAAAATCCCCCAACCGTAATGTCTTAAAATGAAATTTTTCATGTTAATCTGTTTCCAAAATCTCCTCTGAGTGGGCGTGGCTTTTGGAGCTCCGCCCCAAATTATGATAGTTCTGTGTCACGCTAGCGTAAATCTTCATAAACGCTTCCATCAATCTGGGTAACGTCCAGCCGTATGGTTCTGATCCGGACGTCAGCTCGGATGAGGAAGTGAAGATCTTCATGGACCGAACTTCCTCCAAAATCCTGATTCTTTCTCCTTCCAGTTCACTTCCACTCCGTTCCTTCTCATTCACACACATTTACTCCGTCTCTCTGAGGCTAACCTTCATTCCTCTCCTTTCCAGGACAAACCTCCACCTCTCTAGCTCCTCCTACACCTGTTCTCTACTCTTGCTATAAATCACATCATCATCCGCAAACATCATAATCCATAGTGATTGAAAAAAACATTTTTGTACAACTCAAAATGTGAACTTTACTTTTATTTGTCTCTGCACATTAGTATGAAAAATAGACACAATACATCAAAGTATCTCAGCAGGTACTTAACATTTTGATAGTTTTCTACAGGGTGTTTTATTAGGTTTAATACAAGGAATTTTGAAAATATAGTTCAAGGTTTTCCCAGAAGTGTTTTAATTACGATTATGAAGTCTTTAACCAAAATCGCCCAACCGTAATGCCTTAAAATGACATTTTTCATGTTAATCTGTTTCCAAAATCTCCTCTGAGGGGGCGTGGCTTTTGGAGCCGAAATGGTTTCTTATTACGTTCATAAGAAAAATGCCCCACATGCATGTTATAAACCCATCGGAGGGGGGCTTTAAGGAAAAGCTTACGTTGGATTGAGCGTGTCTGTGCTCCATCCTTCGAGGAGCCTCCGCGATGGCGGGGAGGGAGAACCCCGTCCTGCATGCACCTGTCCCGGTTTGGCTCTCCGCCTCAGCCCTCACCTTCGCTCCGGACCCCGCTGGGATGGGGGCAGCCACCAGAGTGTCCCTGCAGGGCTCCTCTGTGCAGGCTGGGGATGCGTCCGAGGAGGGCAGCACTCCCAAACACACAGACAGCAAAGGAAGCATGCTGACAAATCTTGAATCTTGCTTCATTTCAAATTTGTTCTCGTTTTTGGCGCTTTTCTTTAAAATCTCTTCACCAGCATGTCCTTTTTTTGTCTAAACTTTGGCGCTCGTGACCTTGCGTGGCTTGTTTTCGCTCTTCTCTTTCCTCTTGTTCTCCCGGTTGTCCTCTTTGCCCGGCTCAGTCCGTTAGTGAGACTGCTTTGGCTCAGATTCCTAGATAAATGCGGCACTCTTTGCTGTCTGACACGGACTAATGCACCCACCCCCAGCACACACACCGACACACACACACACACACCATCTCCTCATCTCCTCAGCTCTTCTCTCCTCTACACTCCCACACAACCACACACAGATGCATGTTTGCACAGAAATAACCAGACTCTGGGTTAAACATATCTCATGCGACGTCCACCTCTCCTTTTGCAACTATTTGACTCTTTAGCTCCTGTAGAACTTTTGTCTTCGGTTGATAACACGTTTGTTGCCATTTTCATTTACTGACTGAAGTCAGGAAGAGTCCAGAGTCAAAAAGTGAAGAAATTCTTCAATAAAAATCAGAGTGATCATCTCCATTCTGCAAAGAGAACACTCCCAAAGAGGAGTTAGTTACTTATTTTGGACAAGAAACTGAACTTCAAATTTTTTTCCGGATCTATTATTAATATATAATATTGAAATAGACTAAATGTGGATTAACAACGGGGTGTCAAACTCAATCGCACAGAGGGACAAAATCCAAAACACACTTAAACACATAAACATTTATTGAACATTAAAAAACTACATTTTTAAAACTTTAAAACTGTAACTTTTTACCATAATTATGAACTAGATCTATAGCATTACCTGTGATAACGTTAGTGTAAATGCTCTAAGCTGAATTTGAAGATCCTGAAATTGATAGCTAAAAACGCTGCAGTTGATAGCTAGGTAAAATATTAGCTAAATGTCAAATTAACTGAAAAAACTAAAAAAAACTTAGGTGAACCAAAACAGCTAATATGTATCTGAAAAGGAAAGGGTTGGGGGGCTTTCCGGGGGTGGGGCCCTGCGTTGGACCTCTTGGCGCGGGGGGGACTGCTCTTCTGGCTGGGCCGGGGCCTGCACTCTCTGTGCTCCTGTGCTTTCCTGCTCTCGATGTGGGGGGCCTCTGCGGCGGTCCCGCGTGCCTTGGTCTGGGTGTTTGACGGGATTGCCCGGCGGGCGGATTCTCTTTGCGGTTCCGTGGCGGGTGTTGGGGGTCCTGGTTACTGCCATTGCGGCGGGGGAGTCTTGGCGTGGGGGTAGCCGGGCGCTCTCCCCCTTTGTACATTCCATTATCCACGTTAGCAAAAACATAAACACTCACCTGAGCACAGGTGTCGGCTCTACTTTGCACTAATAATATGCGTGACAGTATGAAAGACTTTATGTCTGTCTGTCTGTATGACGAAGTCTGTTTGTTGCAGCTGCAGTTGTATTGTGCACATCTTGACTAGTTTACATGTGGAGACTATTTCAACCAACAGGTATGTGTGTAATTACTGAGTGCGTGTAGACAGGCCCCGCCCATTCTAGTTTACTATTTAGACCTGGTTGTCTTCCTCTGTTGCCATCTTGTTTTTTCTCTAAACCCCCCTCTTTTACCCCCCTCCCTCTTTTTCTTTTCCGTTCGGTCCAACAAAACAAAAACATAATCAATATAAATAAAGTTTAGTATGAAATACAACAGGGGTTTATACTCAATAAACCTCTGTTGGGACAGTAAAATCTGCCCAACACAAGAGGCTCTCAGCCCGTATGTGTTTGCTCAGCTGTTGGACAGAACAAGTTAAACAAAAAAAACAAATGTATCTGAAAAAATAGCTAAACTCCGAGACAGACTACAAAACTAAAAAAAAGACTAAATTAGGCAAACCAGCTAGCATGAAATGTTAGCTAAACCCCAAAGCAGCCTAAAAAGCCTAAATTAGCCAAAACCGCTAGTGTGTAAATATTAGCTAAACTCCAAAACAAACTAAGCAACTAAAAAAAAAGCCTTGATTAGCCAAAACATGATACAAAATATAATATGTATCTGAAATATAAACTAAACTCCAAAATCTTAGTAAATACCAAAATAGTCCAGAATAAATCAACTTTAACCTTAAATAACTTTCAATATTTTACTCCCCATAAAAATATATGTTGTCAAAATTATACAAGTTCAGGAAATTAGCGCAAGATAACATCGGGCCATTAATAACAATAAAATAAAATGATCTGAGAATTACATGGAGGGCCGGATCCGGCCCCCGGGCCTTGACTTTGACTCATGTATTTTTTAAAAAGTCTTAAAAACACACCTTTTTAGAATGGCTTTTAATGCTCAGTAGTTGGTGGCATTTTATTTTATTTTATTCTATTTTTATTTGTTTTATTGTATTCGTATTGATCTTTTATGTATTTTACTGCAGACTGCTTTTGTAATTTTATGCTGTTTTTATTTACTTTTGTTTTTGTCTAATTTTTTATAACTCTCTTCCTTCTGCAGGTTGTTTTAATCCATGTTTTAGTGAAAGACCCACTGTTACAAACATGTAATGGAGTCGTCTTTTTATCCAAACACCATCATCCTGATGGAAATAACATATACCAAGAGATAGGCGGATCGATCCAAAATATTGATAGTATTGATCTCAAGTTGGAATCAGATTCAACCTGCAGATATTGATATTTCCGCTCTTGTTTGAAACTTTTCTGTCTCCCAGCTGAGTCGCTGCCTCTCCGCTCTCACCGTCCTGTGAAATCTCAGCAGCAGAACTCACAGAGCGTCCATCATCATGGAGAAATTCAACCAGAACATGTTAAAAACACTGTTTTCATTGGAGTTAGTCTTTAAATCTTCTTAGATACACAGTTCTGATGAGATTAAACGAGATGTTGAGGAACGTGAAGGAAGGTTGGACGTTTTCTCTTATCAGTACGGGTCAGGACTGACCTCTAGCTTTAAGTTTTGGTACTTGACCTCCTAACAATGACCCATCAAGGATTCAATACCTTCATGATGATCCTGCCTAAAGATAAGAAAATAGTTACGATTGTCTGTGATAAATAGAAACAGTGAAACACTGATAGTTTGATACCAAAATACGTACATTCATATTTATTCCAGGTAATGCCATTGATCTTAAAGAAAGCATCATTCCCACGCCCCAAAAATGTATGTTTTTCTCAATAAAAGTTAAAACAGGCAACTTTTTTTCAGACTTTATTGGCAAACAACATAATACAACAACAAAATGAATGTCTGAAAAAAAAGTTATAGATGTATATAATATATGAGAAAAAAGAGGGACCTTGTTGTAATCAATACTGTTAGCATGCTAAATAAAAATAAATGCTAAGCATGTTGCTGCAATGCAAAGCTAGCAGCACACACGTACAACCAGCAGCCATGAGCTTGCAAGCTTGCCCTCAGCGAGAGCGTCACTGATATGCTACACGAGCTTCTTAGCAAGCTTGAACTCAACTTGCTTACAATGAGTGCTGTCTTACTAGCATGGTTTTATTTACAGATGCTAGTGAGTTGTTCCACTGTAGTTTTGCTAGTGAGCTCCATGTAGCATACTAGCATGCTACTTCAGCTTTTAGCCTCTACTTGCAAGTGAGCAAGCTAAGCTATCAAGCACAGCTGGTAAATTCCTATGTAGCATGCTTGGTAATCTGTACTGTATGGCTCAGCAATTGCAGCATGCTAGCAAGTTATATTTTAGCACGTTAGTGAGTTCCACTGTAGCATGATAGCAAGCTCCACTGTAGCATGCTACCAAACTCCACCTTAACATGCTAGTGAGCTCCACTGTAGCAAGCTAGTGAACTCAACTGTGGCATGCTAGCAAACTCTACTGTAGCATGCTAGCAAGCTCCACTTTAGCATGCTAGCAAGCTCCACTATAGCATGCTAGCAAGCGCTGCTGTAGCAAGCTAGCGAGCTACATTGCAACATACTAACAAGTTACATTTTAGCATGCTAGCAAAATCCACTGAAGCATGCTAGTGAGCTCTACTGTAGCATGCTAGTGTTTTCCACCTTAACATGCTAGTGACTACCACTGTAAAAAGTTAGCGAGCTCTACTGTAGCATGCTAGCGAGCTCCACTGTAGCATGCTAGCAGGTTCCATTTTAGTATGCTAGCAAGCTCCACTGTAGCATGCAGATGAGCTCTGCTAAAGCAAGCTAGCGAGCACCACTGTAGCATGCTGGCGAACTCTACTGTAGCATGCTAGCAAGCTCCATTGCAGCATGCTAGCAAGTTATATTGTTGCATTCTAGCAAGTCCCACTGTAGCATGCTAGCGAGCTTCACTGTAGCATGCTAGCAAACTCCACCTTGACATGCTATCGAGTTTCACTGTAGCATGCTAGCGAGCTTCACTGTAGCATGCTAGCAAACTCCACCTTGACATGCTATTGAGTTTCACTGTAGCAAGCTAGCGAGCTCTACTTTAGCATGCTAACAAGCTCCAATGCAGCATGCTAGCAAGTTCCATTTTAGCATGCAAGCGAGCTCTGCTGAAGCAAGCTAGTGAGGTCCACTGTAGCAATGCTAGCAAACTTCACTGTAGCATGCTAGCGAGCTCCACTGTGGCGAGCTAGCAAGTTCTACTGTAGCATGCTAGCAACCTCCATTTCAGCATGCTAGCAAGTTCCATTTTAGCATGCTAGCAAGCTCCTCTGTAGCAAGCCAGCTTGCTCTGCTATATTAAGCTAGCAAGCGCTAAGAAGCTAGAGGTCCACTGTCCTAGGTAGGCGGCTCCACTGACTAGCTATGCGAACCTACCCACTGAGTGTCCACTTGAGGCAATGTGGGCAAACACAGGTGGGAGCCCCAATTTATACCCACTTTTACATTAAAAGTGGGGTCATCTGGACCCCACAAGAGAGTGCACTGAACTTTTTTGTATCTTTGATTTTTGAGTTTCACTAATGACCATGGCAGACAGAAAATTCTGTCCACATTTGTCATGGAAGGAATCACTTTAATATATGGTTGGAATCATCTGGAGCCCAAAGAGAGCGGAAGGGTTAAACCAAATGGGGCCCACTTGGCCTTGCTGCCTGGGACAGAATGTAACAGCAAGTCCATATCAGCAGCAAATCTACATTTTTTTTATTTTTTTTTTACAGGAGATATACAATAAAATATTTTAAACGACATATTTTTTACTTTGTTGTTCAAACAATACTTATATAGTTAAAGAAAAAGTCTAAATTATGTCAGAAACCTTCCTGGAAGCAGAGTCTCGTTTACGTAAACGTGTGACGTCAGACGCACCGGTTCTGAAGGGAGGAAGTGAAAGTGGAAAACAGAAGCTCCGGCTCGTAGGTAGTTAGCTCGCAAGCAGGCAAGTAGTCAAGGAAAGTGCCAAATTTACCCAATATTTGCAGCTAACCAGACACGTCATTTTACAAAGCGGGACCATCTTTGACATTAGTGGAGCAAGAATTACGTTTCTAGGAGGAATTTGAACCGAGGCGCCTCAGAATTACCGCTAGTTAACGAGTAAAATTCCGCTCGCTGACATAACGTTAGCCGTTAGCCGCCGACGCTAGCTGCCCTCAACAATAACAGCCGGCTCTCACCGGGGAAGGAGTCCACTCGCTGCTCTGTTTTAACTCCAAGGTGAGCATTTGAGGCTGACGACAGTCTGTTTGACATCTTTTCTTATCTGTGGTTGAACGTCAGTGCTAATGTCAGGGTTTGGAGAAGCTCGAAGGAAAAGCTGAGGCCTGTAGCTTCTGAGGGGAAGGAGAAGCGGGGAGTGGAGCCGAGGATCGACAATATGCCTTAGATCTGTGTGGGGTTTTTTAAGATTTATTTCCGTGTCAAAGGTTGTTGTTTACTTTACTGAGCTGCCATTCACCTTAAATGTTGTTTGGTTGGGCTGGATTTGACATATCGGGGACAAACTGCTGCTATGAAAGCTCGTTTTCCTGTTTTATTTCGTCTCTGACTCTTTGTTGAACAGAGAAATCACTCCTTAAATTAATATAAAATGTGGGGATGCCTCTACTGTATAAAAATGTAATTTAATTTGGGGTTTTCAGACGTTCAAGTCACAGAAGAAACTCAAATAATATTGTTGGAAGTGATGTAACAGAGTTGTCAAAGGTAGTTTAGGTCAAATAAATTGATAAAAATTCTTAAGCTGACATTTGAAATGAATAAAACCACATTTTTTTTGAACAATTTGAGGACTGGAGCTTCAAAAATATGACTTTTCTGCTGTTATTATTGACAAGAAATCACGAATAAAAGAAAATGTTAGACGGTTAAAGACTCTTCTGTATGAATTTATAGAAAATGTTAAAACAAGATGGTTCAATTTTATTGTAAATAGGGCTGCCATGATTAGTCGACTAATCGACTATTAAAATAATCGACGACTAATTTAATAGTCGATTAATCATTACTTTATATTGTATGAAATCAGAGGGTAGTAAAGTTGAAAGTTATAATAGTATTTTGCGAGCTTTTTGGCATTTATTAAGGTTTTTTAGGCTATTTTCTAGTTGAGCTAATATTTATGCTACAGGCTAGCTGCTTTGGCTAATTTAAGATTTTTCAATTTGTTTTTTATTGGCTAATTAGGAGTTTAGCTTATAATTCAGCACCATGCTAGCTATTTTGGCTAACTCTGGCTCTTTTTACTTTTTAGGCTAATTTGGCATTTAACTAATATTTTAGCTGGTTATCAACTTCAGCATCTTTACATCCACTTTGGCCATGATCCGATTAGTCGACTAATCGGGAAAAATAATCGGTGATTAGTCGACTATTAAAATAATCGTTTGTGGCAGCCCTAGTTGTAAAGTACATTAAAGTTGCCAAAAAACTTAATTTATTTATGGTGTTTTATGATTTTCCTGCTTCTCCGACTCATTTTTCCCCCCTGGGACTGAGGTCTAAGCAAATCTAAAGTTCAGGTCATTCTACTGTCAGGTATTGTGTGGTTAAAAGTATTTTTACCACTGCAGTGCTGTGGTTGTTCTGATAAGAAGAGAATTTGAGCAGAAAAAGCAGCAGTTTGTTTGTATTTCTTAACAATACTCCCGTTCTGTTGAGGTAAAAAGCGTTTCTTTGGCCGTGTTGTTTTTATTTTTTAGGTCTTCTAAAGCGAGCGGCCGGCCGTCAGAAGCTTTAGAAATTCTTACCAAACAGGTTCTGGTGTTTTTATTGTGTTAACTGGAAGCTTATTTCCCTCCCGTGATGACGGAGGACGTTGATGCTTTTATTGTTCCTTAAGAACAGTAAAGAGACTTTTACAAGGAACAACCACAATCAAAGTCTTGAAAAAGGATTCGTTTTTCATGTATTTGGATTTAATTACAAACCGTTTCCAGCTAACATCTAAAAACTGCAACTATTATCTTTGCATCTTTTTCATTCTTAAGTTAATTTAAAGCCTGAAACTATTATAAAACAATAAAGTTTGATGAAATAACAGAATGTTGGGACAGCGAAAGAAGAAAGAAAAGCTTTGTTTTATGATTGTAACGACACCAGAACTTTACGGATGTTTCCTTTAGAATTCATAGACGTCTGCACATGTGCCCGTTAAAAAAAAAAAAAAAAAAAAAAAAAAAGGGAGGGGAGACGGAGCGGCGATGGGTTCCTCGTGATTAGTTTTTTTCTCCTGCCAGCAGCTGAGAAATCACATGACCGACATGAAAACCTTCAAGCCTCGGCTGGATTAGAGCAAACTCTGATCGGTCTTTACTGTGGATTTCATGGTTTGTGAGAAATCCCGACCCAAATGAAAGAAGTTTGGAGATTCTGAAGGATTTTTGTGGTTTTTCTGCAGCTGTGGACACATGGCTTCCAGGAAGAAAGTTCTGCTGAAAGTCATCATTCTGGGAGATTCTGGGTGAGTCCAAAGCTGAAACTGCTTTTAGAAAAATATCCGAAGTCAATTCTGTTCCTCAGCTGGACTAAATGAAAGCAGCTTCTTCTTCCTGAGTGGGCGGAGTCACGCCATAAGCTGTTTCTAGGCAGACTGAAGCATTCGCAGCTGCAAGGATTTTTTTATTTGTGTTTCTCTAGTCATGCGTGTCACTGTTTGCATTACTGGAAACTTCCAGTCTTCCTGTTTTGAAGACATTTAAAACAGTTTTTTTGTCCTTTATTTCAGGGATTTTAAGTTCTTTCTTAAAACATCTTAATTTTGTTACAAACTAGAGGTGGAACAGATCTACAAACCATTCTCTCAGTCGACTGATCTGGTCGTCTGGATGTAAAACACAAACACATCATTATTTTAAACTAACTACAAATAAAGAAAATGAAGATAATAGTTTATTAAACTTTTAATTATTCGTGCAGCTTCTGTTGTTCATTAGATTAAAATGTTTTTTATCTGAAACAGAGAACTATTTTTCACAAAAGATTATTCGAATTTAATTTATTTTGTTTTTAATTTTGTTTTTATTTTCATTTGTTTTACTTCGTTGTACAGCACTTTATGTTATCTTTGATTTGAAAAGTGCTCTATAAATAAAGATTGATTGATTTGATTGAATAATTGACTATTTAAATAGTCGATTATTTGAATAATCAACTATTCTAATAATTGATTGTCGACTATTAATATAGTCGTCAATTAGTCAAATAATAAAGTATTAGAATAGTCGACTATTAAAATAGTTAATTTGTCGTCGATTACTGGAATAATTGACTATTAAAATAGTAATTGATCAGTTAAATAATCAGAATAGTCATCAATTAGTCGATTAATCGCGCCCGCTCTAAACAGATCATAAAACTCACGGTTCGGATCGTTTTTCAGATAGAATAGAATAGAAATACTTTATTCATCCCAGGCTGTTGCAGCATTAGGTGTATACAGAAGATATTGACATATTTAAAAAGAAAAAGCGATATTTACAAAAGATAAGAAAAAATATATGAAAGGATCAGTAAAAGGTAAGAGAAAAACAGTTAAAGACTAGAAGATAAGAGTTTATATTTGAGAAAACATTTATCTAAAGTACTTCAAAGCATAAATATACTAGGGCTGCCACGATTAGTCGACTAATCGATGACTAATCGACTATTAAAATAGTCGACAACTAATTTAATAGTCGATTAATCGTTACTTTATATTATATGGAGTCAGAGTGTAGTAAAGTTAAAAGTTATAATAGCCTTCTGCTAGCTTTTTGGACTATTTTGGCATTTAATAAGTTTCTTTGGCCTTTTATGGAGTTTAGCTAATATTTAATCTACATGCTAGCTGTTTTGGCTAACTTAAGGTTTCTTTTTTTAGTTTTTTAAGCTATTTTTAAGTTTGACTAATATTTCAGCGACATAGCTATTTTGGTTAATTTAGGATTTTTCTGTTTTTTTTAGGCTAATTTTGAGTTTAGCTAATATTTCAGCAGCATGCTAGCTATTTTGGTTAACTTTGGCTCTTTTTATTTTTTAGGCTAATTTGGCATTTAACTAATATTTCAGCTGGTTATCAACTTCAGCGTCTTTACATCCAGTTTGCACATGACCCGATTAGTCGACTAATCGGAAAAAATAATCGGTGATTAGTCGACTATTAAAATAATCGTTTGTGGCAGCCCTAATATATACACTCACATCTTAGAACATAAATGTCCAAACATGTCGTTTCTGATCACATTTATATGTATGAAGACCAAATCTATAAAAACTGAGAGAAAATAATTCTAAATATGCTATTTGTTCCCTGCCCCTCCCCCACCCGCCCCCCCAATGTCTGAATTAATTAATTGAAAAGTTCAAATGAAACTTTTATTATTTTTAGGTATTAATGGAATTCTTGAAACTTAAACTGTGAGAGCTTTTATGTTTCAAATAATGATTATTATCAGGTGAGGCGCAGCCACGCCCGCTTTCCCTGCTGATTTTTGACCCTTTTGGCTTGCCGTACTGTAACCCCCCCCCCATCATCAAACACCTCGTCTGATTGAAGATCTTTAGATTTAACGTTTGTTTCTCTTTTTCTGTTTCCTTTACAGCGTCGGGAAGACTTCTCTAATGAACCAATATGTCAACAAAAAGTTCAGCAACCAATACAAAGCCACAATAGGAGCCGACTTCCTGACCAAGGAGGTGATGGTGGACGACAGACTCGTAACGATGCAGGTAGGAGGGCTCCACGTCCGCGTCTGTGAGGCCGTTTCTGAAGGATTCTGAAGGTTTTCTCTGCTCCGACGGTCCAGATCTGGGACACGGCCGGGCAGGAGAGGTTCCAGTCTTTGGGGGTGGCGTTCTACCGCGGGGCGGACTGCTGCGTCCTGGTGTTCGACGTGACCGCGCCCAACACCTTCAAGACCCTGGACAGCTGGAGGGATGAGTTTCTAATCCAGGCCAGCCCTCGAGACCCGGAGAACTTTCCCTTCGTGGTTCTAGGCAACAAGATCGACCTGGAGAACAGACAGGTGCTTATCTGAGACGCGGAGGCTTCGAGTCCGCGAGAGAACGCAGCGAGTCACTCTCCAAACAGCTGCACATTATGATCGTTATGCTGTTAATGTAGCTCTAAAACCACTACAGCTGGGGAGGATGAAGAACTCAACATTAGACCGGGGGCCGAAAAAATGGAAACATAGAAAAATAGAACAAAGTGTCATTTCTAAACATTAACGGAGCTCAAGAACAAACAGAACTAGAAAAATTGCATTACCTGCGATAATGCATGTGTGAATGCAATTTGCGGAATGTGGTTGCTGAAGATGCTAAAGATTTTTGTTTAAGATTAGCCAAAAAAACCTAATAAGGTGCCAAATTAGCCATAAAAGCTTAAACATTGCTAATATGTTAGCTTAACTCCTAATTAGCCCAAAAAAACCTCATAAGTTGCCAAATTAGCCAAAAATGCTAACAAGTTGCTAATATGTTAGCTTAATTCCAAATTAGCCCAAAAAAACATGAAAAGTTGCCAAATTAGCCAAAAAAGCTAACACGTTGCTAATATGTTAGCTTAATTCCAAATTAGCCCAAAAAACCTCAAAAGTTGCCAAATTAGCCATAAAAGCTAACACGTTGCTAACATGCTAGCTTAGCTCCAATTTAGCCCAAAAGAACCTTAAAAGTTGCCAAATTAGCCATAAAAGCTAACACGTTACTAAAATGCATAGTTTTTAAAGGATTTGAAAAATTCCCATTCCTTTTCAATAAGGCTAGTAATTAGCATAATTTGCGTAAAAACCGTAAATTTTGCGAAAACCAAAAATACTAGCCATAATGTCCTCCACGAGTTGAACGTTTTGATACCAATATTGCACAAGTGTAAAAAGTGCACAAAATTTTAAAAATGTCCATTAATTGTCAATGAGGCTAGTAAACTAGCATAGATTGCGTTAAAATCGTTAAGTGTACGAATTTCAAAAGTACAAGCATGAATGTCCTGAACAAGCTGAACGTTTTGATACCACTGTTGCATAAGTTGTAAAAGTGCATAAAGTTTCTAAAGGATTTGAAAAATTCTCATTCATTTCCAATGAGGCTAGTAATTAGCTTAATTTGCGTAAAAAACGTAAATTTTGAGAATATCAAAATACAGGCATGAATGTACAAGCTATGGAATGATACCAAATTGCATGGAACGTTTTGTACATAAGTTTGATAAGTGCATGTAAAAGTTGCACAAAATAAGTTTTATAACGATTTGAAAAATGTCCCCATTGACTTAACATAGGCTAAAAATTGCGCGAAATCGCGAAAACCGTAAAATTTGCGAAAACCAAAAATACAAGCAGTAATGTCCTAAAAAAGGCAAACGTTTTGATGCCAAGATTGCATAAATTGCAGGAAGTGTGCTTGAGTTTTTACGTGTCAAAACACGTACGGAAGAAAATGTAAATAGGTGAAAAACAATAGTGTGAATGCATTGAATGTATTCACACAATCAAAGAAATAACATCAGTTTTGGAGAACATCAGACCTGTGTGATCTGGCTGTAACGAGTATCCGGGTGCTCGAGTATTCACGATCTGCTCCCGAAAATCCGAGTATGAATATTCGTGACGTCCAAGATCGCAAATCTTTATAAATATAGTAAATTGTAGTAAAATCTGATCAGAATATTATCTGGTAATGATGTATTTTTCTTCTGGAATTCAGATTAATGTATTATTTTAAGTTTACGAACTAAAACTAAGCCGAAAGAGCCGCGGTAGTAACCGAAAGTAAACACATCTTAGTTGCAGAGAAGCTTCCGGTTTTCAAAGTAAAACTAGAGAGAGTTTTTTTCCGTTCAAAAACTGAGACTGAAGTTCTGTTCACTGACATAACTTCTGAAAAAATGAATTAGCTTTAACATCTGAGCTTCATCTCAGTGTTTACATTCTGTTGGTTATGATAACTCTTCAACAGTTGAAGCAATTAACGAAACTCCGTCTTATTCTGAAGAAACGCAGCGGAAAGGAGGATGGAATCAACGTGAATCAGATGATTCTGCTGCGGAGGGAAAAAATAAATAAAAATACTTTTTTCCCCGAAAAATATTGAAGAACTTTGAGGATTAAAAAATGTGGGGAACATTTGTAAGTTTTGTTGTTAAATGATCCAAAACAGCAGTAATGTTTATCCTCTTTATGTTGTTTATGTTACTGCTGAACTTAACCAGAAGGCTGACCAAAAAAAAAGTTTAAAATGACAAAATTTATTTCTATCTGAATCTTTTTGGGTTTAATTTAAATAAGTTTTGTTTATTAATAAGAATCGTGGTTCAACTCGTGAATCGTATCGGATCGCCACCTAAACAACGATCCACAGCCCTACTGTGTGAGCAGCTTTCATTCTTTGACAAACTCTCCGTCACTGAAAGGCTTTCTACACCGGTGTCGTACCAAGATACGTTCCCCTGCCAGAATGCGTGGCATCGTTTGTTTGTTTCCTGTCACTCATTTTGTCCCAAAAAGCGTTAAAAGAAGATAAATGATATACCAACAATATACTTTATTCTGGGGTTTATTCTCATATTTGCACATTTTTCAACATTTTCTACATAAAAAGCTTTTTGTGTTTTAACAAAAATGATCTTTGTTTGACTAATTTAGGATAAAAAAACACCATTTATCAAATGGATTTTATTATGGAAGCATGTAACAATGATCAGTTAATCAATACAGGATTTTCTGGATTATAAATTGCACTGGAGTAAAAGTCACAGGAGAAAAAACGTCCAATCAAAAAGAAGAAACCATTTTATCATAAGTTACTAGTGCTGCCACAAACGATTATTTTAATAGTCGACTAATCATCGATTAATTTTTCCGATTAGTCGACTAATCGGATCATGGACAAAGTGGATGTAAAGAAAATCTGAAATATGATTAGCTTTAAAACAAAAAAATCCTAAATAAGCTAAAATCTCTAGCATATAGCTGAAATATTAGCTAAACTCCAAATTAGTCTAAAAAACTGTAAAAATTCCAAATTAGCCAAAATAGCTAGCATGTAGCTGAAATATTAGCTAAACTCCAAATTAGTCTAAAAAACTGTAAAAATTCCAAATTAGCCAAAATAGCTAGCATGTAGCTGAAATATTAGCTAAACTCCAAATTAGCTCTAAAAAACTGTAAAAAAAATTCCAAATTAGCCAAAATAGGTAGCATGTAGCTGGAATAGTAGAAAAACTCAAAATTAGCTTAAAAAACTGTAAACATTTAGAATTAGCTAGCTAACATGTAAATGAAATATTAGCTAAACTCCAAATTTGCCTACAAAACTGAAAAAATCCTAAATTAGCCAAAAGAGCTAATATGTAGCTGAAATATTATCTTAATTCCAAATTATAAAGAGCTAGCATGAAGCTAAAATATTAGCTAAACTCCAAAATAGCCTGAAAACCCTTAATAAATGCCAAAATAGTCTAAAAAGCTAGCAGAATGTCATTATAACTTTCAACTTTACTACAGCCTGACTCCATATATTATAAAGAAACGACTAATCGACTATTAAATTAGTCGTCGACTATTTTAATAGTCGATTAGTCGACTAATCGTGGCAGCCCTATAAGTTACACTTTTATATTTGCAATGACAAAAAAATAAAAACAAGATGCACATGAGAAAAATATCAAAATTTAAGAGGAAAACAATCAGATTCTCCGCCATGTTTGTTTTGATGACACTTCTTCTGCTACTGTCAGAGGAAAATACGGCGCCCTCTAATGGTTGTTAGTGGAAACGACTGCTTAAAGGTAACCGGCTGCTAGTGGAAAAATATGAATATATGAGTGTTAAAAAATCACAAATAAATCACTCCTGAGTATAAGTCGCCCCTCTGGCTAAACTATGACAAAAAACGTGACTTAAACTCTGGAAATACGGTCGTTGTTGTTTCTACAGCAAAGTTTCTGGGGGCGCAGATTCTGGATCAGCAGCGACCCGACAGGATCTGTGCCCCCCCACACACACACACACACTCTTGTTGTTTAATTTAGATTATGTGAGAAAAATCAAATGTGGCCATAAATTCCTAAATGCCCCAAAGTCAAGTATTGTGTAATCATGTACCTTATTTTTACACAGTTTATTATTGTTTTTAAAACCCAAATAAAACAAATTGGAAAAAAAGTATTGATATTTGGCCAAAACAAGCTAGAATGTCAGAAACTTTGTTATTCTAACATAATTTTTTTTATTTCAGCTTCAAATTTTCAATTTTTTAGGTTTCAAAACTCAAAATTTAATTTCATTTTTTTTCTTTCAAGTTTTCTTTTTTTTTTTTTCCGAATATGAAAATTTCAGTTTCAAAACTTTTGGCCCCGTTGTGGCGCGTCTAACATGAAGGACCAATCAAAATCGATGAGGGTGGTAACTTCAGTCCCGCTGCATTCACAGGTGTAAAAAGCAGGTACCACCCTCATCAATTTTGATTGGTCCTTCGAGTTAGCTCCGCCCCAACTGGGCTTCCGGTTTCAAAATGGAAATTTTTAGATTCGAAAACAGAAAAAAAGATTTGAAATTGAAATTTTGAGTTTGAAACCTAAAAAGCAGAACATTTGAGACTGAAAATAATTAATTTTATTTTAGAATAACAAAAAGTTTTGGACGTCCAATTTCATCAATTTCAATTTGTTTTTTTTTTCTTTGGGTTCCAAATAATATCGGCCCCAATTTATCTCCATACGTTTGGGACAAAATATGACAGTTATGAAACAAATCGACGCCTGAGAGCGGGAAACAGATTCTGGCGGGGGAACGTACCTTGACACGACACCGGGTCATTTCCAGAGCTACATAGCTAGCTTCTGTCACAGCTTCACTAAACATTTCCATTTTTGTGAACATTCTCTGCTGAGCAGCGTAGACTCGTTTTAATTGTTCGACTGTAAATTATTCATCATTTTTATGATCTGTAACATAATGACAATTTATTCTGAATTCTTTGCGTATTGTTTTACCTCCTTCAAATCCCGCCCATGAGGTACGACAAAGTAAGCATTTGTCCAGTTAGCTTGAAAGCGTCTTTTCTCACCAACGTGTTTATTTTGTTCTGAATCTCTCTCCAAATCCTGCGCTGACTTCATTTCTGCCGCCTCTTCCTTCCTCCACAGAGGCAGCAACACAGAAAATATTGTCTGCCCTCTAGTGGTGAAATTAATTCACTGCACCATTAACACCTGGGTGTAATGACCCTGAAGTTCCTGCAGATGTCGCCAGAAACCAGGAAACCAAAACCTTTTTTTTTCTATTGTACAGCTGATTTAATAACCATCAATTATGATTTATTGAGGGCCACATGATGTTTAAGTGTTAATATAAAAATGATTCCTTAAACATTTAAAATATAACTTTTTGAAATGCTAGCTGTCATTAAGCGTTCATAGTTAACTTCATTTGTTAAAGTTAAAGTTAAAGTCCCATTAGTTGTCACACACCTAGGTGTGCGAAATTTGTTCTCCGCATTTGACCCATCCCCTAAGGGAGCGGTGAGCTGCAGACACAGCCGCGCTCGGGAACCATTTGGTGGTTTAACCCCCCAATCCAACCCCTTAATGCTGAGTGCCAAGCAGGGAGGCACTAGGTCCCATTTTTACAGTCTTTGGTATGACTCGGCCTGGACTTGAACCCATGACCTTCCAATCTCAGGGCGGACACTCTACCACAAGGCCACTGAGCTGGTGGCAACAAATCATACTTGCTGCCCAGGAACTAATAATAAAATGATCCTTTATTCAAATAAAAACTCTTCTTAATGATTGTTCATTTGTCTGTGCGCCCTCAGGTGACCACCAAACGGGCTCAGGCATGGTGTCAGAGCAAGAACAACATCCCGTACTTTGAGACCAGCGCCAAAGAAGCCATCAATGTGGAGCAGGCATTCCAGACAATCGCACGCAACGCCCTCAAACAGGTGAGTTAGCCCAGGTAGACGCTTACAGCTGCTTCCTCCTGGAAGATTATTTCAACCCTGAAGATCCAGAGAGCAAAAGAAAGGTCTTTCAGAGTAAAAATATCCATCTAAATCAGGGGTGGGCAAACTACGGCCCAGGGGCCACATGCGGCCCCTTGAGCTACTTAATGTGGCCCTCCAAATTAAAATACATTGAATCAAAAATCCTAATTATTGTTTTATTTTCATTGTATTTCTGGTTTCTTCCCATGAATGGTGTTGTTTCTCTGACGTTCGTGTTTGTTCCTTTCTGAGTCAGATGGTGATTTTTCAGATTTCTTTGAGTTCACATTTTCCTCTGAAGAACATCAACCCATTGGATCACCCAAAAGAGAACAAAAATCAAAATTTAGAAATTAAAACTCCTAAATTTTCTTTTTTTAAATGAATATATGTGAATTTGAATCCAAATTAAAGCATGTTTTTCTCTAAATTCCATATTATCTTTTTAGTTTATGAGGTTGATTACCCAATCTCTCCTTCCATCTGCTCTTTGTCCGGCCCTTATGCCAAATTTTAGAACCATATGTGGCCCACGAGTCAAAACAATTGCCCACCCCTGCTCTAAATGATCAGATATTACCTTTTTTTCTTCATTTTTATTCTTTTAAAGGAAACTGAAGCATGGTAGAAAAGGAAAAGAAAATGAAAAGGGGACAGAAAGAAGAAAAACGTATTTTGTCTGCCCCTTTTAACAATCAATCAATCAATAAATAAAAAAAAAAAAGATACAGATACACAAGCATTCGGCTGATTCATTACACAATAAGAGAAATTTGGGAAAGAAAAAAAACAATGTCTTATAATTACAACATCAACCAGTGTGAACGGAAAATAATACCTCTGGGATGAGTCATTGTTATTTGCAACACTAAAAAGCAATGTATTTATCAAATATGAGTTAATTTTTCATAGCCGGAAGGAAACGTCTCGATCTCCGAGGCTCCGCCTTTCGCTCCTTGAGGGTGCCGCCCACTTCATGACATCATCCTAGAGCGTGTCACCCACAAAAAATGAATTAATGATGTTGGCGTACATACTCTACACCAAACCTAAAAAGCAGAACATTTGGGACTGAAAATAATTAATTTAATTTTGTGGGTGTGGGAGGGGCTGGAGGTTTCTTAGAGAATTAATCAGAAATGTTTAAACGCATCAAAAACCTCTTTGGGTTCTTTAGAGTGAGGAATGAGCATTAAAATACACTTAAAAGTTGGTTTGTCGTGGGATTCGTCCTTTAAAGGATTACAAGAGAAATGTTTTTAATTTGAGGTTTTGTGATGATTTATCTCATTACAGGAGTTTTGAAAGGCAAACAATGCATTGTGGGATTTGTAGTGCACTATTAGATCTAATGGCGATCAGATATAACGAAGCGGCCCAAAGATGATGACCTTGAGTTTGTGTTTTTGTCTGATTGCTTCGTCAGCATTCACACTGAATTGATTCTTCTGCTGCTTTCTGTACGTTTTTCAGCGCGTGAAAACTCAATCACAGTTTTAGAGGTTTTAAAAATCTCAAAACGTTCAGCTGGTTTAGGTCATTACTGGTTGTGTTTTTGGTATTTATAAACTTTCTAGTTTTTGAAATATTGAGCAAAATTTGCCCCATAGGAAATGAATAAGAAAATATTTAAAGGTCAAAATTTTAAGAAGATTAACGAGAAATTTTAAATATATTCATGGATTATGTTTTCATATTTTATATTAAAATAAAATAAAAAATTGAGTTTAGCTTCTATTTTAGCAACATGCTAACTTATTTAGTTTACTGAGGAATTTTAGGCTATTTTGGAGTTTAGCTCATATTTAAGCTACAAGCTAGCTTCTTCGGCTTCTACTGAAGTTTTTTATGCTATTTTATTTTAACTTTATTGACAAATATTGCACGTACAGAAACATTGACAGTCCACAATACGTGCCAATAACAACATTTTCATATTTGCCAGGAAAATGAACAAAAACATGAAATATAGCCATAAAATTGCAAAATAAATCAGATAAAAAATAATAATAATTGTAAAGGATTCTGCTAAAGTTTCAAACCTGATCGTGCTTCAACACTTCAAACAGCTTTTTGTTTGTGTAGGATTTAAAATCATTTATATTAAGAGTCATTTCTTTCTATAAAAAACATGAAACAGTTTTTTGTTAGTATTTACACGCGTGAAGAGAAATATTTAGCATAATTATAAGTGAGTTAACTAAGGGTGTAACGGATCACGGAAAGTCGGTGGTCTGTACGGATCAGAGGCCACGGTTCAGGACACGTGTGTACCGCGGACCGCTCCAACGCCCGCCCACCCCCCACACTAGTAGCTGCTTCACAGATATCTTTAAGTCTGTTGACCTGAAGCTGCGTGTGGGAGGAGCTTCTGTCAGAAACTTTTCTCGACTTCATAATGAAGGACGCGGATCGATAGAAATCAGGTTTATTTCATTTCAAGAGCTGAATAAAAGAATCAATACTCATTTCCTTCTCTGGATCAAAAGAATCTCCCAGTTAAAAGCAGCAGCTGTTCCGCACAGGAGAAAGCTGCTTCTCCATAACGGACCTGCCGGCACCGTCACCAAACGATTGTACGGCAAGCCAAAGATGTCAAAAATCACCATGAAAAGCAGCGCGGAAGTTTTACAGATAATTATTATTTCAAACATTTAAATGTTCCCACAGTTAGTTTCAATAAAGCTATTAATACCAAAAAAAAAAAATAATTGTAACTGTTTATTTATGATTTAATTTTAAGGAATAATCCAGATAGATTTGTTATTTTCAACATTATTTTCAATCATTCTTTACTCATAATTTTTGTAGATTTGGTGTAAATGTCATCAGAAACGACACGCTTTAACATTTTGTTTGAGTTCAAAGTTTAAATCTGTTTTGTTTTAATAAATAAACCTCAATGACCAAATGTTTTGATGTTGCATATATAAATATTGTGTATGTGAGGTACTTCAAATGCTTTTTGATGCGTTTCCAAAAATTAATTTAGCTTTTATTTTGTTGATTGTTGTCACTTTTTTTAATACACTTTTCACTGAAATGAAAAATGATCCGAACCGTGACCCTAACACCATAAACCGTGAGTTTTGTGATCCGTTACACCACTAGAGTTAACTATTTAAAATTTCTCTGCATTGAATCTCTCTTGAACAAAATAACCAAAAACAATTTTTATTCTTATAGAACAAGTCAAAACTTTCCAAAATGCTTAAGTGAAAGAGATCAGGCGGTTTAAAATGAGCAGTTTATGTCTGGAACTATAAAAAAAAGTGTTTCACGGGGTAAAATTTCTGAATAATTTAAAAAAACGTCTTTAATTTTGTTGTCGGGCAGAGATCAAATATTTTCTCATTGAATATTTCAACTAAACCTGCTCCAGTCAGAAATAACACGTTTGGAAATTCTTAGGCTAATTTGGAGTTTAGCTTCAAATTTAGCAACATGCTAACGATTTAGACTAATTTAGTTTACTGAGGAATTTTAGGCTATTTTGGAGCTTAGCTAATATTTAAGCTAGGAGCTAGCTTTATTTTGGCTAATTTTGAGTTTAGCTCATAATTAAGCAACACATGAGATATTTTTGTATATTTGGCACGTATTAGAGATTTTAAACCATTTTACTACCCATTTTTCATAACTTTAGCGCTCTTTCATAGTTCTTTTAGTAAATCCCTTCAGCGTTCACACTAGCATGATTACAGGTAAAGCCACTTTTCCAGTCAATCTTTGTTTTTGTGCCTCAGGAGACAGAAGTGGAGCCGTATCCCGACTTCCCCGAGTCCATAAAGCTGGATCCCAACGACAGATCCAAAGCTTCTGCGGACAGCTGCAGCTGCTGAGGGAGAACTGGACCGTCTTCTCATTGGGCTCTCCGTCATCATCATCATCATCATCATCACCTCCTCCACCTCCCAAGGAAAGAACTTTCCTGCCGGTCTTCCTCCTCCACTCGTACCCTCACCGTCCCGTCCCGTCCCGCGTTCCGTTGCACATGGATGTTTCTCCACATTCGGTCCACCGGCTGAGACGTTTCAGCGTTTTTCCTTTTAACATCCAGCGTCCAAAGAACACGCCAGAAGAGCGACGTCTCCGTGTGGAGCTCGATTGCTAACGAACGGCTGTTGTTGCTGAAATGTTGGGGGGGGGCGCCCCACGAGGGCAATCTGGACCGACCGATGGCCTCTCTGTGAGATGATGTTGGCTAATTACAGCATCCCAAGTATCACTTCTCTCTCTCTCTTGTTTTGCCAATTTCTTAGATAACAAAATAAGTAGTTAATGCCATGTTTGAACTAATATAATGATCCCTTATTTTGCACTTTTTGCCTTTAAATGTTTTGTCACAGTGGGGGGGGGGGGGGGGGGGTGGCTGATTTCGGGCGACATCTTCAATCACGTGGTTTCCTCATCAGATCCCCTTTCCAAACACTAGTGATTGTAAGAGCTCCTCCCCCTCTGACGTGGACACGGCGCTCACGGCGTTCATTCTCTGAATTTTGCCTTTTCTGTAACACGACTCGCTTCTCCGCCCGCCGTTTGTCTTCTGAAGTCATCGCCGGCGTCGATCTTCGGCGTCGCCGTTCCATCCATCTGCTTGTAGCTCAGGTTGGCGAGGACATATTTTTAACAGATTGTGTATTATGGTGTATAGATGGCAAAGAAGTGAACTCCAATCTATCTTCTGTCTTTCCATTGAAACAAATGATCTGACTTTTGGCTCTGGTGTTGCTCTTTACAGAAAACTTTACTGCAATGCCAATTATGTTGTGGAAAAAATTTGAACTCCAAACAATAAAACTCTTGAATAAATCAACGGTTTGGCATTATTTGTCTCAAATTTTTTTTTTTTTTTGTTTTTTTTTTTCCAGTTCAACATATTTGACTTGAAGAGCTCTCATTTTCTGAACCCTGATGAAAATGTTTTTAACTCGTTCTTGTGGCTTTTTTCTCGTGATGGAGGACAAGATTAAGCTCAAAATTACATTTCAAAGTGTTTCTTTATTCAAATTCTTGTGAATCAGGAGCAGATAAAAAAATGCTGATTGAAAAAGAGCTTTTTTATGATGTAGAAAGTATCACCAGCTCCCTGACAGACCAATAGATCCATGAACGTCTGAGCTGGAATCTGGATCTAAACCAGGAGCGTCAAACTCAAAGGCCCAAAATCCAAACACACCTGAGGTCCAGAAACATTTATTGAACACTCTAAAATTACATTTTTTAAACTTTAAAACCATAACTTTTTAACATAATTGTGAACTAGATTTATAACATTACCTGTAATAATATTAGCTAAACTCCAAAATGGGCTAAAAAATAGAAAATGTCTAAATTAGCCAAAACTGCTAGCATGTAGCTGAAATATTAGCTAAAAAATCATAGATGTCAAAATAGTCCAAAAAGCTAGCAGAATTTCAATTTTGAAAACTTTCAAACCATAACTTTTTAACATAATTATGAACTAGATATATAACATTACCTGTAATAATGCTAGTGTGAATGCTGTAAGCTAGATCGGGCCACAGGAGGCGCTAATTTGAAGATACTGAAAATGATAGTTTAAAACATTCTAGCTAAAATATTAGCTAAAAGCCAAATTAGCCTTAAAAAACACTTAGGTTAGCCAAAACAGCTAAGATGTAGCTGAAAAAATAGCAAAACTTTAACATGTCCTGAAAAGCTAAAAGAAGCCTAAATTAGCCAAAAGTAGCAGAAATATTAGCTATACTCCAAAATGGGCTAAAAAAATAGAAAATGTCTAAATTAGCCAAAACTGCTAGCATGTAGCTGAAATATTAGCTAAAAAAAAATCATAGAAGATGTCAAAATAGTCCAAAAAGCTAGCAGAATGCTAATTTTTAAAACTTTCAAACCGTAACTTTTCAACATAATTATGAACTAGATATATAACATTACCTGTAATAATGCTAGTGTGAATACTGTAAGCTAGATCGGGCCACAGGAGGTGCTAATTTGAAGATACTGAAAATTATAGCTTGAAACGTTCTAGCAAAATATTAGCTAAAAGCCAAATTAACCTAAAAAAAACACTTAGGTTAGCCAAAGCAGCTAGCATGTCGCTTAAATATTAGCTACACTTTAACATGTCCTGAAAGGCTGAAAGAAGCCTAAATTAGCCAAAACTGCTACCATGTAGCTGAAATATTAGCTAAACTCCAAAATGGGCTAAAAAAATAGAAAATGTCTAAATTAGCAAAATAGCTAGCATGTAGCTGAAATACTAGCTAAAAAAAATAATAGAAATTGTCAAAATAGTCCAAAAAACTAGCAGAAGGCCAATTTTGAAAACTTTCAAACTGTAACTTTTTAACATAATTATGAACTAGATATATAACATTACCTGTAATAATGCTAGTGTGAATGCTGTAAGCTAGATCGGCCCACAGGAGGCGCTAATTTGAAGATACTGAAAATGATAGTTTAAAACGTTCTAGCTAAAATATTTGCTAAAAGCCAAATTAGCCTTAAAAAAAAAAACACTTAGGTTAGCCAAAACAGCTAACATTTAGCTGAAAAAAATAGCAAAACTTTAACATGTCCTGAAAAGCTAAAAGAAGCCTAAATTAGCCAAAAGTAGCAGAAATATTAGCTATACTCCAAAATGGGCTAAAAAAATAGAAAATGTCTAAATTAGCCAAAACTGCTAGCACGTAGCTGAAATATTAGCTAAAAAAAATCATAGAAGATGTCAAAATAGTCCAAAAAGCTAGCAGAATGCTAATTTTTAAAACTTTCAAACCGTAACTTTTCAACATAATTATGAACTAGATATATAACATTACCTGTAATAATGCTAGTGTGAATACTGTAAGCTAGATCGGGCCACAGGAGGCGCTAATTTGAAGATACTGAAAATTATAGCTTGAAACGTTCTAGCAAAATATTAGCTAAAAGCCAAATTAGCCTTAAAAAAAAAAGCTTAGGTTAGCCAAAACAGCTAACATGTAGCTGAAAAAATAGCTAAACTTTAACATGTTCTGAAAAGCTGAAAGAAGCCTAAATTAGCGAAAATTGCTACCGTGTAGCTGAAATATTAGCTAAACTCCAAAATGGGCTAAAAAAATAGAAAATGTCTAAATTAGCCAAAACTGCTAGCATGTAGCTGAAATATTAGCTAAAAAAAGATGTCAAAATAGTCCAAAAAGCTAGCAGAATGCTAATTTTTAAAACTTTCAAACCGTAACTTTTTAACATAATTATGAACTAGATATATAACATTACCTGTAATAATGCTAGTGTGAATGCTGTAAGCTAGATTGGGCAGCAGGAGGCGCTAATTTGAAGATACTGAAAATGATAGCTTAAAATTTTCTAGCTAAAATATTAGCTAAAAGCCAAATTAGCCTTAAAAAAACATTTAGGTTAACCAAAACAGCTAACGTGTAGCTGAAAAAAATAGCTAAACTTTAACATGTCCTGAAAAGCTGAAAGAAGCCTAAATTAGCCAAAACTGCTACTGTGAAGCTGAAATATTAGCTAAACTCCAAAATGGGCTAACAAAATAGAAAATGTCTAAATTAGCCAAAACTGCTAGCATGTAGCTGAAATGTTAGCTAAAAAAAATCATAGAAGATGTCAAAATAGTCCAAAATAGTCCATAAAGCGACTTTGTGAAAGAAAATTTTCCCTAAAATAATAAAATTATTAAACCAAATCAGTGTTCTTTTGTCTTTATTAATGCAACATAACTGAATATTAATGTAGCTTAATGAAGGATTTTTTTTAATTCCAACTGGATAAACCCTTCTAGAAAAGGGAGATGTCTGTGAGCTCATCTTATGTATTAAATCTTAACATTAGAATTTGTTCACATGGATTTATATTATTGACTGTTTTTGAATGGATTTCTTTTCGGCAGGATGGATGAGTAAAGAGTCTGATGAGAGAGATCGGGGAGAGAATTTCCCCTCTTACTGGAAGGGGAAATAAATTGTTTGACAGGACGGTTCTTATAATTAATTTACTACATTTGAAGTCTGTAATATAAATATTATAATTATATAATGTTGGAAGTTGTGGTAAGATTGTTAAATAATTTAAACTTGCTCTTATTAAATGAATTATTTGGAGGAAAATTGGTTTGATCACTTTAAAATATTCTGTTAAACTGCAGTGAAAATTAAGTTTAATTTTAAAATCTTCATGATCCAAGAAATCACCATCACTGTCCATCAGGTGGACAATTGTATTGAACAAATACAGTAGGAAACCATTCGCTTTAGATGGTGTCGGGTTCTGTGGGGCTAAATTGAGGCCAACATTATTCAAAACCCAAATTAAAAAAAAAGGAAAACTATTGGTATTTGGCCAAAATATCTGAAACTTTTTGCTATTTTAAAATAAACGTAATTATTTTCAACTTCATTTTCTTTAGGTTTCAAAACTCAACATTTAAATTTCAAAACTTTTTTCAGTTTCAAATCTTTTTTTCACTCTCAACTGTTTTTTTCCTCATTTTTGAATCTGCAATTTTCAAAATTGAAAATGAAAAAAAAAGCTTTGAAATTGACATATTGAGTCTTGAAACCTAAAAAAAAAAGATACAACTTAAACAAAAAAAGGAAAATTTGAAGCTAAAAAAAATATATGTTTATTTCAGAATAGTGAAAAGTTTCAGCCATTTTAAAAAGATTTCGGCCTTTTAATTAGTTTTATTTGGGTTTTGGCCTCAATTCAGCTCCATATTTTCCCCTCTTCTTCTGTTCTTCGTGATATCAATAAATAAATTTCTAATTTTTTTATTTTTAAACAAATCAGACTGACAGAAAAAACCCACTATGGATGTGTAAGGGGAAAACCTTCATAGCAAATGCTAGAACTAGCCATCTGCATTCATTTGGTTACATTTCCCTCTCGATTCGTTCATTTCCGGTGTGCTCCGGAAGTCGCCGCAGCTGCTACTTCCGCATTTAGTCGCCTCTCCAGAGACTGCAAAAATGGTAAGAAAACGTTGACATAAATACAATAAAACCACCTCTCATGTCAACATTTATATTCTGGAATCGTTGTTACCCGATAAATATCTTTTTCTACTCCTGGAAAGATGATAATTTTCATTCCCTCGTCCCTTTTAGGGTCGCTAAGAGAGCTAACAGCCGCGGCTAGCTGACAGGTTTTCGGTGTTTCTTCCTGACAGTCGGGCTAAAGCTAACACCTCCATCACTGCTGCTTTCATGTTCGACTCTCTGCGTTTAAAAGCTGTTCAGAAGAACAAGGAAGACGATATATATCTGAACATAAACGGTCACCTAAAATCCCGCAGCATCGCATCATTATGTAAACACGTCCTTTACATGAGACCGGAAGTGTTGATTTTGAGAAATCTGCTCAAATTTGTTGACCAGATCACACAAAATGTGATAAAGATTAATCAAATACCCTCAAAAACCACTAGTAATGTGTTTCTCTGGTCCTATATTTTTGTATTAATTCATTTAATTATGAACAGAAAAAACATAAAGTATACATTCTTTGCTCCAATACTGGATTATTTATGTGTATAGTAAAATTCAGGTGAAAAATGAATAGAACAAGTATTTCTGACAATGAAACGATTTGTTAGAATAAAAAAAACTTCAAAGTAAACTTGACTCTGACGTAGGGCTGTGGATCGTTGTTTAGGTGGCGATCCGATACGATTCACGAGTCGAGCCACGATTCTTACTTTTTAATATTATGTTTATTGCTATGAGAATATTTACTAGATGGAGGAAAATTGAAATCATTTGCATTGAATCATCAACATTTATGCCTTTATTTACAACAGTAGATCAGAATCAACGAAAGTGATTTTAAAAAAAAACCCCAAAAGATTCAGATAGAAAGAAATTTTGTTTTCCATTTTAAACTTTTTTTTTTTTGTCAGCCTTCTGGCTGACAAAAAAAAAAGCCTTCAGCAGTAACATAAACAACAAAGGATAACAATCTCTGGTGTTTTGTATCATTTAACAACAAAACTTGAAAATATTCCCCACATTTTTTTTTATCCTCAAAGTTCTTCAATATTTTTCAGCCCGTGTGAAAAAAGTATTTTTTTCCGCAGCAGAATCATCTGATTCCCGTTGATTACATCCTCCTTTCAGCAGCGTGAGGCTGCGTTTCTTCAGAATAAAATGGAGTTTCATTAATTGCTTCAACTGTTGAAGAGTTATCATAACTAAAAGAATGTAAACACTGAGATAAAGCTCTGATGTTAAAGCTAATTCATTTTTTCAGAAGTTATGTCACTGAACAGAACTTCAGTCTCAGTTTTTGAACGGAAAAAAACTCTCTCTAGTTTTACTTTGAAAACCAGAAGTTTCACCGTCACGAAGATGTTTGTTTACTTCCTGTTACTACCGCGGCTCTTTCGGCTTTGTTTTAGTTCGTAATCTTAAAATCCTACATTAATCTGCATTCCAGAGGGAAAATACATCATTACCAGATAATATTCTGATCATATTTTACTAAAATTTACCATATTTTTAAAGATCGCAAATCAGCGATCTTGGACGTCGCGAATATTCGTACTCGAATTTTCGGGAGCAGATCGCGAATACCCGAGCACCCGGATACTCGTTACAGCTCTACTCTGACGTATAAATTAATCTTAATTCACTATGTGAAGATTTATAGCTTGATTCTGTTTAGTTCTGTCAGTCTCCTTTGCACAATATTCTCTGTAAATTTGCACAGCAGCTGATTTGTAAACATTTTAGTCAGTTACACATGTATAGTTTAACGTTTATTTAATTTTATATGTATATATATTAACTATTCCCTTTAGTCATCCTTTAAATATCCTTATCTTTTATCTTTTTTTCTCTTTATCCATCTCTTTATGACATTCAGAGCGAGCTGCAAAGAATTTCCTTGTACAGGGAAACGTGTTTCTTTACAATAAACCCTTTGAATCTTGAATTTGACTTTTTCTGATGACTTTTTGTAAAAACAAGGAGTCAAGTCTGACCGACGCTTTTCTGTGGAGCATTTACATGTTAATTCTTGTTTCCCACCATCAGACGGCAACTCTGCGTCCTTATCTGAACGCCGTGCGTGCCACGCTGCAGGCTGCGCTCTGCCTGGAGAATTTCTCCTCACAGGTGGTGGAAAGACACAACAAGCCAGAGGTTGAAGTCAGGTAAAGTCCGCCACGCACGAGTAACGCTAAAGAGCCTTCAGCGCCTGAGAGGGGATGGTTGTTGCTTCTTTTAGGAGCAGCAAAGAGTTGCTCCTTCAGCCGGTAGTCATCAGCCGCAACGACAAGGAGAAGGTTTTAATCGAAGGCTCCATCAACTCCGTACGGGTCAGCATCGCTGTCAAGCAGGTCGGTCCGCTTTCTGACGGTTCTGGTGCCGCTGAACTTGTAACCCGCTTTGAATCGTCTTTTCCTGCGTTTGCAGGCAGATGAGATCGAGAAGATTCTGTGCCATAAGTTTATGCGTTTTATGATGATGAGGGCGGAGAACTTCTTCATCCTGAGGAGGAAACCAGTGGAGGTAAAGACAGCTGAGAGTATAAGCAGCCAAGCTTTAATGTTTCTTATTCATTCAGTCATGAGAAAAAAATCCAACCAGCTTTCAGAGTTGTGGGTGAAACTGTTGCTTTATATCTGTCCCCCATGAGAAAAATGTCACAAGAACTTGTACAAAAATCTAAATTTTTATCAGAGTTTCTAACATGAACCAGGGGAAAAACAAGATGAAGTCCCCATGATGAAAGTCCTGAACTCCGTTCTCCTTCTGCAGGGTTACGACATCAGCTTTCTTATCACCAACTTCCACACAGAGCAGATGTACAAGCATAAACTGGTGGATTTCGTCATTCATTTCATGGAAGAAATTGACAAAGAGATCAGTGAAATGAAGCTGTCCGTCAACGCAAGGGCCCGCATCGTCGCCGAGGAGTTCCTGAAGAACGTGAGTAGAGAGTTCATCACATCGTGGGTATGAGGGGAAGAATATATCTGGAGAAAATGTTACTTTTTATCTTTATCTGATTAAAACAGTTGCATTACCTGCGATAATGTTAGTGTAAATGCTTTCTGCTGAAAGTAGTCGCTGAAGAAGCCGAAGCTTTTCGCTGAAAATGTTGACAAAAGTGATTTTAATTGATGAAGGGATTTTCTGAAAATGTGAAAGCTATTTGCAAAATTTTAAATTTGCTTAAAAAAATTTAAATTTCATTAAAGAACAAATAAAGGACGCTCAAGTTGACCAGAAGTTCTGAAAAATCTATAGTAAAATTGCTTAAAAATCCCTAATACATACCAATTTAGCAAAAATATTAAGTGTGTCGCTCAAATATGAGCTGAACTCCAAATTAGCCCAAAAAACTTTAGTAGTTCCAAAATTAGCAAAAAAAAAAAGCTAGCTTGTTTCTTAAATACTAGCTAAACTCCAAAATTCCCTAAAATTATTTAGTAACTTAAATTAGCCAAAAACGATAGCCAGTTGCTAAACTAGCTAAACTCTAAATTAGCCTAAAAAACCCCAAAGATGACAAATTAGCCACAAAAAAAAAACTAGCACATTGCTTAAGCTAAACTCCGAAATAGCCTCCAATTCATTGGTTAACTAAATTAGCAATAAAAAATGTTGACCTGTTGCTAAAATGTATTAGCTAAACTCTAAAAAACCCCTTGTGTAGATAACAAATTAGCCAAAAAACATTATTAATCCCCCAAAACAATATTATCTGAGCTCAAAATTAGAATAAAAAAAAATCAGTAAATGCCAAATTAGCCCCAAAAAGCTAGCTTGTTGCTTAAATACTAGCTATACTTTGAATTAGCCTAAAATTCCTCAGTAAAATTGTTTAGTCAAAAACTTTCGCTTGTTGCTAAAATAGAAGCTAAACTCTAAATTAACATTAAAAAACCCCAGAAGATGACAAATTAGCCAAAAAAAAAAACTAACACATTTCTTAAATACAAGCTAAACTCCAAAATAGCCGACAATTCATTTGTAAACTAAATTACCAAAAAAATGTCGGCCTGTAGCTAAAATGTATTAGCTAAACTTTAAATTAGCCCCTAAAAACCCCAGTAGATAACAAATTAGCCAAAAATGTTAGCATGTTGTTACAATATTTGCTAAACTTTAAGAATAAAACATCTGAGGAGATGCCAAATTAGCCCCCCCAAAAAAAGCTAGCTTGTTGCTTAAATACTTGCTAAACTCCGAAATAGCCTAAAATTTCTTAGTAAACTAAATTAGCAAAAAACGTTAGCATTTAACTACAATGTGTTAGCTAAACACTAAATTAGCCAAAAAATGCCCATCAGTAGATAACAAATTAGCCAAAAAACTTAGCATGTGAATAAAATATTAGCTGAGCTCAAAATCAGAATAAAAAGTCTCAGTAGATGCCAAATTAGCCCAAAAAAGCTAGCTTCATGCTTAAATACTAGCTAAACTCCAAAATTCCCTAAAATTATTCAGTAACTTAAATTAGCCAAAAACGATAGCCAGTTGCTAAACTAGCTAAACTCTAAATTAGCCTAAAAAACCCCAAAGATGACAAATTAGCCACAAAAAAAAAAAACTAGCACATTGTTTAAGCTAAACTCCGAAATAGCCTCCAATTCATTGGTTAACTAAATTAGCAATTAAAAAATGTTGAGCCGTTGCTAAAATGTATTAGCTAAACTCTAAATTGGCCTAAAAAACCCCATCAGTAGATAACAAATTAGCCAAAAAAACTTAGCATGTGACTGAAATATTAGCTAAGCTTAAAATTAGAATAAAAAATCTCAGTAAATGCCAAATTAGCCCCAAAAAGCTAGCTTGTTGCTTAAATACTAGCTATTTTTAACACATTTCTTAAATACAAGCTAAACTCCAAAATAGCCGACAATTCATTGGTTAACTAAATTAGCACAGAAATGTTGGCCTGTAGCTAAGATGTATTAGCTAAACTTTAAATTAGCCCCAAAAAACCCCAGTAGATAACAAATTAGCCAAAAATGTTAGCATGTTGTTACAATATTTGCTAAACTTTAAATTAGAATAGAAAATCTGAGGAGATGCCAAATTAGCCCCAAAAAGAAGCAGCATTGTTGCTAAATAGCAGCTAAAACTCTGAAAATAGCCTACAATTCATTGTTAACTAAATTAGCAATAAAAAATGTTCACCTGTTGCTAAAATATGTACCTTAGCTAAACTCCTTAAAAAACCTGTTGTGTAGTAACAAAATTTTCCAAAAATCAATTATTAATCCCCCAAAAACAATATTAGCTGAGCTCAAAATTAGAATTAAAAAAAAAAATCAGTAGATGCCAAATTAGCCCCAAAAAAAAGCTAGCTTGTTGCTTAAATACAGCTATACTTTGAATTAGCCTAAAATCTTTAGTAAAATTGTTTAGTCAAAAAACTTTCGCTTGTTGCTAATAATAAAAGCTAAATTCTAAAATTTAACATTAAAAAACCCCAGAAAATGACAAATTAGCCCCCCCCCCCCCACCCCCCCCCCCCCCCCCCCCCCCCCCCCCCCCCCCCCCCCCCCCCCCTAAATCCCCCCCCCCCCCCTCCCCCCAAATTCCCCCCCCCCCCCCCCCCCCCCCAAAATAAAAACACATCTTAAATACAAGCTAAACTCCAAAATAGCCACAATTCATTGGTTAACTAAATTAGCACAGAAATGTTGGCCTGTAGCTAAAATGTATTAGCTAAACTTTAAATTAGCCCCTAAAAACCCCAGTAGATAACAAATTAGCCAGAAACGTTAGCATGTTGGTACAATGTTAGCTAAACTTTAAATTAAAATAAAAAATCTGAGGAGATGCCAAATTAGCCCCCAAAAAAAGCTAGCTTGTTGCTTAAATACTAGCTAAACTTCGAAATAGCCTAAAATTTCTTAGTAAACTAAATTAGCAAAAAACTTTAGCATTTAACTAGAATGTGTTAGCTAAACACTAAATTAGCCTAAAAATGCCCATCAGTAGATAACAAATTAGCCAAAAAACTTAGCATGTGAATTAAATATTAGCTGAGCTCAAAATCAGAATAAAAAGTCTCAGTAGATGCCAAATTAGCCCAAAAAAGCTAGCTTGTTTCTTAAATACTAGCTAAACTCCAAAATTCCCTAAAATTATTCAGTAACTTAAATTAGCCAAAAACGATAGCCAGTTGCTAAACTAGCCAAACTCTAAATTACCCTAAAAAACCCCAAAGATGACAAATTAGCCACAAAAAAAAAAACTAGCACATTGCTTAAGCTAAACTCCGAAATAGCCTCCAATTCATTGGTTAACTAAATTAGCAATTAAAAAATGTTGACCCGTTGCTAAAATGTATTAGCTAAACTCTAAATTGGCCTAAAAAACCCCATCAGTAGTTAACAAATTAGCCAAAAAAAAACTTAGCATGTGACTGAAATATTAGCTAAGCTTAAAATTAGAATAAAAAACCTCAGTAAATGCCAAATTAGCCCCAAAAAAAGCTAGTTTGTTGCTTAAATACTAGCTATACTTTGAATTAGCCTAAAATTCCTTAGTAAATTGTTTATTCAAAAACTTTCGCTTGTTGCTAAAATAGAAGCTAAACTCTAAATTAACATTAAAAAACCCCAGAAAATGACAAATTAGCCAAAAAAAAAATTAACACATTTATTAAATACAAGCTAAACTCCAAAATAGCCGACAATTCATTGGTTAACTAAATTACCAAAAAAATGCCGGCCTGTAGCTAAAATGTATTAGCTAAACTTTAAATTGGCCCCAAAAAACCCCAGTAGATAACAAATTAGCCAGAAACGTTAGCATGTTGGTACAATGTTAGCTAAACTTTAAATTAGAATAAAAAATCTGAGGAGATGCCAAATTAGCCCCAAAGAAGCTAGCTTGTTGCTTAACTACTAGCTAAACTCTAAAAGACTCCTTGTGTAGATAGCAAATTAGCCAAAAAAAATTATTAATCCCCCAAAACAATATTAGCTGAGCTCAAAATTAGAATAAAAAAAATCAGTAAATGCCAAATTAGCCCCAAAAAGCTAGCTTGTTGCTTAAATACTAGCTATACTTCGAATTAGCCTAAAATTCCTTAGTAAAATTGTTTAGTCAAAAACTTTCGCTTGTTGCTAAAATAGAAGCTAAACTCTAAATTAACATTAAAAAACCCCAGAAGATGACAAATTAGCCAAAAAAAATAAATAAATAAATAACACATTTCTAAATTACAAGCTAAACTCCAAAATAGCCGACAATTCATTGGTTAACTAAATTACCAAAAAACCCCATTAGATAACAAATTAGCCAAAAATGTTAGCATGTTGGTACAATATTAGCTAAACTTTAAATTAGAATAGAAAATCTGAAGAGATGCCAAATTAGCCCCAAAAAAAGCTAGCTTGTTGCTTAAATACTAGCTAAACTCCGAAATAGCCTAAAATTCTTAGTAAACTAAATTAGCAAGAAACGTTAGCATTTAACTAGAATGTGTTAGCTAAACACTAAATTAGCCTAAAAATGCCCATCAGTAGATAAAAAATTAGCCAAAAAACGTGAATAAAATATTAGCTGAGCTCAAAATCAGAATAAAAAGTCTCAGTAGATGCCAAATTAGCCCAAAAAAGCTAGCTTGTTTCTTAAATACTAGCTAAACTCCAAAATTCCCTAAAATTATTCAGTAACTTAAATTAGCCAAAAACGATAGCCAGTTGCTAAACTAGCCAAACTCTAAATTACCCTAAAAAACCCCAAAGATGACAAATTAGCCACAAAAAAAAAAAACTAGCACATTGCTTAAGCTAAACTCCGAAATAGCCTCCAATTCATTGGTTAACTAAATTAGCAATTAAAAAATGTTGACCCGTTGCTAAAATGTATTAGCTAAACTCTAAATTGGCCTAAAAAACCCCATCAGTAGTTAACAAATTAGCCAAAAAAAACTTAGCATGTGACTGAAATATTAGCTAAGCTTAAAATTAGAATAAAAAACCTCAGTAAATGCCAAATTAGCCCCAAAAAAAGCTAGTTTGTTGCTTAAATACTAGCTATACTTTGAATTAGCCTAAAATTCCTTAGTAAATTGTTTATTCAAAAACTTTCGCTTGTTGCTAAAATAGAAGCTAAACTCTAAATTAACATTAAAAAACCCCAGAAAATGACAAATTAGCCAAAAAAAAAAAATTAACACATTTATTAAATACAAGCTAAACTCCAAAATAGCCGACAATTCATTGGTTAACTAAATTACCAAAAAAATGCCGGCCTGTAGCTAAAATGTATTAGCTAAACTTTAAATTGGCCCCAAAAAACCCCAGTAGATAACAAATTAGCCAGAAACGTTAGCATGTTGGTACAATGTTAGCTAAACTTTAAATTAGAATAAAAAATCTGAGGAGATGCCAAATTAGCCCCAAAGAAGCTAGCTTGTTGCTTAACTACTAGCTAAACTCTAAAAGACTCCTTGTGTAGATAGCAAATTAGCCAAAAAAATTATTAATCCCCCAAAACAATATTAGCTGAGCTCAAAATTAGAATAAAAAAATCAGTAAATGCCAAATTAGCCCCAAAAAGCTAGCTTGTTGCTTAAATACTAGCTATACTTCGAATTAGCCTAAAATTCCTTAGTAAAATTGTTTAGTCAAAAACTTTCGCTTGTTGCTAAAATAGAAGCTAAACTCTAAATTAACATTAAAAAACCCCAGAAGATGACAAATTAGCCAAAAAAAATAAATAAATAAATAACACATTTCTAAATTACAAGCTAAACTCCAAAATAGCCGACAATTCATTGGTTAACTAAATTACCAAAAAACCCCATTAGATAACAAATTAGCCAAAAATGTTAGCATGTTGGTACAATATTAGCTAAACTTTAAATTAGAATAGAAAATCTGAAGAGATGCCAAATTAGCCCCAAAAAAAGCTAGCTTGTTGCTTAAATACTAGCTAAACTCCGAAATAGCCTAAAATTTCTTAGTAAACTAAATTAGCAAGAAACGTTAGCATTTAACTAGAATGTGTTAGCTAAACACTAAATTAGCCTAAAAATGCCCATCAGTAGATAAAAAATTAGCCAAAAAACGTGAATAAAATATTAGCTGAGCTCAAAATCAGAATAAAAAGTCTCAGTAGATGCCAAATTAGCCCAAAAAAGCTAGCTTGTTGCTTAAATACTAGCTAAACTCCAAAATTCCCTAAAATTATTCAGTAACTTAAATTAGCCAAAAACGATAGCCAGTTGCTAAACTAGCTAAACTCTAAATTAGCCTAAAAAACCCCAAAGATGACAAATTAGCCACAAAAAAAAAAAAACTAGCACATTGTTTAAGCTAAACTCCGAAATAGCCTCCAATTCATTGGTTAACTAAATTAGCAATTAAAAAATGTTGACCCGTTGCTAAAATGTATTAGCTAAACTTTAAATTGGCCTAAAAAACCCCATCAGTAGATAACAAATTAGCCAAAAAAACTTAGCATGTGACTGAAATATTAGCTAAGCTTAAAATTAGAATAAAAAACCTCAGTAAATGCCAAATTAGCCCCAAAAAAAGCTAGCTTGTTGCTTAAATACTAGCTATACTTTGAATTAGCCTAAAATTCCTCAGTAAAATTGTTTAGTCAAAAACTTTCGCTTGTTGCTAAAATAGAAGCTAAACTCTAAATTAACATTAAAAAACCCCAGAAAATGACAAATTAGCAAAAAAAAAAAAAATTAACACATTTCTTAAATACAACCTAAACTCCAAAATAGCCGACAATTCATTGGTTAACTAAATTAGCACAGAAATGTTGGCCTGTAGCTAAAATGTATTAGCTAAACTTTAAATTAGCCCCAAAAAACCCCAGTAGATAACAAATTAGCCAGAAACGTTAGCATGTTGGTACAATGTTAGCTAAACTTTAAATTAGAATAAAAAATCTGAAGAGATGCCAAATTAGCCCCAAAAAAAAGCTAGCTTGTTGCTTAAATACTAGCTAAACTCCGAAATAGCTTAAAATTCATTAGTAAAATAAATGAACAAAAAACTTTAGCATGTTGTAATAATATTAGATAAACTCTTAATTTTTTAAAATTATTATAAAATATTAAAATATAGTCCATGAATATATTTAAAAGTTTGTTGCTAATCTATCTACAATTTTGAAATTTGAAGACTTTGTCATTTATTTCCTATTTCTTATATGTTGATCAATATTTCAAAAACTATAAAGTTTATAAAAAACAAAAATACAAGCAGTAATATTCTGAACAAGATGAATGTTTTGATACATAGATTGCACAAGGGTTAAAACTTTTTTTTTTTTTTTTTTTTTTGACAGTTCTGAGAGAAAATCCTGCCCCACATTCCTTTAGAAGTCGGAGGGTTTGAACCCCAAACCGGATCACGTGATTGGTCGGGAATCATCGGATTTACAGTAAGACTGTAAACGGAGAAACTCCTGTGCTCCAAATGTTGATGATGAATGTTCTCAGCAATCTCTGAAAAACCTATCGATATTCTAGAGCACAAATATTTAACGTAAAAAAAGAGAATATATGTACATGTATATATGAAATGCATATTAATGTCATTTTTGTTATGTTTTGTTACCATGAAGGCAATCATCAGTTCGAGTGTTCTGTTTGGTTATTTCATGAAAATAAAAAGTGAAGTTCTTTTTAAATCAACACAACATTTTCTCTTCAAAAATATTCAACATTTATTGACTTTCACAGCAGAAGACAAACCAGACATAAATGCTTTTGACATTTAGCATCGACACACAATGGAAGGAAAAGCATTTCACACAACATGTTTGTGTTGTTTTTTTTTTTTTTTTTGATTTGGCAGATAAAAAAAGTGTTGATCGTCGTACCTGAGATGAACACGTCCACAGATTGATCCGAGCTTATTATTAACGGCAGCTAAACACATGAAACTATTTGGTTAATTATCACAGTTGTGATGTATATTTGATTAAAAAAAAGACATGATTTTCTTATTTTTCTTCAATTTGAGACGTTTTTCTTTTATTGCTGGAATGTTATTTGCTTCTACACGGAGCATGCACCATAGAATCACTCCTTCTTTGTCTTTTTCCTCTAATATTTATCACCAAAAAGCAAACAAATGTTTGGAAAATAAAATGTTGGATTCATTTCTGGAGATTCTGCACATACTACGCTAAATATCAAGTAGGTTTCAAGTGTTACAGAAGAAAACACTTCACATGACACCGTTCGGTAACAGTTGATCCACGCGTGTGAAGTTCTAGCTTGGGTTGTGACGTTCCACGCTGAAGTCTCGGCGGCCACGAATGAGAGCGATTCATCTAGAACAGTACGCCGCCGCGGCGCAAAGTGTGTCCGTTTGAGATCTAGAGGTGAGCCGGGACGGTCTGCAGGGCGTCCTCCGTGCTGCGCTGCGTCGTCACATTCTGGAAAAGACGGTAAAACAAAAGTAGAATCATTCATCCAGAAGGTTCTGTCGTAGTCGGACATTAAAACTCCTGTTAATCAATGAAACATCAGCGCAAGAGTCTGGAACGTTCTACAGTTTGAGGCTTGAACATGTGGACCACATAAGTCGAGGCCCGGGGGCCGGATCCGGCCCTCCAGATCGCCTTGTTTTATTGTAATTAATGGCTCGACTTTATCTTCCGCTTATTTCTAACTTGTATAATTTTGATAATTATTTTTAAGGAGAGTAAATTTAGAAAGTTATTTAATATTTAAGTTGATTTATTCTGGAATAACAGTCCTTCATTTTTATTATTTAGAGTTATGTTAAAAAGTTACAGTTTAAAATACAAAAAATGGCATTCAGCTAGCTTTTTGGATTATTTTGGTATTTACTACGATTTTTTAGGCTATTTTGACATTTAGCTAATATTTCAGCTACACGTTAGCTTTTTTTTGGCTAATTTAAGCTTTTTCAGTTTTTTAGGCTATTTTGACATTTAGCTAATATTTCAGCTACACGTTAGCTTTTTTTTTGGCTAATTTAAGCTTTTTCAGTTTTTGAGGCTATTTTGACATTTAGCTAATATTTCAGCTACACGTTAGCTTTTTTTGGCTAATTTAAGCTTTTTCAGTTTTTTAGGCTATTTTGACATTTAGCTAATATTTCAGCTACACGTTAACTTTTTTTGGCTAATTTAAGCTTTTTCTTTTTTTGGCTAAATTTAAGCTTTTTTATTTTTTTAGGCTATTTGACATTTAGCCTAATTATTTCAGCTAACGTTAGCCTTTTTTTTGGCTAATTTAAGCTTTTTCAGTTTTTTAGCGACTATTTTTGATTAAGCTTTTTCATTTAGCTAATTTAGCATTTCAGTTACACGTTAGCTTTTTTTTGGCTAATTTAAGCTTTTTCAGTTTTTTAGGCTATTTTGACATTTAGCTAATATTTCAGTTTACACGTTAGCTTTTTTTTTGGCTTAATTTAAGCCTTTTTTTATTTTTTTTAGGCTATTTTGACATTTAGCTAATATTTCAGCTACACGTTAGCTTTTTTTTGGCTAATTTAAGCTTTTTTAGTTTTTTAGGCTATTTTGACATTTTAGCTAATATTTCAGCTAACACGTTAGCTTTTTTTTGGCTAATTTAAGCTTTTTAGTTTTTTAGGCTATTTTGACATTTAGCTAATATTTCAGCTACACGTTAGCTTTTTTTTTTGGCTAATTTAAGTTTTTTCAGTTTTTTAGGCTATTTTGACATTTAGCTATTTTTTTCCAGCTGTTTTGGCTAACCTAAGTTTTTTTTTAGGCTAATTTGGGATTTAGCTAATATTTTAGCTGGCTATTAGCCTTAGCATTTTTATCTCAGAATCTTCAGAAGCCAAATTCAGCTTATAGCATTCGTAGTAGCATTATCGCAGCTAATGCTATAGATGTTTAAAGTTTAAAAATGTCGTTTTGGAGTGTTCAAGAAATGTTTAACTTTTTAACATTATTGTGAATAAAAAGGAATAACATTCCAGAATAAATCAACTTAAACCCTAAATAACTTTAAATATTTTACTCTTCGTAAAAATGTATGTTGTCAAATTTATAAGTCAGAAACAAGATAAAATCGGGCCATTAATAACAATAAAATAAAATGATCTGGAGGGCCGGATCCGGCCCCCGGGCCTTGACTTTGACACATGAGAGCTACGAGAGCTAAGAGACTTTCTGTTTGGAGCGTGATGCTTTTTTCTTTTCTATTTATTATTTTTCAGAGTCTACATGTAGTGGAACATCTTGTTTTTAATCTTAATCATAGTCATGAAAATAGAAGTTATTTACACTTAAAGTTGTATTAATCCATTCAAAACACTTTAAAGCACATTTGTTGAATAATAGATTGATAGTCTGGAAGAAATCCAGAATAAAACTCATCTGCTTTCGTTTAACATGGACATATTCATATGACAGAACATTTAAAATAACTTTATAATTCACATGTTTCTGTTTTCAGATGTTAAACTAACCAGACAAAATGCTGAGAAGTTATCAGTGTGTTTAAGAAACAACGTGTTTTGTTTGTTTTTCCAGAGTGTCCACAAAGTGACAGGTTTTGGTACAAAGCTTTATTTAATCATACACATACAGCTGGCGGTTTGACTGAAACTGGACTCTCTTATAACAAAAACTCCAAATGAAGAAGTTTTTTTAGTGGAGAACTTGTCGAGGTTTGTATTCACGGAGTGACTTCAACTGTCCTGCATGTGGCCGACAGCCAGGCCGGACGTGATGTGCCTCCCAACACGGCCTGAAACACAGACTCTTTGTTCTGGAGGAGAATCGGAGGAACGTCTCCCCGATTGAGACGTCACAGGTGATGCTGTGGAACAGGTTAAGCATCGCCTGTGTGACACCTCTGGGTGCTGTTTACCTGAGGTCTCTCTCTGTGTGTGTTCACTGACTCCACACCTAAATACATGGACTCCACCTGACAACCTGAAGGGAGACAGCAGAGATTGGGTTTGTCAGAAGATGGCGTCAGTGAGTGTGCACACAGGTGCGCAAACACACAGGTGCGCACGCACACTCACAGGCACACACACCAACAGGCACGCGCACACACAGGTCTCGCACACACACAGACGTGCACATACAGGTGCGCAAACACACACAGGTGCGCACGCACACTCACAGGCACATACACCAACAGGCACGCGCACACACAGGTCTCGCACACACACAGACGTGCACATACAGGTGCGCACACACACTCACAGGTGCGCACACACACTCACAGGCTTGCGCACACACACACAGGTGCGCGCACATACACAGGTGGGCACATCCACTCACAGGCGTGCGCACACACACAGGTGCACGCACATACACACAGGCACGCGAACACACTCACAGGTGCGCACACACACTCACAGGTGCGCACACACACTCACAGGCGTGCGCACACACACACAGGTGCGCGCACACACACAGGTGGGCACATACACACACAGGTGCGCACACACACAGGTGCACGCACATACACACAGGCACGCGAACACACACAGGTGGGCACACACACACACACAGGTGCGCACAAACACTCATTGGCACGCATGCACACTCAGAGGCCCGTGCGCACTCACCCACAGGTGCACACACACAGGCGCGCGCACTCAAAGGCATGCACAGACAGGCGTGCACACACACTTAAATACGACACACACTCAAAAACGCGCACATACAGGCGCGCACACATACAGGTGCACGCGCACACGGGCACATACACACTCAAGGCGCGCACACACTCACAGGTGCGCTCACAAAGGCGCAAAGTCCCAGTTGCACAAACAATCGTAGTTGCGCGCACACAAAGGCATGCTCTTACAAGTTCGCACACACTCAAGGGTGCAGGAAGACCAAAGGCGCGCACACACTTACAGGCATGCACACTCGCAGTTGCGCCCACACACAGGCGCGCACTCACTGACAAGCGCTTATTAACTCACTGGTTCGCTCACACTCACAGCAAGCCTGCATGGACAAATGTCATCAGCTCTGCATTTCTAACTGTGAGCACAGGCTGTGACAAATCAATTTTTTTGTGATTGTGTTTGTTACAAGACGGTTTATACAGACTGAGTCCAGAAAAAGGGCTGAAACTCACCATAAGCGATGGGGGTCAGCTTCAATACGGTGTGCAAGGGACACTTGAGATAAGGCAACTCATCTGTGGGGACGGACACATTTCAGGACGAGTCTTAGCTTCATACTAGCTGCGTTTCCATTACACTTTTGCGCAAAACTTTATCGAAATTTCTAGAATTTCGATAAAACACTGTTTCGAAAAAACAGCGTTTCCATTAAACCATGATTATGCGAAAAACTCGAAGTAATTCCCGCGATAAGTCATTAAAAAAACAGAGAAGACGTCTACGTCTGATCCGAGCCTTGGAGCGGCAGCCTCCTTACGTGGGAGCGACGTAGAGTCAAACATTTTTGGGAAATCGTGGTTGAAGAATTCAACGAAGATATGTGGCTTCAGCATTTTCGCATGACACGCTCAACTTTTGATGAGCTGTGCGATGCTGCGGGACCTCTCGTGGCGCCCGCTGTGCGGTGCCCAAGGCAGCCAGTTGCTGTGAAAAAGCGCATCGCCACCGCCATCTACAAACTAGCAACATGTGCCGAGTACAGAGTAGTGGCAGAGACATTTGGAGTCAGTAAAACGACCGTACACTGGGGTGTGTGAGGCTATTTGCCACAAACTGATTAGCTTTTCCTGCTTCCTGTCCGAAACGTCATATCCGGTTAATGGTCACGTGACTCGTTTGTTTCGAAAAAAGTGTTTCCATTACAGTTTTTCGAAAAACTACTGTTTCGATACGGCCCAAATACCACCTCCTCTAAGCGCAAAAACTTTATTTCGAAAAAGGCGAGTTTTTTCGAAATTGTGGTGTTTCCATTAGGAGAATTTAATATCGAAATTCCGTTTTTCGAAATTTCAGAGTTAATGGAAACGCGACTACTGATCACCAGATGAAAAATGCTAACAATCCTCACCTGCAGTTTTATCCAGGAAGTATGCTAGCAGACAGCGCATGACCGCTTGGTGACAAATGACCAGCACGTTCTCCTGCCTCTCCAGCTCCATGATCACAGGCTCCAGGCGCTGCACCAAGTCTTCATATGACTAGACACACACAGTCCATTCAGCATTTGAACCACTCGCAGTTCGTTTGTTGAAGAGTGGAATTCACCTCTCCTTTCGGATACCGGTAGCGGTATTTGTCCTGATCCCTCATTGCAAACTCCTGTGGGTAATGCTCCTGGATCTCCTCGTACATCATTTCTTCACACACTCCCTTTGTAAGGAAAGAACAAGTTTAGATATGTCACTCATACATTTGAAACACAGGTGAAGGTAAAAAGTTGACGTACGGCATCGATTTCATTGAGAGCTTTCCACTGTTCGTACGGGACTCCAAGGCACTCTGCAGTCTGGATGGTTCTTTTCATCTGGCTGGTCCAAACTTTCAGGTCTTTGATTTTCTGTTCGTCGATAAAATTCCTCAAACACTTGGCAAACTGTTGTAGAAACACAAAACAATGCTTAATTCTTTGGAAGTTTCTGTCGATTTTGGCTTTGTTTTAGTACTAAACGCACATCTTTTCCTCTGGGAGACAAGCCGGAGTCTCCTCCGATACGCCCTTTGATGTTCAGGTCACTCTCGCCGTGGCGGCACAGGTAGATGGAGCGTGGAGTGATGTGGATGTTCATCAGGTAGTAGACGATTCTGCTTTGAATGTGGTCAGCGACGCGGTTCACCAGGTACTGGCGGCCCACGTCTATGATCTTTATGTACGACACATTCCTGTAGAGAGGGAGGTTTGGAACATGGTGAGATGAGAGCAGATGATCAGAAAGGATCACAAATCCTGTCATGCTCGGTTCACGTTGTGCTCCACGTGACGGACTGCTACGCACCTGCGCCCGCTCGGCGCAACCAACCCACCCAGCCACTGTGCGCGCACTCAGCGCAAATGTCTATTCCCGCGTAGCTTGCAAAGAAAATAGACAGAAAGCTAAAGAGAGTTGATAAAAGAGCACGGCTCCCGAGAAGGATTTAGACTGGAAACAGGTGTGAAGCTGTGTCATCACTCATGATTGTTGTCACGGTAGATTGGACAAAGTTGCGATGAAAATGTAAAGTTGCAGGGTTAGCAATGTTGCAACTGCAACATTGCGAAATCCGGAAGAGACTGACTTATGTGAAACTTTTTGATCCAGAAGAGCTGCAAGAATTCCCCAAGAGGGGGGCGGAGCTGAAGAGAACGCAGCCCCTCTGTTATGTGCACATACAGGCCTGTTCACACTCGCATTGGCTCGCCCGCACACTCCCAGCTGCCCAATCAGACTTGCCCGCACCCTCGCAGGCGTGCCCTCATAATCACAGGCGCGCCCACACACTCACAGGCGCACGCACGCACCCTTTCAGACACACCTGTACAATGGCAGGTGCGTACACACACAGAGGCACCCGCACCCTCACAGGTGTGCCCTCACACTCACAGGCGCACCCACACCTAACAAGCGCGCACGCACAGTTGCGCTCTCAAACACACAGATACTTCCACACAGGTGTGCCTCACACTCACAGGCGCACCCACATACTGACAGGCGCACCCTCACTACCACACAACCCTCACACTCACAGGCGCACACAAACACTCACAGGCGCGCCCGCACTTACAAGCGCACCTGCACTCACACAGGTGTGCCCACACACTCACAGGTGCACGCCCAGTCGCCCCCGCACCCTCACAGGCTTGCCCTCACACTCACAGGCACACGCAAGCACCCTCACAGGCACACCTGCACAATCACAGGTGGGCACACACACAGTTGCACCCACACACACAGACGCCCCGCACCCACACATGTGTGCCCTCAAACTCACAGGCGCACCCTTACACTCACAGGCCCTCCCGCACACACTCACAGCAAGCTTAAATTAAGAAACATCATCAGCTCTGCATTTCTAAATGTAAGCACAGATAGTGACAACCTGATTTTTTTTCCCCCCTGCAACGATGAACCTTTTGATGAGTTTCAATCATTTTTTTTACTCATTTGTCTCGAATTGTTACATCCTTACAGCAGATGGACATCAACAAATCACCTTTGTGGTTCTCACCTGTCCAGATCCTCATCCAGAGGCTGGTATGAGGACTCGTAGCACTTTATTCTCTTCATAAAGTCCTCAAGAGCCTCTTCTGGATTGCAGTTTTTGTAGTCTGGGTTTCCCAACTTGACTTGCTTTAAAGAAACCAAGACAACATGTCAGCAAAACATCGACAAGCCTCTATTTAAAGTCCAACTCAAAATAAAAACGCACAACTGAAAGAAAAGTGAAGTAAAAATGAGGTTTACCACAATATTTTCTGCAATGACATCTGGATCTTCACACACAGACTCTACAAAAAACACCTACATGAAGAAGAAAACATGATAAACAAACTTGAAGGTCATCAAGCAAATGTCACAGAGTTCAAGTCTTTGTCATACTTTGAACCCGTTCTGCTCAGCAAAGTTGATAATTGTGTTTCTTCTTTCTCTGGTTGTGTTTGTTGCATCAAATACCTTAAAGCAGCAAAACAATAAAAAGGTTTGCAATCTCTACACATTTCATAATTCAAGACCTCAGCATGCAGTGATCAAGGACTGACCGCGACATGCCCTCCTTCCACGCTGAGGTACTGGCAGACGTCGTTAAGTGCTGACGTAGCACAATGACTGCGAGGGAACAGAAGGTAAACGTGTTAGAACTTCAAAAGAGAGAATTTCATTTGCTGGTCCCTGGAACTCACCGTCTAATTTTTAAGCCTTCTTCATTATCTGGACGGAAAAACTCAAAGGACTTGTAGATCTTCACGCACTCCCTCCGATAGTCTCCCACATTGAACTCTGTGACAGAGAGACGGTCACATTCCAAGCAAATCGGATTTGAAACTGATACAGGGATTAGGGATCAACTGTTGTGGTTTTTTTTTAAAGCTGACGCCAATATTTTTTTAAGTCTGAACATATAAGTGAACATATAGGCATCAGATTTGACTATAATACAATCTATAATGAGTCTTCAACTTCAACTGTTTATTTCAAAAATATAAATAAGCAAAAAGAAATAACCCCTACAATTGGGAAGCCTGTAGTTGATGATATTATTTATTTAACTAAACCAATCAAGATAAAGTCTTCAAATTTCAAAATTTTAAGTAGATTAGGAAAAAGTCCTTAAATATATTCATGGACTGTGTTTTCATCTTTATATTTGTTTTAAAAAAAAAATTGGAGTTTAGATAATATTTTTGCAACATGCTAACGTTTCTGCTAATTTATTATCTACTATGAGTTTTAAGGCTAATTGGGAGTTTAGCTCCTATTTTAGCTGCAGGCTAACGTTTTTGGGAAATTTTGTTTACTGAGGAATTTTAGGCTTATCTGGAGTTTAGCTCATATTTTAGCAACATGCTAATGTTTTTGGCTAATTTGTTATCTACTGAGTTTTTTTAGGCAAGTTTAGAGATTAGCTATTGTGTTAGCAACATGCTAACGTTTTTGGCTAATTTGTAATCTACTGGGTTTTTTTTTCTTTTTCTTTTTTTTAGGCTAATTTAGGGAAACTATATGGTGCTCCGGATTTTAAAAGCAATTCGGACACGATGTTCGCTACTTTTCTTTCGTTCTTCTAAACGCCGGATATGATGTCAACGATTTCACGAGGTCAAATCAATACCGACATTTCAGGATGTTAATTTATGACTCCACTGTGTTCTGATGAAAATCTGGATGGTTTATTAAAAAATTACATTTAAACACGTTTTTATGTTCAAAATTGTTCAACCACACTGCATTGAAGTCTATATTTGCTAATCTAGTGAGCATCGATGCAAGCTAGTTTTTTGCAAAGACTTCTGGGAAATTTCTAGTGCACTCGATTTTGGAATTAGTAGATTCGGACAGCACTAGAAAACGGTGAACGCACTGTATAGTGAGTGGGGAGGTCATTTGGAGATACCTTTCTAGTTTAGCTAATATTTTAGAAATATACTAATGTTTTTGGCTGATTTTATATCTATAGAGGTTTTATGGGTTAATTTAGAGTTTAGCTTCTATTTTAGCAACAGGCTATAGTTTTGACCAATTTAGTTTATTGAGGAATTTTAGGCTATTTTGGAGATTAGCTAGTATTTAAGCAACAAGCTAGCTTTGTTTTTCTTTTTTTTTCTTTTTTTTTTTTTTGCTAATTTGGAACCTACAAACGTTTTTTTGACTGATTTAGAGTTTAGCTTCTATTCAAGCAACAAGTTAACTATTTTGGCTAATTTAGCATTTCGTAAAATTTTTTGGGATATTTTGGAGTTTAGCTAGTATTTAAGCAACAAGCTATATTTTTTGGCTAATTTAGCATCTTCTAATGTTTTTTGGCTTATTTTGGGTCACATTTAGGCAACACACAAAATATTTTTGCAAAAAAATGGCATGTTTTAGGGTTTTTAAAGCAATTTTACTAATTTTTTTCATAACTTTAGGTCAACTTCAAAGCTCTTTCATAGTTCTTCAACAAATTTTCCAATCTTTTAGCAAATTTTGCAAATAGCTTTTGCATTTTCAGCAAAAAGCTTTCACAGTGGCATTATTGCAGGTGATGCAACATTTCTAAATTTTTTACTGATGTCTCACCACAGAAGAGTTTAGTTTTAATACCGTCAAATTGAAAAGAGGCTGATACGATATGTGTTGAAATACTCAATATCATCGCCGATATTGATATCGGTATCGCCGCAGATATCGATTTCGCCACAGATATCGATATCGGCGCCGATACTGATATCTGTTGACCTCTATCTGGCATGTGAGCCGTACCTTTGGTCGGAACTCCAATCCAGTTCAAGTAACGAGTTAGCTTCTTGGAAATGTAAGTCTTCCCTCGGGCCGGAAGTCCCACGGTGACGATCAGGGTCGGACAGTTTGTCATACAAACTGGAAGAGAGAGAGAGACGGACATTTGAATGAAAAAAACCATCAGATGAAAACACACTTCAATTAAAAGTAATGAAGCTGGCATTTTGGCAGGTCTGAGAAGGGTGGCCCTTCATGACCCCGGAGTTGCATAATGTTCTGAAAGGATGCAGTAATTACAGAACCTGAATGGAAAAAGAACAGAGAACGTGTTCAGGAGAGGAAGATCCGATTCTCTGAAACGACTAACCAGAAGCACCAGCCTGGTCATTAGGAACAGTATGATCAGATATCTGCCACCTCCAAGTTTGTTTTAAAAGAATAGTGGTTTACTTTTTGACATATTTTCCTCAAAATCCTTCTAATGTTGACGCATTCAAGCTCAACCCAGACATCCTTGAACTGCTGTGTATTTTTTTAAGCATTTATGATGAGGGAAACTTCAGGCTTCTTGCAGTAGATTTGTGTCCGTGCAGGAGCACATTAGCAGGACAAAGACTGCGGACTAACTTTACAAAAGCGGGGAGCGTCCCGACTGTCCCTGAGGGATCCCGGAGGTGTGAAAATTTGCAGATTTTCCCCGCAAACCGACCAAAACAGGCGCGCGGCGCCGGCGCTGCTCCATCCGTCTCCGTGCATTACCGTAAACAATGAGTTGGAAAATGATGCAATACTTGCAGGCTGCAGCGGCAGCCCGGAGCTGAGCGGGATGCTTTTACAGGCCCCGGCGATGCCCGCGTCTGCCCTCCATCTCCATCTCCATCCTGCTGGCGCATTTCTGCCGCCGTCTTACCCCGTCTGTGCGCGATGTGGCCGTTCTTGTGGGGCATCCAGATCTTCTTCAGCGGGTTCTGGGTGAGCTCCCGCGGGCCGGGACTCTCGAACAAAAACTCCTCGTTGTCCAGCATCCCGGCGGCGGGGTCGTTGCCGTTCCCCTCCCGGTAGCACTCTGACACGGTGGGCTTCATCCCCGCTCGTCTGGTGTGCGGGGCTGAAGGGGGCGGAGGTCTTATATCAGCTGAGAAACAGCAGTTCTCTCCTTACCGTAAGAACCGGAGAAGACGCGCAACGAGAAGGCGGGAAGGAACACGAGCAGCACGTATGAGCAGGAGAAACAAAAATGTCATTTTAAATCAGCCAACGAAGCTAAACTTAAATTAAAAATAAATAATAAATCATTATTAGTATTTTAATTAAGTAATGCTCTTATTTTGAAACAAAAGCGTCAGTTTATATTTTTTTCTTGTACATTATTTTATTAAAAATAATAAGTAAATGATCAAACTCCTGTACATTTTAAGGTGGTTTTAAAAAATATATATTTTTATCATCCAAAACATTCAGAACACATTTTATTTATTTATTTTTATATATATTTGCAAGCATATATTTTTTTTATCTTACCTCAATTTGTTGTGCATTAAACAGTTTGATTTTAACAAATTTTATTTTAAATGTCAGTTTTAGTTCAAAAAATTTTCAAAATAGCCGTTTATATACATTGTACACATTTTAGGGTGATTTCTTAAAATTTAAATTGTCTAAAACACTCAGAACACATTTAAATGCGATTTTTTAAAACGATTTTTAAAAGTTATTATTATTATTGTCCAAAACATTCAGCACACATTTTAATTTAATTTATTTCTTGTCTTTTAAACATATTTGCAAACATGTTTTTATTTAAACTCAATTTTTTGGACATTAAAACTTTTTTTTAAAATAAACTTTATTTCAAACGCCAGTTTCAATACAAACCATGTGCAAAATACCCATTAATATACATTGTACACATTTTACATTGATTTAAAAAAAAATAAATTGTCTAAAACACTCATTTTAATGTGATCTTTTTTATGATTTTTAAATATTATTATTATTATTGTCCGAAACAATCAACACATTTTACTGGGATTTTTTTTTAAATTATTTTTTAAATTTATTTTTATTATTATTTTTTTTTTTATTATTATTTTTGTCCAAAACATTCAGTCGACATTTTACGGTGATAAGAAGCAGATCCTTGAGAAAAACAACGTCACATGCACCACGCATGGGCAGCGAATGCAGCAGGGAAACGGACCAATAGGAGCAGAGAGCTGCAGGCCAGCAGCCAATCAGAGAAGCGGAAGGGGGGATGGCGGCCATGCCGCCTGTGAAAAGCTCCATCTGCACAAGTGCGTGAAAACCCCCAAGTCTCGGCTTTTGCTCGACCCCGTCACGCGCCCCTGAAGGGTTAAACCCGCGCGCGGACACGGAGGATGTTTTCCAGCAGCTTTCCGAACCTTCAGAACATTCTGTTCTTTGGCGCGTAAACGGGTTTAGCAGCACATTTTCACGGGAAAACAGGCATGAATATAATGTACATGTACTTAAGATGCAATAAACATCACATATATCTATTAAAATGGTCCTCATGAACACCTTTTTTTTAAAATCAGAATCCAAACTTTAAAAAAGAATAAACTCTAAGATAAAAGTTTAAAAATCATCACAAACCATCAGTTTGACAGAGAAATCCAACAATGATGGAACAATAAGAAAATGAAGTATTTCAATAAACATCCTGATCTTCTAGTGCTGCACAGTTACCACCAGATGGCGCTCCGCTCACATGTTTAAAAGTTACTAGATTTCCTCACATGATCAACTCCATCCTTCACTGTTTGTGTCATCTACAAAGCAAACATTAAAGACTGGTTCATGAGGAGACTGAGCTCAGACCGGCTCACCTGCTACACAGGTCAGAAATGTTGTATTTAATGTCTTTTTCTTTTATTCATCTTCTCTTAAATTGTGTCAATCACACGATCTTCTTCATTTTATAAGGCGTTCCTTCTAGGATATGCTTTAAAAACGGTTAAACATAAATCTGGTTTCAACAAGATCCAAATTTTAAGATAAGTCCGAATGTTTCAAATGTTTTAGTTTGGTAAATCTTTACTCTGATCTCGTCACGTAAAATGGCGGCATGGCCGTCAGCGAGATAGGCAACTTCCGGTCAATGGATCTAGACCAGAAAAAAAAAAAAAAACTGGAAGCTGTTCAATGACGTTTTTGGGAAATAATAAATGTACAGTATTTATTTTCAGTTTTTTAGGCTATTTTGGAGTTAAGCTAATATTTCTGCTACATGCTAGCTCAGGGGTGGGCAAACTTTTCCACTCGTGAGCCACAAAGTCTTCTAAAATTCAACAGAGGGATCCCACTATATCTATCTATCGATCGATCGATCTATCTATCTATCTCTATATATCTCTCTCTATATATAGAGAGAGATATATATATATAGATATATATCCTCTCCTTTGTTATGAGAGGATACCTTTGTTTTTATGTCGTTTCTCCTCTTCTTCTTTTTAGATTTTCTAATTTTTTTCCTAAATTTGGTACCAGATGCTTTTGACCTTTTTGTCAACCTTTCTGGCGTTTTGGCTAATTCCAGATTAAACCAATTCTCACCTCAAAATTTTTTGTTTTCACCATTTTTATTTGCCATTTCACACAAATATTAATTTAATAAATTTATGAATTTTATATATCTGTATTAAAATTTGTGTTACATAATGTCACTGACTTAAAATAATTAATAAAGTAGACTCCGCCTCCTCCCCCATCCCTCCACTTCATTTGGGAGAGTTGGAATGATCCTCCCACCATGTGGCGCCGCAGGGGGCGCTAACTTGCTAACTTGCAAACTCCCGGAACCTGAACCCACTGCAGCTCCTCACACATCTCAAAGTTAAAACTGAGCAGCTGTGCGGCAGTGTCCCGCAGCTCTGAGCTCTCATCTAGTTTTGATGAAAAAAGTCAAATTGTTTCGTCTGTCTCTGCCCACATTTGTTAAGTGATTTTTCCCTCGCGTGCAGACAGATGCTCCGCGAGCAGATCCACGAGCGCACGTGACCAAAACGTAAAAAAAAAAGCCTCTGCTGGCGTGCACGCATCATTCGCGCCTGAGAGAGAAACTCGCGCGGACGGAAGTCTCACGCGAGGACTTTACTAAACAGAACAGAGATTAAACACGTGCGCACAGGAGCAGAAAGCGCTCGCGGGGCCGAATGTTTGCGTGGAGATGTTTTATTTCTGCCTGGAGTTTTGACATACAATATAAAAGGTCAGCAGAGCTGCACATATGGAGGCGCAGCAGAGAGGATTTGATTGCCAATCAGGACGCAGAACAGGCTGCGCTGTTTAAAAAAAAAGAAGAAAAAAACCTCAGCAGCATAATCGCTCTGAAAGAATCAGCGAGACGCGAAAGATCTGGACGTAGAAAGAAAACACAACATTCTATGTGTCACGTTCTATGTGGGTCTTGACCTGTGTGGCCAGATTGGAAAAAAAAATCCTGCGCTTTTGATATTGTTGAGCGGGCCGGACTAAAGGTGGGGGAGGGATGGAGATGGCCCGCGGGCGCAGTTTGCCCATGTCTGTTCTAGCTGTTTCGGCTAATTTGGGCTTTTTTTCTTTTTTAGGCTATTTTGGAGTTTAGCTAATATTTTTGCTACATGCTAGCTGTTTTGGCTAATTTAGGCTTTTTTTCTGGTTTTTAGGCTATTTTGGAGTTTAGCTAATATTTCAGTCACATGCTAGCTCTTTTGGCTAATTTAGGCTTTTTGTTTTTTTAGGCTATTTTGGAGTTTAGCTAATATTTGAACTACATGCTAGCTGTTTTGTCTAAATTAGGGCTCTTTTTTCTTCTTTGGGCTATTTTGGAGTTTAGCTAATATTTCAGTCACATGCTAGCTGTTTTGTCTAATTTAGGCTTCTTTTTTGGGCTATTTTGGAGTTTAGCTAATATTTCTGCTACATGATAGCTGTTTTGGCTAATTTAGGCTTTTTTTCTGGTTTTTAGGCTATTTTGGAGTTTAGCTAATATTTCTGCTACATGCTAGCTGTTTTGTCTAATTTAGACTTCTTTTTTCTGGTTTTTAGGCTGTTTTGGAGTTAGGCTAATATTTCTGCTACATGCTAGCTGTTTTGGATAATTTAGAATTTTTCTTTTTTGGTTTTTAGGCTATTTTGGAGTTTAGCTAATATTTGAACTACACGCTAGCTGTTTTGTATAATTTAGGGCTCTTTTTTCTTCTTTGGGCTATTTTGGAGTTTAGCTAATATTTCTACTACATGCTAGCTGTTTTGGCTAATTTAGGCTTTTTTTCTGGTTTTTAGGCTATTTTGGAGTTTAGCTAATATTTCAGTCACATGCTAGCTCTTTTGGCTAATTTAGGCTTTTTGTTTTTTTAGGCTATTTTGGAGTTTAGCTAATATTTGAACTACATGCTAGCAGTTTTGTCTAAATTAGGGCTCTTTTTTCTTCTTTGGGCTATTTTGGAGTTTAGCTAATATTTCTGCTACATGATAGCTGTTTTGGCTAATTTAGGCTTTTTTTTCTTATTTAGGCTATTTTGGAGTTAAGCTAATATTTCTGCTACATGCTAGCTGTTTTGTCTAATTTAGGCTTCTTTTTTCTCGTTTTTAGGCTGTTTTGGAGTTAGGCTAATATTTCTGCTACATGCTAGCTGTTTTGGATAATTTAGAATTTTTCTTTTTTGGTTTTTAGGCTATTTTGGAGTTTAGCTAATATTTGAACTACACGCTAGCTGTTTTGTATAATTTAGGGCTCTTTTTTCTTCTTTGGGCTATTTTGGAGTTTAGCTAATATTTCTTCTACATGCTAGCTGTTTTGGCTAATTTAGGCTTTTTTTCTGGTTTTTAGGCTATTTTGGAGTTTAGCTAATATTTCAGTCACATGCTAGCTCTTTTGGCTAATTTAGGCTTTTTTTTTTTTAGGCTATTTTGGAGTTTAGCTAATATTTGAACTACATGCTAGCTGTTTTGTCTAAATTAGGGCTCTTTTTTCTTCTTTGGGCTATTTTGGAGTTTAGCTAATATTTCAGTCACATGCTAGCTCTTTTGGCTAATTTAGGCTTTTTTTTTTCTTTTTTAGGCTATTTTGGAGTTAAGCTAATATTAATTTTTGTCTTTGTCTCTTAAATGGTCCACAAATCAAAATACAAATGTACAAAATGTTTGAAAATCGCAGATCAGACACAGATTTATGACCAAAAACAAAGAGAAAAACGTTAGAACCACGGCTTAGCTCACTGACCGCAGTAGAAAACATTACAACAGTAATAAGTTTTACTTTAAAGTCAGACACGCTGGAAATGTCTGACTTTTGCTGTGTTTACAAGAACTATGTGAGCACAGAAATTTAGGAAACTTTTAACTGGTAAGAAAAGATCATGTGTCTCAAACCCTAAAAAAAAAAACTAATGCTAGCAAAAATAGTGACTTATAAATCGAATGTCAATTTTGTTCGATGACGTTACCAATAATCGCCGGTCTGCTAGCGCTAGCACGGAGCTTCCAGCGCTCGAATATACATGGTTGTATCTCTTTAAAAAGGTCACGCTTCAACAAAAATTCCTTACTTACATTTAACTGTAAACCTCTGGGGTTCGGAGCGCACCCACGTGAAGAAAAACGCTTCTCAGCGTGACGAGGTTTAGCCTCCCGACGGAGGACTTTGTACCTCTCCGTTTGGAGGGTCGGATTTAAAAATACATTTCCCGGACAGGACCTGCACTTAAACTGCCCCTTCATGGAGGGGAAGGGAGAAAGGAAGAATTGGGCTTTAGCCTTATAGACTTCATATAGTGCCAAATTAGCCAAAAATATTAGAATGTTGCTAAAATATTAGCTAAACTCAAAATTAGCCTTAAAAACCTGAGTAGCATTAATGTTCCTAACATGACAAACACTGTAAGCTCTTTGACAAAACAGTATTAATCGTATTCACTCAACATCTATTTGTATGCGACATTGTCTAATACAATTAAAAAATTTTCCATCGTGCTTATAGATGTCCGAGATGTAGTCAGGCAGGTGCCACAATGAGTCACATGTTCTGGTCGTGGACATCTCTGGGTGGGTTTTGGGCATCGGTATTTGATGCTATATCAAAGAGGTCGGCGACCTTTAACAGTAAAAGAGCCATTTGAGCTCATTTTCTACTGATCAAAACCTAGAAGGAGACGCATAGTTTAACTTTAGCCTTTAAAAAAAATTGTATTTGCATTCATTACCTTCTTTTTGTTTTTTTTTGTTTACATTAAAAAAAATGAATGTTTTTTTTACACGAACAAAAGCAAAAATATAAAAAGAAACATTTCTCACAATGAGATTTTGCATTTACGTTCTTACAGTTTACCTTTAATAATTTAGCGAACTAGCGAGCAAGCTTGTTGCTTAATTACTAGCTAAATTCCAAATTAGCCTAAAATTCTAAAATATTAAAAATGTTAGCCAAAATGTTGCATTTGTGCTAAAATAAAAGCTAAACGCTAATTTTGCCTTAACCAAAGCTAAAATAACAGGCATTAAAGCCAAAAAATAGATTAGCATGATGCTAGCTTTAAACTCCAAATTAGCATAAAATTATTCATCAAACTAAATTAGTCAAAAACGTTAGCATGTTGCTAAAATAGAAGCTAAACTTTAAATTTGCCTAAAACCCCCAATAGATACAAAATTAGCCGAAAAATGTTAGCATGTTGCTAAGCTAAACTCCAAATTAGCATAAAATTGCTCAGTCACTAAATTAGTCAAAACGTAAACCTGTAGATACCCCCAGTAGATAACGAATTAGCCAAAAAATGTTAACGTGTTGCTAAAATAATATATCCCAATTGATTGAAAATTACTATTATTTCATTTTTCTTCAGCCAGAGAGCCACCATAGAGAGATAAAAGAGCCACAGGTTGCAGACCCCTGCTATATCACATATATGCAGCAGAACTGTAGACCCTAGCCCATACACGATAGTCTTTGGAGTTCTTCCAAACAAGCAAGGCCTGACAAACAAATACTACAGCCTTTTTGTTTCTGTTAGATTGATAGTGAGGAAATGGAAGGATCCTCCTTTTATCGCATATGATGAGGGTTTGCCTTCTGCATAAATGTTAAGATATAATTACTGTTGTTTACTCATAATTAATGCTACTGTGACTTTGAATGTTGCAGCGTTGTGTGTCTGTGATGTGTAAGTGTACGTTCACTGGTGTGTATATCTATGGAAATGATACTTTGCAATGTTTATTTTTTATTATTTTGTACTTTTTCTAGTGTTTCTCTGATATATACTTTGAAGGTTAATTTAATGTCTAATTATCTGTTATTGTGCATTTTATATTTCTTTAATATTTTGGGTTTAACTTTAATCAGACATCCCACTGGTTGGTATGACTTTGAAATTTGTCTTTTGTTTTAGTACAAATCCCTTTTCGATATGCTCAAAGTTTTGTAAAAACAGGAAAATCTTTTAAGAAGTTCTTAAAAAATAAAAATAATGTTAAAAACATAGAAACTTTAATTGCAGTTAGTGCTGCCACAAGAAAATTATTTTAATAGTCAACTATTTATCAAAATTTTATTCTGATTAGTCGACTAATCGGGTCAAGTGCAAAGTGGATGGAAACACACACATTAACCATCATTAGCTTTAAACTGACTAAAAACTTAATATATTGATGTAAGCTGAGTTTGGCAGCTGAAGATTCTGCTGCTGATAGCTGAAGATGCTGAAATTAATAGCTGAAATCGCTGAAGCTAATAGCCAGCTAAAATATTAGTAAAATGCCATATTAGTCTAAAGAAAAATAATATATAGGCTAGCCAAAACGGCTAGCATGTAGAGGAAATATTAGCTAAATTCCAAAAAAGCATAAAAAAACAAAAAAAGGCTAAATTAGCCAAAAGATTTAGCATGTAGCGGAAACATTAGCTAACTTTCAAAAGAGCTTACAAAAAAACTTAATTTTGCCAAAATAGCTAGCATGTAGCTGAAATATTAGCTAAACTCCAAAAAAGCATAGAAAACAAAAGAAGGCTAAATTAGCCAAAACAGCTAGCATGTCGAGGAAATATTAGCTAAACTCTAAAAAAGCATAAAAAACAACAAAAAAAAGCTAAATTAGCCAAAAGATTTAGCATGTAGTAGAAATATTAGCTAACTTTCAAAAGAGCTTACAAAAAACTTAATTTAGCCAAAATAGCTAGCATGTAGCTGAAATATTAGCTAAACTCCAAAAAAGCATAGAAAACAAAAGAAGGCTAAATTAGCCAAAACAGCTAGCATGTAGAGGAAATATTAGCTAAACTCCAAAAAACATAAAAAACAAAAAAAGGCTAAATTAGCCAAAAGATTTAGCATGTAGCGGAAACATTAGCTAACTTTCAAAAGAGCTTACAAAAAAACTTAATTTAGCCAAAATAGCTAGCATGTAGCTGAAATATTAGCTAAACTCCAAAAAAGCATAGAAAACAAAAGTAGGCTAAATTAGCCAAAACAGCTAGCATGTAGGGGAAATTTTAGCTAAACTCCAAAAAAGCATAAAAAACAAAAAAAAGTCTAAATTAGCCAAAAGATTTAGCATGTAGCAGAAATATTAGCTAACTTTCAAGAGAGCTTACAAAAAACCTTAATTTAGCCAAAATAACTCGAAAAAGCTAGCATAATGCCATTATGACTATCAACTTTACTACAATCTGACTCCATATAATCTAAAGTAACGACTAACCAACTATTAAATGAGCCATTTACTATTTTAATAGTCGATTAGTCGACTAATCGTGGCGGCTCTAATTGCAGAAGGACTTAAAAATGTTTTTCCGTTAGGTGGTATATTGATGTGATTTGCACTGTATTTTTTTTATATTTTTCATTTACATATTTTCCCAACAAAACAATCACAAACACATCAAAAATACAAATAAAACCTTCGAGGAGACCAGATGTATCAAGTTCTGAGTTATTTTGCATGACATTTTGTTTAGCTCTGATGACAGACATTAAATAAAGGGTGAGTGGACGCTACCATGGATGAATGAAACCTAAACAATGCTTTGGAGAACAGCACTGACCGACCGTCTGCGTGACACATTCAAATGTACACAATGTACGGTCATCCGAAGACATTTGCATTCCTTAAACAAACCTAATGCTTTTGCTCAGAGCTGTTAAATAAGAAATGCATCACCAGCGCGGCCTACAGATGCACCGCACAGCCTGCAGAGAGCTCCAATGCAAGTGAACGGGTGAACTTTCCCCTACATAAGGCAGACACAGGGAGGGGAGGGGCCAAGAGGGGAGGAGCTTGGAGAGAAGGAGAAAGCATGTAAACAAGGGCAGAAGGAAGTGATCGATGGTTTCTCTCCTTTTCTGCAAATGCATCCATAGAATGAAGAGATAATGACGACTGCATCCCATATGGGGACGAACACGCCGCTGCCATGGAGGCGTGATGATGACGGAGGCTGCAGCGCCCACGGAGGCGCGTTCACAACCCATCCCAGCATGGAGATGCACGCTCCGCTCCTTCTGTGTGCGACACTATCAGCTGTGATCAGTGGTTATAGTGCAGCTCGATGATTAACCATTTCTAAAAGCTAAAAATAACCCCCTCCCCAAACATCCTCATCCTCTGTTCTCACACACCTTTAAACCCACTGAGTCCTTCCGTCTGCAGACCTGACAGCACAGCAGAAAATGTTGTGACTCATTCAATTACATAACAGAAAGTTGTTAGGCTGTGAATGAGCACCTGAGCAGATACAGACACACCAGACAGGTAAGGGGAGCAGGAAGTCTGCTTACCGTGGAAGAACCTGTCAGACCTGGAGTCTACCCCAAACAAAACCAAACTACATATTCAGATGTCCCATCAGCCCCTGCAGCACGTGCTGAGAGGAGCACAGCAGGTCGAACGGGATAAACATTTATTGAACTCTCTAAAACGGACATTTAAAAACTTTTAAACTATAACTTTTTAACATAATTATTAACTAGATATATAGCATTACCTGTGGGGAATGCTAGCTGAGTTTGGCTGCTAAAGATGCTAGTGCTGAAGATGCTGAAATTGATAGCTAAAAAACTGCTGATAACCACCTAAAATATTAGCGAGATGCGAAATTAGCCTAAAAACAAACAAATAAAAAAAAATTAGGTTAGCCAAAATAGCTAGCATTGTAGCTGAAATATTAGCTAACAGCTTTAAAACTTAAATGGAAAAGCTCAAATTAGCCAAAACAGCTAGCATATAAATATAAGAATAACTTCAAAACACTTGAAAAGAATAGCCTCCATTAGCCAAAACTGCTAGCGTGTAGCTGAAATATTAGTAAAACTCAAAAGCAGATGAAAAAAACTCGAAAGAAAACCTACATTAGCCAAAACAGCTAGCATTGTAGCTGAAATATTAGCTAACAGCTTTAAAACTTAAATGGAAAAGCTCAAATTAGCCAAAACAGCTAGCATATAAATATAAGAATAATTTCAAAACACTTAAAAAGAATAGCCTCGATTAGCCAAAAACTGCTAGCGTGTAGCTGAAATATTAGTAAAACTCAAAAGCAGACAAAAAATACTCAAATGAAAACCTACATTAGCCAAAACAGCTAGCACTGTAGCTGAAATATTAGCTAACAGCTTTAAAGCTTAAATGGAAAAGCTCAAATTAGCCAAAATAGCTAGCATATAAATGTAAGAATAACTTCAAAACACTTAAAAAGAATAGCCTCGATTAGCCAAAACTGCTAGCGTGTAGCTGAAATATTAGTAAAACTCAAAAGCAGATGAAAAAAACTCAAAAGAAAACCTACATTAGCCAAAATAGCTAGCACTGTAGCTGAAATATTAGCTAACAGCTTTAAAGCTTAAATGGGAAAGCTCAAATTAGCCAAAACAGCTAGCATATACATGTAAGAATAACTTCAAAACACTTAAAAAGAATAGCCTCGATTAGCCAAAACTGCTAGCGTGTAGCTGAAATATTAGTAAAACTCAAAAGCAGACGAATAAAACTCAAATGAAATTAGCCTACATTAGCCAAATAGCTAGCATTGTAGCTGAAATATTAGCTAACAGCTTTAAAGCTTAAATGGAAAAGCTCAAATTAGCCAAAACAGCTAGCATATAAATATAAGAATAACTTCAAAACACTTAAAAAGAATAGCCTCGATTAGCCAAAACTGCTAGCGTGTAGCTGAAATATTAGTAAAACTCAAAAGCAGACGAATAAAACTCAAATGAAATTAGCCTACATTAGCCAAATAGCTAGCATTGTAGCTGAAATATTAGCTAACAGCTTTAAAGCTTAAATGGAAAAGCTCAAATTAGCCAAAACAGCTAGCATATAAATATAAGAATAACTTCAAAACACTTAAAAAGAATAGCCTCGATTAGCCAAAACTGCTAGCGTGTAGCATAAATATTGGCAAAAGTCCAAAAAGCTAGCAGAATGCCAATTTCTAAAACTAAATGAGCGCAAGATAACATCAGGTTTTTAATAACATTAAAATAAATTGATCTGGAGGGCCGGATAGAATTACCCGGAGGGCCGGATCCGGCCCCCGGGCCTTGACTTTAACACGTGTTCTAATAGAATGAATTAACTTTTGTAAATAATAATAATAATATTAAATAAAAAATATTTTTTCTAAGTGTCAACTTCGTAATATTTGGTAATAAGCTGTTCATGTCGGTAAATAATAATAATATTAAATTAAATTTGAAATTAATATATTTTTTTCTAAGTGTGAACTTCATACTGTTTGGTAATAACGTGGTCATGTCGGTGTGTTGTTGTCCCGCTCTCCTGTCTGTCTGTCAGCCGCTGAGAGGATTTGTTTGGTAGCTGTAGCCTGGCTTAGCCGCAGGAAGGACGAAGCCTTCCCGCACAAAAACACACCGCAAACGCCGTGAAACACGCACTCCTGTGGGCTCGTCCTGCGTGTCCTCCTCCTCCTGTCAGCTCCGAGCCGAGCCTACGTGACAGGCTTGTTTACTTCCCCGCCCGCGAGCCCGGTAGTACAAGCAGCCTCGCACCGAACCGGAGAGTCGAACGGTCCAAAACAGCGTGACGCGGAGTTCGGGACCCACCTGTGTTGTCCCGCGTGGTCCTCGGGCGGCAGCAGCCCCTCATGGTCCCCCCGTTAAAGCCCCTCTTTCCGCCTGGAGCGCGAGCGTGGAGCGAACCGAGCGCGCGGGCAGCAATGAATGAAGTGGGTGAACACCGAGCGCGCGCACACTCAGCGCACGTGCGCGCGCCGCCTCATTTCCATTTCGCACGTACAGTGAGGTTCATGTCATGCTTCGAAAGGTGTGCTGGCGGGGCTGAGCCACGCGCGCGCCTCGATTGGTTGGGTCATTTACTCACAGTGGCGCCAGAGGGGGGTGTCATCGAAAGTATCGGCTTATCGATCACTGCACAGAAATTCAATCTTCTCTACTCATCAATGACAGCTTTGTTGTTGTCAATATCACAAGAAAAGGAGGAGTAAAATTTAATCAGAATTTGCACGTAAAATGATACCACAAACTTAAGACCACAAATAAGTCAAATCTTCTGTAAAAGGCTTTAAGTCAGGGGAGGGGAAACTTATGGCCCGGGGGCCATATGCGGCAGAATACTTTTCTGATTCCGGTTCACGATTGTAGGGTTTAAATATTTGATCATAATTCCTGAACCGGACGTTGATAATTCATGCAAACCACATGTGTTAAAGGCCCAGGGGCCAGATCCGGCCCTCCGGGTAATTCTTTCTGGCCCTCCAGATCATTTTATTTTAATGTTATTATGGCCCAATTTTCTCTTTTTCTAACTTGTAAAATCTTGGCAAAATATATTTTTATGGAGAGTAAAATATTGAAAGTGATTCAAACTTTAATCTGGAATAATATTCCTGGCTTATTATTATTCATAATTATGTTAAAAAGTTACGATTTGAAAGTTTTAAAAATTGGCATTCTGCTAGCTTTTTGGACTATTTTGGAATTTACGAAGATTTTTAAGGCTATTTTGGAGTATAGCTATATTTCAGCTACACGCTAGCTATTTTGGCTAATTTTGGCTTTTTTCAGGGTTTTCTTTTAGGAAATGTTGCTATTTTTTTTCAGCTACATGCTAGCTGTTTGGGCTAACCTAAGTTTGCTTTTTAAGGTAATTTCGAATTTAGCTGCTGTGTCAGCTACATGCTAGCTGTTAATTTAGACTTTTTTAAGTTTTTAGGCTGTTTTGGAATGTTGCTATTTTTTCATTTACATACTAGCTGTTTTGGCTATTTTAGGCTTTTTTCAGTTTTTTAATGAAATTATGAAGTATAGCTATGTTTTAGCCAGATGCTAGCTGTTTTGGTCAACCTAATTTTTTTGTAGTTTTTTAGGCTAATTTGGGATTTAGCTAATATTTTAGCTGGCTATCAGCTTCAGTGTTTTCAGTTATTAGCTTCAGTGATTTCAACTATCATCTTCAGCGATCAAATTCAGATTACAACATTCACAAATGCTATCTAGTGCACAAGTATGTTATAAAGTTACAGTTTTAAGTTTAAAAATGTAGTTTAAGAGTGTTCAATACATGTTTATCCTGTTTTGGCCCGTGACCTAAAGTGTGTTTTGGATTTTGGCCTCTTGTGTGATTTTGTTTGACACCCCTCCTGTAAAGGAAATGGTAAGATCGAGCCGGGCTGGAATTATATAAGTTCACTTCCTTCGTCTCCCTTAAGCAATCTACCTTTTTGAGGTCTAGTTATCCAATGTCTGACATCTTTCTGGATGTTGATTAATTATGTAATCTATGCCCATGTTTATGTATTATTACCTGATTGCTTGAAATAAATACCTTCAAATCAAATTATACCAATAATTTCATTTTTTTCTCCCCTAAAATTGGTGTTTTACCATATATATATATATGTGTGTGTGTGTTTTTAGTCCTTTGTTCCGATCATTCGATCACCACATGAACATAGAATTTCTGTATTGTTTTCACATAAGAACGTTAAACCATTGGTGCAATTGGCACTAAAAATGACAACCAAAGTCACAGTTTTGAAATGAAACCCACAAAATCATCTATATTGGTTTAAATAAAAATTTAAACATGTTTTTTTATGTTGTTTTTTTAATGGGGGGGGGGGGGGGGGGGGGGGGGTTACCAAAAACCCCACACACCTGGCCCTGTTAGGCCCTTCTGTCAGACTTACAGTTTAAGTTCATGGTTGTTGTTTCGTTCATCTCAATCTCAATCTGAGTCTGCCCACAAAGCCTTTATTTTGAAAGAGCAGTAGTCTTCACGCTCTCTGTGGTTTTGGAGATGTCTTATGCTCGCCCCCCTGACTTTCATGTGATATGTCCTGAATTTTTAGCTCCCTTGACCCCAAAGGCGCCACTGTATTTGGGAGTTAGAATGTCTTTTGTTGAACCGTATATCTTCTTAATTGTTTGCTTAGTGCACATTTAGATGTGAGTAGCAGATAAGCTATTAAAAATGTCCTAGAAACTAAGATTGCCACATAGATTTCAGTCATAGTTATAGTCATAACTAGTAAAGTCTATCAGAACTTTCAGATTTATGGCCTGTAATGACCCCATTAACACCGACCTTTGTGGTAAACATAGTTACGGTTGGGCAAAAAACGGCGCTGGCCTTTCACATGCCAAGAATTTGTTCTTTTTTTGTCCCCACTTCCTCCTGTCCGGGTCAAAGAGGTTGTAGAGTTGTCCAGGAGAGGCTCAAAGTCAGATCCCTATTGGAGATAGCTTACAGGGTTTGGTGCATCTGTTCGGAATGACATCCTGGTTGCTGCCAAAAACTGGCATGTACTACTGAGAAGATAGTTGGTCTGAATCTATTCGTTCACACATTCAAGGGGCCACTTCCAATGAAAAGTCTATGAAGTGTTTCAGACTTGGATTCTCGTGTGGCTACGCAAGTTCCTATAATCGTTTTCAGGCTGTAAACAAAAGGTGTGACGACTGAACGCTAAGTCTGAGGCCGTGGTTCTCGACCGGAGAAAGGTAGTTTGTCCTCTCTCGGTGGGTGGAGTGCTCCTGCCTCAGGTGGAGGAGTTTAAATATCTTGGTCTTGTCTTGATCACGAGTGAGGGAAGATCGGAGCGTGAGATCGACGGACGGATTAGAGCGGCGTCCGCCATATTCTCCGTTACAGCGAAAATAGAGCTGAGAAAGCAAAGCTCTCGTTTTACAGGTTGATCTTGGTCCCAGTACTCACCTATGGTCATGAGCTTTGGGTCATTACCAAAAGAACGAGATCCCGACTACAAGCGACTGAAATGAGTTTCCTCCGGAGGGAGATAGAGATAGGGGGAGAAGCTCGGTCACTCTGAGAGAGCTCTGAGTAGAGCCGCTTCTCCTCCGCATTGAGGTGGCCTGAGCATCGGGTCCGGATACTTCCTGGATGCCTCCCTGGAGAGGTGTTCCGGGCATGTTCCACTGGTAGAGGCCCCGAAGAAGACCCAGGACACGTTGGAGAGACTACATCTCGCGCTATGAAATTTGACCAATCACAGACTCATATTTGTTAGTGACGAATGGACGACGTCCCTTTGAAATCACTGTTTGAAAAGTGATCATGGAGGAGAAAATCATCATAGACTGTAATCATAGACAGCAAGTCTTTCATTTGTAGAGCTGTGAATGTAAAAGCCTGGATCAAGATTCAGGAGATTTGCACCACTTTGACATTTCCCACCAAACCTCTTCCGACTGTAGGTGACAAACATGCACTAGTGGATTGTAGGAAAAGAAGAAGCCCCTTCCTGTATGTCCAGTGCGAACACAATGGGCTATTCTCAAAATCAAGAACCCAAGTTTAGCGTGTTCATGTCACCTTCCTGGTGTCTGTAGCTTGAGTGAGGTCTTGGGGACAGGACAGAAGTTTTTGGGGTTGTTGCTCTGTAAGCTGAGCTGTGTTCCTCAAGCTTTGACCAGGTCATGTGGAAATGTATGGCATTATAGTAGAGCCGCTGCTCCTCCACATCGAGAGGAGCCAGTTGGTCTGGTTGCCTCCTGGACACCTCCCTAGGGAGGTGTTCTTGGCCTGTCGCAATGGGCGAAGGCCCCAGGGAAGATCCAGGCCAGTTGAGAGATGTAGTCTCCAGGTCAAAGTAGATCCACTTCTCCTCCACATTGAGAGGAGCCCGTTGAGGTGGTTCGGCATCTGGTCCGGATGCAGCCTGGACACCTCCCTGGGAAGCTTTTCCATACATATCCCACTAGGTGGTGGCACCAGGGAAGACCCAGGACACGCTGGAGAGACTACGTCTCTAAACTGGCCTGGTAAGGCCTCGGGGTCCCCCTAGAGGAGCTGGAGGAAGTGACCGGGAGGGGGAAGTCTGGGTATCTTTGCTTAGACTGCTGCCCCCGCGACCCCGTCCCGGATGAGGAGAAGAAGATGGATGGATGGATATAAAGATAAAAAGAAACCTTGAAAGAGGTATGTCCAAAGTCAGTCCTTGAAGGCCTCCCTCCTGCAGAAACCTGGGTCAGGTGTGTTTGGTCATTAAGGAGCTTCATAGCAAGTTGGTTGGTAAACATATAAGACACCGACCATCGAGGACCGACTTTGGACACTCCTGCCTCAGATGATGAGTTTCAGTCAGTGTTTATTTTAAAGTCAAAATGACGATTCAAGTAAGAAATAACTACGATTATTTCCTACATCACCTTCCTTAAGGTCTGACTTATTTAAATGGGCAACAGTTGTTCTTAAAATTTAACAGCTAAATAAGTTTTTATTTTAACTCTTCCGCTCTCCGAGGCTTGTTTACATTAAAGTGGGGTCATCTGGACCCTACAAGACAGAGCGCTGAACTTTTTTTTTCAATGATTGTCGATCTTTACTAGTCTCAAATGACAGACATGAAGTCTTGTCCACCTTTGTCATGGAAGTGCTAACACCTTAATGTACGGGTGGGGTCATCTGGACCCCATAAGAGAGCACGAGGGTTAAGGGATTTTATAGTTCCTGAGACAGATTGGTGACCTGTCCAGGATGAACCCCATCTACACCTGACTGTAGCTGGGATAGGCTCTGGCAACTGAGTTTCCCCAAAAGATGAACAGATGGATTTTATAGTGAACCAATGACCAGGTCAATCGCCAGGTCAAGTGGAAATAAAACAACTGAAATCATCCCTGCACCAAGTGTTCACTTCTGCATTGTGACACAGATACACCCTCAGAGACCTCCATTTATTTATGGATCTGGCAACTTTTGGAAAGCAACACAAGATAAGACGGTGTTCAGATGCTGTATGAGGACAACAGGGGGAGACAGAGATAAGCTTTTCTTAAAGCCTTAACATTAAGGTAATTTTCTTATTTTTAACTTCCACGCTGCTTTAAAAAGTAAGAAAAATGTACACAAATAAGATAAATATTGCTTAAAATAAGAAAACTGATCAGCCAACAGAACAAGGAAATTTGGCACAACATCCTCGTAGAACCACAAATATCTTAAAACTAATATGTTTTTTTTTTTAATTAATATCAAGCTCATTTTGACTAAAATAAATATAATTTCAAAGATTAATTTTCTCAAAATGCTCAAAATTATTCTTTAATTGAGATTTTGCTTGTAAGGTTTTCTTGACTTTAATAGCATCTTTTTATTGAAACCAGCCAATAAAAATAAAAACAAAAGTACTTTTCTATTCTTTTAAAAGAATAGTGACCTGTTTTCTCATTATGCATGATAATTGACTTGAAATTCTTTAACTAATCTGCATTAATCTTGGCCATACAAACATCACAGGCTTGAATTACTTTTGTAACTATTACGATTCTAGTTTCAAGTTTTTACTCATAATAGGTAATAAAATCTTAGTAACAAGCCTTAATCTCTCATTGAGATAATTAAGTACCATAACTCCTAAAATAAGGGAAATTATCTGGCCTAAAATCAATTAAGTGAGAAGAATTATCTTATCCTATGTCTTAAGATAGTTCATCTCACTTAGATTTCACTTTTTGCAGTAAAGTGTGAATCCATTTACTTTCTTAAAATAATAGAACTCAAATGATAACAGAATATTGAGCTAAACAAAAATAAAACTACTATTCATGAAGTTTGTAACATCACATGTGAAAGTAAAATGAGCTACAAGTCCCTCACTGAACACAGAGGTGAAAGAAACAACAACAAAATAACATTTTATGTAATAAAACAATAGACAGATTTGTATCTTAGATATAATTTTGGCTGTAAATACATTTTTGTTTTAGTTTGATTTGATTATTTCATCCTGACACAAAAACTTAGAATATAAATAAAAATATCTGCATACACAACAGAATCAACCAAGCTCTAATGAATTGACGAAATGTTGTACGTTTCCCCAGATGAAGGTTCTTCACCATCAGAATCTGGATCTTTTCTGGTTCTCTCTTCATCTCTGCTTTGCTGAAGATGATTCCACCTGACAGCACAAACAAAATACAGTTTTCCTCCTATTTTACAGTAACCATTCCTGTCAAATGATACCATGACCTGGTATACCTGGAGAAAGGTGAGGAGATTTTTTTTTTTTTTTGGCCAATCCAGTGGAGTTTAGGAGCCAAACCCCCCTGCAGCTCTTGGAAGTGTCTGCGAGGCTAGCAAACAAAAAAAGTTAAAGTCCACATTGATCATGTTTTTCAAGCATTCATCTGCTCAACAAAACTCCTACCGGCCTTTTTCAGCTCCTGCTGCACAGCCTTGACCCCTCCGAAGCGGCTGATTATGAGGTCGGCAGCTTCCGATACGTCTTTGTCCTTCAGATCGTCCTTCCTGAGCCCCGCCTGCGCCAACACTCGTTCTATAGCCGGATCCAGATCCACGAACTGCAAACAGATGCAGCACAGAATGCAGAATGAAACTCATGTAAATGAGATGCAACTCTGCTGGACTCACGAGGGAACCGACAGCTCTGGAGTCTTCATGAGCCGGTCTGGACCGGGCCTCCACTGGGAAATCTGTCCTCCAGTTCAGACTCGCTTCTGGTTGATATCTGGGGATAACATTGACAGACTGTAAATCAGGTTTTCTTCTTTTTTCTACGTTTTGGAAAGTTTCTTACTCTGAAGTGGGTTGATCGTGTGTTGCTGTCGTCATGTGACCCAGACCAGGAACCGGCCCACTGAATCTGCCCAACCAATCCAGCCGATTGTGGTCGGGCCAAGTCTGGTTGGTCCTTTCTGCAAGGAAAAGGTCTTAATGACGTTTTCATGTGAAGGTGTCAAACTCACACAGGGGGCCAAAATCCAAAACATAACTGAGACTGAACAGGAAAAACATTTATAGAAACTCTAAAACTTAATTTTTATCACTTTAAAACTGTAGCTTTAACATAATTATGAACCAGATATATAGAATTACCTATAATAATGCTAGTGTGAATGCTGTTAGCTCAATTTGGCCGCTGAAGATTCTGAAATTAATAGCTAAAAATGTTAAAATTAATAGCTGAAATCACTAAAGCTGATAGTTAGCTAAAATATTAGCTAAATGCTAAATTAGCCTAAAAAAGGCTTAGGTTAGCTAAAACAGCTAACATGTAGTTGACAAAATAGCTAAACTTCAAAATATCCTAAAAAACTGAAAAAAGCCTAAATTAGCCAAAACAGCTAGCATGTAGCTGAAATATTAGCTAAACTCCAAAACAGACTAAAAAACTAAAAAATAAAAACTAGTCAGAACAGCTAAAGTGTAAATATTAGCCTAATTCCAAACTAGCCTAGAAAACAAAAACAAAAGCCTACATTAGCCAAAACGGCTAGCATGTCACAGAAATATTAGCCAAACTGTAAAACAGACTAAATAACGAAAAATAAAACCTAAACTAGCTAGAACAGCCAGCGTGTAAATATTAGCCTAACTAACAAAAACTAAAAAACTCTATCGATTAATTAGCCAAAACATACTAAAAAACTAAAAAAGAAAAGCCAAAATTGGCCAAAATAGCTAGCATGTAGCTGGAATATTAACTAAACTTTAAAACTGCCTAAAAATGTTTTTTTTTTTTAATAAATTAGCCAAAACAGCTACCATGTAGGTGAAATATTAGCTATGCTCCAAAACAGACTAAAAAATTAAAAACTAGCCAGAACAGATAAAGTGTAAATATTAGCCTAAAAAACAAAAAGTTAAGCCTACGTTAGCCAAAACAGCTAACATGTAGCTGAACTATTAGCTAAACTGTAAAACAGACAAAAACACAAAAAATAAAGCCTAAATTAGCCAGAATACCCTGCGTGTAAATATTATCCTAACTATAATACACCTTAAAAAAAACAAAACAAAAAATCCCCCCAAAAACTCTTCCGGTAAATTAGCCAAAACAGCTAGCATGTAGCTGAAATATTAGCTAAACTCCAAAACAGACTAAAAAACTAAAAAATAAAAACTAGTCAGAACAGCTAAAGTGTAAATATTAGCCTAATTCCAAACTAGCCTAGAAAACAAAAACAAAAGCCTACATTAGCCAAAACGGCTAGCATGTCACTGAAATATTAGCTAAACTGTGAAACAGACTAAATAACAAAAAATAAAGCCTAAACTAGCTAGAACAGCCAGCGTGTAAATATTAGCCTAACTAACAAAAACAAAAAAACTCTATCGATTAATTAGCCAAAACGTACTAAAAAACTAAAAAAGAAAAACCAAAATTGGCCAAAATAGCTAGCATGTAGCTGGAATATTAACTAAACTTTAAAACTGCCTAAAAAATTTTTTTTTTTTTTAAATAAATTAGCCAAAACAGTTACCATGTAGGTGAAATATTAGCTATGCTCCAAAACAGACTAAAAAATTAGCCAGAACTAGCCAGAACAGATAAAGTGTAAATATTAGCCTAACTAACTCCAAAATAGCCTAAAAAACAAAAAGTTATGCCTACATTAGCCAAAACAGCTAACATGTAGCTGAAATATTAGTTAAACTGTAAAACAGACAAAAACACAAAAAATAAAGCCTAAATTAGCCAGAATACCCTGCGTGTAAATATTATCCTAACTATAATACACCTTAAAAAAAACAAAACAAAAAATCCCCCCAAAAACTCTACTGGTAAATTAGCCAAAACAGCTAGCATGTAGCTGAAATATTAGTTAAACTCCAAAACAGACTAAAAAACTAAAAAATAAAAACTAGCAAGAACAGCTAAAGTGTAAATATTAGCCTAACTTCAAAATAGCCTAGAAAACAAAAAGAAAAGCCTACATTAGCCAAAACGGCTAGCATGTCACTGAAATATTAGCCAAACTGTAAAACAGACTAAATAACGAAAAATAACGCCTAAACTAGCTAGAACAGCCAGCGTGTAAATATTAGCCTAACTAACAAAAACTAAAAAACTCTATCGATTAATTAGCCAAAACGTACTAAAAAACTAAAAGAGAAAAACCAAAATTGGCCAAAATAGCTAGCATGTAGCTGGAATATTAACTAAACTTTAAAACTGCCTAAAAATGTTTTTAAAAAAAAATAAATTAGCCAAAACAGCTACCATGTAGGTGAAATATTAGCTATGCTCCAAAACAGACTAAAAAATTAAAAACTAGCCAGAACAGATAAAGTGTAAATATTAGCCTAACTAACTCCAAAATAGCCTAAAAAACAAAAAGTTATGCCTACATTAGCCAAAACAGCTAACATGTTGCTGAAATATTAGCTAAACTGTAAAACAGACAAAAACACAAAAAATAAAGCCTAAATTAGCCAGAATACCCTGCGTGTAAATATTATCCTAACTATAATACACCTTAAAAAAAACAAAACAAAAAATCCCCCCAAAAACTCTACTGGTAAATTAGCCAAAACAGCTAGCATGTAGCTGAAATATTAGCTAAACTCCAAAACAGACAACAAAACTAAAAAATAAAAACTAGCCAGAACAGCTAAAGTGTAAATATTAGCCTAACTCCAAAATAGCCTTGAAAACAAAAACAAAAGCCTACATTTGCCAAAACGGCTAGCATGTCACTGAAATATTAGCCAAACTGTAAAACAGACTAAATAACGAAAAATAAAGCCTAAACTAGCTAGAACAGCCAGCGTGTAAATATTAGCCTAACTAACAAAAACTAAAAAACTCTATCGATTAATTAGCCAAAACGTACTAAAAAACTAAAAAAGAAAAACCAAAATTGGCCAAAATAGCTAGCATGTAGCTGGAATATTAACTAAACTTTAAAACTGCCTAAAAATGTTTTAAAAAAAACTAAATTAGCCAAAACAGCTACCATGTAGGTGAAATATTAGCTATGCTCCAAAACAGACTAAAAAATTAAAAATTAAAAACTAGCCAGAACAGATAAAGTGTAAATATTAGCCTAACTAACTCCAAAATAGCCTAAAAAACAAAAAGTTAAGCCTACATTAGCCAAAACAGCTAACATGTAGCTGAAATATTAGCTAAACTGTAAAACAGACAAAAACACAAAAAATAAAGCCTAAATTAGCCAGAATACCCTGTGTGTAAATATTATCCTAACTATAATACATCTTAAAAAAACTAAACAAAAAATCCCCCCAAAAACTCTACTGGTAAATTAGCCAAAACAGCTAGCATGTAGCAGAAATATTAGCTAAACTCCAAAACAGACAAAAAAACTAAAAAATAAAAACTAGCCAGAACAGCTAAAGTGTAAATATTAGCCTAACTCCAAAATAGCCTTGAAAACAAAAACAAAAGCCTACATTTGCCAAAACGGCTAGCATGTCACTGAAATATTAGCCAAACTGTAAAACAGACTAAATAACAAAAAATAAAGCCTAAACTAGCTAGAACAGCCAGCGTGTAAATATTAGCCTAACTAACAAAAACTAAAAAACTCTATCGATTAATTAGCCAAAACATACTAAAAAACTAAAAAAGAAAAGCCAAAATTGGCCAAAATAGCTAGCATGTAGGTGAAATATTAGCTATGCTCTAAAACAGACTAAAAAATTAAAAATTAAAAACTAGCCAGAACAGATAAAGTGTAAATATTAGCCTAACTAACTCCAAAATAGCCTAAAAAACAAAAAGTTTAGCCTACATTAGCCAAAATAGTTAACATGTAGCAGAAATATTAGCTAAACTGTAAAACAGACAAAAACACAAAAAATAAAGCCTAAATTAGCCAGAATACCCTGCGTGTAAATATTATCCTAACTATAATACACCTTAAAAAAAACTAAACAAAAAATCCCCCCAAAAACTCTACTGGTAAATTAGCCAAAACAGCTAGCATGTAGCTGAAATATTAGCTAAACTCCAAAAAAGCTTAACAGATCTTAGTGAGTGCCAAAATAGTTAAAAAAACTTTTTTAAACTTCAAAACTGTAACAGTTTTACATATTTATGAATAATAAAAAGGCAGCAATATTATTCCAGAATAAATCCACTTAAACCTTAAATAACTTCCAATATTTTGCTCTCTGTAAAAATGTATTTTGTCAAAATCAAACAAGTTAGAAATGAGCACAAGATAACATCGGGTCATTAAAAACAATAAAATAAAATGATCTGGAGGGCCGGATCCGGCCCCCGGGCCTTAACGTGATGTATTTCATCAGTACCGATTTGGTAATTCTCACCATGAACATCCATCACTGCAAAATGAAATTCTTCAGCTTCATCATCATTTGCAAAGTTGAGTCCAAATTGCTGAACCTGAAGAAACAACAGATTTCCTCTTAGAAACTCTCGCCAAAGAGTTGGGCATCCTGGATAATATCCAGAAAGGATTTGATCGGGGATCAATTCTAATCCGATTATTTCAATCCTCTTAATTACATTCAATTTTGAGTTTACACATATATACACTTTTGTTTAGAAATACATTACTAATCTACTATATTTTATGAATATATTTACATTAATCTAAAATAAAGTTCTCATACTGTAAAATGTATCAGTGAAATAATAAGATTGTTCATTTTATCCAGTGTTATATGGATTCTCTAAAGAAGCATTTCTAACAAAAATGTTCAGATCTTTAACACTATAAACATTGTTCTGCTTCTCCTGGAGGACGTTTCAGTTTGACCACTAGGTGGCGATCACACTTTAGCATTAAACTTTTTTCAAGAAGAAGAAGAAAGTATGAGCAAGAAATGATTACTTGAAAAAATATATATACTTAAAAGAGTTTGGAAAATTCGACAGTATTAGCATTAGCCATCCTATTGGAAATCCTATTATACGTTAGCATCAAGCTAGCGGAGTTTAGCTCAATGCACTAAGTCAATCTATATTTTTATGAATCGATTATTGTTCTATTAAGATCAAATAAATGAATCGATTTTATCGGCCTAAAAGACTGAAGGTGGAGGCGGGGCTTACTCCAGCTAGGAAGGTGTGGAAGTAAGGACGCGAAACTGTGTACTCCGAGGTCACTCGCAGTTCCTGCTCCCACAGGAACTCCTTTCTCTGCATTCAGGACAAGAAAAAAAATCCATGAAGGAAACTAAAAGAAAACTTTCTCTGATCACGTGATCCCCCGTTCACACTCAGTTCTTTGAAGAACTGGATTACCTTAATGCAGTAGAGATGCAGGAAGTACGAGGACGCCGGTCCGTCTTTAACCAGACACAGAACTCCGCTGCTAAAACACTCCCAGCCTTGTGTTTCTCCTGCAGCTCTGCTGGCCTGAAGCACCTGAGCTACGGTCGACTTAACCAACTGAAACACGTTCAAACTCATTAGAACCGATCCAGCTCGATAAAAAATATGACACAGTTAGATGTGGCTTGTTTTAGCATGTTATACTGTCACATATACAGACGAATGGATCTTTGGCGCCACACTTACCTGACAGTGAGGCTTGAGAAGCGAGATGAGGACGCCTTTCTCCCTGATGGTCAGGAGATCGCTCATCACGTCGGCGTTGTGGATCAAACAAAGCGCCATGTCTGGACCTTCAGCAGAGGTTCCGGTCCTTGTAGCCGGTCTGAGCGGCTGCGTTCACAACATGAAGCCATGCAAATTCCCGGGCAGGATGTGGGCTCCAGTAAGCAAATGTGTGAACAACAAGGCAGTCATGGAGAGCGGGAAGACATCTGTCCTTCAGAATGCTCCATCAGGATCAGTGAGGGGGGAGCTGAGAGCTGATGGAGGATGAGGAGAAGTGGAAGAAGAACAACTAAAGAAGACCAGAAGGGGGCAGCAAAGAGGCAGGAGCTGGCAACACCAGGTTCAGTTTGATGGACAAGAGAATAAATTCATGTCAATATTTTCCTTCAAAATCTGACTGAAATGTTGTCCTTTAAATAATTGACTTACTAAACATTACTAACAAAAACTATTATTTAATAATAATATTACTTCTTTATATCTCCTGTTTTTCGCAGGTGGACCTTCACAATCAGTGATAACATTTATTATCCTTTATATGGTTTTATTTTCTGCTTCAGAATAAGTTCAGAGAAACAAACAGCCATGAGGTCCGGACCATGAGTGGAGATCTTGTTATTCTACTCATAACATGGAATCTGAAGGAAAACAAGCTTTCATTTTGATTGAAAATAAAATATATATTTTTAAAATAGAACATTTAGGAGTTTTTATTTAAAAAATGTGGCTTTTGCTCTCATTTAAGTGCTGATGTCCTTCAGGGAAAAACACAAACTTAATTCACGTGGTTTGAATGATAAAAAAAGGAAGTTTTGATTCAAAAAACACATAAACCTGAGAAAAAGAACAACTATCCACATGAATGCAAAATTCACCATGGTTTCACACTGGTTTCAGCTTGAATCACTTTGGTTTCACGCTGGTTTCAGTATAGTTTCAGCTTGTTTCACTCTGGTTTCACAAGGGTTTCAGGTGGTTTCATGTTGGTTTCACTCTGGTTTCATTCTGGCTTCACTATGGTTTCACTCTTGTTTCACATTGGTTTTATGTTGGTTTCACTCCGGTTTCATTCTGGATTCACTATGGTTTCACTCTTGTTTCACATTGGTTTTATGTTTGTTTCACTCTGGTTTCAAATTGGTTTCACTCTGATTTTTACTCTGGTTTCATGCTGATTTCACTCTGGTTTTCATTCTGGTTTCACTTTGGCTTCACTCTGGTTTCACTCTGGTTTCATGTTGGTTTCAGGCTTTTTTCACTCTGGTTTCACTCTTATTTTACTCTGGTTTCACGCTGTTTTCAGTCCGGTTTCACTCTGGTTTCATGTTGGTTTTTTTTACCCTGGTTTCATGTTGGTTTCACTCCGGTTTCACTCTGGTTTCATGTTGATTTCACTCTGATTTTACTCTGGTTTCAGGCTGTTCTCACTCCGGTTTCACTCTGGTTTCACTCTTAGTTTAGTCTGGTTTCACGCTGTTTTCACTCCGGTTTCACTCTGGTTTCATGTTGATTTCACTCTGATTTTACTCTGGTTTCAGGCTGTTCTCACTCCGGTTTCACTCTGGTTTCAGGCTGTTTTCACTCCAGTTTCACTCCGGTTTCACTCTGGTTTCACTCTGGTTTCATGTTGGTTTTTACTCTGGTTTCAGGCTGTTCTCACTCCGGTTTCACTCTGGTTTCACTCTGGTTTCAGGCTGTTTTCACTCCAGTTTCACTCCGGTTTCACTCTGTTTTCACTCTGGTTTCATGTTGGTTTTTACTCTGGTTTCACGCTGTTTTCACTCCGGTTTCACTCTGGTTTCATGTTGATTTCACTCTGATTTTACTCTGGTTTCAGGCTGTTCTCACTCCGGTTTCACTCTGGTTTCACTCTGGTTTCAGGCTGTTTTCACTCCAGTTTCACTCTGGTTTCACTCTGGTTTCATGTTGGTTTTTACTCTGGTTTCAGGCTGTTCTCACTCCGGTTTCACTCTGGTTTCAGGCTGTTCTCACTCCGGTTTCACTCTGGTTTCACTCTGGTTTCACTTCTTTGTTCCCCATCGATGAGCTCTCCATTTGCAGGAATGTGGGCGACCCGCCTTACAGACACAAATCAGACTAAACCATTCAAACTGATGAAGCCACTTGATGAGTGGAAAAACATTTCAAGGAAAAAGATTTAATTCCAGATTGCATTTCTCCTTCTTCCCCAACTTTTAATGTTAAACTTTTATATTATTGAATAGTTTTTTTTTCCCCTCCATGATAAGTTGGACCAAAACATTGTTCACTTGATAAGTTAAAATTTGTTTTGTTTTGTTGTTTCCCCTCTTGGTTCACCTGTCAGGAGCCGGATGCCCTTCCCGACACATCCCTGTGTTAGCGTGGCACAGTTAGCATGAAGGCTTTGCTCTTAGTACTCGCAATTACGCTAATTGGAAAATAAATCCAAGTTTCCTGCACGCCAGTCCTACACTCAGCTGTCTAACGTTTTGTGAATGAGTCAATAAATATGTCCAAAACCTGATGTAAACAAATGTTTGTGATCCAGTTTCAAGTCTTTCATTTGAAGACAACCTCAAACCTCCAGCATGACTCTCTTTAGTGAGTTCTTTCCTCGTGCACGAGCTGTCGCAGCGTTTTCCATTTAACAAGACCAGCATCATCTGCAGACGCAGCTGCTTGGTCTTCTGCGGCGTTCTCATGATGTCACCGTGGGAGGAATTTGGTGGGACCTCCAGTTCTGAACATGCAGCCTTTCCTTCAATGTAATTCCAATGAAAACTGAAGAACTGAAGAACTGCTGTGTGGAAACGACTCACAAAATCAAACATATGAGTGGGAGAAGTTGCTTCTATCGCAGGATTCTCTAACTCCATTTACCTTGGGGTGACTGAAGGCGGAGTCTGGCTGAGGCTGGGTCATATGGGGTTCCATTTGTGCCAAAAATGGGTTTTTGCATATATCATGGTAATCCCCGGGAACCCACAAGGTGCCCTCAGGTCACTTCTAAAAATAACACAACCCACACGTGAGCTGCGTCTAAAATGACATTTTATTCTGTTTTTCATTTTTTTAAAATGGCACTTTCATTTATTTAAGAATAAAAGCGTCTTAAAATATGTTCATGATGCGTGAACTTTAGATAAGTTTAGGTGACCTTTGACCTTCTCCAGTTCAAAGATCATTAATTCTGTTAAAAATGTTGCAGATTTGGTCATTAGTACAAAATGTGACCAGATTTGTTAAAAAATGTATTTTTCTTTAACTCGATATAATTGATAAATATAGTACGACACAGTGAAAATTGAACATTTTTCCCATTAATGTAAGTTCTATAACAATTACTGATATTATTAAAGTGTTGAGCGATTATATTTGTTGAATAGCTTGTTGTCATTGTTGATAATTATGGTGAGAAAGCTTTACACAGAGGAGCATCATTATTCATTATTAATAATGTATAATTAAAGGTAAAATCAGTAAATTTGTTAATTCAAAGTGGCAGCCCTTTTATGACTCAGTACCCATGATGCACCTCTCAGGTCCAAAAAGGTTAATGACCGCTACTCTACATCTTTGATCCATTGTTTATGTCTGCTGAACGATAACAATGCTAGCAACTGTTGCTAAGGACTTTTCCAACGACAAAATCTTTTAATTCCTCAAATTTTAAGTAGATTAGCAACAAACCTTTATATGTATTCATGGGATTTGTTTTCATATTTTATAGTAATCTTCAAAAATTTGAGTTTAGTTAATATTTTATTTTTATTGGTTTTTATGCTAGTTTGGGGTTTAGCTTCTATTTTAGCAACATGCTAATGCTTTTGACTAATTTGTTTTCTACTGATGTTCTTGTGCTAATTTAGAATTTAGCTTCTATTTTAGCAACATGCTAACATTTTTGGCTAATTTAGTTTACTGAGGAATTTTAGGCTATTTTAGATTTTAGCTAGTATTTAAACAACAAGCTAGCTTTTTGGCTAATTTGGCATCTACTAAGGTTTTTGAGCTAATTTAGAGTCTTATCATAATATATAATATTTAGAATCTTACGATTTAGCAACACACTAAATATTGTTTGAAACATCGGCATATATTAGGGATTTTTAAGGAATTTCACTACAAATTTTTCAGAACTTTTGCTCAACTTCAGCTCAACTTAATCAATTTTCCCGTCTTTTTGCAAATTTAACATTTTGCCAACAGCTTTTGCATTTTCAGAAAATCCCTTAAAGTAATTTAACTATTCACTATTTTCAGCATAAAGCATTATCGCAGGTCCTGCAACGTTTTTTAAATTATAAGTTAAGATGAAAAGCAACATTTTCTCATGATATAAGAATGTTTTTTCCCCCACATATCCACGATGTGATGAACTTTCCACTAGAGCTGTAACGAGTACCCGGGTGCTCGAGTATTCACGATCTGCTCCCGAAAATCCGAGTATGAATATTCGCGACGTCCAAGATCGCAAATCTTTATAAATATAGTAAATTGTAGTAAAATATGATCAGAATATTATCTGGTAATTATGTATTTTTCTTCTGGAATTCAGATTAATGTTTTATTTTAAGTTTACAAACTAAAACAAAGCCGAAAGAGCCGCGGTAGTAACCGAAAGTAAACACATCTTAGTTGCGGAGGAACTTCCGGTTTTCAAAGTAAAACTAGTGAGAGTTTTTTCCGTTCAAAAACTGAGACTGAAGTTCTGTTCACTGACATAACTTCTGAAAAAATGAATTAGCTTTAACATCTGAGCTTTATCTCAGTGTTTACATTCTTTTGGTTATGGTAACTCTTCAACAGTTGAAGCAATTAACGAAACTCCGTCTTATTCTGAAGAAACGCAGCGGAAAGGAGGATGGAATCAACGTGAATCTGATGATTCTGCTGCGGAGGGAAAAAATACTTTTTTCACACGGGTTGTACACTTTTCCTCACATTAAAAATATGCATGAAACTTACTTAGATATTCTCACCTTCACAAATAAATTTATAATATATTCAGTGAACGAGATTACAGGACATTTAATGTACAAAAAGATGTGACAAAAGTTGGGAAAATGTATTTTAATTGGTCAACTAATAAAATAAATGTCGTTCTCGACTATGAAGTGCAGAGTTTACATTCTAGGATTAGCATAGAAAACAGCAGCTTTTACTTTTATTCAGTGAGATTTTCTTTGTCTTTTCCAGCGAACGGAACTTGGTTGTGATTGTCACGTCCCGGCTCGGCCGCCTCGCCCCGCGCCGCTCCCGGAGGCCTCTGGCGCCTCTTGTTCAGCAGAGGATTGTTGGACGTGTCCAAGTCTTTGATCTTCACCTGGTCGTAGTCCACGCGCATGGTGGCCAAAGCGCTGGTCATTTCATCCTGCGGAAAAAGCAAACCCACCTCTGAGCCGATGCCGCCTCGCCGTCGCCTTCAGAGGTCGACTCCTACCTTGACGTTGTCCCACAATTCTCTGTCCTCGGTCAAAACCCGAGAGGTGTGGAGGGGGGTGGAGGGGACCGCCATGGATTGCTGTTAAAGGGGGGGAAACGTCAGCTTCAACGCGTCCGTTTGCAGGCGGAACGCTTGGAGAGCTGAACTTACGCTGATCCAGGGGTGGTTCATGAACTGTCCGATCGTCATCCTCTCACTGGGGTCCGTCTTCAGTAACTGGACGATGAGCTGCTTGGCTGCACGGAAAATTCACTTCATTTGTGTTTGAACTGACGTTCTCGAGTGAAACTGTTGTGTTTTCTGCTCTATAAGGTGCAAAAGATCATCTAAAGCAGGGGTGGGCAAACTACGGCCCGGGGGCCACATGCGGCCCCTTAAGCTACTTAATGTGGCCCTCCAAATTAAAATACATTGAATCAAAAATCCTAATTATAGTTTTATTTTCATTGTATTTCTGGTTTCTTCCCATGAATGGTGTTGTTTCTCTGACGTTCGTGTGTGTTCCTTTCTGAGTCAGAAGGTGATCTTTCAGATTATTCCTACACCACATAAATGCAGCATTTCTTTGAGTTCACATTTTCCTCTGAAGAACATCAACCCATTGGATCACCCAAAAGAGAACAAAAATCTAAATTTAGAAATTAAAACTCCCACATTTTCTGTTTTTAAATTAATATATGTAAATTTGAATCCAAATTAAAGCATGTTTTTCTCTAAATTCCATATTATTTTTTTAGTTTATGAGGTTGATTACCAAATCTCTCCTTCCATCTGCTCCTTATGCCAAATTTTAGAACCCTTTGTGGCCCACGAGTCAAAACAATTGCCCACCCCTGATCTAAAGAGTCAAAGGAGTCAGAGAAGAGGCCATCAGTCAGTCAGACGTTTAGTTAGTCATTGATTCTGAACAATACAAACAACAATACATGGTAAAAAAACAACAGAAAATTTTTATATAAATTATAAATAAAAATAAAACACCTCAATTATGTAGTTTGAAATGAAGTAGAAAGAAGTTAAAAAAAAACTTTTTTTCAATCCTATCTCATAAAAATATCCCTTCATTTTAATCTTTAATATAAACTATTTCAGAAACGGAGATTAAATACCTTTTTTTCATCTAACATCTGTCCTTATAGTCAAACACACACAAAAATCTACACACAAACACGCACATGTATACAAATATATTAGCTTTACCATTCACACGCCAAAACAGAAACTTACATAAACTATAAACTTCACTAATTTACTGTATCAGTAAATTCGATTTGTCATCCTCCTCGTATCATCCTATGTTTTTGTTTAAAGTGGTTTATGCTGTTGCTCATTGGAGTTGGACCCCAACCGCCCCAGATTAGGGCTGCGTCAAACGATTATTTTAATAGTCGACTAATCACCGATTATTTTTTCCGATTAGTCGACTAATCGGGTCACGCGCAAACTAGATGTAAAGACGCTGAAGTTGATAACCAGCTGAAATATTAATTAAATGCCAAATTAGCCTAAAAAATAAAAAGAGCCAAAGTTAACCAAAATAGCTAGCATACTGCTGAAATATTAGCTAAAAAATCCTAAATTAACCAAAATAGCTATGTCGCTGAAATATTAGTTAAACTTAAAAATAGCTTAAAAAACTAAAAAAAGAAACCTTAAGTTAGCCAAAACAGCTAGCATGTAGATTAAATATTAGCTAAACTCCATAAAAGGCCAAAGAAACTTATTAAATGCCAAAATAGTTCAAAAAGTTGGCAGAATGCTATTATAACTTTTAACTTTACAACACTCTGACTTCATACAATATAAAGTAACGATTAATCGACTATAAAATGAGTTGTCGACTATTTTAATAGTCGATTAGTCATCGATTAGTCGACTAATCGTGGCAGCTCTATTTTCTACTGATCCAAACCGAGAAGGAGCCGCACTGACTTACGTTAGCCTTTAAGAAATTTGAATAATTTATAACCTTGTTTTTATTTTTTTAATGAATATGAATAATGTCTATTTTTTGGCACGAATAAAAGCAACAAAAAACATATAAAAAGAAACTAATATCTCCGAAAAAGGGATTTTTAAAACATTTTTAACTTTAGTAGAGCTAAAAAAGCTAGCTCGTTGCCTAAAGCTGAACTTCAAATTAGCGTAACATTTCTCTGTAAATTAAATCAGCCAAAAATGTTAGCATGTTGCTGAAATATTAGCTAAACTCAAAATTAGCCTAAAAAAACCCAGAAAAATCCTAAATTAACCAAAATAGCTATGTCGCTGAAATATTAGTTAAACTTAAAAATAGCTTAAAAAACTAAAAAAAGAAACCTTAAGTTAGCCAAAACAGCTAGCATGTAGATTAAATATTAGCTAAACTCCATAAAAGACCAAAGAAACTTATTAAATGCCAAAATAGTCCAAAAAGCTAGCAGAATGGTATTATAACTTTCAACTTTACAACACTCTGACTTCATACAATATAAAGTAACGATTAATCGACTATTAAATTAGTTGTCGACTATTTTAATGGTCGATTAGTCGACTAATCGTGGCAGCTCTACCCCATATAATAAACCCCTGACAGAAACAGTACCTCCACAAATCGCTTCAACATCAGTAAACAAAACCAGAGCTGCAGATTTTAATTCCAGTTTCAAATCAGGACTTGGAGAAAACGCAGTGAGTAAAACATTCCGACCTTCCTCTGAAACTTCGGCCCACTCGGGATTGGGAAACTCGTACTGTCCCAGCCTGATCCTCTGCTTCATGCCCGGGGAGATGGCCTGACCCGTGTTAGAGTAGAACGGAGGAAACCCGCACAGTCTGGAGGAAGGAGAGGACAAGGTGTCACGAAGTCAAAGTCCGCCTCTTGAAACCATAGACGGAACTTACAGGATGTACGTGATCACCCCCAGAGACCACATGTCACATGACTTGTCGTATTTCTCTGGTCCAAGAACTTCTGGGGCTGAAAGTCACAACAACGTCCAAACAGAGACGGGACAGCAGAACAAAGAGAAATGAACCCTCATGAACTGAGAGATCTGTATGGAGAGAAAATAGACTCACTCTGATCTCTGCGTAATTCTTGATTTGTAACTAATATAATACATTTTTTTGCAAAAGTAAAAAAAATACAAAAATAAAAAAAAATACAAAATGTAATTTACACATGCACAAATTAAAATTACAACAGCCTGAAACTAATTGCTCAAAAATATATTTTTAAAATAGGCACGGATCACAAATTAATCGTGAGACTCTTTTCACGTCTCACAAATTCGTCCGTGAGTGGTGCGTTCAAGTACTATCAGGATGCTCGTTCACCATAGTTTTCTTGTCAATCCGAAAGGTGATCGGTAAAACGTTCAAACTTTTCCCACTTTCTTGAAAATATATTCCCGATAATTAATATAAAAGGTCTAAATAAGCGCTTTTAAAACACCAGAAAAGCTGCAGCGGCTCGTCTGACAACGCTCCTCATCAACGCGGGGGTGGTGGGGGGTTTCTCTGGTCTGATCCCCCCGCCCCGCGGATCCTGGGCGGGGGAGAACGGCGTAGGAACGCGGTATTTAGATCTGTCCATGTGATCCCGTGATCTTAACCGGCCCGGTGGGCTGATCGAGCCCCTCTGCCCGGCGGTTGTTTAGAAGGGTCTCATAGTGCAATCACCACGTTCTGCTGCCGGTCCCCCCGCGAGGTTCCGCGGGAGGATCAGACCAGAGCGCCCGCGGAACCCCCCGTCCCCCAGCGCGCTTTCCGCTGCCGTTTATGAAGAACGTGCACAGAGTTCTGGTCGGAAAACGCGGCGATTACAAGCGGTACCGGCCCACTTGGAACTGAAAAAGTTTAGAAGGCTCGCTTCCCATCCCCGTGGCTGGTGACCAGAACTCGGGACAGAGCCTCGTGTTGGAGGCTCTGTCAGACGAGCCTCTGCAGCTGGAAGCCCCTTTTCTAGAAATATTCTTATTTTTAAAAGTATAAGTGTTTTAAAAACGCTTATTTAGACTTTTTATATTAATTATTGGAATATATTTTCAAGAAAGTGGGAAAATGTCTAGTTTTACCGGATGTTATTCACAATCGAAATTTAAAACGGCTCATGGCGAACGAGCATTCTGGTAGTACTTGAACGCATCACTCACGGACGAATTTGTGAGACGTGAAAAGAGTCTCACGGTAGATTTGTGCGTAACTTAGGCTGTGTGTGTGTGTGTAAGAGGTGATCCGTGCGTATTTTAAAAATATATTTTTGAGTAATTTGTTTCAGGCTGTTGTAATTTTAATTTGTGCATGTGTAAATTGCATTTTGTATTTTTTTAATTTTTTTACTTTTGCATAAAATGTATTACATTAGTTACAAATCAAGAATCACGCACGCACAGATCAGAGTGAGTCTATTTTCTCTCCATAGATCCGAAATCTGTGGCGGCAGAAGATCTCACCGACGTAATACGGGGTGTAGCAGGGCGTCTGCAGCGACTTGTGCAGCGACGTCTCCTTAGCGAAGCCGAAGTCTGTCAGCTTCAGAGCGGCATTGCTCTCTCTGGTGGTGTACAGGAGGTTCTCCGGCTGTGTGGCACATCCAAATAAATACAAACAAGAGGAATATTCCAATCGCCATCCCGTTTGCCTTTACCTTCACGTCTCTGTGAGCGATGTCCATGCGGTGCAGGTACTCAATGGCCGAGCCGATGTCGTGCACGATCTCCGACACTTCTGATGGAGAAAAAACAATAAAAAGGAGGAAAACCAGCAGGAGAACTGAGTGTGACGAGGGGCCCACCTCTCTCGGTGAAGGCCTGGTCCCCTCGGGCCTGAATGCGGCTGAACAGCTCCCCTCCCTCCATGCTGGCACAAGGTCAACAGAGAGATAAGAACGAGGACAGCGAGGGCGCTCCCGGCAAACAACCGCCGCTCTTCACTGACAGTCGGTCGTTTGTGTTTCAATATTTGACGAGTCCAGTTTTTAGGGCAGAACCGAGTGAGGACACTCAAACGAAAACAGGTTTCACCCCATGACAAACGAATACAAACGAGACGACTTTTACTGCAGATTCAAGTTATTTTACACCAATATTGGGAGAAAAGTCCTGAGATTTGCAGATGACATAGTGTTGTTTGTAGAAAGTGAATTTCAACTCCAAAATCTACTAAATAACCTGAACGGAGAAGGAAAGAAGAATGGAGATGAACTAAAAAGAAAACAAAGATCATGAAGAATCAAGTTGAGGAAGTACAAGAGTTTAGGAAGATTGTTGACATCTGGAAACGAGATGATTAAAGAGATTGAGGACCGGATGGAGGCAGCACGTCAACAAAAGACCAAAACATGTCTGTTAGCTTGAAACAGAAGATGATGGACACGGACATCGCACCAACAATGACAGAGAAAGGTATGAAAAGATCCATGCTCAATATAACAAGGAAAGACTAAATCCGTAATGAAATTATCAAAAAGTGAAAGACGGGAGAAGCACAGCAGAAGAGGCAAAAAGGTAGGAGGGCGGGGCCAGAACCAAAAAGAGGGCCGGACTCCAAGAGATGGACAAAGTAGTGACGATATTGAGAAGAAAGGCGCCGAAAGGAGGCCAGCCGTTTGTGGAGGCCAGCAGGCCGCCATCCTTCTTCTCACCCGGCGGGTGAGGCCAATAGGGGTGTGCCAAAATATCGATATTGCGATATATCGCGATATTTAGTCCTACGGTTGATTCTCGATGGGTTCTCACCAAGTATCGATATTGTATTTTCATTTGAAGAGGCTGTTGCGTCTGAGTCGCGGGGCGGAACTATTGCGCAGCTAGTCGCGCTGCGTCGGACACATGTTGCTGACGCACGCGCCACATTCAGGCAAAAACACCGACGGGATTCTGGCTCGGTAGCGCGTGTATAAATCATGTCTACCTGTTCTCAATTATCATCCACCTGTAGAAGAGTCAGCAGGTAAGAAGTGAGTTTGTCTGAGCGCTAGAATGACCGCGATCGTTTATTTCCTGTTTGATCGGTGCGCTGTGGGAACGAGGCGCGTGCTTCGTAGCTGTTTGTGTGTACTTCAGGGACCAGTCGGAATTTTCGCTTTCATGCACTGATATTTACCCTGCTGGTGTACGGTGTAACTTTGTTAAATTTATGGTTTAAGGTTTTCAAATGAACGTAATAACTTTTTGCTAATGTTAACTTAAAGTCATTCTTAAATAAAAAAATGCAGATTTGATGTATGAAGTTAAAAAAAATGTAATTAAAATAAAGTACATTAATTCACGGTAAAATAGGGAAGTTGCTAGTTAATTGAAGCACTTAAATTGTATAAATTATTATAGATTAAAGTTGTTTATTGCTAATTTGTAATAGAATTAGAATTTTTAAATATTTATTGCCATTATTATGAGTGTTTTACCTGTTTTTACCTTTTTACCTGACTATTGACAGACCAAATGGAAAATAAATAAAGATTGGAGAAATAATCTCAGTGTCAGTCTGAGTAAATCAAACTTCAATTTTAAATGTTCAGCCCTTTTCAAATGTGGGAAAAGTACACAAAAAAATTATGTAACACTTGACAGAGGCTGTAAAACGTTATATTCATCATCCTTTGGTGTAGATAGCTGTCAACAATTTGAATTATTTAATTTTTGTTCTGTTGCTAACAGTAATTCTGTGGCACTGCTGATCATGTTTACGATTGTTAACATGGAATTTTACAAATAATTCCAATTCAATTGATGTCAAAGTTATAGTATTAGTGATTTTAGGCAACGTTAAACAAAAGTGTCTATAATTTAATGCACAAAATAAGACATAAGTTGTTTATTATGATTGTGTTTAAGATAAAAAAAATAAAATGGAGATATATTTCCTCCCAAAAAAGTGTTTTTCTATATAATATTAGTTATTAGAGAGGATATTTACCAACTATCGCAGTATCGCGATATTATCGATATCGTGAGCCATGTATCGTATCGTGAGGTACCCAGTGATTCCCAGCCCAGAGGCCAATGATCTTCAGTCGCACCTGTCAGGTACTTTAAGACAAATGAGGCCTCACCAGCAGGGGGCGGCTGGGTCTGAGGTGGAATTCAGGTTGTGCTGGTTCTGTCCTCAGCTGTCTTACACTACTGGGTTTTGTTAAACATCGTAAAACTTTGAAAACATTTTTTGCTTCTTGTAAATTTTAGATGGTTAGAAAAATTACATTTTCTGCTCCAATTATAGATTTTGATTATTTGAACAGAAACATAAAGATGAGGAGAAGTTCTGCATGATATCTGAAACTCTGAGTTTAAAGGGTCACCGAACTCCACTTTTTTTTAGTTTGTTGACTCTTCAAAAATGGGGCTTTAAAAGTCCTGTCTGTTAGTCGCCGCCACATTTTTGATCCATTAAAATAAAATCTTGAAAATTTGGTTAAAACCCGTCTGTGTGCTGCCCCCTACAGGTTGAATCGAAGTATTACAGCTGAATTCCATGATTGGTCAAACCACGATCTACACCACATGTGTCAAAGTCAAGGCCCGGGGGCCGGATCCGGCCCTCCAGGTGATTATATCCGGCCCTCCAGATCATTTTATTTTATTGTTATTAATGGCCCAATGTTATCTTGCGCTTATTTCTAACTTGTATAGTTTTGACAAAAGATATTTTTATGGAGAGGAAATTATTGAAAGTTATTTAAGGTTTAAGTTGATTTATTCTGGAATAATATTCCTGCCTTTTTATTATTCATGGTTATGTTAAAAAGTTACGTTTTAAAGTTTTAAAAATTGACATTCTGCAACCTTTTTGGACTATTTTGGCATTTACTGAGATTTTTTGGCTGTTTTGGTGTTTAGCTAAAAATTCAGCTACATGCTAGCTGTTCTGCCTAATTTAGGCTTTTTTGTTTAAGTTTTTTTGTCCATTTTGGTGTTTAGCTAATATTTTCTATATGTTCTAGGTAATTAGAGCTTTTTGAAATGTTTTTTTAGGCTGTTTTGGAGTTAGGCTAATATTTACACGCTAGCTGTTTTGGCTAAACTGTTTTTTTGGTCTTTTTTTTGTTTTTTTTTAGGCTAATTTGGCATTTAGCTAATATTTTAGCAGCTTTAGTGTTTGTAGCTATCAATTTTAGCATCTTCAGCTATCAGCACTAACATTTTCAGCTGCCAAATTCAGCTTACGCATTCACACTAGCATTACCGCAGGCAATGTTATATATCTAGTTCATAATTATATTTAAAAGTTACGGTTTTAAAGTTTTAAAAATTTAGTTTTAATATTTAATAAATGTTTATCCTGTTCGGCCCGCGAACTAAGGTGTGTTTTGGATTCTGGCCCCTTGTGCGATCGAGTTTGACACCCCTGATCTACACCTTCCTGCCCCCCAGCCCCACCCCTCTGACTGGATGTTCACATTTCGACTGTGGGCGGAGCCAGCTTCCCTGTTTGGTTACCCTTGAAGCAGTTTGGATAGAAACGTTTTCAGAAGGCCGATCATTGTTGTTTTAGGGATAAAACGCTATAATTGAAGTAAGTAGATGCTATAGTGCTGGTCAGGCTCACCATTCCATCACGATGAGGAGACACTTCTTGCCGTGGTGCATGTTCTCGTACAGGCTGAGGATCTGGACGATGTGGGGTCCCCCGGACACTCGCCAGTGCAGATCGACTTCTCGTCTGGCTTTAGGAGTATCATATAGAATCTGCAGAATAACAACAGAAACCGGTTCAAATGAACCGTCAATTCGACTTTCTGCACATGAAGCATGAAGCTACGGGTTCATGCGGACGGTGAAAGTCCTGAACCGAGTCCTGAACCTTGTGTTTGGTCCGGCTTCTCTGTTTGGATCTAAAACCTGTAACAAAAGCACGTGACTGAAGATCTCGTCAGTGATTGGCCAGTAATTATGAGTGACAGACCAATAGTCCTTGTCGGGATCCTTCACTTATTCAAACTTCAATTCTGAACGTCTGTGTCACCATCAGGTGCAACACTTTTTATTACTTCCACATTGGCTCCACTACCCAGGGACTGGAAGCCTGGACAGCGCCCCTGCTAGCTCTGCTGACTCCTGGGCAGCAGTACTTGCTTGCTTTGCTGGACTCTGGGCATCGGAGCTCGCTATGTTGTCCACCGGGCAACTGGCTAGCGTAGCCACCTAAGTCAATGTGGGCAAACACAGCTGGGGCCACCATGGAAACTGCGGACAAACCCAATTGGGGCCTACATTGTCCGCCCACTTTTAAGCCATATGGGGCCCACTTGGCCTTGCTGGCTGGGATCAGACCTGTGGGGGGGTCTGTTTGAGACCCCATTTGTTACGTCTCCAATGGGCCGACCTGCTGACCTGCTCTGAGTCCAGAGGAAAACAAACAAGAGGGAACAATAACAAAAACTGGACGCCAGCGGCCCGTTTCAAGAAACAGGTTCAACAAATTCAGAGTTCAAACCTGAACTCAGAGTCCACAAACTTAGAGTTTCGGGTTCCAGAACAGCTGAAAAGAGTTGATTCAATCAACTCGAAGTTGTTGGAACCAGAAAAGCCCTGAACAATGGAGCGAAGACAGCACGATTCACCATGGCAACGGGAACAAACACCTTTAAGTCTTCATACTTCTGGCGACAGAAACTGACGAGTTCCTTCAAGCATCTGTCGACTACGAGAACATTTTCATCAAGAGAAGCAACAGAGCTGCAGAGAGAGTCGATGCGTACGTCTACATCTGAATCATTTCAACAAATAAGAATGTCAGGACGGTTATTTTATCACTTGTTAAGTAAGGAATGGTTGTTGATCTGTTAATAACTTAACCAGTGATCTCTGTAATCTCATGAATGACACCGCCCCACCCCCCCACCCCACCCCCACATACACACGGATGTCACTACACGCTAAAAAGAAACACTGTATCTGCCTGGAATCTGTTAAAATATGCATTTATTTAATTTAAATTCTCAAGGCTTATAAAATATTCAATGGTTCTCCCACTTTCACGGGTTAAAGTTATCTTAGTTTACGAAAACGTAAACTCAGAGTTTTCCTGAATTTGGAGTTCACTAACTCAGAGTTTCAACAAAACCTGCTTCTTGAAACGGACCCCAGTGAGAGTTTATTAATTAAACACAAACCTGCGTCCTGAAAGAAAGAAGAAAATGAAATAATTCAAACTAAAAGACAAACCAGAAGGGAGTTGGAACCTCAAACCTCAGGGAGACTGCTGACTCGGCAACGTCGACCGTCAGAGTCAGAAAACAAATAAACAAAGCCCGCAAATCAAGACTACCAAGGTCCAAACGAATAGAAGGAAACCCAAAGAGGGTAAAAGAAGAAAACAAAACCAGCACAACAACCTGCTGCCTCTTAAACACCTGCGGGTGAGCAGAACAGCAGGCCAGGTTCAAAACATGTAAACAAAACCTACTTACAACAATTAGCGCCTTTTCTCTTCGCCAACACGAAGGATGGGGATTTGCCCAATCCCCATCCTTCTACCTTCATTTTTCCCTCTGAACGGAAAGTTATGAAAAAATTGTGTCTCATATTTCGGACATCGCTTCGTTCGATGACATCACCAATAAACGTTAGCGTGGAGCTTCCAGCGCTCAAATATACAAAATAGAGCTGCCACGATTAGTCGACTAATCGACTATTAAAATAGTCGACAACTAATTTAATAGTCGATTAGTCGTTACTTTATATTGTATGAAGTCAGAGTGTTGTAAAGTTGAAAGTTATGATAGCATTCTGCTAGCTTTTTGGACTACTTTAGCATTTATTAAGTTTTTTTAGGCTAATTTGGAGTTTAGCTAATATTTAATCTACATGCTAGCTGTTTTGGCTAACTTAAGGTTTCTTTATTTTTTTAGGCTACTTTTGAATTGAACTAATATTTCAGCTACATGCTAGCTGCTTTGGCTAATTTAGGATTTTTTTTATTTTTTTAAGGCCAATTTGGAGTTTAGCTACTGTTTCAGCAGCATGCTGGATAACTTTAGCTCTTTTTATTTTTTTGGCTAATTTCGCATTTAACTAATATTTTAGCTGGTTATCAACTTCAGCATCTTTACATCCAGTTTGCGCATGACCCGATTAGTCGACTAATCGGAAAAAATAATCGGCGATTAGTCGACTATTGAAATAATCGTTTGTGGCAGCCCTAGTAGAAAATAACTTAAAAACGTCGCGCGACAACAAAAAGTCATTAGACGTCTGTGGTTCAGACACGTTAGCGGCACGCCGTTTAGCCTCGGATGGAGGGTAATATTTAAAAAATACACATTTTCAATTAAATACAGATAAAATGTAAATTTTACCGACGTCATCACCGTCCTTCCTAGAAAATGTCGTCTGCCCTCTAGTGGTGAAATGAATCCACTGACATGAACACCTGAGTGTAATGACACTGTTTCCCCTGCAGATGTCGCCAGAAATCACAAAACAAAAAACAATTTTTCCAAGTTGATGATGATCAACTATGGATGGATGGATGGATGGATGGATGATGGATAGATGAGGATGGATGGATGGATAGATGAGGATGGATGGATGGATGGATGAGGATGGATGGATGGATGGATGATGGATGGGTGGATGGATGGAGGGAGGGATGGAGGGATGGAGGGAGGGATGGAGGGAGGGAGGGGTGGAGGGATGGATGGATGGATGGATGGCTGGATGGATGATGGATGGATGGATGGATGGATGGCTGGCTGGCTGGATGGATGGATGGATGGATGGATGATGGATGGATGGATGGATGGCTGGCTGGCTGGATGGATGGATGGATGGATGGCTGGCTGGCTGGCTGGCTGGATGGATGGATGGATGGATGGATGGATGGATGGATGGATGCATGGATGGATGGATGCATGGATGGATGGATGGATGCATGGATGGATGGATGGATGGATGGATGGATGGATGGATGGATGGATAGATGAGGATGGATGGATGGATAGATGAGGATGGATGGATGGATGGATGATGGATGGGTGGATGGATGGAGGGAGGGATGGAGGGATGGAGGGAGGGATGGAGGGAGGAGGGGTGGAGGGATGGATGGATGGATGGATGGCTGGATGGATGGATGGATGGATGGATGGCTGGCTGGCTGGATGGATGGATGGATGGATGGATGATGGATGGATGGATGGATGGCTGGCTGGCTGGATGGATGGATGGATGGATGGCTGGCTGGCTGGCTGGCTGGCTGGATGGATGGATGGATGGATGGATGGATGGATGCATGGATGGATGGATGCATGGATGGATGGATGGATGCATGGATGGATGGATGGATGGATGGATGGATGGATGGATGGATGGATGGATGGATGATGGATGGATGGATGCATGGATGGATGGATGGATGGATGGATGGAGATTCCTCTAAAGAATTCCCAAACATTCCAGATTTGAACGTTTCGCGGCACGTGGAGCTTTGAAAGAGTGAAAATGTAGATTTGATCTTTTTTTTTTGGTCATTACAGACACATTCTTGCGTAACAGATGGACAGAGGGGGTCATTGTCCGTCCATCCCAACACTTTCAGATCACTTCCTCATCACTCAGAACTTTGTTGATCTAATCGGATCAAATGAGAGATCCACTCAAACCAGATCCATCCCGCAGTCCCGCGCGCTCACGCACCTTCAGCGCACACTTTGCCCCCGTTTTCTTGCAGTAACACTCCAACACTTTCCCGTTGATGCCCAGACCGAGAACCTGGGACGTGATCTTGTAGTCGTCTGTCACCGCGCGCCTCCTGAACTCCAGCTGGCCGCGCGCGGGTTGCTGCGGGTCGCCGTCCAGGCTGAGCGCGCTCCCGCGCCGCGCTGCGGGCTCTCCGTCCTGCTCCCCGAGCATCTCTGACCCAAACCGAACTGCGGCGGATCTACCGGCAGCCTCCGCCGTCCTCCGGCGCTCTCATGTTGAATCCGGAGGTCCTTCCGCAGAATTACAGACAAACAGCGAGAATGTTGCGTAAAAAAGCGTGTCGGCGCGCGGGAAAAAAAGGCAAATCGGAGAGTTTTCCTCTGGAGAAACGGAGCAGGAGGGAAAAGTTAAAGATGTCGCAGCTCCATCTGCACCTCATCACTGCTCTGCGCTTCGCTGAGGGATCAGCGACCCCTCCAGCCCCGTGACGTCAGCGCGGAAAGGCTCCGATTCAAGCGTTTTAGCTCCCCTTAAAGGAACAGGCGCGCGTAAAGATAATCATATTAAGGCAAAATTCAATTTTAAAAAGTTTTAAAACATGCTTCAATGGAAAAAAACCAACATACACGATTCAGATAGAATAGAAGAAATAGAATAGAACTTTAATTGATGCCACGCTGGGATAAATGGTTTGTTATCCTCCCTAAATAGATTGTAATTGAGAGATTTAAGTTGCATGAGAATTTTATTTTTATTTTGGGGATTTTATGTTATTTTCTCTCTGTGACATTTAGAATCTGGATTTAGTTTGACCTCCAGAGGGCGCTACTCTGTGGTTAAACGCCCACCTTATGAGACGAAGAAGAAGTTCTGTCTTGAAACGTTTTGTCAATAAAGATAGGATGGACGAGGACAGAGCGACACGGTCGTGTTGCCGTGTGCGGCTACGTAGTCCAGAACTTTGTTGTTGTCATTCTTTGAAGAAGTTAAAGAATTTAAACTAAGAGAAAATGAACAATCAAAACAAAAGATTACAGTTCTACAGTAGAGCTACCACGATAAGTCGACTAATCGACTATTTAAATAGTCGACAACTAATTTAATAGTTGATTAATCGTCATTTTATATTATATGGAGTCAGAGTGTAGTAAAATTGAAAGTTATAATGCATTATGCTAGATTTTTGGAATTTATTAGGGTTTCATAGGCTAATTTGGAGTTTAGCTAATCTTTCAGCTACATGCTAGCTGTTTTGGCTAGTTAGGCTTTTTTTGTTTTTTTTAGGCTTTTTTGAGTTTAGCTTATATTTAAGCTACGTGCTACCTATTTTGGCTAAATAAGGATTTATTTAAGCCTTTGGTCTATTTTTAAATTTAGCTAATATTTCAGCTGCATGCTAGCTGTTTTAGCTAATTTGAGCTTTTTTGTTTTTTAAGCTATTTTTGAGTTTAGCTATTACTTAAGATAGCTATTTTTGGCTAATTTGGGATTTTTTTCAGTTTTAGTCTGTTTTTAAGTTAGCTAATATTTTAGCTACATGTTAGCTGTTTTGGCTATTTAGGCTTTTTTGAGTTTAGCTATTATTTAAACTAGCTATTTTGGCTAATTAGGTGGTTTTTTTTTTTCAGTTTTAGTCTATTTTCAAATTTAGCTAATATTTTTGCTGCATGCTAGCTTTTTTGGCTATTTAGGCTTTTTTGTTTTTTAGGCTGTTTTAAAATTTAGCTTATATTTTAGCACCGTGCTAGCTGTTTTGGCTAACTCAGGCTTTTTCGTTTTTTAGACTTTTTTTGAGTTTAGCTATTATTTAAGCAACATGCTAATTATTTAGGCTTTTTTGTTTTTTAGACTATTGTAGAGTTCAGCCAATTCTTCAGCTGCATGCTAGCTGTTTCGGCTAACTAAGGCTTTTTTCCATTTTTTTAGGCTAATTTAGCCTTTAGGTAATATTTTTGCTGGCTAACAGTTTCAGCGTTTTCAACTATCAGTTTCAGCATCTTCAGCGGCCAAATTCATCTTACAGCATTCACACAAGCATTATCGCAGGTTATGCTATATGTGGAGTTTTTAGTTTGTGTAAAGCTAATGATGGTTAAAATGTGTGTTTTACTTTGTGTATGGTCTGATTAGTCGACTAATCAGAAAAGAATAATCAGTGATTAGTCGACTATTAAAGTAGTTGTTTGAGGCAGCACTACAGTAATAAAAACAACAGATGAAGCATTTCCAAAGTCCAACCTGTTCTCCAAATATGGCCTGAGTTCAAATTTCCATCAACCTGCAGGTTCCTGTCAATAGTATGAGGCTTCCGGAACTTTCAAAAACTGTGTGTACGATTTCTTGATTAAAGTAGACTAAATTATATTGTAAACCTGTTGCAACACTGTTATAGGATCCATCCGTTACACTTTTTTGATCGTTTCTAAAATGTCGACTGAAAATAAAAAAGAAAGTTGACAAGAAAGTGAGAAACATCACTTCTAGAACAAGTGGAAACTGGTACATTTTTTCAGTAAAATATGAAACGACTGTCTGCCTAATATGACTAGAAACTATTTAGAGGAACTATCAACCATTACAAGATAATGATGCAAAAACATTTTTAGACATATTTATTTCTTTGTGAAGAAATGAAAAATACGCAGTTGCATTATTTGCATTAATGTTGCATTTTTTTCTCCTCTTTTTGTCAACTTTCTAAGCATAATGATGGAAAAGTGTTTGCAGCTCAGACAGATTGTAGTTCAACCCCAACATTCATGTTAACCTTACAAAGTTATGGTACAACAGATCCTATTTCATACAAATACAAGAAAACAGTTGTAGATATTCTGCACGAGGTCGCTTTTATTGTCAGTACAGAAGAAAAAGAAACGTGTTTGAGGTAAATATTGTGTTCTAAAACAATCAAACATTCTAGTTACTTTGATTTATGTTGGTGAACATCCGAGTCTTTGTCACATTAACGCTTTAAAATCAGAGCTCCGGTGTTTCTGTTCTTTGATTTATTGTAACTTTTCAACCGTTAACGCGATAATTCCAGTAGATTCTGAAGGAGAAAAGCAGCTTTTCTCCATAAAAGATGATTTTCTTTTTATTTTTATTTCAGTTCTACACAGCGTCACAGTTTGAAGGCCACTTTAAAACTGGTTCCATGCATTTGTGAACTGACACTAAAGCTCCGTCAGCCGTTGCTGAGGTGTAAGTCAGGCCTGCAGGGCGCGGTCCAGCACCTGCTCGTCCTGCACAGGGAAGGGCATGGTGACCTGCAGCTGCTCGTTCTCCTTCATGGTTTGCTGGATCGTTTCAAATGCGTTCACGTTTCCAGACCAGCAGCGCCGAGCCACCTGGAAGAAAGAAAAAAATCACTTGGAGAGCGATTTTATACTGTCTGATCAATGGGAAGGACAGTTTAAGGCACATGTGACACAGTCAAGGCCCGGGGGCCACATCCGGCCCTCCGGGTAATTCTATCCGGCCCTCCAGATCATTTTATTTTAATTATTATTAATAATACGATGTTATCAATCGTTTATAACTTGTATAATTTGGACAAAATATATTTTTATGGAGAGTAAAAAATTTAAAGTTACTTAGGGTTTCAGTTGATTTATTCTGGAATAATATTCCTGCCTTTTTATTATTCATTATTGTTAAAAATGTAAGGTTTTTAAGTTTGGAAAATTAGCATTCTACTAGCTTTTTGGACTATTTTGGAGTTTAGCTAATATTTCAGCTACATGCTAACCATTTTGGCTAATTTAAGCTTATTTTAAACATTTTTTTAGGATTTTGGGAGTTAAGCTAATATTTAAACATAAGCTGTTCTTGGCTAATTTATGCTCTTCTTTTTAAATATTTTAGACTGTTTTGAAGTTTTGTTAATGTTTCAGCAACATGCTAGCTGTTTTGACTACTGTAGACTTATTGTTCAAATGTTCTTTGGGAATTTTGGAGTTAAGCTAATATTTACAGATACAATGTTTTGGCTACTTTAGCTTTTTTTTTATTTTTTAGGCTGTTTTGGCGTTTAGCTATTTCTTTAACTACATGCTAGCTGTTTTGGCTAACCTAGGTTTTTTGTTTTAGTTTTTTAGGCAAATTTGGAATTTAGCTAATATTTTAGCAAATATTTTAGCTGGCCAGCATTTTCAGCTATCAGCTTCAGCGTTTTTAGTTCTCAGTTTCAGCATCTTTAGCTATCAGCAGTAGCATGTTCAGCGGCCAGATTCAGTTTACAGCATTCACATTAGCATTATCCCAGGTAGTGATATATATCTAGTTCATAATTGTGTTAAAAAGTTAAGGTTTTAAAGTTTAAAAAATTGTCCTTCTGATAGATGTTTGGACTATTTTGGCATTTACTAGGATTTTTTTAGACAATGTTAGCAAATATTTCAGCCACATGATAAGTTTTGGCTAATTTAAGCTAATTTTAAACATTTTTTAGGCTTTTTGGAGTTAAGCTAATATTTAAACATAAGCTCTTTTTGGCTAATTTAGGCTCTTCTTTTTAAATCTTTTAGGCTGTTTAGGAGTTTTGTTAATGTTTCAGCTACATGCTAGCTGTTTTGACTACTTTAGACTTATTGTTCAAATGTTCTTTATGAGTTTTTGGAGTTAAGCTAATATTTACAGATAAACTGTTTTCGCTACTTTAGCTTTTTTTTCATTTTTTTAGGCTGTTTTGTGCGTTTAGCTATTTCTTTAACTACATGCTAGCTGTTTTGGCTAACCTCGATGTTTTGTTTTAGTTTTTTAGGTAAATTTGGCATTTAGCTAATATTTTAGCTGGCCAGCGTTTTCAGCTATCAGCTTCAGGATTTTTAGCTATCAATTTGAGCATCTTTAGCGATCAGCACTACCATGTTCAGCGGCCAAATTCAGCTTACAGCGTTCACATTAGCATTATCCCAGGTAGTGCTATATATCTAGTTCATAATTACGTTAAAAAGTTTAGCGTTTAGCACTTGAGCTGTTTTGGCCAATTTAGCTTTTTTTGTGTGTTTTTAAGCTGTTTCGACGTTTAGCTATTTCTTCAACGACCTACAGCTGCTACCTATTACAGTTTTAAAAATTGGCATTCTGTTAGCTTTTTGGACTATTTTCAATTCAATTTTATTTATATAGCCCAAAATCACCAATAATTTTGCCTCATTGGGCTTCATGCAGATAATTTTACAGATGCAGAAAATAGTCATGAAACATGAAAAAAAAAAAATATCTAAAGACTAAACAGACTACCGTATTTTCCGGACTATAAGCCGCTACTTTTTTCTTAGGTTTTGAATCATGCGACTTATACAAAGGTGCGGCTATTCTGTGGATTTTTCTTCTACTGCTAGGGGAGCTTTAACCGGAATTTGAGTCAAAAACTAGATAGACAAAAAATCAATGCAAATCAGAAAAGCCAATACTACTTTTTCTTTAGCAGATAGAACACTCGTGACAAATTACTAACTAGTAATTATTTTTAAAATCCTTCTTGATTGTAGAAATCACACAAAGAAGTTTTTGTGGTGGACATTTTAAGTTAAAAGATATGGAGCTTTGCTATCTAGGAAGGAAACCGCACTGCTGCACACAAGCTTAGCATCAATGAATCTATGAGACACTGGAGACGGCAAGTACATACATGTACATTTAAAGTACAAAATTGTTCTTATTTTTCAACATAGATATCTGCGGCTTATAGTCCAGTGCGACTTGTATTTCTTTTTTTTTTTAATTGAGCAGGTGCGGCTTATATACAAGTGCGCCTTATAGTCCAGAAAATACGGTAAATACACTGGATATCCCTGCCCTTAGACCCTCCCTCTCGGTAAGGAAGGGAGGGTTGGCATATACTAATATTTTTTAGCCTATTTTGGAGTTTAGCTAATGCTTCCGCTACACGCTAGCTTTATTGGCTAATTAAGGTATTTTTTTAAATGAGTTTTTAGGCTATTTTGGAGTTTAGCTAATATTTCAGCTAACTGCTAGCTTTATTGGCTAATTAAGGCTGATTTTAAATGTTATTTAGGCTTTTTGGAGTTAAGCTCACATTTACACGTAAACTGTTTTGGCTAATTTGTTTTTTTTTCTCAGTTTTTTAGGCTATTTCGGCATTTAGCTGGTTCTTCAACTACACGCTTGCTGTTTTGGCTAATTTAGGTATTTTTTTAAATGAGTTTTTAGGCTATTTTGGAGTTTAGCTAATGTTTCAGCTAACTGCTAGCTTTATTGGCTAATTAAGGCTGATTTTAAATGTTATTTAGGCTTTTTGGAGTTAAGCTTATATTTACACGTAAACTGTTTTGGCTACTTTGTTTTTTTTTATTAGTTTTTTAGGCTATTTTGGAGTTTAGCTAATATTTCAGCTACATGCTAGCTTATCCTGTTCAGCCTGCAACCTAAAGTGTGTTTTGGATTTTGGCTCCTTGTGCGATTGAGTTTGACACCGCTGGTTTAAAGTGTCAAGCAGCTCACCCCATTGGACACGTCCCAGCCGAGCATCAGACTGGCACGATTGGCTGCATCCTCTGAGCCGTCAAGTACCAAGCCGAACCCTCCGTTGGTCACCTCGCCCCTGCAGTCACGGACTTTAATGCCACGAACCAGCATCAGCACTGTGAGATTTTAAAGCCCAGTCGGCCGACCTCACCATCCAACCCCTCCTCCGTTGTGCAGGGAGACCCATGTAGCACCTCTGAATGCATCACCAACAAAGTTCTGGACCGCCATGTCTGCAGAGGACACGCTTTGTGACTTATTCTGTTTACATGGTTTATTCCATAAAAGTAATGGTGGTGGCGTTTCTTCTATATAAAAAGTTTATATGCAAAATCTAAAACATTCTTTGTTATTTTTTAATTACTCCGTGATTTACAGCAGAACCTGTAGCTGCGCAGGTGGATCTGCAGCCGCAGCCGAGCACACACCTGCACAGAAAGCAGAGCCGTCGTAAACGTTGGATGTTTCCCGGAAGGGACTGTCGGTGCCGCTGACGTCATGGTGGTCTCTGCTGATGACCACGGGAGCCTGGAAAACATCAGAAACGATGCTACAAACTCTGATAGAAGAATGATGAGATTCGGGAATTAAATCAGACGTTTGATTTCTGTCATACTGAAACTTTTCCATTTGCAATGGCCCGGTTGATGGCCAAAGCTATGGAGATTCTCCCGTTCTGGTCAGAATAAAGAATTCTGGCTTGTGATCCAACAACCTAAACAGATAAGTTCAGTTTTAGCTTCAGGTGAACGTTTGTTAGCGTCGGGATGATTTGCTTAGAGCAGGGGTGGGCAAATGTTTTGATGTGTGGGCCAGAAAAGGTTCTAAAATTTGGCATAAGGGCCGGACAAGGAGCAGATGGAAGGAGAGATTTGGTAATCAACCTCATAAACTAAAAAAATAATATGGAATTTAGAGAAAAACATGCTTTAATTTGGATTCAAATTCACATATATTCATTTAAAAACAGAAAATTTAGGAGTTTTAATTTCTAAATTTTGATTTTTGTTCTCTTTTGGGTGATCCAATGGGTTGATGTTCTTCAGAGGAAAACGTGAACTCAAAGAAATGCTGCATTTATGTGATGTAGGAATAATCCGAAAGATCACCATCTGACTCAGAAAGGAACACACACGAACGTCAGAGAAACAACACCATTCATGGGAAGAAACCAGAAATACAATGAAAATAAAACAATAATTAAAACAATGTATTTTAATTTGGAGGGCCACATTAAGTAGCTTAAGGGGCCGCATGTGGCCCCCGGGCCGTAGTTTGCCCACCCCTGGCTTAGAGAGACAGTAGATTTGTAACCATTTTGTGTCTCCCAGCCTCTCTGATCCAGCGAATGTTGTCGTTGTACTGCTGTTTGATGCGATCCGACGCGTTTGCGCTAATTTTCTCCAGAACCGAGGCAGCGAGTTCATCGGTCACAGCCAGATCTTCGGGATCTCCGGACGTGCACACCCAGCGAAACGGTCCGAAGCCCAAAGAGAAGATGTCTCTGCGGGAAGATGGAGGACGGGAATCAGGGACTGCAGTTCAGTCCAGGAATATTAGGAATAATATGGAAGAAATGGTCTGACCCCATGATGTGCTGGACGTAGGAAGGGTAACGGAATTCAGTTGCTCCTCCATCCCCTTTTTCAACCTCTGCACCTATAAAAAAAAAAAAAAAAAAAAGCAACTCACACTTCATCATCCTCCTGCTCCAGAGGGATCCAGATGTTCTGCGTTTGCGTCTTCCATTACCCACCAGCCCTCTTGGCCTCCAGGAGGAATGCGTTGCCATAGTCCCAGAAGAACATTCCCGCATCAGCCAGTTTGTTTATGGCCCTTATGTGTCTTCGGAGGCTGTGGAGGCATCAGAAGGTTTTTTAGAAGTAGTTAGCCAACTGTGACAATCAGAGAAATTAGAGAAAAAAAAAAAAACCCTCAACAAGCTCACCTTTCTTTCACAGCGCTCCGGAATCGAGCGGGGTCCGTGGACATGAGCTGGTTGGCCTGATGGAAGCCGAGCGGGACGGGGTAGTACCCCCCATTGAAGGGGTTGTGCAGTGAGGTCTGGTCTGAACCCAGGTCCACCAGAAGTTCCCCTGTTCTTTCAAACTCAAGAAGGAGCCTCTCCCTGTCAAAAATTAAAACTCTGAGGGACAAAAACATCTTTCAAAATGGTGGCTTTTCTGTTAGTTTATCTCCATAGCAACCATTTAAGTTTTTGGTCGCCTGGTGGTGACGAACAAGTCTGTGCCATTTTTAGAAGAATCGGCAAAAGTAAACTTTTGGATTTCCTTGGCAACGCAATGCCCGCATTCTTAATATGTTCATATCAATTAAAAATGTATGAGCAACAAAGAAAAACCACTTCTGTGAGCTAGCACTTCTTCCGAGGAGTCGGGAGGAGTTTCAATTTGAAGTTGGTCCTAAAAGAGATCTAAGATGGCGGCCTCTACCCAAGATCAAAGGTCAACAACCATTTGGACGTGGTTGTAGATTTAAGCTGGAGGCGTGTGTGTGTGGAATTCCATGAAGATCTCTTTAGGAAAGGTTTTTTTTCCTATATTATGGGAAAATATCTTTTCCACTAAACGGCTGCTAAGATATAAGTCCTACCACCATCCCATAATAATTTTAAAACTTCCTCTGGATATACTCAAACTCAGGCATACAAGGGTCTAAAATCCAAAACACTTTAGGTCACGGGCCAAAATTATTAAAAGTAAAAAGATAACATCAGGCAATTAATAACAATGAAATAAAATGATCTAGATAGAATTACCGAGGGAGATTTCCTGCATGTCGGATGAAGTGAGTTTTTATTATTTGAAAGGAAAGGGAGTAAAAGAAAGGGAGAAAGTTCTCACTGTCACTTACCACAAGTCTACCACGTTGCCATGGTAACCCAGGCTGAGGGGGGTCTTGGAGCTCCTCGCTTCTCTGTAGGACAGGTAACGGACATGAGAGCACGAGTCAAGCGGAGGTTCTGGTGTTGTTCTTTTGTTGAACACGGAGATGAGGTTGGGCCACCACAGAAACTGGGGCCTTGCTGGCTGGGAACTCAGCACAGCTAAAAGTCTACAAAGCTAAATCCACATCAGACAGGCAGAGGTCAATCACAAGCATGGGGTCTTCCAAGAAGAGACTAGAGATGTCAGAGTCCAGGCGAGGGTCAGGGCAGGCAGCAAGCCACCAGATGAAGCAGAATCAGAAGGTCAGGTCCAGAATGGAACGCTCAGAAATGCAGGCAGGATGGTCCAAACAATACTCCGCTCAGAGTGAGGCCTGATTGTGGTTGTCTGAGTGTCAGATTGGAGTCAGGTGAGTTAGAACTCTGGAGATTGCTCCCGCCGGTGAGGAGAGGCGAAGTCAGAGCTCCAGACGGTAATGAAGTTAGTATGTTTTTGGTAGCGGAAGTGTAAACATCACCTGATGCATTTAATGCACTGGTCCAAGCTGCTGGTCACCTCCATGAGCCAGCCCTGCTTGTGCCGTTTCCTCAGCGGCGCTTCATCCACCTACGAACAGAATCTTTGTTCTCAATCTTCAGAGACTTATCCGCGATTGTAGATGATCAGAAAGGAACTCACCTCAGCAATCACACCAACACAGCCAGCAATCACAGCAGCTTTCGCCTGAGCTCCGCTCATGCCGCCCAAGCCGGAGGTCACAAAGACACGACCCCGCAGGTCGTCGGTGCCCAGGTACCTCCGGCCTGCATTCAGCACGGTCAGCTACTCGGAGAGCCACCAGCAAACAGAGCGATGAACATTACGTCATGTTCAAGAGAGAGTTGATGTGTTTGTTTGTTTATATTTACTAACCATTGTGCCATGAACGATTCCTTGAGGACCGATGTAGCAATAACTGCCTGCCGTCATTTGACCGTACCTATGAGGAGAAGCAGAAGTTACTCCACAGCCGCGTCACATGACGAATCCAAGCTGTTCAGAAACTCACATCGACACACCGAGAGCAAACATCTTCTCATACTGATCTCTGGAGGAGTAGTTTGGGATAACCTGATAGGAAAAAACAAAGCTGTGAGTGTGTCAAGTATTGTTATGCTGCTTTACTGTAACACCGTTCTGCTTTACTGTAACACCGTGCTGCTTTACTGTAAAACCGTACTGCTTTACTGTAACACCGTGCTGCTTTACTGTAACACTGTGCTGCTTTACTGTAACACCGTACGGCTTTACTGTAACACCGTGCTGCTTTACTGTAACACCGTACTGCTTTACTGTAAAACCGTACTGCTTTACTGTAACACCGTGCTGCTTTACTGTAACACTGTGCTGCTTTACTGTAACTCCGTACTGCTTTACTGTAACACCGTGCTGCTTTACTGTAACACCGTTCTGCTTTACTGTAACACCGTACTGCTTTACTGTAACACCGTTCTGCTTTACTGTAACACCGTACTGCTTTACTGTAACACCGTTCTGCTTTACTGTAACACCGTGCTGCTTTACTGTAACACCGTGCTGCTTTACTGTAACACCATACTGCTTTACTGTAACACCGTGCTGCTTTACTGTAACACCGTTCTGCTTTACTGTAACACCGTACGGCTTTACTGTAACACCGTGCTGCTTTACTGTAACACCGTGCTGCTTTACTGTAACACCGTGCTGCTTTACTGTAACACCGTTCTGCTTTACTGTAACACCGTACGGCTTTACTGTAACACCGTGCTGCTTTACTGTAACACCGTGCTGCTTTACTGTAACACCGTACTGCTTTACTGTAACACCGTGCTGCTTTACTGTAACACCGTGCTGCTTTACTGTAACACCGTACTGCTTTACTGTAACACCGTACTGCTTTACTGTAACACCATGCTGCTTTACTGTAACACCGTGCTGCTTTACTGTAACACCGTACGGCTTTACTGTAACACCGTTCTGCTTTACTGTAACACCGTGCTGCTTTACTGTAACACCGTGCTGCTTTACTGTAACACCGTACGGCTTTACTGTAACACCGTTCTGCTTTACTGTAACACCGTGCTGCTTTACTGTAACACCGTGCTGCTTTACTGTAACACCGTACTGCTTTACTGTAACACCGTGCTGCTTTACTGTAACACCGTGCTGCTTTACTGTAACACCGTACTGCTTTACTGTAACACCGTGCTGCTTTACTGTAACACCGTACTGCTTTACTGTAACACCGTGCTGCTTTACTGTAACACCGTACTGCTTTACTGTAACACCGTGCTGCTTTACTGTAACACCGTGCTGCTTTACTGTAACACCGTACTGCTTTACTGTAACACCGTGCTGCTTTACTGTAACACCGTGCTGCTTTACTGTAACACCGTACTGCTTTACTGTAACACCGTGCTGCTTTACTGTAACACCGTACTGCTTTACTGTAACACCGTGCTGCTTTACTGTAACACCGTGCTGCTTTACTGTAACACCGTTCTGCTTTACTGTAACTCCGTACTGCTTTACTGTAACACCGTGCTGCTTTACTGTAACACCGTGCTGCTTTACTGTAACACCGTGCTGCTTTACTGTAACACCGTACGGCTTTACTGTAACACCGTGCTGCTTTACATTAACATTGTTCTGCTTTACTGTAACACCGTTCTGCTTTACTGTAACACCGTGCTGCTTTACTGTAACACCGTGCTGCTTTACTGTAACACCGTACGGCTTTACTGTAACACCGTTCTGCTTTACTGTAACTCCGTACTGCTTTACTGTAACACCGTGCTGCTTTACTGTAACACCGTACTGCTTTACTGTAACACCGTGCTGCTTTACTGTAACACCGTGCTGCTTTACTGTAACACCGTACTGCTTTACTGTAACACCGTGCTGCTTTACTGTAACACCGTCGTTTTGCTTTACTGTAACACCGTGCTGCTTTACTGTAACACCGTACTGCTTTACTGTAACACCGTGCTGCTTTACTGTAACACCGTGCTGCTTTACTGTAACACCGTTCTGCTTTACTGTAACACCGTACGGCTTTACTGTAACACCATACTGCTTTACTGTAACACCGTGCTGCTTTACTGTAACACCGTGCTGCTTTACTGTAACACCGTACTGCTTTACTGTAACACCGTGCTGCTTTACATTAACATTGTTCTGCTTTACTGTAACACCGTTCTGCTTTACTGTAACACCGTGCTGCTTTACTGTAACACCGTGCTGCTTTACTGTAACACCGTTCTGCTTTACTGTAACACCGTGCTGCTTTACTGTAACACCGTACTGCTTTACTGTAATACCGTGCTGCTTTACTGTAACACCGTTCTGCTTTACTGTAACACCGTTCTGCTTTATTGTAACACCGTGCTGCTTTACTGTAACACCGTTCTGCTTTACATTAACATTGTTCTGCTTTACTGTAACACCGTACTGCTTTACTGTAACACCGTACTGCTTTACTGTAACACCGTACTGCTTTACTGTAACACCGTGCTGCTTTACTGTAACACCGTTCTGCTTTACTGTAACACCGTGCTGCTTTACTGTAACACCGTACTGCTTTACTGTAACGCCGTGCTGCTTTACTGTAACACCGTGCTGCTTTACTGTAACACCGTACTGCTTTACTGTAACGCCGTGCTGCTGTTACCATGCCGTTGGTGATAATGGCTCGAGGCGAGGAAGGCAGACTGGGGAACAACCCCATGGGGTGTCCGCTGTACATCACCAGAGTCTGCTGCTCCGTCATCTGGCTCAGGTACCGCATCACAAGGCGGAACTGCACCCATAAAACAGATGACATTAAACCGCGTCACAGACACAAGGAAATGCAACTCAGGACTCACCTGGGCCCAGTTACTGAACACCTGCCCGTTCCCTCCATACGTCACAAGCTCTTGAGGAAACTGCAGGTCGAGGACGCATTCAGTTAAATCTGAAAGGATCTGAACTTCTCTACCACAAAAGGAGAGAGGTCTCACCTGAGCGACCGCCGGATCCAGATTGTTCATGATCATCAGCATGATAGCAGCTGCTTGTCTGGTGCGGCAGGGATACTGATCTATGGGATACGCTCTGAGGAAACATTCCACATCCTTCAAATCACAACCTGCTGCTGAGTTTTTATTCTCTGGTATTCGTGACAGGAAGATAAAATTGAGCCGTAAAAACTTGTGGTGGGATGAATTCAAAACGTTCATCGTGAGAAGTTTGAAACGAGTAATATATACTGTCGATGAAAAAGGTATTTGATCCCTTGTTGGTTTGGTAAATGTGCTCAAATACAAAGAAACTGACAGTCTATCATTCCAAAGGTTCATTGGAAAATTCCACTTCAAAGAATGAAAGTCTAGCTCCGGCAGATGACTCCCATTGTCTTTGGGATGGCTGTAGCTACAGGATCAGAAACTCAGAACTCTCGTAGGTTCACGCGATAGGTCGTTAATAGCCCAAACTTCACAAAAAGTGCTGCGACTCAGCTCCGGCGAAAATTTGAATAAAACGAAACAGATTCAGAGCACCAGAGAGGCAAGATCGAATGTGAAGACTCTGGCGGTCACATCGGAGACATGACACTTGCTATGGGAGCCTGGGGTCACAAATTACTTTTGATCATTTAGATTTGACTGATGTTTAGGTGATTAAGCTCAGCTCTCTTCATAGGTTTTCTAAGGGATAGTGGTCCAGTCAGACTCTGATCTTCTTCTTCTGCAGCCATGGTGTCTTTGCTGGATGTTTTGGGTCGTGATCCTATTGGAAGACCCGTTTACGCCTCCTGGTGGAGTAAAGATGGTTCTCACTCCGGATTTGACAGTACATGGCTCCGCCCATCCTCCCATCCTCACAGTTAAGTTGCAGAAAACACCCCCAAACCATCATGTTTCCATCTCCATGCTTGACAGTGGGGATAGTGTTGAGTTGATGCCAAAGGTTTGATCTGAACACAGCACCTTGACCCAGTTATGAAGGTGTTCAAACTTCAGGTGGGTCTGCACGTGTCCTCTTGAGCAGATGGACTGTGTGAGAACCACAAGAACCATTGCAGTGTAAAGTATTCCCAAAGGTTTTCTTGTGACTGTGGTTCCAGCTGCTTCAAGATCACTCCTGTTGTTTGAGGCCGATTCCTCACTGATCTGTAGTGCAGCCACAAGCGATTATTTTAATAGTCGACTAATCATCAATTATTATTTACGATTAGTCGACTAATCGGGTCATGCACAAACTGGATGTAAAGAAAATCTTAAACATAATTAGCTTAAAACTAAAAAATCCTAAATTAGCCAAAATAGCTAGCTAGCTTATAGCTGAAATATTAGCTAAACTCCAAATTAGCCTAAAAAACTGTAAAATCCCAAATTAGCTAGCATGTAGCTGAAATAATAGAAAAACTCCAAATTAGCATAAAAAGCTGTAAAAAATCAAAATTAGCCAAAATAGCTCGCTAGCATATAGCTGAAATATTAGCTAAACTCCAAATTAGCCTAAAAAACTGTAAAAACCCAAATTAGCTAGCATCTAGCTGAAATAATAGCAAAACTCCAAATTAGCACAAAAAGCTGTAAAAAATCAAAATTAGCCAAAATAGCTAGCTAGCATATAGCTGAAATATTAGCTAAACTCCAATTTAGCCTAAAAAACTGTAAAAAATCCCAAATTAGCTAGCATCTAGCTGAAATAATAGCAAAACTCAAAATTAGCACAAAAAGCTGTAAAAAATCAAAATTAGCCAAAATAGCTAGCTAGCATAGCTGAAATATTAGCTAAACTCCAATTTAGCCAAAAAAAAACTGTAAAAAATCCCAAATTAGCTAGGATGTACCTGAAATAATAGAAAAACTCAAAATTAGCATTAAAACTGTAAACATTTCGAAATAGCTAGCTAAAATGTAACTGAAATATTAGCTAAATTAGAAATTAGCCTAAAAAACTGAAAAATAAATCCTGAATCAGCCAAAATAGCTAATATGTAGGTGAAATATTATCTTAATTCCAAAGTAGCCTACAAAACTGAAAAAGTCTAAATTAGCCAAAATAGCTAGCATGAAGCTAAAATATTAGCTAAACTCCAAAATAGCCTGAAAACCCTTAATAAATGCCAGAATAGTCGAAAAAGCTAGCAGAATGTCATTATAACTTTCAACTTTACTACAGTCTGACTCCATATAATATAAAGTAACGACTAATCGACTATGAAATTAGTCGTTGGACTATTTTAATAGTCGATTTATTATCGACTAATCGTGGCAGCCCTACTGATCTGGTTCGGAGCTCCAGACCTCCAGGTGCATTGACGGCCATGTTCTTGTATTTTGGCTCCAACAGTTGTCATCTTAACATCTTAGTCTGTTCCAGTCTTGTGCAGGTCTACAATCAGTGGATTCATTCAGGGATGAATCCACTGACAGTTCTTTAGTCTTTCCATGTTGGAGAGTTTAGAGTCTGACTGATGGACTGATTCTGTGGACAGGTGTCTTTTTGGACAGGTAATCAGTTCAAACAGTTCAATTCAGTTGATTGGGAGTGTACTGGTCACTGCGGCCGTGCCGTGGTGCAGCGGTAGGGCGGTCAACTCCTGATCGGAAGATTTCGGGCTCAAGTCCTTGGGCAAGACGATGAACCCCAAATTGCTTGTGGTGGATGGTTGGCGCCAGTGTCCAGCACCAGTGTGAGAGACAATGGGTGAATGGGTCTGTGGCGCTTCAGGCCTTCGGAGGACGGTGCAAAGCCCTTGTGTGGAGACACTTAGCATGACATTTGTGTCCACGTAGTGCAACAACTACAAAAGCAACAACAACAATGGAGGTCATTCAGCAGCTCGTCTTTTTCTTTGTACATCGTGTATGACAGGAATTTAATGTTGTTTGAAAGACGATTGCAGGCGGCAAAAAAGAATCCTAGCTTAGCGCCATCCTGGACACTGAACCCTAAATTGCCTCTGGTGGGAGGTTGGCGCCAGTGTTCGGCAGCGGAGCCACCACCAGTGTGTGAATGTGTGTGTGAATGGGTGAAAGGGTCTGTGACTGTGAAGCGCTTTGGGCCCTCGAAGGAGGGTAGAAAGCGCTATACAAGTATACGCCATTTACCACTCTGGCTATCCCGCTAATGTCGTCTTCACTTTCTGCCAATCAACGGGTGGCGACAGCACTTCCACCCCAACCGACCCATTCTCATTTTCTTTGGACCTACAACGGCTTAATGGGTCTATTTAACAAATGAAAAGCTAAAAATAACGGACCGGACCGGAAACGAGGCCACGTACTCTTTTCCCTCCATGAAATGTAAATATAAATTCTTTAAGGTGAATTCCTTGAACTTGTATCTCACTGTTCGACAGACTCAATTTTCTTTTAATGGATAGGAGATCAAATACCTATTTTAGACTAGTTAGGTAAAAAATGAAATCATAGAAGAGGATTTCTGTCGTCAGAACTCCTCACCTCAAAGGAAACGAGGGGCAGAAGCGGTACATGTATATGTGGCCGTACTGCCGCAGCTCTTGAGCAAATTCAGGCGCCAGGGTTGCATGGTGGGAGGGAGGGAAATAGCGCAGGGCGTTCCTCAGAGCCAGCTAGGAGACAAAGCAGAAAAAAAAAATGTCCGACAGACGGAGTACATCCTTTACTCTCTGTCCTTATGCAACAGGCGGAACGCTTTCGGTCCGTCTCTTAATTATTGACCAACGATGTTGGACAGTCGCTTTGAACTTCTGACAATAATCAGCTTTTGGGTAAACCAACTGCCGTGACGCAACAAAACAAAGTACACAAAACAGGCCATGGCACAAAGTCAAATCTGTTCCAGTGTTGATGATAAATGAATGGACTGAAAAAAACAACAACTAATTTGGAGAAGAAATTAATTTGAAGTAGATTTTCTCTCAGTTTAGTTCAGCTTCTCCCAACTCTTAAGATAATGACACCACAGAGAATTTCTACTTGACCATTAAAGAGGAAATTCCTGAAAAACTGTTTCGATTTATCAAAATTTGTCTAAACGGAAGCTTAAAATTAAAAAATAACCATAGAAAATGGTGAATTCCTTTTTGCTGTACTCACTCGCTCCTCCTCAGCGGTGAGGTTGGGGGTTCGAATGGGTGCATGAGGCACACCGGGATCCCTTCCACGGTTGGGTGGTAGGGGGTCTAGCGGCAGACCGCTGCATATCTCCTTTAAAGAAGCCATACTGTTGATCACACTCTTGTTCTGGGATCTGAACCCAAAGAAGGAAAGTCTGTGTTCTTGTGGTCAGTTGGGGCAGATTACTACACCTTCCTGCCCCATTGGCTTTTTTGACAGTCGATGCCCTTAAGAGTCGTCCAATGGCACGCAACCGCTAGGAAAGGGTGTTTGGTAATTATTGATCCCTGGCAAAGTTTAAAGTGGCACATGTCTCTGTGGACAAACACTGACGCCGGCCTCTGTCCCGAGACACTTTGTCTCAAAGATAAACATTAAATTAGGGTGTCACAGAACCGGAATTATAATAATTATATTTATGGATCTGTTTTAACTATTTTTACTCTGTTTCTTTTCAGCCAAATTCTGTTTGTTGTCTTTTATAACATTTTTAAATACAATTTAAATTCCTAGCTGCCCGTGGTGTTGCATGGTCGGCAGGCGCTACCCGCCCTCGCCGCCCTCCTGCTACAATGTCTAAGTAATTTTTAAAGAATCTGAAAAAGTACATTTTTTGATTCCCTTGGAAACAGAAGTTTTTCCATGAATCTGCGAGATCCATCACCTGAGTACTAGCACTTCCTGGGTCTCCACACTACACTTCCCATCAGCCTCTGCTGTCACTCCTAGAAGCCCCTCAGCTGTTTCCCATTAGCGATCCCTCCCAGCAGTATTTAGTCAGAGCCCTGTGCGAAGTCTTGTTTGTGCCACGCTGTCTGTATCGCTGAGCGTTCTCATTCTAAACCAGATCTTCTGCTTCGTCTTCAGCGCTGATTGTTTGCCGCCTGCCCCGACCCTCGCCTGCACCCTGATCACACTTTCATGCTTCACTCCTGTTCTGTAAACCCACATTCCTAATACAGTCGCATTGCATGTTTTATAGTTTTTATCCAGATTGAGTAAGATTTTTATGTATTAAATTTTCATAATATTTAGGTAAAAAGTATGAGAGCAACAGATGAATGTCACTTTTGTGAGCTCGCCACGCTATCGCCGTTCAAAACTGACAAACATTTTTTTTCCCCTTTCTGGTGGAGTTATGCTAGTTTCCTACTGGACGCGGAAGTGTCGCAAAGCGGCGCAAAGATCTGCGCGGCATCCGCTCTCTCCTGCATTTCACACCAGACACACATTTTTCCGCTACAGTCGACGGGCGCTTCCGCTAGAACTGAAACCTAAAAATATTACCCCGTGTTTCTGCTAAGAAGAAGCAAGTAGTTAGTAGACCTACACTTCTTTAATGTATCTGTTGTTGAGACACAGAGAGAGAAGTAAGTGTTGTGATTGTATGTATATTTTCATCTCTACGGTCTGTTTAAACACAAAAATGTAATTACATTTGCCAATCGCTGTATTTTATTGTGAAAAATTGGTTATATCTTGAAAATAAATCAGATTTTCTTTCATATCTTGATGGAACTTCCTGCCAGAATTGATGTAACTTGGGCACAAAAATAAACTCCATTTCTTACGGCGCTTCCGGGGCGATTCCGAGGCCCTTCCGGGGCGCTTCCGATGCGCTTCCAGGGCCCTTCCGGGGCACTTCCGGGGCCCTTCTGAGGCCCTTCCGGGGCGCTTCCGTGTCCACTGTGAACTCGGTGTTAGGAGGCAATTGCTCAAAAACTCTAGAAGTTTAAATTTGTTGACAAAACTAAAAGTTATTGTGTTGGAGAATTCAAGATGGCCTCTTCCTGAGGTTAAATGTTAATGAAACTTCGGTAGTGAGTATATTGAACTTGGTGGTGTGTGGGTGAGAAATCCATGAATATCGCTAAAAGAAAGTTTTCTTTTCACATATTATACGAAAATTGCCTCAAAATAGTCGCTAAGCTGCAAATCCATCCCATAATAATTTCAACATTTCCTATGAATATCTCGGACACGTGTGTCTTGATTGAAATTTTTGGAAGATTTTGGCCCCATTTATTTTTATGACTGTTTTGCCCACCATGATGTCATGATTTTGGGCGAGGGAAGTTGTTCTCTACGACTATTTTTTTCGGTACCAGGTACATTCTGATGAGTTTTTGAGTAAGTTACCGGGGTCACATGTTCTCTCAAATGCGCAGTAAGTCTGTTCCTTTTCGTCCAGGACTGCTGCGGGTCAGAATATTAGAGTAATTTCAAGTTAATGATGGTTAAACAATTATTACATCTCAATCCCATGAAGAATACCCTAAAACAACCTCCTCATGAGTTCAGTTTGTTTTCCTGCTGTATTTTTGCTCACTACTGTCTCCTATGAGGGGGCTTTAGGGGCAGAACTGAGGCGGGGCAGGGGGGGCATCTGCGCGGAGTTTTCGTTTCCTCTCTGGGAGCACAAAGCCTCGACTTCACAGCCTGCCATCTCCGTTCTGTCATCGTGCGTCGCTGAAACAGATGGTGGAGTCCTGCTCTGCAGATCCATCCCTTCTCCACTCCTCCGTCACGCGTTATTCTGTGAATGTTGACACTTTGTGGGAACTATTGACAACTTTTTATGAAGTGAGACCAAAATCTGGACCAGACTTAGAGTAAAATAACCAAAAGTAAAAAAAAATCTGATCGCATCAAAATTATCCTGTGTCTCTGAATTAACTGCCAGCATTCTGCAGTATTGGGATTAAAACATTCAGCATTCACAAACATTCATGCTAGTACTTTTGGAATTTTCATATTTTGCATTTTTCAAGAATTTACGCAATTTTTGATTAATTTCTTTTTTTTTTGCCCCATTGAAAATGAATTGGAAATACTTCAAATCCTTTTAAAAGCTTGTGCTCTTTTGAAAATGTTTCTGCACGTTCAGGACAGTCATTGTTATATTTTTGGGATTCATATCTTTCACGTATTTAAACATGTTTCGCAATTTGGGGAAAATTAGAAGTTAAGCTAATATTTTAGAAATATTTTTTTTTGTTTTTACTGGGAATTTTTAGCCAACTCTCAGCTAAACTAGTATTTTAGCAATGTCCTAGCTCTTTAGGCTAATTTGCCATCTACTAGGGTTTTAAGAGCTAACCTGGTGATAGGCTAATATTATAGCAGTGTGCTAGTTTTTTTTTTTTTTTTAAATAATATGTGATATCTATTGATGTCGTTTGGGCTAATTCTCAGTTAAGCTAGTATTTTAGCAACATGTTAGTTTTTTTTTGTGGCTAATTTGGCATCCAAGATTTTTTTGGGGCTAATTTTCAGTTAAGATAGTATTCTAGCAACGTGTTAGCTCTTTTATTTAATTTAGCTTAAACTGAAGGTTATTTGGGCCACTATGGAGTTAAGCTTCTATTTCAGCAATATTTATTTATTTATTTTGCAAGTTGGCATCTACTGAGGCTTTCTGGGATAATTCTGAGTGAAGCTAGTGTTTTAGCAAAGTGGTAGCTTTTTTTTTTTTTTTGCTAATTTGGCATCTAATGTGATTTTCTTGGGTTAATTCTGAGTTAATACTTCAGCAATGTATAAGATTTTTTATTTAGCTAATTTGTTATACTGAGGATTTTTTTTGGGCAAGTTTTGAGTTAAGCTAGCAATATGTTAGCTTTGTTGGCTAATTTGGCATCCAGGATTTTTTTGGGGGCTAATTCAAAGTTAAGCTAGTATTCTAGCTACGTGATAGCTCTTTTATTTAATTTAGCATAAACTGAAGGTTCTTTGGGCTACTGTGGAGTTAAGCTGCTATTTTAGCAATATTTATTTATTTATTTTGCGAATTGGCATCTACTGAGGCTTTTTGGGATAATTCTGAATTAAGCTAGTGTTTTAGCAATGTGGTAGCTTTTTTGGCTAATTTGTTATACTGAGGGGTTTTTTGGGCAAGTTTTGAGTTAAGCTAGTATTTTAGCAATATGTTAGCTTTGTTGGCTAATTTGGCATCCAGGATTTTTTTTGGGGGCTAATTCAAAGTTAAGCTAGTATTCTAGCAACGTGTTAGCTCTTTTATTTAATTTAGCTTAAACTGAAGGTTCTTTGGGCTACTGTGGAGTTAAGCTGCTATTTTAGCAATATTTATTTATTTATTTATTTAGCAAATTGGCATCTACTGAGGCTTTTTGATAATTCTGAGTTAAGCTAGTGTTTTAGCAATGTGGTAGCTTTTTTTTGGCTAATTTGGCATCTAATGTGATTTTCTTGGGTTAATTTTGAGTTAATACTTCAGGAATGTGTAAGCTTTTTTATTTAGCTAATTTGTTATATACTGAGGATTTTTTTTTTGGCAAGTTTTGAGTTACACTTGTATTTTATCAGCATGCTAGCATGTTTTGAGGAACTTTTCACTGAATTTCCAACTATTCTTCCAGAACGTTAAAGCAAAGTACTTCAGTCTTCCATTTCTAAAAGTTCTTCAGGTAATCTTCTAGTACTTTAGCATTATGCTAACAGATTTTTTTTTTCTTTTTAGCTAATTTCTTCAGCGATTCTTCACCAAACAGCTTCACCGTTCTCAGGGTCCACATTTTAGCATCCACACAAGCATTATCACAGATTTTTATTTCTAAAAGATTTCTTTTTTTAAAAAAAGCAAACTTTACTGTCAGAAAAAAAAACTTATTTTGCATGAAAACAACATTATTATACACTCATCTTAAAGAAAACAGACTTTATTCACTCAGGTGTTATAAAAACCTCCAAATGAACAAAAGCAAGAGATCGTAACAATTCTACAATTAACCGAGTTATCTCTAAATGACTTCCAGACTGGAGGGGCTTAACGTCATCATCCTTTACGTTTGGTGAGTGAATCCTAATGATGAGGACAGATCGAATTCAGAATATCATCTGACAAAGTGCAGCGACACACCGCATTAGAAATCTTGTTTATTTCACTCTTTTGGTGCACATAAACGATTCAGTCAAATTCAGTTAAAGTTGCAGGAAAAGTGCAGCTCCACGGACCACAGAGCAACAGCTGAGCATGGACGAGCTGCAGAACTTCAGAAACTTTAGCAGAGAGAATCATAAAAAATAAACTTTAATTCAAGTGTAACGGACAGAAACTGAACTGGTCACCTTCAAAAACAAAAAAAATCGAACACGGTAACAGACAGAAGTAACAGAAATGATATTAACCCCATTTTTCTGTGGGGAACACAGACGTGTGATGGAGTCTGTTGATCTTCATCCAGCTCTGTCCTTTCTGCTCTACCAACGTTTAAGGATTTGGATTTGAATGACAAAAGGACCCATTTTCTTTGAGATTGAACTTCCATCAGAACTTTCTCCCTCACAACTTGATCAGAAGTTCCAGGAAAAGTACATCTAAATGGAGTTTAAGAACTTTTTTTTCACAGAAAACTTTGGCTTTATTTTCAGGCTTCTTTTATTTATTTTTTTAAGTCAGGATGCTCTTATTCTGTCAGTGATTTCAGCCTTTTTGACCTCATTTCCTGTACGAGTAAATAACTTTAAAACACAAAATCAGGTTGACTTTTGATCCTTACAGTATTGACTGCAGCTGAAAGGTGGACGTTGAGACAAACACACACATACTGGACTTCTATTAGCTCCCCGGTGAGCTTTCTGTGTTTGAGGTATTGGAGTCCTGCTCTGGGGCAGGTGTTGAGTTTAAACCCGAAGGCCCCTCTTCTTCTTCTTCTTCTTCAGGAGCAGCAGAGTCTTTGGAGGTTTTTTTGGACGCCGCGTCGTCTTCTTGAGGGTACAGCTCGGGGTAGAGCTGCAGGCACTGCTGCATCGCCGTGAACTGCTCCATGCAGTCCGAGCCTTTGATTTCCTCCTTGCTGTAGTGGAAGCAGGAGAAGGCGTCCTTGAACTCCGTCCCGCAGGGACCGCTGGCCATCCCACCCAGGCAGGGGCAGTTCCAGTTGATCTCTCCGCTGGGGAGGATAAGACCTGCCACGAAAGCACACGTTTTAATACTTTTTGGACGGTTCCTAACCGTAAGAATTCCGTTCTGGGGTTGTTCCTCTCTGTACCTTGCTCCTCGTACGGGTCGTTGGGATCTTCTTCTACCAGCTCGGCATTGCTGGGAGCTTCATGATCTTCTTTGGTGACAAAGATAATTTTGTCTTTTCCTGTTGAATATTAAATGTTAAAGAAAACGTCAGAAAAATAATAACAGAAGCAGAGTTGCAAACATGTCTGGATTGCATCATACTAGAATAAACTAAAATAAAAACCAGAATAAACTTGATATTATTTTTATTATGAGTTATCATTTTGTCTCATTTATCATCTGTTTGTATCATATGTAATAATAAGAGTGGGGTAGGGACTAATAAGACTTTGTCTTCATCCCACTCCTCTTCTTCTTCCTAATTAAATCGTATGTATTGTACATTCTAACTGAAAAAGAACAAAACAAACAAACAAACAAAAAGCTATATGGACACCTGCGATAATGCAACTGTGACTGCTTTAAACTGAATGAAGCTGCTGAGGATGACAGATCTGATTACTGAAATAGATACAGATGAAGGCTTGCTGAAATATTAGCCCAATCCCAAATTAGCAAAAAAAAAAAAAAAAAAAAACAGGAAAAAATGTCTAATTTTACCAAAACAGCTAGCATAATGCTAAAATGTTAGCTTTATGCAAAATCAGCCAAAAAAATGGAAAAATATCAAATTTTGCACAAAAAACAGCTAGCATAATATCAAAATATTAGCTAAAAAAACAAGAAAAAATGTCTAATTTTGCCAAAACAGCTAGCATGATGCTAAAATTAACAATAAAATATTAGCTAAACTTCAAAGTACCCCTAAAAACCTACTAAAAATATCTAATTTTGCCAAAACAGCTAGCATAATGCTAAAATATCAGTTAAATGCCAAATTAGCCTAAAAACTAGAAAAATATCTAGTTTTGCTAAAAAAGAAAAAAAACAGCTAGCACAATGCTAAAATATTAGCTTAACTTCATAGTAGACTAAAAAAACAGGAAAAAATGTCTAATTTTGCCAAAACAGTGAGTATTATGCTAAAATGTTAAAGGCAAAATTAGCCTAAAAAATAACAAACTTTGAACAAAAAACAGCTACCATATTATCAAAATATTAGCTAAACTTCATAGTAGCCAAAATACAATAAAAAAAGGGAAAAATTTCTAATTTTGTTTAAGACAGCTAGCAAAATGCTAGAATGTTAGCTAAACATCAAATTATCTTTAAAAAAAACTTAAAAATATTAAATTCTGCACAAATAAAACCTCTGTTAGAATAAAACTAAAATGTTATCTAAACTTCAAAGTACAAAAAAATGCTAATTTTGCAGAAACAGCTAGCATAATGCTAAGTATTAGCAAAACTTCAAAATACCCTAAAAAACTGGAAAAAAAAAAGTCTAATTTTGCCAAAACAGTTGGCATAATGCTATAATATCAGTTAAATGCCAAATTAGCCTAAAAACTAGAAAAATATCTAGTTTTGCTAAAAAAGAAAAAAAAAACAGCTAGCACAATGCTAAAATATTAGCTTAACTTCAAAGTAGACTAAAAAAACAGGAAAAAATTTCTAATTTTGCCAAAACAGTGAGTATTATGCTAAAATGTTAAATGCAAAATTAGCCTAAAAAACTAAAAAAATAACAAACTTTGAACAAAAAACAGCTGCCATAATATCAAAATATTAGCTAAACTTCATAGGAGCTAAAATACAATTAAAAAAAAGGGAAAAATTTCTAATTTTGTTTAAGACAGCTAGCAAAATGCTAGAATGTTAGCTAAACATCAAATTAGCTTAAAAAAACAACTTAAAAATATCAAATTCTGCACAAAAAAACCTCTGCTAGAATAAAACTAAAATGTTAGCTAAACTTCAAAGCACAAAAAATTGCTAATTTTGCAGAAACAGCTAGCATAATGCTAAGTATTAGCAAAACTTCAAAGTACCCTAAAAAACTGGAAAAAAAAGTCTAATTTTGCCAAAACAGCTAGCATAATGCTAACATATCAGTGAAATGCCAAATTAGCTTAAAAACTAGAAAAATATCTAGTTTTGCTAAAAAAGAAAAAAAAAACAGCTAGCACAATGCTAAAATATTAGCTTAACTTCAAAGTAGCCTAAAAAAACAGGAAAAAATGTCTAATTTTGCCAAAACAGTGAGTATTATGCTAAAATGTTAAATGCAAAATTAGCCTAAAAAACTAAAAAATAAAAAACTTTGAATAAAAAACAGCTTCCATAATATCAAAATATTAGCTAAACTTTATAGTAGCCAAAATACAAAAAAAAAAAATAAAAAAAAAAAACAGGGAAAAAAATGTCTAATTTTGTTTAAGACAGCTAGCAAAATGCTAAAATGTTAGCTAAACACCAAATTAGCTCAAAAAAACTTAAAAATGTAAAATTCTGAACAAAGAAACCCCCTGCAAGAATAAAACTAAAATGTTAGCTAAACTTCAAAGTAAGTTAAATCCCAAATTAGCCTAAAAGCTGGAAAAATATTAAGTTTTGCTAAAAAATAAAAATGTTAGCTAAACGCCAAATTAGCTTTAAAACCCAAAAAATATCAAATTCTGAACAAAAAACCCCCCAGCTAGCATGACACTAAAATGTTAGCTAAACTCTAAAGTGCAAAAAAAAAAAAAGATAATTTTGCCGAAACAGCTAGCATAATGCTAAGGTGGGCAAAACTTCAAAGTACCCTAAAAAACTGGGAAAAAAAGTCTAATTTTGCCAAAACAGTTGGCATAATGCTAAAATATTAGTTAAATGCCAAATTAGCCTAAAAACTGGAAAAATATCTAGTTTTGCTAAAGAAATTAAAAAAAAAACATAAAAAAAACCCCCAAACTCTAGCATAATAGCAAAATATTAGCTAAACTTGTGGACTAATATTTCTTTATATACACTGGATTCCTGGGGGATTAAACAGAATTTAAAAATCAAAATTTTTCCTAGTAATATGTGAAATAAGTTTTAAATAAACATATTCATCATTTCATGTAAACATAAAGTTCAAGTTCAAAAAGGTTCATTCATTTCAAACTCTGAATTTTCTTGTTACAATTGTTTGTTGGATAGTTTTTATTGTTTATTTGTTTCGTTTCTTCTTGTTTGAAAGTTATTATTAACCTTTATTTAACCGGGATGAGTCCCACCGAGTTCCAAAACCTCTTTTTTAAGGGAGTTCTGGGCAAGAATCAATAGAATAATAAAATAGAAAAAAATGGACTCATTTATCATATTTATACTTCTAAAACTAATTCTATTAATATATTACACATATATATTCTGCTAAACTGAGAAAGACAGAATATTTATGAATAGAATCCGCTAAAAAAAAGAAAATTATTTCTGAATATTAAATAACAAGTGATAGAAATTGATAATAAATCGAAAATATTTGATTGATCACAATAACATTTGTAAGTTAATACTGATATAGTCACTTCTTTTAAAAACACACATCTTGGTTGATGTTAATGAAATGATGAAGCTCCAGCATAAAGATCTGATGGTGAGTTCAAGGACCTGAGAGTCACTGTTACTACATGCGACCTTAAAAAAGAAGATTCACCAAAATAGTGACAAAATGAATGATTATCTTTAAAAGCACATTATATAAGTGAGGTAAGTCATTATCAAACACCTCAGTCTATAGTGAAGACGGACTGAAGAGGTTGTGTAAGATGACTCAGATCATTTATTTAACAGTTTTAATGATTCAATATCAACTGTTTCACTACAGATTAAGTATTATTTTTTATTTAAGTTCATAGTTTAATGAAGAAAGTTAGTTGTCCGGTTGGCTAGCTTCCTTACCTTCCTGTCTAACCGCGCTCATTTCTTCAAGCTGGAACGATCAGAACCTCGTCAGAATTCACTTCGATAATTCAGAGTTCATCGATGATTTCTACCGAACCGGTACCAGCAGAAAACGCCGCATTAATCCATACATAGATCCATCATCGTGTTTCACAACTATCCTTGCTGTTGCAGGACAAAGTCTTCTTCTTTGTTTCTGTTTCCGGTGTCGCTGACGCTGCGGCGCGCGCGCTGTCGCCCCCTGCTGTAAAAGAACGGAATTGCAGCCTACGCCGTTAAACTCCGAGAAAATCTTCTTTTTGTTGTTTTTTTTTTTTTAAAAACTCGATCTTGTAGTGTTTTTCTGATTGTGCAGGATATTAAAAAAAAATCTTTTAGGGTTTAAAATAGATTTCTGAGTATTTTTTCTTACTCGAATCATGGTAAATCGAGGCAGATGGGGAAAAAAATGCAGTTGTGAGGGGCTGTAAGCTAGCAGGAGATAGTTAAACCAGGAGTCTGCCACTTTTAACTCTAAAAGAACTGTTTGCTCCAATTTCTTACCAACAAAAACCCATTGCAGGCTGTCAAATCCCACATAACCTTTTAGAAAATACATTTTTATTTGGGCTTATGTGCCTTTTTAAGGCATTTCTGTTTAAAATATAGCTTACAGATATCTACAATAACTGTAATATTTTTATTTAAATTCTTTTCATTCTTTCTTACACAGGTTCCTTTCAAAATAAAGTAAAGAATAAGATCCTCCAGAAGTTTTATTTATTAAAAATGCAACGATTAGATGCTACTGTGCAGTATAGATTAGAATATGGGCTTAACGTAACTAATTTAATATTTATTCACATTTTTATAATTATTTTTAAAGGTGTAAACAAAGGGATGATGGGATATTAGTAGAGGCTTATTTTCACATCAACAGGCCACAATTTTAAGGGAAATTTCCCATGAACTCCTGCTCCCGTCTTCACAAAACAACACAAACATTTTAAAATGTAGCTACAAACAGCAGAATCATGGTTAAAAGAGCACTGGGAACGCTTTTACAATAGATCAAAAATATAGTTAGAGTAGAAATTAATCACTTAACCTGCTTTCAGGGAAAGTTTAATTAGCTTAAAGTTCCCAAACAGCATTAAAATGAAAACAGGGATGAATAAAGTAAACAAATAATCATATCATATATAATTATATAGTCTTATTTCTTTAACAACTTAAAACATTGGTCAGTTACAAAAGAAATAAATATTCAATCAGTTTTAGTCCTTTATTGTTGCATTTTTTTTTTTATTTAGATCACTTTTCCACAAAAATCAGACTATTTGATCCACGGTTTGATGCCATATTGGACGAATACATTTGACCCGATAAAATATTGTGATTAATCGTGATTAATTACAACACAAAAGTGCGATTAATCAGATTTGGTTTTTTTTTTTTTTTTTTTTTTTAGTAATTGATTGGCAGCACAAATTAAAGATAAATGTTCTAAATGTAGAGTTGTATGTGTGATTTCATGTTGTGGTTATTTGCAGATCATAAGTGGTCGGTAAAAAGTGTAACTAAAAAAAAAAATTATCGCGATTAATCGTGATTAATATTTTCCAAGTTTGCGGTAATTTTTAAAAATGATTCATAGCCCTGACATTTATGTATGTATAGATATATATATATTCAAAAACCCAAAAGAAGTGCCCTTCCTGCCATTTTTAACCGCACCATAGACATGTAGGGCCGTTGGTGAGAGGGTGACGGGGCATCTCTGTGAGCGATCAGGAGATGTCCTGTCAAGGCTCTACTCACCAATTTGAACTGCACCCTTTAGTAAACACACCTCTAAAACCCCAAAATATACACTCTAACAAACAAACACGCATGCATCACACAAGGAAGGTGGGACCTTCGACCTTCTGTCCCCTACCCCATCCCTGGCGAGGGGGCGGGGACCCTCGGTCTGGTGGTCTAGTCTCTTGGGTGATGGTCTCCTCTTCACGCCAGGAGAGGGATCCCCGAGTTTTTGTAAGGGATCAAATTACATTGGAGCTTGGGGGTGTCCATGTCTCGGGGGTGCGGGTTCTGGTCCTTGCCCTCAAGAACTCTCCAAAACAACTCCATCAGTGGGTGAGCCTGGTTGGGCCTTGTTAACGTCATTCCTCCGGGACCCTCGCTTCTCTCGGGTGTCTTTCTCCTGGGCGGGGGTGGGTGGCCCCTGCCTGGCTCCCTCCTAGACCTCCAGCGGCAGTCTCCCTTGGGGCGCCCTGGCTCGTACCTGGGGTGGGGTGGGGGGATGCTCTGCGCTGCTGGGTTGTTCTTCTAGGGGGATCTCCACGGGTGGGGCCTTGCGTTGGCCCTCCTGGCGCAGTGTGTGTGTGTGTGTGGGGGGGGGGTCGCTCTTCTGGCTGGGCTGGGGCCCGCACTCTCTGTGCTCCCGTGCCTTCCTGCTCTCTGGCGTGGGGGGCCTCTGCGGCGGCCCCTGGTCTGGGTGTTTGGCGGGATTGCCCGGCGGGCGGATTCTCTCTGCGGTCCCGTGGCGGGTGTAGGGGGGTCCGGGCTGCTGTATTGTGAGTATATGTGAGTATATCTGAGTTGTATTGTGTATCTTTTGACTACTTTAAATGTAAATACTAGTTTACCCAACAGGTATGTGTTGGGTAAACTTCAACAGGCCCCGCCCACTCCAGTTTGCAATATTAGACCTGGTTGTTTTATGATGTTACTACCCTCTGTTATCATCTTCTTTTTTCTCTAAACCCCCCTCTTTATTTCCATCCGGTCCAACAAAAATAGTAAAATGATATAAAGTTTAGTATAAAATACAGCAGGGGTTTATACTCAATAAACCCCTGTTGTGACATTAAATCTGTCCAACACGAGAGGCTTTCAGTCTGGATCTGTTTGCTGTTGGACAGGACAAGTTAAAAAAAAAAAACAAAACAAAATAATGATCAAACCTCATCGTGAACAGAAAATAAAGTAGAATACAAGCTTAAATGTAACTGATTGTCAAGGTTGAAGAATAAGAACGAAACATTTTAATTTTTTATATATTATGCCCCCCCCAAATTGAGGTTTAAAAACTAGAATAAATTAAAAAAAATCATGAAGGTTAAACTCGATTTGCAATATAATCTCTCAAGAAGTTCTAATTAAATTAATTTTCTCTTACATTGTTTTATGCTGCATGTTTTTAAGAATCCAGAAAGTTCTAATCTCAGCTGTTCGCTCAGACCTTAAATCATCTGGAGCTGCTCTACAGCTTCACCCCGACCAGTTTTACCATAAACAAAAACATAAGATGTTTACAGTCCACTTTTATGCTAAACCATTATGTCAAGATTAAAATAAATAAATCAAAGATCCGAGGGTGAGTCTTTCCCCAAAAATATACTTTTAATTGAGATTATCCACAAACATTTTTGCATTAAAATGTTTAAAACCGAGTTTGTTCTGAAATGCATTTATTAGAACGTCTTCAAGTTCTTTATTTTACACTTCATACAAATTCAAAAGTTATTGGACGCCTGAACTGAAAACTTGAAACAAAAAAAAGAAAAAAAGTTCTAACAAAAGTTCGGCCGACACTTCTGAAAGATCAAAAAGAGAAATGAATACTGTGGATTCCTGGGAATGACGGACGTGATGACAGCTCAGAGCTGGAGCCCAATATGAGCCCGCAGGTTCTGCTGAGACCCGGACCGGTTCACCGCAGTGACCCGAGTCGGCATCTGGTCCACTGACAGGTACAGGAGTACGCCTGCATACTGAAGCCCTCGGTCGGTCTGGACGTCCCGCGGAAGCCTTTGGATTTCACAGGAAACGGATCTGGACTCCAGGAGAAAAGTGAAGCGGGTTTGGAGGGACCAGAAGCTTCCAGAACCCACCAGAACCGAGCGCTGTGAAGTTTCCTTAAAGCTCCTAAAGCTGCAGAGTCAGAGAGGCGGGGGGGCTCTCAGCATGTACAGGAGGGGGCGGGGCCAGCTCTAGAAGAACATGCCGCCTAAACTGCCGACTTCGCTCTGCTCTTTGACGAAGATCTCGAAGTACTGGTAGATGATGGTGACGGCCAGCAGGATGCCGGTACCGGAGCCGATGGCGCCCAGGAAGTCCGCCATCACCGACAGGCCGCCGATGCACAGACCGCCGAAGGCGGCGGCGGTGGGGATGTACCTGCAGTCAGACCACATGAGATGATCCTAATCATGGAACACGAAGATGATCGGAGAGACGGAACTGATCAGAACCGAAAGAGTATCGATCAAGTTCTGGATCAGAAGTTCTGAGCCAACAAGATGAAAACAGACGAGAAATTTTCACGTTTCTCAGTGTCCTTCATTCAATCTGGAAAATGTGCAAGTTTTAATCTCGTAAATTTTATGATTTTTAATCTCGTAATTTAATACTTTTAATCTGGTAAAATTGCGACGTTTAATCTCAAATTTACTAATTTTATTCTCGCTAATTTTATGAATTTTAATCTAATAACTTTAAAAGCAGTTTTCTCATAAATTTACTTTTTTAATATTGTAAATTTGCAACTTTGAATCTAGTTTTACTCTAGTAAAATTAAGACCTTTAATTTAAAATTTACAAGTTTTATTCTCATGAATTGTATGAATTTTAATCTCGTAATTTAAAACTCTAATCTGGTAAATTTGCGATTTTTAATCTAAAATTTGCGAGTTTTATTCTCACGAATTTTAATCTAGTAAATTTAAAAGTGCTTTTCTAAAAAATTTACTTTTTTTAATCTCGTAAATTTACAAGTTTTAATCTAGTAAAATTGAGACGTTTAATCTAAAATTTACGAGTTGTATTCTAATAAATTGAACAAATTTTAATCTAGCAAATTTAAAAGTAGTTTTCTTAGAAATTTACATTTTTTAATTTTGTAAATTTATAATTTTTAATCAAATAAATTTAGACGTTTAATCTCAAATGCATGAGTTTTTTTTGTAGAATTTACAACTTTTAAACTTGTAAATTTACAAGTTTTAATATAGAAAATGTAAAAGTAGTATTCTCATAAATTTACATTTTTTTAATCTTGTAAATGTACAAGTTTAAATATGGTAAATTAACAACATTTAATCTCAAATTTCCAATCCTTTTTCTAGTAAATTTACAAATTAAAATCTAGTAAATTTACAACTTTTAATCTAGTAAATTTACAATGTTTAATCTCAAATTTACAATTTTTTCTCATAAATTTACTATTTTAAATCTAGTATTTTACCAGTTTTATTCTTGTAAATTTACAAATTTAAATCTGGTAAATTTACAATGTTTAATCTCAAATTTACAAGTATCTTTTTTCCCCATAAATTTAAAATTTTTAATTCTGTAAGTAAATTTAAAAGTATTTTTCTTATAAATTTAATTTTTTTAATTTTTTAAATTTAGATTTTTTTAATCTAATAAATTTATGACGTTTAATCTCAAATGCACAAGCTTTTTTCTCGTATAATTTACAACTTTTAAATTAGTAAATTTACAAGTTTTAATATAGAAAATGTAAAAGTAGTATTCTCAAAAATTTACATTTTTTTAATCTTGTAAATGTACAAGTTTAAATATGGTAAATTAACGTTTAATCTCAAATTTCCAAATACTTTTTCTTGTAAATTTACAAATTAAAATCTAGTAAATTTACAACTTTTAATCTAGTAAATTTACAATGTTTAATCTCAAATTTACAATTTTTTTTCTCATAAATTTACTACTTTAAATCTAGTATTTTACCAGTTTTATTCTTGTAAATGTACTAATTTAAATCTGGTAAATTTACAATGTTTAATCTCAAATTTACAATTTTTTTTCTCATAAATTTACTACTTTAAATCTAGTATTTTACCAGTTTTATTCTTGTAAATTTACTAATTTAAATCTGGTAAATTTACAATGTTTAATCTCAAATTTACAAGTATCTTTTTTCCCCATAAATTTAAAATTTTTAATTCTGTAAGTAAATTTAAAAGTATTTTTCTTATAAATTTAATTTTTTTAATTTTTTAAATTTAGATTTTTTTAATCTAATAAATTTATGACGTTTAATCTCAAATGCACAAGCTTTTTTCTCGTATAATTTACAACTTTTAAATTAGTAAATTTACAAGTTTTAATATAGAAAATGTAAAAGTAGTATTCTCAAAAATTTACATTTTTTTAATCTTGTAAATGTACAAGTTTAAATATGGTAAATTAACGTTTAATCTCAAATTTCCAAATACTTTTTCTTGTAAATTTACAAATTAAAATCTAGTAAATTTACAACTTTTAATCTAGTAAATTTACAATGTTTAATCTCAAATTTACAATTTTTTTCTCATAAATTTACTACTTTAAATCTAGTATTTTACCAGTTTTATTCTTGTAAATTTACAAATAAAAATCTGGTAAATTTACAATGTTTAATCTCAAATTTATTATTATCTTTTTTCCCCATAAATTTAAAATGTTTAATTCTGTAAATGCACGAGAAAACAGTAATAAATGTAGTTTATGACGTTTAAAGCCATATAAAAAATTTCTCTTAAATTCACGCGATTTAAAGTTTTAATCTAAAAAAATACAATTTTTCATGCCACCTCTTGAGTTTATGAGACGTTTCTCTGTGTCCCCTCATTTAATCTTGTAAATTAAAAGCTTTTTGTCATCCATTTTACGACTTTTAATCTCATAAATGTCCAACTTTTAATCTTAGTAATAATTTTAACCTTTGACTCTTAAAGTCCTGAACTCGACTTTTCTTCCCGTAAATGTTTGAGATCTCAAGTTCTGATGGAAAACACTAAAATGGCCGCCGGTACCTGTTGAGTTCATGAATCATGGACGTTTCTCTGTGCCCCCTCATCACCATCTGCTGCTCCTTCAGCTGCTTGGCCACCTGGACAGAGGCGGGACGGTTTTAGGAGAAGAAGCAGAGAGGGTGAGGAGAGACGGTTTGGACGTACGTCTTTGGCCGACGATCCCGAGACTTCGATCCAGGTTTTAGAGAAGAAGGCGCAGGAGCCCAGCATGAAGAATATGTAGATGACGGCGTGGATGGGGTCCTCCAGGACCGAGCCGAAAGACTCAGGGGGGGAGAAGTAGTAACAGAGCCCCCCGATGGGGTAGGCGCGGGCCGGGCCGCCGGACGTGGAGTCCTGCAATCGAGAAAAACAAAGACGATCAAAGACGATCTGTAGCAGCGAACGCAGGAGAAAATATGAAAATACATGACGGTAAGAACACGCCGGCAGAACCGCAGAGTCACACGCGTGTAACGTCGTTCTGTGGATGACAGACATGACGCGAGGCGGTGAAAGGGTTTCTGGGTAAGAGAATAAAGAGGTAGCTCTGTAAATGAGCGTCTCTGAGCTCTTTATCTGATATATGAAGCTCCACATTAATGACACAGAACTCCAGAACATCGGACTCACTGATAATTTGATTTTAAAAGGTTCGGAAATCATTTTCATTTTCTTTAATAAAGCTTCAAAAGATTCTCCGTCTTTCATCTTTGATAAACAGACACATTTTTTTTGTTTCGGGGAATTTTTTTATTTTAATCTCGTAAATTTACAAGATTAAAAACTGTAAATTTACATGATTTTTTTTCTCATAGATCTAAGACTTTTATTCTAATAACTTTACAACGTTTAATATCATGAAATTACTACATTTAATCTTGTAAAATTGCAATTTTTAATCTATTTACTACTTTTAATTTTTAACTTTCACCTCAAATTTACAAGTTTTATTCTAGTAAATTTAATACTTTTAATCTCACAATATTATGAAGTTAAATTTATGATTAAAAAAAAAAATCACAATTTACTACTTTTAATCTTGTAAATGTAATACTTTTAATTTCATAAATTTAATTCTGTAAATTTAAATTTAATCTCATAAATTGACTTGTTTTTTTCTCGTAAATTTACTACTTTGATCTCATAATATTATGAAGTTAAATTTATGATTTAAAAAAAAAAAATCACAAATTTACAACTTTTAATCTCGTACATTAACAATGTTTACTCTCGTAAATGTAATACTTTTAATTTCGTAAATTTAAATTTAATCCCATAAATTAACTTGTTTTTTTCTCATAAATTTACTGCTTTTATTCTTGAAAATTTGCAACATTTAATCTTGTAAATTTACTGTTTAATCTCATTAAAATAAATAATGTTCTCATAAATTTGCTACTATGAGTTTTTTTTTCTCATAAATTACAAGTTTTATTCTAGATATTTAAGTTTAAATTTATGATTGAAAAAAATTACAAATTACTTTTAATCTCGTAAATTTATAATATAATGTTTAATCTCGTAAATGTAATACTTTTAGTTTCGTAAATTTAAATTTAATCCCTCAAATTTAATCCCGTAAATTTAAATGTAATCCTATAAATTAACTTATTTTTTTCTCGTAAATGTACTACTTTTAATCTTGTAAATTTACTACGTTTAATCTAATAAAAAAAAAAGGATCTTATAAATTTGGTACTTTTAAATGTACGCGTTTTTTTCTCATACATTTTTTACAATTTTTAATCTCATAAATGTACGAGAAAAAAGTCACATATTTAGCCTCTGACTTTTAAAGTCATAAATGTACGACTTTAGTCTAGTAATTTAACAGTTGTGACTTTTTTCTTGTAAATTTACAAGATTTAAAGTAATAAAAATAACTTTTAAAAAAATGCCTGTAAGCTGTCCCTAATACTGTTATTCTTTAATAAAGAAAAAGCTAAAATATTTCAGAGTATAACCATTAAGATGAGCAAACTGTAAATAAAATAGAAGCATCTTCCACGTTTTTTAAAACATTACAATGAATTGTAAACATTTGTGACATGAGACCGTAATAACTTCCCTCCTCCCGTCAAAAATAAACGACATTTTGTGTACTTACAGACCACGTTCCCAGCAGATTCACCAGGAAGTTGCCGCTGAAGCGCGTGGAAAGCATCTGAGAGATGACGTACAAGTTTGAAACCAGGGCGGACTGCAGGATGATGGGGATGTTGGAGGTGTAGAACAGCTTGATGGGGTAGGTGTTGTATTGGCCGCGGTAGCGAGCCGACTTGATGGGCAGATCCACCCTGAACCCCTGAGAGAGGAAGACAGACGGTTAAAAGACGAGAAATCTCCGACGATTCAAGAGGAAATCTGCTCGACTCACCTGGAAGTATATGACTACAGCGAAAACAAAGATGGTGGCGATGAGGTTCATGAGGTTGGGCAGGTTCTGTCTGTAGAAAGCTTCCCTCAGCGCTCGCACTTTGTCCGTCCTGGTGGCCAGCAGGTGGAAAAGAGCGATGATGGCGCCCTCAAACTCGGTGCCTGGAGCGTACGAAGCCACAAAGATCAGAACTGAGGTAGCGCACATTTATCAGAACCCAGGTCCGGTCGGGGGGCGCTCAGCTCTCTCAGTGTTGACCGTGGTGGGACTAAAAGCCTTCCAGACGATGGTTTCACAGATATTGGTGGCGATGAAGAGAGAGATTCCTGATCCGAGGCCGTAGCCCTTCTGGAGCAGCTCGTCCAGCAGCAGCACGATGAGCCCGGCCACAAACAGCTGAACACAGACGGATCGGGTCGGACGTTTGAGGTTTAGAGGATTGAAAAACCATCGAAATATCCGTTACTTTTACTGGTAAAAAATATAAAACTAATGTAATGCTTTTTGCTGAAAGTAGTGGAAGATACTGAAGCTTTGTGCTGGAAATGGTGATGCCATTTACTTTAATACTTAAATTGTTTTTTCCAAAAAAAAGTAAAACCTGTTAACAAAACGTATTTGTTAAAAGACTGGAAATTTCTTTTAAGAACTAGGAAAGAGCACTAAAGTTGACCTAAAATTCTGAAAAATTTGTAGTAAAATTGTTTATAAAAATCCCTAATAAATGCCAAATTTGCAAAAATATAAATAAGCCAGTACATTGCTGAGCAAAACTAAAAAATGGTCAAAAATTCCTCAGTAAACTAAATTAGTCCAAAAAGTTAGCCTGTTGCTTAAATAGAAACTAAATTTTAAATTAGCCTAAATAGGAAACGTTAGCATGTTGATCAAATATTGGCCAAATGTCAAATTGGCACAAAAAAAACTTGAGCAGGCGCCAAATCAGGCAAAAAAGCTAGCACATAGCCGAAATACTAGCTAAACTAGGCTAAAATTCCTTATTAACTAAATTTTTAGCCCGATGCTAAATAGAAGCTAAACTCTAAATTAGCCTAAAAGACCCCAGTAGATAATTCAGCCAAAAATGTTAGCATGTTGCTCAAATATTAGCCAAACTCTAAATTAATATATATATAAAAAACCTCAATAGATTCCAAATTAGCTAGCATGCTAGCATTACTCCAAAATAGCCTAAAATTCCTCAGTAAACTAGATTAGTCAAAAATGTTAGCCTGTCGCTTAAATAGAAGCTACATTTTAAATTAGCCTAATAATAATAATAAGACATTAGTCAAAATAATAGCATATATTAGCTAGCAAATGCCAAAAAAGCTAGCACATAGCCGAAATACTAGCTAAACTAGGCTAAAATTCCTCGTTAACTAAATTGTTAGCCTGTTGCTAAAATGCTAGCTAAACTGTAAATTAGCCTAAAACCCCAGTAGATAACAAATTAGTCAAAAACGTTAGCATGATGCTAAAATATGAGCTAAATGTCAAATTAGCATAAGAAACCTTAGCAGGTGCCAAAAAGCTAGCACATAGCCAAAATACTAGCTAAATTAGGTTAAAATTCCTTATTAACTAAATTTTTAGCCCGATGCCAAATAGAAGCTATAAAAAGCCCAGCAGATAATTCAGCCAAAAATGTTAGCATGTTGCTCAAATATTAGCCAAACTCTAAAATATATATATAAAACCTCAATAGATTCCAAATTAGCCAAAAAAGCTAGCACATTGCTTGAATGCTAGCATAAATCCAAAATAGCCTTAAATTCCTCAGTAAACTAAATTAGTCAAAAATGTTAGCCTGTCGCTTAAGTAGAAGCTAAATTTTAAATTAGCCTAAAAAACCCCAGTAAATAAGACAAAAACATTAGCATGATGCTGAAATATTAGCTAAATGTCAAATTAGCATAAAAAACTTCAGCAGGTGCCAAAAAGCTAGCACGTAGCCGAAATACTAGCTAAACTAGGCTAAAATTCCTCGTTAACTAAATTGTTAGCCTGTTGCTAAAATAGAAACTAAATTTTAAATGAGCCTAAAACCCATATTGGACAGGAAATTATTTAAAAACATTAGCATGTTGATCAAATATTGGCCAAATGTCAAATTAGCACAAAAAAACTTGAGCAAGTGCCAAATTAGGCAAAAAAGCTAAGCACGTAGCTAAATACAAGCTTAAATTAGGCTAAATTCCTTATTAACTAAATTTTTAGCCCGATGCCAAATAGAAGCTATAAAAAGCCCAGCAGATAATTCAGCCAAAAATGTTAGCATGTTGCTCAAATATTAGCCAAACTCTAAATTAATATATAGAAAGCCTGAATAGATTCAAAATTAGCCAAAAAAGCTAGTACATTGCTTGAAAGCTAGCATAACTCCAAAATAGCCTTAAATTCCTCAGTAAACTAAATTAGTCAAAAATGTTAGCCTGTCGCTTAAGTAGAAGCTAAATTTTAAATTAGCCTAAAAAACCCCAGTAAATAAGACAAAAACATTAGCATGATGCTGAAATATTAGCTAAATGTCAAATTAGCATAAAAAACTTCAGCAGGTGCCAAAAAGCTAGCACGTAGCCGAAATACTAGCTAAACTAGGCTAAAATCCCTCGTTAACTAAATTGTTAGCCTGTTGCTAAAATAGAAACTAAATTTAAAATTAGCCTAAAACCCATATTAGATAGGAAATAATTTAAAAACATTAGCATGTTGATCAAATATTGGCAAAATGTCAAATTAGCACAAAAAAAACTTGAGCAGGTGCCAAATTAGGCAAAAAAGCTAGCACGTAGCTGAAATACTAGCTAAACTAGGCTAAAACTCCTTATTAACTAAATTTTTAGCCTGATGCCAAATAGAAGCTATAAAAAGCCCAGCAGATAATTCAGCCAAAAAATGTTAGCACGTTGCTCAAATATTAGCCAAACTCTAAAATATATATAAAACCTCAATAGATTCCAAATTAGCCAAAAAAGCTAGCACATTGCTTGAATGCTAGCATAACTCCAAAATAGCCTTAAATTCCACAGTAAACTAAATTGGTCAAAAATTTTAGCCTGTCGCTTAAGTAGAAGCTAAATTTTAAATTAGCCTAAAAAACCCCCGTAGATAAGACAAAAACATTAGCATGATGCTTAAATATTAGCTAAATTTTAAATTAGCCTAAAAAACCCTAGTAGATAAGACAAAAACATTAGCATGATGCTCAAATATTAGCTAAATGTAAAATTAGCCTAAAACCCTAGTAGATAAGTCAAAAACATTAGCATGATGCTCAAATATTAGCTAAATGTCAAATTAGCATAAAAAAACTTCAGCAGGTGCCAAAAAGCTAGCACGTAGCTGAAATACTAGCTAAACTAGGCTAAAATTCCTTGTTAAATAAATTGTTAGCCTGTTGCTAAAATATTAGCAAAACTCTAAATTAGCCTAAAACCCCAGTAGATGACAAATTAGCCAAAAACGTTAGCATGAGGCTAAAATATGAGCTAAATGTCAAATAAGCATTAAAAACATTTTTTTTTTGCTGTTAATCTACTTAAAACTTTGAAATGTGAAGACTCTCATTTATTTTCCTCAATGTTTCAAAATGATAAAGTTTATAAATACCATAATCACGAGCAGGAATGTCCTGAACGAGCTCAACGGTTTGAGACCAGATTGCTGAAATCACCGTGTTTTTGGTGCCTAAACCCGTTCAGGAGGATCACTACAGTGTGAATGCTGACTAAGCTGTTCCAGAACATAACAGTTCTTCAGACAGAGTTCTCCTCTCTCCAGAGACCGCTGATCCCTCACTAGAAGCTGCTCTGACCTGAATGATGATGAGCAGGCAGATCCCGGCTCCCATCTCCGACGGATCTCCGTACATGCCGGTCATCACGTACACGATCGCCTGGCCGATGGTGATGATCATCCCGAACACTGACGACACACAACGTTTGAGAGTTCAGACCCGCTTTGGCCCGTTTGCGGCTCCGCCCGACCGGACTCCGCTCACGTTTCTGCGCTCCGTTGAAGAGGGCTCGGTCTTTCGGGGTGTCCCCCACTTCGATGAGTTTGGCTCCGGCCAGCAGCTGCATGATCAGGCCGGAGGTCACGATGGGCGAGATCCCCAGCTCCATCAGGGTTCCTGGTGGATGATGTTCTCATCAGCTCATATCAGTGAGACGACAGGCGAGTGTTTACTCATCTGGTTTGATAAGCACCTCTGTTGGAGGCCAGGATGACTCTCATCCAGTAGAAAGGATCTGCAGAATCTGACGACATTATGCCGAAGAGAGGAATCTAGAAGAGCAGAACACAATTAAGTTGTGGTTCAACTCATACCTTCATCAACGTCATCAACGTGTGTCATGTAGGGGCAGTCAATCTGACTTTATTGTAATAAACAAAGGAGTCCCTCAGGGCTCTTCTCTTGGACCTTTGTTATTTTCTATATTTATAAATGATTTACCAAACAGCTCATTCGAATCTAATATCCGTTTATATGCAGATGACACCATAATTTACTGTTCTAAACCTAACATTTCTGATATCAGCTTTACTTTACAGCAAGATTTTGACTCGGTACAAAGATGGATGTCATCCAATAAGCTAATTCTGAATAAAACAAAATCATTTTCAATGCTTTTCCAGAAACAAAGAATGAATACTGACAGAAGAACACTTAATTTGTATTTCTTAGATTCCTCTCCACTTCAAGTCACTGATACATTTAAATATCTCGGTCTCTGGCTTGAAACTGATTACTCATATTCAGTCTATTACCAATAAAATAAATTACAGTCTTAAATCTTTATTCCAATCAATTAACTGTTTCAATCTTCCTGTCAGAAAAAGAATCATTTCTCAACTCCTGCTTCCCATATTTGATTATCTGGATATTATTTACTTTAACACTTCAGCAACTAATTTACACCCCTTAGACGTAATTGTGTGAATGCATCAATGCATTCACACAATTGTTTTTCACCTATTTACGTTTTCTTCCATACGTTTTTTGACACGTAAAAACTCAAGCACACTTTATGTAATTTCAGCAATCTTGGTATCAAAACGTTCGGGTCGTTAAGGACATTACTGCTTGTATTTTTGGTTTTCGCCAATTTTACGGTTTTTGCGATTTTGCGCAATTTATGCTAATTTTTAGCCCTATGTTAAGTCTATGGGAACATTTTTCAAATCGTTATAAAACTTTCTGCACTTATGCTTTTTCGGCTAATTTGGCTCCTTTTGAGGCTTTTTTTGGGATAATTTGGAGGTAAGCTAACATATTAGCAACGTGTTAGCATTTTTGGCTAATTTGGCAACTTTTCAGGTTTTTTTGGGCTAATTTGCAGTCAAGCTAACACATTAGCAACGTGTTAGCATTTTTGGCTAATTTGGCAACTTTTTAGGTTTTTGTGCTGATTTTAAGCCAAAAATCTTCAGCAGTTTCAGCAATCACATTCCGCAAAATGCATTCACACATGCATTATCGGAGGTAATGCATTTTTCTAGTTTACAATAGTCTCTGTCGTTTTGTTCTGCGCTGCTCCTATATGACACACTATTGTTCAATGTACCAACAGTTCGGCTGGTTTTCACCCTCAGTTCGAAGAATGTATCATTATTTACTGTTCACTTTTAAATGCATTCATTTTGACTTTCCCTCATACCTAAAACAATATCTTGTTCCATTGAACTCACAACATAACCTCCGTCACACTGATCAGATTTATTTTTTTGTTCCTAGATATAATAGACAACCAGGAAAGTATGCATTCTGTGTTCGAGCCCCCAGTGAATGGAATAACCTCCCATCTCAAATACGATCCCATACGTTTCTTCCATTATATAAAAGAGCTCTCTCAACATATTTATTTGATCGTTGTACTTGTTCTCATTATGTGACTTAATTCTTTAACCTTTTTCTTTTTTTTTTTTTGAGTCATTTAATTGTATATATATTACTTTGTTTTGTTTTTGTCCTTCATAGTATTTATTCATTATGACTGAATTTGTTTTGTTAATTGCATATTGATGAGTGGGGAAAAAGTGAGAGCTGTCGTGTGTGTATGTGTGTGAGAATGTAGATTTGTGTTTTGGTTATATACTTTGTACTCCGTCATTATTTATTTAAGATATCTGTTTTCATGAGGAACCCCTTGAAAACGAGATGTGACATCTCAAGGGGCTGATCCTCTTATTGTTTTTGAAATGTTAAAATAAATAAAATAAATAAGTCCGTTCCCCTCCTTACAGTCATAGTTTGTCACAAGAAGAAGGTGGATGATAGAGACAGACTTTATTCTGGGGCTTTAGAGTTTACCGTTTGTTTTTTTACCACATGTAGAGGGGGCACAGACTGTCAGGTTCTAGACTACACTGGATTTCTCTGATCTTCTATCACTGGAAATGGCTAAAAGAGACCTTTGCGATGGCGTAAAGATCATTCTGATCGCTCAAAGATTAAGACAGTTATGGCCTCTTAAGTGATCAGAGGTAGGGTGTCATTTTATATTTAAATAAACAGCAAAAGAGTAAAAATGTGTGTGACCAGAAACAAAGACAAGAGGGTTCAAAGTGTCAGAACTTTCTCATTAACTCGTCCACGGCACCAGAACTTTCTGCCAGAGCAGCTGCTCGGCCTGCAAGAGGCTGCAGCTCTCGCCTTCTTAGAATGAGCGCAACTAGATCAGTAATATTTAGTCTACAATTTTGTCTTCAACCTGCTTCCGGAATTAAAAAAAAAATTTTAATCCGTGCATTACAAGCTGGGTTCACGAAACTTCTCGTCAGTTTTTTTTAAATAAGTTAGTTGTCTGATTTTACTGCTAGTCGATTAGTGTTGTTGTGTTCTCCATCTGCTGCAAATTTTATAGGAAAATAACAAATAGGAACGATTTTTACCTTCACAATCCAAGAATTGAATGGTGCACCGTGAGGTCACGTGACTGAATTTAGCAAGCTGATTGGCTGCAACTGACGTCTAAAAGCTTGCAGGGGCCGATTTCTGTATTATTTCATAGTAGGGCTGTTACGATTAGTCGACAAATCAAATATTAAAATAGTCAGCGACTAATTGAATTGTCAATTAGTCGTTACTTTATATTATATGGAGTCAGAGAGTAGTAAAGAGGAAAGTTATAATAGCATTATGGTAGATTTTGGGGCTATTTTGGAGTTTAGCTAATATTTCAGCTACATGCTATTTTGGCTAATTTAGGCTTTTTTTGTTTTTTATGCCGTTTCATAATTTAGCTAATATTTTAGCACTGTGCTAGCTGTTTTAGCAAACTTTGGCTTTTTTCTTTTTTAGGCTATTTTGGGAGTTTAGTTAATATTTCAACACCATGCTAGCTGTTTTGGCTAACTTAGGCTTGTCTTTTTTTTTTTTGCAATTTTTTTGAGTTGAACTAATAGTTCAGCTACATGCTAACTCAGTTTTTTTAGGCTAATTTGGCATTTAAGCAACATTTTAGCAGGATATCAGCTTCTGCGTTTTCAGGTAACAGATTCTGCGGCCAAATTCAGCTCACAGCACTCACACTAGCATTATCGCAGGTAATGCTATAAATAGGACTGGGCGATAAAACGATAATTATTGATATCGCGATAGAACCTTTTTTCGATAGAAGAATGAGTCTATCGCGATCGACTTTTATTTTGAAGGGTTTGCAAATAACACTTGCTAGCGAACAGTTTCTCCTATTTGAGGAGTAAAAGTTAGAGAGTTAGTCTCCACAGGGCGAGTAAGTGTTTGTGTCTAATTATTGTGTTTCTTATCTCTCATTTTGGTCATTTTTTGGACTCCACTCCGCGTCCTTCGTCTGCATGAAAGGTAAACAAACCGACTTCTACCAGCAACCCCCGCTGCAGCTGTGTACCTCACACGGTTTATTACAGTCAATCGTCTGTCCACGCCGAATGCATTTGGGGTCAAATTAATTTACTGTACACTGTATTAGTTTTAACAAGCGTCAGATTTGATGCTTTCGGTCATCAGAAAGTCTGTTGCTGAGTGTGGAAGAAGCTTCTGTCAAAACTTTTCTGGAACTCTTCATGAAGAACGCGGATACCGAGAGATTGATTTATTTTGAAGAGCTAAATAAAAACATCGGTTCACATCTCCGTGTCGGAGTTCAGGAGACCTTCCAGTGAGGAGCGGCCGCTGTCGCACTCCTGCACCCAGCTGGCAAGAGCCGACAGGTAGAGCTATGGCAAGCTGTTAGGGTCAAAACTAACCAGAAAAACCGCGGGTATGTCAGTGCGTCACCTGGACATGTGCTATGGTTAATAAAACTTATTTGACATATTTAAATGTTGCCACAGTTAGTTTCAATTACAATTGATACCAAAAATAATGAAAGTTTAATTTCAAAATTGCAGTTTAATTTGGTGGGATAGCATATGAAGCATTCCTTTCTCTCTCCAGACATGTACATGTAATCAAAAAATACATGTTTTGTTTATGTTCAAAGTTCAAAATGTGTGAGTTAATGCTTTTAAGTACTTTTTTTTAAACATATATTTTTAACTTTTTAAAAAAAGTAATTTTAGGCTTTTATCTTCTTTTTTCTTGTTGTTTTTTTTACTTGTTACTGATCTGAAAAATGATCAGAACCGTGACCTTAAAGCCGTGACACGATCCGAGCCGTGTGTTTTGTGATCCGTTACACCCCTACTAAATACAGCAAAAATAATTTGTAGTATATTAATACATTTTTATTATATGAACCCTGAAAACATTAGAATTTATTTTAGACTTAATGCTTTGTTTTTTGTTTTTTATGGAACTGAAGAAACAGTTTTTGTAGTCTAATATAAATAAATATAGTCAAATATAGTGATTTGGTTTATATTGTGACCAATATCGTTATCGCGCAATATGTAAAAAGCTATATCGTGATATAAAAAATCCCATATCGCCCAGCCCTAGCTATACATCTAGTTTTTAGTTCGTTTATAGCTAAAGATGGTTCAAATCTGTGCTTTACTATGTGTATGGCCTGATTACTACTTGGGTTTAATCTGAAAAAATAATCTGATTAGTGAACTATTAAAATAAACGTTTATAGCAGCACTATTTTATAATATGGGAATAAATATTGATTTAATACCAAATTTATGATTCAATTTCTGTAGTTCTTTTGACTAGCTTTGCAATAAATGTTTACATTTTAGTCATAAATATTTACAGTGGTGCATAATTTAAAATTCCAGTAAATAGACGAAAGTTGTCATCTATTCATACAATAAGTGAGATTTTTTTAATTGTTACTGACTGAACACTTACCTGACAGCACACTAAGAAGATGAAGAGCGTTATGGCAGTCCATAATACTTTTTCTCTGAACTGGATCTGTTGGTGAAACACATTATTAGCCGTTTAATTACAGGTAAATCTCTGAATATATTAACCCTCTGACACCTGAGGCGTCGCCGGTGACGCTTAAACACAAAATCTTGAACATACTGTAACTTTTCAACTGTTAACGTCAAAATTCCAGCAGAATCTACTGGAATTATCGTGTTAACTATTAAAAAAAATGACAGTAAATCAAATAAATTAAACACTGAAGCTCCGGTGTTAAACTGTTAACTTAATTAGGGCTGCCACGATTAGTCGACTAATCGATGACTAATCGACTATTAAAATAGTCGACGACTAATTTAATAGTCGATTAGTCGTTACTTTATAATATATGGAGTCAGGCTGTAGTAAAGTTGAAAGTTATAATGACATTCTGCTAGCTTTTTAGACTATTTTGGCATTTATTAAGGGTTTTCAGGCTATTTTGGAGTTTAGCTAATATTTTAGCTTCATGCTAGCTATTTTGGCTAATTTAGGCTTTTTCAGTTTTTTAGGCCAATTTGGAATTAAGATAATATTTCAGTTACATATTAGCTCTTTTGGCTAATTTAGGATTTTTTTCAGTTTTGTAGGCTAATTTGGAGTTTAGCTAATATTTCATTTACATGTTAGCTTGCTAATTCTAAATGTTTACAGTTTTTTAGGCTAATTTGAAGTTTTTCTATTATTCCAGCTACATGCTACCTATTTTGGCTAATTTGGAATTTTTACAGTTTTATAGGGCTAATTTTGAGTTTAGCTAATATTTCAGCTACATGTTAGCTTGCTAATTGTAAATGTTTACAGTTTATTAGGCTAATTTGGAGTTTTGCCATTATTTCAGCTACATGCTAGCTATTTTAGCTAATTTGGGATTTTTTTTTACAGTTTTTTAGGCCAATTTGGAGTTTAGCTAATATTTCAGCTGCATGTTAGCTATTTTGGCTAATTTGGAATTTTTACAGTTTTATAGGGCTAATTTGGAGTTTAGCTAATATTTCAGCTACATGCTAGCTATTTTAGCTAATTTGGGATTTTTTTTTACAGTTTTTTAGGCCAATTTGGAGTTTAGCTAATATTTCAGCTGCATGTTAGCTATTTTGGCTAATTTGGAATTTTTACAGTTTTATATGGCTAATTTGGAGTTTAGCTAATATTTCAGCTACATGTTAGCTATTTTGGCTAATTTGGGATTTTTTTTTTTTACAGTTTTTTAGGCTAATTTGGAGTTTAGCAAATATTTCAGCTGCATGTTAGCTATTTTGGCTAATTTGGAATTTTTACAGTTTTTTTTAGGCTAATTTTGAGTTTAGCTAATATTTCAGCTACATGTTAGCTTGCTAATTGTAAATGTTTACAGTTTATTAGACTAATTTGGAGTTTTGCTATTATTTCAGCTACATGCTAGCTATTTTAGCTAATTTGGGATTTTTTTTTTTACAGTTTTTTAGGCTAATTTGGAGTTTAGCTAATATTTCAGCTGCATGTTAGCTATTTTGGCTAATTTGGAATTTTTACAGTTTTATAGGGCTAATTTGGAGTTTAGCTAATATTTCAGCTACATGTTAGCTTTTTTGGCTAATTTGGAATTTTTACAGGTTTTTTTAGGCTAATTTTGAGTTTAGCTAATATTTCAGCTACATGTTAGCTTGCTAATTGTAAATGTTTACAGTTTATTAGGCTAATTTGAAGTTTTTCTATTATTCCAGCTACATGCTACCTATTTTGGCTAATTTGGGATTTTTTTTTTACAGTTTTTTAGGCTAATTTGGAGTTTAGCTAATATTTCAGCTGCATGTTAGCTATTTTGGCTAATTTGGAATTTTTACAGTTTTTTAGACTAATTTGGAGTTTAGCTAATATTTCAGCTATATGCTAGGGATTTTAGCTTATTTAGAATTTTTTTGTTTTAAAGCTAATCATATTTCAGATTTTCTTTACATCCACTTTGTCCATGATCCGATTAGTCGACTAATCGGAAAAATTAATCGATGATTAGTCGACTATTAAAATAATCGTTTGTGGCAGCACTAAACTTAATCGAATATAATCAACCACAATATTAAAGAAAAATGAATAAAAAAGACAAACCTTTCTCTCTGGTTTCTGGATCTCTGGCAGGATCGCGCAGAACGGCTTGATCACTTCCAGGAATTTGACTGAAAACAACCAACCGGTAGTTTTGACTGGACTGTCCTTCAGCAGGACGTGGCACTGATTGTGGGGGGCGAGGGGGGGTGGAGGCGCACGCGCCATGCAAATTTCCACGTAAAATGTGCATTTAAGCTAATCAGCGGATCGAACAGCACCGTATTCGTGGATATATTTCACATAAAAAACGTCTTTTTACTCGGATACTTAACGAGAACGCGGCAGCATCTGAAGCAGCCCATGCTAGCGGCGGATGTGTAATGCGTCGTCATCACTACTGTCGGTGTCTTTGAATGAGCGGCTAACGACACTTCAAGTCAATATACATCATTTTTACACAGTCCCCCCTCATATAAGTCATCTAAACCAGTACAAATAATCAAAAACTTTATAAATAAAAAGTAATTTACCGACAATATTTCAAATAACACAAACTAGCAACTTCCTAGCTGGCTAGCATCGATGCTGTAAGCTAGCTAAGTTCCTAAAAACAAACTTAAAGCTCGTTTGAAGTTTGTTCTCGTAAAAAAAAACAGGTGACCGTGTAATAAAGTATCGAGTAACGGAGTAAAACTCACTGCCCATGGTGGCCCCGCTCCGGAAAACACGCTCCTTTACTGTGTAAATGAAACCTCAGTCAATCTTACGGACTGACAACGGAAGGAAGAGGAAACCAGACCGCGGAGACACGTCGCGGTGACGTCAGTGCGAAGGATTTAAAGAGACAGCGTCCCTTTCGAGCTGGCGCGCACGTGCGTTTCCACATAGCTGTTTATTTTGATGCAGGCCTGCTTCCAAAACAGCGTCGCAGCAGTATTTTATGGGTTTTAGAATACGTTACCAACTCTAGAGTTACTATTTATGAGCCCAGGCTTCGTGTAAGAAGATCTGATGGATTTTTTTCTAAAAGCGACCCACTTTGAAGCTCTTGAATTTCACTGCTGATAGTAAAACCGCTCTGGCAGCCTAATGAACATAATGTGACAGGACATTTTTATTTAGCTAATTTGAGTAACTGGATCGCCTTATTCCAACAAACTCCAAGAAATCGTGGCTTTGATAGTTGCACTGATGTTCACCTCACAACAAAAAGGTCAAAGTTCAAAAATCCCTCTTTTCTGCTTTTTTATGTTCTTGTGTACATGTGTCAGAAATCTGGCTTCCTACCAAGTCCAGAGACATGCTTTATAGGTTAAATGCTGTATCACTTTCCCGCACATGTGTATGGTTGTGTGACTCTGTAGTTCGCTGGTGACCTGTTGACCTATTTAGAGTTTACCCTGCTGCAATTGGCTCCAGTAACCCCCATGATCCAAATAGGGATGAAGTTGGTTTGGATTCAATTTATACCATGATTTTATAGCAGAAAAGTTAGCTGTGATTCATGGCGCAAAATAACAAACGAAATCCAGAGAGCCAAAAGAAATAGAAAAAGAAAGACAAACACTAACCTCTAGGGCAGGGTTCACCAACCTTTTTGAATCTGAGGGCTACTTCATGGGTACAGAGTCAAATGAAGGGCTACCATTTTGAAATAACAAATTTTGCTTAGTTATAGTTAGTTATATATTATTAGTAATGAATAATGATTCTCCTCTGTGTAAAGAAACTGATTTCTAACCATAATTATCAACAATGACAACAAGCGAGGAAACAAATATCAATATTTTCAACATTTTCAACATTTTGAGATGATCACTTACATTTCATGGGAAAATATCCCATTTTCACTATGTTGTACCATATCATATTAATCAATTACGTAATGTTAAAAACTTCTACTTACAGATTTTAAACAAATCTTGTCACATTTTGAACTAATAACCAATAATAATTAACAAAATCAATTATCTTTGAACTGGAGTAGGTCAGAGGTCACCTAAACTTCATGTATCGTGAACATATTTTTAAGAGGTTTTAATTTTTAAATCTATGTAAAGCCACGTGTAATTAAAAAAAAAAATGCAACAGAATGAAATGTAATTTTAGATGCATCTTACAAGTGAGTTGTGGTAATTTCAGAATAGACCCGAGGGCACCTTATAGGGTCCTTGAGGGCTACCTGGTGCTCGCGGGCACCATGTTGGTGACCCCTGCTCTAGGGTTATCGATTATAAAATCCATAAATGATTCAATTCGATTCACAAGAGCTTGAATCTATTATTCAATTCAGGTAAATATGCACATTTCTTTAGAAATACATTCATAATCTACTATATTTTTATAATACATTTATATTAATTTGATACAGCTCACATATAGTGTTAAATGGTTTCTCTAAAAGAAAAGTTCTAACCGAAATGTTCAGATCATTAACATAGTAACCATTGTTCTGCTTCTCCTGGAGGGCGTTTCGGTTTGGCCACTAGGTGGCGATCGCGCTCTAGCATTACACCTTATTCCAGAAGAAGAAGATAGTATGTTTTAGTCCACAAATGGTTCCTTTGAGAAATATTTCCTGAAAAGAGTTTAAAAATTTCTGCCTGTGAGTTTATGAAGATGTTCATTTAGTCAGTAATGTATGTTTTGGTTGACCGAGCGTTAGCATTAGCCGCCCTATGGGAAATTCCATTAAACGTTAGCATCAAGCTAATGGACTTTAAGATTTGCGTGCTAAATCAATGAATGTTTTTATGAATTGATTATTGATCTGTTAAAATTAAATAGAGTCAAATTGATTAATCAATTTTATTAACCCAGCCCAACATATATTAAATAAAAATGGGGGTTCAGCCCTAAAGCTTCACCTAACATAAATAACACCAAACTTTTATTATTATTATTATTCTGTCAGTGTATCATTGACGTATATTATTTATCTGGTGTTGACGTCACCCATAGAGAATGCCTTACTTCAGGCCCAAGCGAATTCAGGCCAAAGCAATCACTTCCTGATCGTCTGCCGCCATTTTGTAACCCGTCAACAGTGATTGGTCCGAGTCCGTCTGAGGAACAACTGTCGCCAATCATGAGTGAGCTTGCTCAAAGACCACACCCCTTCTACTGAAAGAGAGATCGGGGGAAGCTGTCAATCAAAACTTGGAGGCGGAACCAGCGGGCACCACATGCTTTTACTGAGGCGTCTGATTGGTCAGTTTATAACTGACAAAGATATAGAAAAAAATATCCTTAAAAAATTACAATTAGAAATAATCTAATATATCAAAGCATGAATGGTTATTCTGACATTTAGTAATAACTGTCTATTTCTCAGTGGAAGTCTACGGGACTTCGGCTTCTTGAAACCAGTAAGTACTTCCTGTTTGGAACACGAGAGGGGAGGGGTTGATCTGTCCATTGATTATACTGCCAATGCAAAAAAAAAGATGAAAGTTCCAATTGATAATTATTAAAACTACTTATTTTTAATGTAAATATATATTTATTCTAATCCATTTTTAGTTTTGGATTCATACCTTCTGTTAGGCAAAATTTATTGTTCAAAATGATTAGAGTAAAAACAACAAATAAAATGAAAAAAAAAATAAGGAAGCTAGAGTCAAATGAATAAAACATTAAATTCTTATATGTAAGCGTATTATAACTGCCAAGGGAGTTATTGTATCATTTACTTTTTATCCATCTGCATTCCTCCACTGGAGAGCAGCAGTGACCAACAATTATTGTTGTAGAGGTCTGAAGAGTGAACGAGACAAGGTGTAAACAAGGCAGACTCTCACCCTGCAGACACCCACATGAATATCTATAGGGCAACCTTTAACAGTAAAAAAAAAAAAATCCTTAGTGTTTGTTTTCTACTGATCAAAACCTAAAAGAAACCCATTTACTTTAGTCTTTAAGAAATTTGGATTTGCATTCATTACCTTCTTTTTTTTTAATAAATCTGATTTTTAAAAATTTTTTGGCATGAAAAAAGCAAAAATATAAAAAGAACCTAGTATCTCTCAAAATGTGATTTTTTATTTTTTTTTTAAAACGTGTTTAGCTTTTACCTCAGTAGATGCCAAATTAGCCAAAAAGTTAGCTCAATGCTTAATTACTAGCTAAACTCCAAAATAGCCTTGAATTCATCAGTAAACTAAATTAGTCCAAAACTTTAGCATGTTGCTAAAATATTAGCTAAACTCCAAATTAGCAAAAAAAAAAAAAAAAAAAAGCTAGCGTGTTCCTTAATTACAAGCTGAACTCCAAAATAGCTTAAAAACTTTAGCTTGTTATTAAAATAGAAGCTAAACTCTAAATTATCCTTAAAAGCCAAATTTAGCCTAAAACGTTAGTATGTTGCTAAAATATTAGCTAAACTCCAAATTAGCAAAAAAAAAAAGCTAGCGTGTTCCTTAACTACAAGCTGAACTCCAAAATATCTTAAAAACTTTAGCTTGTTATTAAAATAGAAGCTAAACTTTAAATTATCCTTAAAAGCCCAATTTAGCCTAAAACGTTAGCATGTTGCTAAAATATTAGCTAAACTCAATTTTTTTTTTTATTACTACAAAAGATGAAAATATATCCCATAAATATATTTAAAGATTTGTTGCTAATCTACGTAGAATTTTGGAATTAGAAAACTTTCTTATTTATTTCTGATGGGGCATATTTTGCTCAATATTTCAAAACCTGTAAAGTTTATAAAAAATACAAGCAGTAAAGTCCTGAACAAGCTGAAGGTTTCGATTCTAAGATTAGTAAAATTACTTTAAAGTGTGATTTTAAATAATCCTAATTAAGTAATCTTTACTTTAAAAAATTACTATTATTTTATTTTCTTCAACTATGGAGAGGTTGCAGACCTACTGGTGTCAACATAAACAAAACCAAGCAGATATTTCAAAATGAAATGACAAAGACGGCTAAATCCTAAACAGAAAGCCACTGAGAATAGAGAGTATCCCTTTGGCTGAAGCGTTTCTCACACAGCTGGAAGAAGACAAACACGCACAACCTTTCAGAGAACGTTCAGCGCTCCTCTGTTTTCTGAGAACTTTCCGACCGCTCAGTTGGTGGGAAATTCTGCAAAAGCAACACCTAAAAGAACGTTCAGTTACAGCTACTTAAAAGCTTAAAACAATACCGTCCTTCATATTTAAAACTTATATTTTATATTTCTGTTAGGTTGAAAGTTCAAAGAAAAGCACAATGACTTTGAATCAGCTAAAAAAAACAAAAGAGTCCCACCAAAAACTCTCGCTAAAGACATGTTTTCTCAAACTAATATTTATTTTGCAAGAAAAAATATCATTTTTCTTGCAAGACAGAAAATAAGGCTTTTTTTTCTTGAAATAAGTACTTGCTTAATGTTCAGTTTTTGGTATGTATCTTTAAGATCTGCACCATTGACGTGAATAGAGATGGACAAAACACGGCTGTAACCACGGATTCCAACGAAATTAGATTTTTCGCACAATTTTGCCATTTTGGGACCAGACGATGTTAGTAAGCACTAGAATCTGTCCTCTTATTGAGGCTTCTGTTTATGGGATTTTGGCTTTCTGGGACCAGCTGTTTGGAACACAAGGGTTTGGTAGGTCCAGTTTTGTGTACTGTCTATGATCTACACACAGTTCCACCATTAGCCAACATTTGTCATTAATTAAAGCTTTTCTTTGTTCTTCTGTTACTTAATGGTTGTAGTTAGCTGGTGATCAAACAGGTCAAATACACAGACTGAGGAATCAGGGCGTTCTCCAGTGTTTACACTCCCAGCATTAATCTATGTCCCGTCACGTCCTGCTCCCCTTCAGCTGTACATGAGGCTCTGGAAAGGGTGAGCGTGAGGAGTGGAAGTGCATAACGACATGTGTCGGTGAGAGCAAAGAGTCACACGATCGGTGTAGCGGGGTGAGTGCACCCCCTGTCCCATTTTTACCGCTGCCTCGGAATAGCCCCGCAGTGTGATGATGGCAGGTTATTCGAGGCCACTCTTTGTCTGACTCTCCTCTCTGCACGCCTTTTTAAAGACTCTGAAGTTTCCATCACATCTTACAAACAACCATGCGGATCACATGGGTTGTTAGTGCTGAATTGAATTGTCTCTGTAGGGCAGAGGTTGGCAACCTTTAACAGTAAAAGAGCCGTTTGGGCTCGTTTTCTACTGATCAAAACCTAGAAGGAGCCGCATTGACTAACGTTAGCCTTTAAGAAATTTGGATTTTCATTCATTTGTTTTTTTTAATAAATATGAATGTCTACTTTTGTCGCAAACAAAAGCAAAAAAATATATAAAAATAAACTACAATCTCTTAAAAAGATAATTATTTTTAACAATTTTTAACTTCAGTAGCAAAAAAGCTAGCTTGTTGTCTAATTACTAGCTGAACTCTAAATGAGAATAAAATTTCTCTGTAAATTAAATAAGCCAAACATTTTAGCATGTTGATGAAATAAAAGCTAAACTCAAAATTAGCCTAAAACCTCCAGTAGATAACAAATTAGCTAAAAACGTTAGCATATTGCTAAAATATTAGCTAAACTCCAAATTAGCATAAAAAACGAATTAGAGGCCAAATCTGCCAAAAAGCTAGCTTGTTGCTTAATTACTAGCTGAACTCCAAAATGGTCTAAAATTCCTCAGTATACTAACTTAGTCAAAAACGTTAGCATGTTGCTAAACTAAAAGCTAAATGCAAAATTATCAAAAAAAAAATTCAGTTGATTAAAAAATAGCTGAAAACATTAGCATTTTACTAAAATATTAGCTAAACTCCAAATTAGCATGGAATTCCTCAGTAAACTAAATTAGTCAAAAACGTTAGCATGTTAACAAAATAAAAGCTGAAAATAAAAATTATATTAAAAAGCTCACTAGAAAGCAAATTAGCCAAAAACGTTAGCATGTTGCTAAAATAATAGCTAATTTTCAACCAGAGAGCCACTATGGAGAGATAAAAGAGCCGCATGTGGCTCTAGAGCCGCAGGTTGCAGACTCCTGCTGTAGGGGAACCAGAAGAACGGCATGTTCTGAACTCAGAGTAACAAATGCATCAATAGATCAAGGAAACATGCAGCATTAGAGGATTTCTCAAACTTTAGGGCATGATCAGTAATTAGGTTTACAGGCAGATTGGGTTTCATATGGAGTTGTAAGCATCTGTTCTGTTTTACTTTCTTTTTTAACAGCAGTCTTTATTATTTGTATATTTGGCTTCCCTTGTTTGATTCCTAAACAAATGAAGGTAGACAGAGATTCAAAACAGCTCGTCCACATACAGTACGCACAGAGATGCTTTGACTGCAGCGGAGGGAGGTTGGTTTGATAAACCAGCCCTGGCGGTCGATTCTCTCGACTGTAGCTCTACTGGGTCTAGAATAATGTTGATGCGCTAAAAATGTTAAATTTTTTATCATCGTTATTATCCACGTACACTTTAGCGCGCTCTGCTGTTTCGTTCTAGCAAGCTTCAGTATAGCAAGCTAGCAAACAACAATGTATCAAGCTAGCAAGCTGCCCTGTATTGAGCTAACGAGCTCTATTGTTTTACGCTAGCTAGCTCCGCTATATAAAACTAGCGAGCTCCGATGTAGCATGCTAGTGAATTCTACTGTATAAAACTAGCAAGCTCTGATGTAGCAAGCTAGCGAGCTCCACTGTAGCATGCTAGTGAGCTCTGCTGTATCGAGCTAGCGAGCTTCAATGTATCTAGCTAGCGAGCTCCACTGAATAAAGCTAGCAAGCTCTCCTGCAGTGAGCTCCCTTGTAGCAAGTTAGCAAGCTCGGCTGTATCAAGCTAGTGAGCTTCGATGTATCAAGCTAGTGAGCTTCGATGTATCAAGCTAGTGAGCTCCACTGTAGCATGCTAGTGAGTTCTACTGTATAAAACTAGCAAGCTCCGATGTAGCAAGCTAGCGAGTTCCGATGTAGCAAGCTAGTGAGCTCCAGTGCACCACGCTCCGCTGTTTCAATCTAACAAGCTTCAGTATAGCAAGCTAGCAAACTACACTGTGTCAAGCTAGCAAGTTCCCCTGTATTGAGCTAGTGAGCTCCATTGTTTAAAGTTAGCAAGCTCCGCTGTATAAAATTAGCGAGCTCCGAAGTAGCAAGCTAGCGTGCTCCACTGTAGCATGCTAGTGAGCTCTGCTGTATTGAGCTAGCGAGCTCTCCTGCATTGAGCTCCCTTTTAGCAAGTTAGCGAGCTCCACTGTAGCATGCTAGTGAGCTCTGCTGTATTGAGCTCCCTTGTAGCAAGTTAGCAAGCTCGGCTGTATCAAGCTAGCGATCCTCGATGTATCAAGCTAGTGAGCTCCACTGCACCGCGCTCCGCTGTTTCAATCTAGCAAGCTACAGTATAGCAAGCTAGCAAACTACTGTATCAAGCTAGCAAGTTCCCCTGTATTGAGCTAGTGAGCTCCATTGTTTTAAGTTAGCAAGCTCCGCTATATAAAATTAGCGAGTTCCGATGTAGCAAGCTAGCGAGCTCCACTGTAGCATGCTAGTGAGCTCTGCTGTATTGAACTAGCGAGCTCTCCTGCAGTGAGCTCCCTTGTAGTAAGTTAGCGAGCTCTGCTGTATCAAGCTAGTGAGCTCCACTGTAGCATGCTAGTGAGTTCTACTGTATAAAACTAGCAAGCTCCGATGTAGCAAGCTAGCGAGCTTCGATGTATCGAGCTAGCAAGCTCCACTGTAGGATGCCAGTGAGCTCATTTGTATCAAGCTAGCGAGTTTAGCTGTACCATGCTAGCGAGGTCATCTGTAGAGAGCTCTGCTGTTTCCATCAAGCGAGCTTCAGTATAGTAAGTTAGCGAGCTACACTATATCAAGCTAGCAAGCTCCCGTGTATTGAGCTAGTGAGCTCCAGTGTTTTAAGCTAGCAAGCTCTGCTGTATAAAACTAGCGAGCTCTCCTGTAGCAAGTTAGCGCACCCCATTGTAGTGAGCTAACATGCTACGGTGGCCAGTGGGGCCACCACAGGAGCTTTGGTCAAACCCAATCGGGGCCCTCATTTTCTGCCCACTTTAAAACCACATTGGGCCCACCTGGCCTTGCTGGCTGGGTGGAGTCAGATAAGCTAATTTTTCTTTAATAGTACATCCGTACCATCCTGGGAGAGGATCTCTCCCTCATGTGGACATCACTCAGATTTCTTATTTTTTCTTGAATCTGGTTTTTAAGGAGTTTGTCCTTACAGGACAGGAGGGTCTAAGGTCAGGGTTAACCAGTTCAGTTTTTAGCTATTGTTTATATTTTAGTCCGACCTTCTGCTCCGGGCATGAAGCCCCATGAGGCCATTCTTTTGTGACATTAGGTAATATAAATCGAATGAAATGCTTCTGCAATTGTTTGTCACGTAAAAGTCAAATGGAAAACCTCAAACTTGTCCATTTTTCAGAACAATGCTTTCCAAATTTTCTGAGAATTCGGTTTAAGCCTAATTAACGAGGGAACAACTGAACCCATTGAAAGTTGAGTTCTCGGGAGGCGAACAGAAACAGAAAGTTTCCCGTCTTAAAGCTTTGTGAATAACAGCACCTTTGAAAGTGGTAGCAGGAAGGGACCGGGCCGGGCCGGGCCGGGCCGCCCTGTTAATCCGTTTGTAACAGCTGTGGTTAGTTCAGCCTCAGTGTCTTATGTAACCCGACCCGAGGTGACCTGATACCTCTGGTTCTAACGGAAACATCAGGCCGAGCTGCAATCTGAACCATGTCAAGAGACTGGGTTTCTGTTTAACTGTTGAAAAGGAAAGGCTGTTTGGAAAATAGAAAAAAGCATCTGAGGTGAGAACACGAGTGAGGAACAAACGTACAGAATTACGCTGACGGAGGGCCCGCTTCGTCTCAACATCAACCCATCCTGTTCTGTGAGGTCAAAGAACGCTGACCATGTTCTGAGTTACTGGTGCGTGGCGGCATGACGGTTAGCTAATGACTGTAACCTGTACCCTTAGATTCTCCCGTCTCTGAACTGTAGAGAAGAAGAAACTGAGGATGTCCCAGCAGGTATGGAATAATCTGTGGTTACAGACCATTCTTTGGGGTTTGGACAACCAAAAACTAAAATTCAAATTGCATTTCTGAGGATGTGTTTGGTCAGATTTTTGGGAACCCAGAGCTGAAGGTAAAAGGTCATTTGAAAAAGCTTGTAGCTGTTGATGCAGGTGCTGCTCCGCTCCATTCCGATGCATCCAAATAGATCCATGAACGTCTTTGTTTTCCACGTCTGAGCTGGAATCTGGAAAGCTCCGATATCGCTCCCCATATTCGTTGAACCGCTAACGTTAAGCTAGCAGGAGAGAGTGTAAACAAAAGGATGATGGGATATCAGTGAAGGGTTGCTTCCACATCAACAGTCCTGCCCACAGCTTGGAGGTTGTGTCCGAATTCCCCACTAACTACTATGCAGTGGGCTGGATTTTAAAGGTAATTCGGACACGATGCTCACTACTTTCATTTTTCTAAAAACCAGATATGATTTCATCGATTTGACGAAGTGGAAATCGATGGCATTTATTTATGACTCCATTGTGTTCTGATGGTGAAAATGTGGATAGTTTATTCAAATATTGCTTTTAAACACGTTTTTTTGGTTCGAATTTGTTCCACCGCAATGCATTGTGGTCTATATCCGCTAATCTAGTGACCATCGATGTACGCTAGTTTTTCGCAAAGACTTCTGGGAAGTTTCGAGTGCTCTTGATTTGGAATTACTAGATTCGGACAACAATCCTTCGTCAAATCATCCGCAAAGATGCCCAGACTTCCCTCTCCCCGGTCACTTCCTCCAGCTCCCCTGTGGGGACCCTGAGGCGTCCCCAGACCAGCCGAGAGACATAGTCTCTCCAGCGTGTCCTGGATCCGCCCAGGACATGCCCGGAACACCTCTCCAGGGAGGCGTCCAGGCGGACCAGCACCCTGATCCACCACAACCTCATAATTTGTTATCTACTGACATTTTTTGGGATAATTTAGAATTTAGCTTCTATTTTAGCAACATGCTAACGTTTTTGACTAAGTTAGTTTTCTGAGGAATTTTAGGCTATTTTGGAGTTCAGCTAGTAATTATGCAACAAGCTAGCTTTTTTGGCAGATTTGGCCTCTAAGTAGTTTTTTATGCTAATTTGGAGTTTAGCTAATATTTCAGTAAAATGCTAACATTTTTAGCTAATTTGTTATCTACTGAATTTATTTTTGATAATTTAAAATTTAGCTTCTATTTTAGCAACATGCTAACATTTTTGACTAAGTTAGTTTTCTAAGGAATTTTAGACTATTTTTGAGTTTGGCTCGTAATTAATTAATCCGCAAGCTAGCTTTTTGGCAGATTTGGCCTCTAATTAGTTTTTTATGCTAATTTGGAGTTTAGCTATTATATTTTAGCAATATGCTAACATTTTTAGCTAATTTGTTATCTACTGGAGGTTTTAGGCTAATTCTGAGTTTATCTTTTATTTCAGCAACATGCTTACATTTTTGGCTGATTTAATTTACAGAGAAATGTTTTGCTAATTTGAAGTTCAGTTCGTAATTAAGTAACGAGCTAGCTTTTTTTGCTGCTAAAGTTAAAAACGTAAAAAAATACCTTTTTGAGAGATGCTATTTTATTTTTATATATTTTTTTGCTCTTGTTCGTGCCAAAAATAGACATTATTCACATTTATTTAAAAAAGAAGGTTATGAATGCAAATCCAAATTTCTTAAAGGTAAGTCAATGCGGCTCCTTTTAGGTTCTGATCAGTAGAAAACGAGCCCAAATGGCTCTTTTACTGTGAAAGGTTGTCGACCTCTGACTCAGACAGAGCAGTCCATTGATGTGGATGTAATTTGATTACATTTCTACGTGTCTTTGTTCCAACAGTTCACTTCAACATTACCTCTAAAATGAAAATGAAGGACGAGAACAGATCAGAGAGGCGATCTGAGGGAGGTTTCAGTGGCGCTGCGTCCAAGATTTGCATGAGAATCTGGAGTTAAGTGAACAGAAACTCCACAAACCAACCGGACTTCCATCCATCCTTGGAAAACTGTCACCTCATTTTGTCAATAAAGTAGTTTGTTGAGACAAACACGTAAAGGAAACTACGAAGCACACAAGAACATGTAAACCACGCCAGGGTTTGAACCATGGTGAGACACTACCACACAGCGAGTTTTTTATACTTATCAGGCTCAACATGATAAACAATCAGACGGTCTCGGTCTAAAGCAGCAGATAAAGCTGTCAGCTATCAGTGATGTCAAACACGGACGATGTTGTTACTCTCACAGAAGGGATTTACATTTCAGGTGTTCTTCTGCCGCGGTTGCGTAACGCGTGTGACGTCACATCACCTGCATACATGGAAATGATTTGACGGCTCGCCTGTCACACCTTCTGTGTTTCAGTGAAAAACATGGGAGGTGATAAGATAAGGCCTTTATGGTTCCACAGAGAGAACATTTGGAAACTTATAACCAGCGCTGAAACCCCGCCTCTTCATTCATGGTCGTCATGGTCGGACCCTGTAGCAGGACATCCCCTTACCAAAGTATACTTCAAGTATATGTTTAAAAGTATGCTTAAGTTTAAAAAAAGTAAACACCAAGTATACTTTAAAAAGTGTACTGGAGGTTTACTAACAAGAAGTATACTTGTTTACTAGCAAGTATACTTCTTGTTACTAAATTGGCCTACTTTTAGTTTATAAAGAGTATACTTTGAAGTATACTTAAAGTAACCTTTCTGGTATACTATTTGTTGATACTTTTTAAGTATACTTAAAAGTATAAAAAGTGTACTTCCATTACACTTATTTAAGTATACTTAAAAAAAGTATACTTAAAAAACTGTACTGGAAGTACACTTTCGTGTACTGGAGGTTTACTAGCAAGTATACTTCTTGGTACTAAATTGGCCTACTTTTAGTTTATAAAGAGTATACTTAGAAGTATACTTAAAGTAAACTTTCTGGTATACTATTTGTTGATACTTTTTTTAAGTATACTTAAAAGTATAGAAAGTGTACTTCCAGTACAGTTTTTTAAGTATACTTTTTAAAGTATATTTAAATAAGTGTACTGGAAGTACACTTTCTTGTACTGGAAGTTTACTAGCAAGTATACTTCTTGGTACTAAATTGGCCTACTTTTAGTTTATAAAGAGTATACTTAGAAGTATACTTAAAGTAAGTAAGTATACTAAAAGTAAACTATTTGTTTATACTTTCTTAAGTATACTTGAAAAAGTATACTTAAAAAAGTGTACTGGAAGTACACTTCTGTTTACTGGAAGTTTACTAGCAAGTATACTTCTTGTTAAGAAATTGGCCCACTTTTAGTTTATTAAGAGTATACTTAGAAGTATACTTAAAGTAACTTTTCTGGTATACTACTTAAAAAAGTATACTTAAAAAAGTGTACTGGAAGTACACTTTTGTGTACTGGAAGTTTACTAACAAGTATTCTTCTTGGTACTAAATTGGCCCACTTTTAGTTTTTAAGAGTATACTTAAAGTAATCTTTCTGGTATACTATGAATTTACTTCAAGTTTATTTTAAGTTTATGAAAGTATACTTAACTTGAAGTAAACTAGTCGTATACCAGAAGGTTACCTATAATAAACTAAAAGTAAACTTAAAGTTTATTGCCAGTAAATCAGTAGTATACCAGAAAGTTTACTCTAAGTATACTTTTAAGTATACTTTTTATAAACTAAAAGTGGGCCAATTTAGTACCAAGAAGTTAGTAAACTGCTAGTATTCTTTTTTAAGTATACTTGGAGTTTACTTTTTTATACTTAAAAAAATACTTTTGAACATATACTTGAAGTATACTTGTTTTTGGTGAGGGTCCTCCACTAGCAACTACAATGACCATCTATTGAACTCATCACCCACTAAAATAAGGACTTGGGGTATTTATATCAGGATATTTATATATCTGTGGGGTCCATTTGTGACCCGCAGACCGGGGATTGTTTCTGTAACTGTCCTTGAAACCTTTACATCACCCTTTAGAATTCAAATGAAGCAGAGTTTGTTTTTTTTTTCTTTACTTTATGGTCTATAAGCTAAAACAGAAAATAAACAGAGAGTAGGAGGGTCAAAACAAATGATCACCGAGTAAAACTGAGAGTTGTAAACAAACAGGGAACCAAAGGCAATCATTGACAGGAAAAGATTGAGACGGCACCAGGAAGAAGTGTCAGGAATACGGATGTAAAAGGAAAAAACAAAACCTGATTTAATGTTAATATTTAAATCTGATTAAAATCCAGTTTTTTTGAGTTTTTAACATGTCTGTGTGGCGTTTTCCTAATGAAAGAGAACAAATATATTAAGAAATCCTTTGAATTTCTGAGTGTTTCTCCTTTTAAATCTGTCTGATCTTCTTTCTGCTGCACTAAACCCTCATCTGGTCCGGCTAGCGTGTCTAGTTCAGGTTCTGGAGAAGAGAAGATGCTACCTTCACATTGACTGCAGTTAAACCAATAGATTGAACGTATTGATCACAGAAACGTCAAGAAACATTGGAGCTAAAAGAGTCTTTGGTGAACTGGAAGGAGAAAGAATCAGGATTTTGGAGGAAGTTCTGTCCATCGAACCATCAAACTAATGTTTATTTCTATGTGTTTATTTACTAGATGGAGTAAAATGGAAATTATTTGCATTAAATCACCAACATTTATACCTTTATTTAGAACAGGAGATCAGAAATAACAAAACTGATTAAAAAAAGAGAAAAAAAACCTACAAAGATTCAGAATGAAAGACATTTTTTGACTTCTTTTTGTCAACCTTCTGGTTAAGTTCAGCAGCAACATAAACAACACAAAAAAGATAAACATCACTGCTGTTTTGTATCATATAACAACAAAACGTGAAAGTGTTTTCCACTGTTTTCAATCCTCAAACTTCTTCAATATTTTACGTTCTAAGCTTTACATATTGGTGGTAGGGCTGCCACGATTAGTCAACTAATCGATGACTAATCAACAATTAAAATAGTCGACAACTAATTTCATAGTCGATTAGTCGTTACTTTATAATATATGGAGTCAGGCTGTAGTGAAGTTGAAAGTTATAATGACATTCTGCTAGCTTTTTAGACTATTTTGGCATTTATTAAGGGTTTTCAGTAATTTTTGGAGTTTAGCTAAATATTAGCTTCATGCTAGCATATTTGGCGTAATTTAGCTTTTCAGTTGTTTTAGACTAATTTGGAATTAGATAATATTTCAGCTACATATTAGCTCTTTTGGCTAATTTAGGATTTTTTCAGTTTTGTAGGCAAATTTGGAGTTTAGCTAATATTTCATTTACATGTTAGCTAGCTAATTCTAAATGTTTACAGTTTTTTTAGGCTAATTTGGAGTTTAGCTAATATTTCATTTACATGTTAGCTAGCTAATTGTAAATGTTTACAGTTTTTTAGCTAATTTGGAGTTTTCTATTATTCCAGCTACATGTTAGCTATTTTGGCTAATTTCGAATTTTTACAGTTTTTTAGACTAATTTGGAGTTTAGCTAATATTTCAGCTACATGTTAGCTATTTGGCTAATTTGGGATTTTTACAGTTTTTTAGACTAATTTGGAGTTTAGCTAATATTTCAGCTACATGTTAGCTATTTTGGCTAATTTGGGATTTTTACAGTTTTTTTAGGCTAATTTTGAGTTTAGCTAATATTTTAGCTACATGTTAGCTTGCTAATTGTAAATGTTTACAGTTTTTTAGGATAATTTGGAGTTTAGCTAATATTTCACTATTTTAGCTAATTTGGGATTTTTTTTACAGTTTTTTAGGCTAATTTGGAGTTTAGCTAATATTTCAGCTACATGCTAGCTATTTTGGCTAATTTGGAATTTTTACAGTTTTTAGACTAATTTGGAGTTTAGCTAATATTTCAGCTATATGCTAGCAATTTTAGCTTATTTATGATTTTTTTGTTTTAAAGCTAATCATATTTCAGATTTTCTTTACATCCACTTTGTCCATGATCTGATTAGTCAACTAATCGGAAAAATTAATCGATGATTAGTCGACTATTAAAATAATCGTTTGTGGCAGCCCTAATTGGTGGCGAGGCTGCGTTCCTTCAGAATAAGACGGAGTTTCGTTAATAGCATCAACTGTTGAAGAGTTATCATAACTAAAAGAATGTAAACACTGGAGATAAACCTCCGATGTTAAAGCTAATTCATGTTTTCAGAAGTTTTGTCACTGAACAGAACTTCAGTCTCGGTTTTTGAACGGAAAAAAAATTCTTACTAGTTTTACTTTGAAAACCAGAAGCTTCATTTTCAGGAAGACGTGTTTACTTCCTGTGGCTTTGTTTTAGTTCGTAAACTTAAAATCCTACATTAATCTGCATTCCAGAGGATAAATACATGGTTCCCAGATAGTATTTTGGTCATATTTTACTACAATTTACTACATTTATAAAGATCGCCAATCAGCGATTTTGGACGTCACAAATATTTGTACTCGAAATTTCGGGAGCAGATCGCGAATACCCGAGCGCCCGGATACTCGTTACAGCCCTGACATCTGGATCAGAACCAGACGGCTGGACATTACCCACATTAATGGACGTTTTTATGAAGATTTACGCTAGCGAGACACAGAGCTATCATAATCGGGGGCGGAGCACCGAAAGCCACGCCCCCTCAGAGGAGATTGTGGAAATAGATCAACATGAAAAATGTTTTTTTATCATTAAAGTACTACTGGAAAGGCTTTTTTTAAGCTAAAAAAGTGTCAAAGGGAGTTTTAGTTTTAGTGAAGTCTCTTCTTGGGTTACTAAAAAGAAGTATACTTGAGTTTATTTTAAGTATACTTTCATAAATTTAAGCTTACTTAGAATAAACTTGGAGTAAACTTAAAGTTTATTTCCAGTAAACAAGAAGTATACTAGAAACTTTAAGTATACTTGTAAGTGTACTTTTTATAAACTAAAAGAAGTGTACTTGGTAGTAAACTTCCAGTATACTTTTTAAGTATACTTTCAAAAAATACTTTTTTTTGTAAGGGGGGGGTTCATGTTTTGTTTGGGAACTGTAACCTCTCACAGTTTGTGGTTGAAATATGTTAAAAATATCAGACGTGTTGCCATAGCAATGCATCAGCACGCTCAGTCTTCAGCTCCATGCGGGCTCCAAACAAACCAGCTGATCCTCACTGCAGTTCTAAAGAACTGATTTACTTGTTCTGCATCTTCTTTCCGAGGTTTTTGTTCTTCATTCCTTCATGTTGGAAGCAGGTGAATGACTCGACTGATTCAATCATTTTCCTCTAGGGCTGTAACGAGTATCCGGGTGCTCGGGTATTCACGATCTGCTCCCGAAAATCCGAGTACGAATATTCGTGACGTCCAAGATCGCAAATCTTTATAAATATAGTAAATTGTAGTAAAATATGATCAGAATATTATCTGGTAATGATGTATTTTTCTTCTGGAATTCAGATTAATGTATTATTTTAAGTTTACTAACTAAAACAAAGCCGAAAGAGCCGCGGTAGTAACCGAAAGTAAACACATCTTAGTTGCAGAGGAACTTCCGGTTTTCAAAGTAAAACTAGCGAGAGTTTTTTTCCGTTCAAAAACTGAGACTGAAGTTCTGTTCACTGACATAACTTCTGAAAAAATGAATGAGCTTTAACATCTGAGCTTTATCTCAGTGTTTACATTCTTTTGGTTATGGTAACTCTTCAACAGTTGATGTAATTAACGAAACTCCGTCTTATTCTGAAGAAACGCAGCCTCGCGCTGCTAAAAGGCGGATGTAATCAACGTGAATCAGATGATTCTGCTGCGGAGGGAAAAAAAAACTTTTTTTTACACAATATTGAAGAACTTTGAGGATAAAAAAAAATGTGGGGAACATTTTTAAGTTTTGTTGTTAAATGATCCAAAACAGCAGTAATTTTTATCCTCTTCGTGTTACTACTTAACCAGAAGGTTGACCAAAAAAAAAGTTTAAAATGACAAAAATTTCTTTCTATCTGAATCTTTTTGGGTTTTTTAAAATCAATTTTGTTGATTCTGATCTATTGCTCTAATTAAATGTATAAATGTTGATGATCAATACAAATAATTTCAATTTTCCTCCATCTAGTAAATATTCACATAGCAATAAACATATTAAAAAGTAAGAATCGTGGTTCAACTCGTGAATCGTTGAGCTTGATTCATGAATCGTATCGGATCGCCACCTGAACAACGATCCACAGCCCTACTTTCCACAGCAGTACAGTTCTTTTCACCCACATTTTCGACCACAAGTTTAAGTTGTTGCATTTTTTTGTAAATCAACTTTTTTTTTTTTAAAAACAATCTGTGTTTGTTTAAAGTCTTAAGATTCCTGAGTGCTCCTAAAACTTCCTGCTGAGCGCGGTGGAACTACGAAGGCTACGAAAGTGTACTGTGCTCTGATCCAGATCAGTCACAGCCGAACGGGAGCCGGGCCAAAGCTCCTAATTAAACCCCTTAGTGTTGAACTTTGTGACTGCGCTGACGCACGGTGCAGGGTGAGGTCTGCACTCGGCTTCTCGTCAGGAACCTTGAGGAATTCTCTTTTTTTTTTTGGCATAAAAACGTCCTCTTACTGAACTGACCTCAACTCGAACACGTAGATGTTGATTCTTCTGCTGTAGAGGTTCTGGGTTTGACCTCTGACCTGGACGGGGTGTCGCCCGTGTCTTGTTTCAGAGTTCTATTTCCACTCCTGAATGCTAGCGTGTTTATCTCAGGGTTCTGGTTCCAAAGCAGCTGACATTGTTTTCTCTGATAGCACCTGAATAGAATGGTGTGTGAGTATGAACCAATCAGAGCCTTCCCTGATCGCCTCTGGGATTGTCTGTCTAACTAAAATGTGAATGGATTTGACATTGTTTATTGTTCGTTTGTAGTCATATTTAACTTATTATCTCGAAGAAATACAAGGAATCTAGAAAACTTCACCTGAACTGTTCAGTATTTTTGGATAAAGATGTTCTGGATCGTTCAGAATGAACACAGATACAGACTATGAATTGTATCAACAACCATAAATAAATAGCAACACCTGATAAAATGAACCCGTTAACCTGTCAACGACTAATCGACTGTTAAAATAGTCAACGACAAATTTAATAGTCGATTAGTCGTTTATTATATAGAGTCAGAGTGTAGTAAAGTTGAAAGTTATTTTGACATTCCGCAAACTTTATGGACTGTTTGGGATTTATTAAGGTTCTTCAGGTTATTTAGGAGTTAATATTTCAGCTACATGTTAGCTATTTTGTCTAATTTGGGATTTTTTTTCATCTTTTTAGGCTAATTCGGAGTTTAGTTTATATCTCAGCTACATGCTAGCTATTTTGGATGATTTAGGATTTTTTTTTTTTGCTTTTTAGGCTATTTTAGAGGTTAGCAAATATTTCAGCTACATGTATAGCTATGTCGGTTACTTTAGGATTTTTTGCATTTTTCAAGGCTAATTTGAAGTTTAGTTCATATTTCAGCTAAATGCTAGCTATCTTGGCTTATTTGGGATTTTTTAGCCTAATTTAGAGTTTAGTACACATTTCAGCTACATGTTAGCTATTTTGGCTAATTTGGGATTTTTTTCAGTTATTTAGGCTAATTTTGAGTTTAGTTTATATCTCAGCTATTTTGGCTTGTTTGGAATTTTTTTTGTAACTTTTTTGGTTCGTTTCGAGTTTAGCAAATATTTCAGCTACATGCTAGCTATATCAGCTACTTTAAGATTTGTTTTCAGTTTTTTAGGCTAATTTGGAATTTAGTTCATATTTCAGCTACAACCTAGCTATTATGGCTACTTTAGGATTTTTTTTCAGTTTTTTTGGCTAATTTTGAGTTTAGTTTATATTTCAGCTTAGTTTATATCTTAGTTTATATCTCAGCTATTTTGGCTTGTTTGGGATTTTTTTTTCAACTTTTTAGGTTCGTTTCGAGTTTAGTAAAAATTTCAGCTACATGCTAGCTGTATCAGCTACTTTAAGATTTGTTTTCAGTTTTTTAGGCTAATTTGGAATTTAGTCCATATTTCAGCTAAAATCTAGCTATTATGGCTACTTTAGGATTTTTTCAGTTTTTTTTTGGCTAATTCTGAGTTTAGTTTATATTTCAGCTTAGTTTATATCTTAGTTTATATCTCAGTTATTTTGGCTTGTTTGGGATTTTTTTTTCAACTTTTTAGGTTCGTTTAGAGTTTAGCAAATATTTCAGCTACATGCTAGCTATATCAGCTACTTTAGGATTTTTTTTCAGTTTTTTAGGCTAATTTGGAGTTTAGTTTATGTTTCAGCTACATGCTAGCTATTTAATTTTTTTCAGCTTTTTAGGCTATTTTAGAGTTAAGCAAATATTTCTCTTTGGCTAATTTAATATATAGCTAATTTAATATGTGGCTAATTTTGGCTTTTTCAGTTTTTAGGCTAATTTGACATTTAACTAATATTTAAGCTGGATTTCAATTTCAGCTTCTTCAGCTATCAGCACTAAAATTCAGCTTGCAGCATTCACACTAGCACTATCGCAAGTGATGCTATAGATCTAGTTTTTAGTTAGTTTAAAGTTATGGATGGTTAAAAAGCGTGCTTTACATCCAGTTTGCGCATTATCTGATTGAGAAATGAACGACACAGAAAGTTCACTTTATCACAATGAATGTCTTTATTTTTTCAAGACACCAATAACAAACAGCAATAAAGAAAAGCTTTGTAAAAACAAAACAGCTTTATCAGGACAAAACGTTTTAAAGTGGTAAAATGGAATGTGCTTGTTCGCATTTTCAAACAGTCCTCTTAAATAAATAAGTTTTGCTACTAGTGTTCTTAGCTATTCATTTTCTTTAAGTCAATTGTATGGAATGGAGAAAATCAAGATAATAAAAAGTGACTAAATAATAATAATAAAAAAAGAAAGAATCCCCTTTGTAATTCCAAATCCGAAAATTCAATTTATAATCGAGAAGTAAGGGTGGAAAGAAATACAAACAAAAAGTCAAATCCCTTCTTCTAAAATGAAATTGTTTTCTTCCACCACTTTAAGTGCTTGGTGTTCAGGAAGACGATAACTAAAGAGAGACGCAACATGAACAAAACACCAACTGTACTTATGCTGCTAAAAGGCCGCTGACCCAGCCAGCCAAGGTCATCTTGTTCAGTCCCCAGTGGTTGTGCTGTGCCATGGGGACAGGCAGCCCGAAGTTCTTCAGAAACGCATCACAGGTAAAGAAAGCACCACCACAGCCCAGACGTCCGCTCCACGTCTCTCTCAGAGAGAACTTGGCAATAAAAGATTTTTTGTTTGTCGCAGAGGGAAAAGGAGGGTGGCGCCCCGTGGCACGGTTCCTGCGTTTACCGAGACGTCCGTCCGTCCGTCCGTCTCACGCAACATTTCTCCTTTCACGTATAACAAAGAAATGTTTCATAAAGAGAAAAGTGCAAGGGAGTGCACAAGCAGCCGTCTCTTCCAACGGGCGAGTCGGAGCGCAGAACCAACCGCGCACTCCGCCCAAACCGGGAAGGGTTCGGACAACAACCTCATTTGCGGGCTCCAAGCCTCTTGAGGGTCTGGCAGGGATTCGGCTCAACGAGCTCCTCCTTCCTCTGCTCTACGGTTCAACTACAGCGGCGCCGCCGCGGCCTCAGTCAGTGCTGTGATCCTCCAGCTGGGAGATGATGGTGATCAGGTTCTGGAGGCCGAAGATGAAGCCGCTGTCCTGGCCTTCGTGGACCACGCTGTCCTCCCCGTAATGCCGGCAGGTGGTGTGGGCGAAGTCAATCATGCGGACGTCCACCTCAGGGGCGCCGGGCTCCCCGGCGCCGTGGGACGTGCGGCTGCCGCCGAAAGCCCCTCCTTCCTCTTCTTCTTCTTCATCGTCGGATGGGTCGTCCTCGTCCCCGTCTTCGCCCCCTCGGTGTCTCGGCCTGGCGGGGGCCCTGGGGGGGTTCCCGTCATAGATGATGAGCAGGGAGCTGGAGTAGAAGCGGTAGGACTCGCAGGCCTCCAGGGCGGCTTGCATCTCCCGGAGCCTGCGCAGGACCGGAGACAGGAGCTCGTGGCGCAGGCGCCGCCCGTTGTGGAAGAACTGGTACAGCGCCTCCTTGAAGCCGGCAAGGGCGAGCTTACGCCCGTGGTACTTGTTCATGAACATCAGCTGGCCGGTGTCGGACTGGTACACCTGCAGGCAATACACAAACGCACCCGAGTTTAGCTCCACAGACTCTAAAACCACGAAAGACTTGTTGATGAGCGGATGGATCTAGAACACACGTGTCAAAGTCAAGGCCCACGGGCCGGATCCGGCCCTCCGGGTTATTCTATCCGGCCAGTTATGGGCTATTTTGGAGTTCAGCTAATATTTACATGCTAGCTGTTTTGGATAATGGAGGCTTTTTTTTTCAGTTTTGTTAAGTATTTTGAAGTTTGGCTATTTTTTTCAGCTACTTGCTATCTGTTTTGGCTAATTTAAGGCTATTTTTGGTTTATTGGCAATTTTTGAGTGTAGATAGTATTTCAGCTGCATGCTAGCCGTTTAGGCTAATTTAGGCTTTTTTCAGTTTTTTAGGCTATTTTGTGGTTTAGCTAATGTTTCAGCTACATGCTAGCTGTTTTGGCTAATTTAGGCTTTTCTTTTTTAAGTTTATTTAGACTGCTTTGTAGTTCAGCTACTATTTACATGCTTTCTGATTTGGCTATTTAAGACTATTTTCAGTTTTTTTTTTTTGCAATTTTGGAGTTTAGCTAATATTTACATGCTAGCTGTTTTGGCTAATGTAGGCTTTTTTCAGTTTTGTTAGGATATTTTGAAGTTTGGCTATTTTTTTCAGCTACATGCTAACTGTTTTGACTATTTAAGGCCATCTTCAGGTTTTGGCTATTTTGGAGCTTAGCTAATGTTTCAGCTACGTGCTAGCTGTTTTGGCTAATTTAGGCTTTTCTTTTTTTTAAAGTTTTTATACTGTTTTGTAGTTTAGCTAATATTTACATGCTCGTTGGTTTGGCTAATTAAGACTATATTCAATTTTTTTGGCTATTTTGGAGTTTAGCTAATATTTACATGCTAGGGGTTTTGGCTAATGTAGGCTTTTTTCAGTTTTGTAAGGATATTTTTAAGTTTTGCTATTTTTTCAGCTACATGCTAACTGTTTTGACTATTTAAGGCTATTTTCAGGTTTTTGGCTATTTTGGAGCTTAGCTAATGTTTCAGCTACATGCTAGCTGTTTTGGCTAATTAAGGCTTTTTCAGTTTTAGGCTTTTTTCAGTTTATTTAGGCTAATATTTAGAGAATATTTCAGCTACATGTTAGCTGTTTTGGCTAATTTAGGCTTTTAATTTTTAAGTTGTTTTTAGACTGTTTTGTAGTTCAGCTAATATTTACACGCTCACTGGTTTGGCTAATTTAGGCTTTTTACAGTTTCTTTTTAGGATATCTTGAAGTTCTACATGCTAGCTTTTTTGGCTAACTAAGCTTTTTGGACATTTTTTAGGCTAATTTGGCATTTAGCTAATATTTTAGCTGGTTATTGTGTTTTTAGCTATCAATTTCAGCATCTTCAGCGGCCAAATTCAGCTCACAGCATTCACATTAGCAGTATTGCAGGTAATGCTATACATCTACTTCATCATTATGTTAAAAAATTACGGTTTTAAAGTTTTAGAAGTTGTGTTTTGGATTTTGGCCCCTTGTGTGATCGAGTTTGACCCCCCGGCTCCAGACTTACCTGCATGCCGCAGAGCCGCACTCCAATCGACGCAGACGTGCTCTGCTGACACTTGCGTATCTGATTGGCTTTCTTCTCTTCGGATGCGTCGTCGCCGTGTTGGCGCGTTCCCATCTTCAGGTCTAACACGCACGGTACGGTGTAACGCCACGTCAGGTTTTCCAATAGAATAAATTCTGTGAAAGGAAGAAGTCAAGGACCAAAACGGCAGAAGAAATGCTCGCGCTCTGATTGGTGCAAACGTTGACGCTGCCGGTGAAAGGATACTGTATTGGTTCCGGTGCTTGGCGTTCTCCTTCATCCTCTGCAGCTGCTGCTGGTGGCATTTCAGGCTCCAGGGGTTGTGTTTGATCTGGGACACCACGTTGCCTTTTTCCAGGCTGAAGTACATGACCTCGGCCTGCTGCTGAGACACCTCGTCACGGTTATAGCTGCAACGACACACACGAGCGTGAGCCGGCGTGGCTCCTCCGCGACGTGAGGAGGTGCTAAGGAGACGTCCTCACCTCATGATCTTCTCCTCTTTGCGGCCGTGCCGCGCTCGCTCTTTGCTGTAGTTGTCGTTCTCCAGGAGCAGCGGGGACTGCTTCTTGTTGGTCCACTTCACCATCTTGCTCTTGGGTTCACAGTCCGTGGACGGGTCTTTGTTTTCAAGATCGCCGGATTCAGTGTGGAGGGGGTAGGCGATGAGACACAGGTTCCCTTCCTCGTCTTCTTCGAAACTCACCGACACAACACCTGAGGGGACGGAAAAATGACATCATATATTTATTTACAATACTTTAAGCCTATATTCACTTTCCTCACTACCTTGACCTTTTGGGGTCACGGTTTGATATTTGATTTATTTTTTACAAAACAATAACAACGGAAAATTCAGAAATATCATTTATGAATTTGCTAGTATTTATAGTTTAAAAAATAATCCTTATGCTATGCTAGGCATGTTTACAATAAAGACTTGAGGGCGGGGTCATCTGGACCCCATAAGAGAGCATGAGGGTTAAATTTGGCACAGAAAAGTTGTTTGACACTTTGAACGTAAACATACTGGTACGCAATGATTCACGTTCCCAACAGTTCAATCCTTGTGCTATCCTTGGTATGTTGACGTTGGGGGTGGGGTCATCTGGACCCCACGAGACTGCGCCATGAACTTTTCTTTTCCTAATGATTTACGATCATCACTGGTGTCCATAGCAGACATAAAATCCTGTCCACCTCTGTCATGGGAGGGATCACTCATCAATATAAGGGTCGGGTCATCTGGACCCCATTAGAGAGCACGAGTTATTGGTGTGAAATAACATATTTACACCAACAACTGAAGTAGCCTTAGTTCTATACATATATTACATATAATTCCAAGTATGTTTTAACCTTGTGCTCTCTTATGGGGTCCAGATGACCCGACCCTTATATTGATGAGTGACCCCTCCCATGACAGAGGTGGACAGGATTTTATGTCGCCACGATTAGTCGACTAATTGACTATTAAAATAATCAACGACTAATTTAATAGTGGATTAGTCGTTAGCTAAAAGCTATAAGATAAAAGCTATAATGACATTATGCTAGCTTTTTGGATTATTGACTACTGGCATTTATTAAGGTTTTTAGGCCATTTTAGAGTTTAGCTAATATTTTTAGCTTTTCTAGATAATTTAGTTAATTTTCAGTTTTTTAGGCTAACTAGGAATTCAGCTAATATTTCAGCTAGACGCTAGCTGTTTGGGCTTTTAAAACCGTTTTTTAGGGTGTTTTGGAATTTAGCTAATATTTAAGCTAGGTGCTAGGTATTTGAGCTAATTTAGGATGTTTTCAGCTTTTTTTAAGGCTGTTTCTGAGTTTAGCTAATATGTCAGCTACATGCTAGTAGTTTTGGCTAACTTAGGTGTTTTTTTTAAGGCTAATCTGGCATTTAACTAATATTTTAGCTGGCTATCAGCTTCAGAGTTTTTAGCTATCAATTTCAGCATCCTCTTTAGCATTTTCAGCTGCCAAATTCAGTTTACAGCATTCACATTAGCCTTATCATAGTGTGAATATATCTAGTTTTTAGTTACTTTAAAGCTAATGATGGTTAAGATGTGGGTTTTACATCCACTTCACACATGGCCCGATTAATCGACTAATCAGGAAAAATAATCGCGATTAGTCGACTGTTAAAATAATCGTTGGTGGCAGCTCTAGTCCAGATGACGCCACTTTTAATAGAATCGTCTAGTATAGCACAAGGGTTACAATGGCTTTCCAGAACAAAACAAACCAATCATGACACCCAAAGACACAAAGATTTAGGTCGTTGGCTCCTAACCATAGACAGAACTGGACTGAACTGAATCGACTGAATTTAGTTGGAACCCGAGATCAGGCGTTTTCTATTGGTGACGTCAGCTTTTGTTTTGTCCATCTGTCTTCATCTGATCCTGAAGATCTTCACTTTTACTGGTTTTCCAGACTGAATCACGAGATTTCAGACCCCAGTTGAAGTTAAAAACCACAGATTTGAATCCATTACGTTGGTTTTAGTCATTACAAAGAGAAACTGATCGTGTTTCTATTGTGTATTTATCTACATTTCTCTACAACGCATCCAGAGACTTTCACGGCTGCAAAGCGTCCAGACAATATCTAAGATTAGCTTAATGCTAAAACATGAACCTTCAATGAAATGTGCGGCGCTGCCAACAAACAAGACCCAAGGTAACCCCCCCACCCCCACATCCCCTAATAAAACTCCCTACAAGGACTTGTGTACTGCAGCCCCAACGCCGAGCACTGAGAATAAACAGCACAGCAGCTGATGAGGCGGACATGGTGGTCTGTGGTCATGGGGGCGGGGCCAGCTGCATTTCTTTGTGTTAAAAGCTGCGCCTGAGACGCCACGACTCCTATTTCTCCCTTAACGAGACGAGCGGCTAACGTCATGAGCGCTGACGTCACGGCGATCTTCCCGCCCCGCCGTCCTGCCGGGCTCGTCCCGTCTCAGTGTCAGACACCCCCCACCCCCCACTGTGTGAGAACTTCTGACTCATTCTGGGTTCATCAGATAAAGTGGCTCACATGTTGGTTGAATCAAGGAAAAAAAAAATCTCCCAGGATCCTGCGGGATGGAATGACTGCGGTAAAAGGAGGTTTAGGATAAACATTATCCGCTGTTGTTATCTAAGTCAGACGCTCCGCTGTGTCCTGAGAGACCTTGACACCATTTATTCCGTTTTCTATGGTCTCCCTTTTCCCTGAAGTTACTAAAAAGATCCTAAAAGAGGAGAAGAGAAGATGTTCTGAACTAGGGCTGCCACAAGTTTTAATACTCGATTAATCACAGATTATTTTAATTATTCCACTAATTGGAGTGGATGTAGAACGCACATCTTAACCATTATTAGCTTAAAACTACCTAAAAATAACAACAATTAAAATGGGAGTTTACTAAACTTTTAAAAAACTATGCAGCCTATTAGTTTCTGGTCTTAAATCAAATAAGGTGGCATCTGAAACAAGGAACTGATAAAGATAAAGTTTTGAATATTAAAAAGTGCATTTTTTGGTGCTGAACGCTCAAAACTAATCAAAGGAACAACTAATCAACTATTAAATTACCATTAGTAGAGCTGCCACAAACGATTATTTTAATAGTCGACTAATCACCGATTATTTCTTCCGATTAGTCGATTAATCGGGTCATGCCCAAAGTGTATGTAAAGCAAGCATCTTTACCATAATTAGCTTAGCTAAAACTGAAAAAATACTAAATTATCCAAACTAGCTAGCATGTAGCTGAAATATTGACTAAACTCAAATTAGCCTAAAAAACTGAAAAAAATCCTAAACAAGCTTAAATAGCTAACATGTAGCTGAAATGTTAGCTAAACCTTCAAAATTGTCTAAAAAACCTTAATAAATGTCAAAATAGTCCAAAAAAACTAGCAGAATATTATTATAACTTTCAACTTTACTACACTCTGACTCAATATAATGTAAAGTAACAACTAATCGACTATGAAATTAGTCATCGACTATTTTAATAGTCGACTAATCGTGGCAGCCCTAACCATTAGACTATATTAATAGTCGATTAGTCAACCAATTGTCTATTAAATTAGTCTATACATATTTAATAGTTGATCGGTTGTAGACTATTCAGCTAGAGCTGCCACGATTAGTCGACTAATCGACGACTAATCGACTATTAAAATAGTCAACAACTAATTTAATATAATTTAATGTTAACTAGCTAATTGTAAATGTTTACAGTTTATTAGACTAATTTGGAGTTTTGCTATTATTTCAGTTACATGCTAGCTATTTTGGCTAATTTGGAATTTTCACAGTTTTTTAGGCTAATTTGGAGTTTAGCTAATATTTCAGCTACATGTTAGCTATTTTAACTAATTTGGAATTTTTACCATTTTTAGGCTAATTTGTAGTTAAGCTAATATTTCGGCTACATGTTAGCTAGCTAATTGTAAATGTTTACAGTTTATTAGAATAATTTGGAGTTTTGCTATTATTTCAGCTACATGCTAGCTATTTTGGCTAATTTGGAATTTTTACAGTTTTTTAGGCTAATTTGGAGTTTAGCTAATATTTCAGCTACATGTTAGCTATTTTAACTAATTTGGAATTTTTACAATTTTTAGGCTAATTTGTAGTTAAGCTAATATTTCGGCTACATGTTAGCTAGCTAATTGTAAATGTTTACAGTTTATTAGAATAATTTGGAGTTTTGCTATTATTTCAGCTACATGCTAGCTATTTTGGCTAATTTGGAATTTTTACAGTTTTTTAGGCTAATTTGGAGTTTAGCTAATATTTCAGCTACATGTTAGCTATTTTAACTAATTTGGATTTTTTACAATTTTTAGGCTAATTTGTAGTTAAGCTAATATTTCGGCTACATGTTAGCTAGCTAATTGTAAATGTTTACAGTTTATTAGACTAATTTGGAGTTTAGCTATTATTTCAGCTACATGTTAGCTATTTTGGCTAATTTGGGATTTTTACAGATTTTTAGGCTAATTTGGAGTTTTGCTATTACTTCAGCTACATGCTAGCTAGTTTAACTAATTTGGAATTTTTACAATTTTTAGGCTAATTTGGAGTTTAGCTAATATTTCAGCTATATGCTAGCGATTTTAGCTTATTTAGGATTTTTTTTGTTTTAAAGCTAATCATATTTCAGATTTTCTGTACATCCACTTTGTCCATGATCCGATTAGTCGACTAATCGGGAAAATTAATCGATGATTAGTCGACTATTAAAATATTCGTTTGTGGCAGCCCTATATTCAACTAATCGATTATTATTAGTGGACTAATCTACAACCGATCAACTATTACAAATGTAGAGACTAATAAGTTAGCCTGACCCACTATTTTAACAATAATAGTAATAAGTTTCAATAGTCGATTAGTCGACTAATCGTTGCGGCCGTACCCGACCCTAAAGGAGGAGTTGTTCGGAACTTTGAAGTTTGGAACATGAAGGTTCTGTTGAGGGAAGCTCCATTAACCCCCCACCCCCCCATCCGGGGTCTTTTAATAGCTGCATAGCCGGGGGTCAGATGACATTCAGGCGTGTGAGTTGTGTTTGAAGGGTCCAGCCTGCAGAAGAGGCAGCGTTTGTGTTGTTCACGTGATGAGCAGAAACCAGACCTGAAAAGCTGCTGAAATGATTCGTGGGAGATTCTACGCTTTAGGTGATGTCCTGCAGTTATTTTTGATGCCGAAACCGGAGCTGCAATAAAAGCCGCCCCGGGTCCACCTTCAGGAGTCACAGGTGGAGCTGCCAGCATCCCCCAAACATAACACCGGAATGCCGCAGCCAAAAGCTGTTTCCTACCTTTGTACTGCGGGGTGAACTTCCTCATCTCCGGGGGCAGGTTCTTGTAGAACTGGTGCTCTCTCGGGATGAGGGGCTTGCAGATGGTCTGCTCCCCGAAGCGGAGCACGCACGAGTGGCCCCCCACCTGGTGCACGAAGGGCTCAAGCATCACCCCCTTCCCCGGGTAAGGAGTCCCGTCCGCCTGCATGAGGCCTTCCAGAGCGGGACTCATCCTCACTCCGCATCGGACAGCTGGGCTGCGGGGACCCGCGTCGCGACGGAGGCGGACTGCTCGGAGGCTGGCCGGGCTCCCTATCCTCGATTCCTGCTTGTCCCACAGGGGGCGCTGTTGCCTCTCCTGTCTGACCGGGCTAGAAAAACAAAGAGCTGGATGGAAGGAATGCTTTAAAAAAATGTTTTTAAATCCAGTCCTTTCGCTTCTTTTCGTTGCTGGAGGACAAAAACAACACCCTCCGCGCGGGTTCGTTGTCTTCAAGGTGTCCCGTCTTCAGCCACCGGGCTGGAACACCCGCGGAAAATGGCGTCGTCCTCGTCCTCCCGACTGTTACCGAAACTGACGACAGCGACGCTCCTCTCCCAGCAGAAAATGCAGGAACCCGCGGCGAATCCCCGCCCACTCCGCCGCCAACCAATCGCAGAGCAGTAGCTGTCGCTGGGAGGAGTCAAGGAGAAGCTCGAGCAGACAAAGGCTGGGGGGAAGGGGGACAGGAAAAACACTGTCATGTACAGTCAAGGAAAACCACAAAAACAAAAGCTGCTCATGTGTTTCCTCTGTTTCAACTACTGAAAGCAAAATAATATGTTTATATTTATCAACCAGGAAAATAGATATTCTACAAAGTGTAAAGATAATTGTATATTTTTGTCTACAACCCCAGTTTCTCAGCTAAATCTTCAAACATATCCTCTAAACACAGACAGTAGAGCTTTTTTAAAGGTAATTCGGACACGATGCGACGTCAACGATTTTGTGACGTCAAAATCGAATCAATTCTAACATTTCACAACGTTTATTTATGACTCCACTGTGTTCTGATGGTGACAATGTTATTAAAAAAGACATTTAAACAATTTTCTTTGTTGGAAATTGTTCGACCGCTATGCATTGTGGTCTATGAACATCGATGCAAGCTAGTTTTTCGCAAAGACTTCTGGGAAATTTCTAGTGCATTCAATTTTGGAAGTAGTAGATTTGGACAACACTTGAAAATGGCAAACACACTAAATAGTGCTAAACACGGGTTCTTGAACGCGAATAGTGGGGATTCTTCTATTTTTCTTTTTTTTACTAATTTTTTAGCACGTTCCCCACCTAAATTTAAGGTTGGCAACTTGGTGAAAGGTCTTTATGTGAAATTCATTGACATGCATATCAATGGACGGATCGTTAACGGATATTCTTCAGCTGTGGGGGATGGGTGACGCGGAAACGGGGGATGGGGTGTCTCCGTATTCGATTTGTCTCTGGTCCCCAACCCCAAATAAGGGAGAATACTGTATGTAAAGAAGGAAGACTGTGGGGTGAAAAAGAATCCAGACGAAAAGAGGACAAAACTTTGAGTTTGGATCTTGAGTTGGGAAAAGTACCGGTCGGACACTTCCTGTTGTCGTAAAATCTTTCCACTAATCAATGGATTACATCGTTTGACGACAGAAGCTCCACCCTAATGGGTCCATTCCATTTTCTATGAACCTTTGACCAACGGGGACCAGAAATGGTACCAGTCGGTCCCGCTTAATGGGTCCATTTTGTAATGGAAACGCTCAAAATTCCAGTCCAGTCTGGACCGCTCAGTGGAAATGAGACTGTCGACTTCCACTGAGAAAAAGATATTTTTTCTTCATCGCAAGTTATTCAAGCTATAAACTGACCAATAACATGTCTCAGTAAAAGCATGTGGTGTCCGCTGGAACCGCCTCAAACCTTTGATTGGAAGGGGGTGCGGACATTGAACGAGCTGAAACAAGCTGACTCATGATTGGCGACAGTAGTTCCTCTAAAAACGTGACTAAGACCGGCACGAACTAATCGCTGTTGAGGACTAGCAATCATTTGAAATATGGCGGTAGACGAATCAGGAAGTGACGGCGAAGGCTCTGGCCTGATTTCAAATTTGTTCTTAAAGACTTGGGCCCAATCCGAGTCATCCACTTCTTCCTACCCTTACATTTAGCCCTTCAAACAGAGAGTTATGGATAAACTGTGTGTCCGAATTCGGACATCACTTCCACTCGATGACGTCACCAACAGTCGCCGGTCGACTAGCGTTAGCACAGAGCTTCCAGCGCTCGGATATACATAACAGTGGGTTTATAACTTTTAGAAGGTCGTGCTACAACAAAAAGTCATAACTTACATTTAAATGTAAACTTCAGTGTTTTAAAGCACAGCCACGTGAAGAAAAGCGTTCTCCCTTGCGACGGAGGGCTCAGTATCCCTCCACAGAACCATTTCACGTCCCTAGCACTACAAGTGATTTAGATTTGGCCTTGATGTCATGGGCCGGACACAAATGGCAATTCTTTATTTTTGTCCTCCACAATCAATTTTCAAATGTTTGGCACTTCCATGACTTAAAAGGGACGCCGTCCCTTCATCACTACCAAATTCGAGTCCCTGATTGGGCAGAGTTTGACCTGGTTTAGCTTGGAACATGTCTTCAATCTTGTCCGTAAAGCCTGAAAACAAACGTAGGAACTTGTGTAGCTGCATGTGAATGTGAGAGTTTTGAACACGGCAGCATGACTTTTCATTGGTAGTGCATGCTTGAACGCGTGTTGCCAAGTCCAGTGTGTACGGATCAGTTAGTTTACCGCTGATCACTGCAACCATAATGTGCATTTCTTGTGAAACTTTGATGTTCACCTTGACGCTAACGCCTATATAAAGCCACTTTTAGAACAAATAGAGTGCTTTATTAATGGAGTGCTGGAAAACCATCATGTCCAGTCAAGGAAAATCAAAGTGTTTGTTTGCTGACCGAACACCAAAAGCTTTTTTTTTTTTTTTTTTACTTGGCACGGTTCAATGCTCATGCGCTTAACAGCTTTATCCCTCCGCTGCTTATGTAGAAAAAAAATAAAAGCACTTTGACATTTTAACATCATTCTTCCTCAAAGCTTTAGAAAATGAACATTTTCCAGGTCTGTTTTGAGACAAAACTTATTCAGTCTGCTTTGTTGATGATCAACAACTTAATTTAAATTGTTTATTTGTATCAAAATGGATCAAATGAAAATGTCTTTATAGAACGTATTTCTATAGGCTTGTGTAAAATAGCAGCAACATCTTCTGTCTTAATACAGACCAAGCTGAGATAGTTCAAGCGTGGTCACTGAATGGTTGTAACCTAATTATGCACTAATCTCCGATGTTCCAGTTCTACACTAGGATTACACTTGGGAAAAAAACATCCCAGTTTCAGGCTGGGAAGGGATTAAAAAGATCAGCACATGAAGTGAGTTCTCTCTTGGTCTCAGGGGTATGAGGACTCCCTGGTGGTCTGGTTTAATCAAGAAGAAGGCGCTCAAGAAGAATGTCACAATACATTTACCGTCACAGGCTGTCTTTACTATAGGACAGACTTGATCATGATTTAGGAATGTTATGGAATGTCAAAGACTTTTTTACATAAATGGTGATGTGAAGAGTGGACTTCAGTCCTGGAGATTCCCGAGAACATGACGGCCAAACTAGTGACTTGGACTTGGTTCTTAACCCAACAGAATGATGAGAAAATGACTAATGTTTAAAATTGATTTCAGGTGTAGAAATGATCACTGGCTTAATCTCAGCTATCCAACAGAGGAGTGACATTTGGTCTGAGTGTAAAAAATGTTTCAGTTAAAACGAGTTATAATGACAAAATACACAAAGCAAACATTTTGACTTTATCAATGAAATAATCAAATGTCGACCAGTCCAACTGGAAAACGTGCTCGGACACTATGGAATATGATTCCACTATTTGCTTATTAATTTATGAGAAGTAGAAAAAGTGGCGTAGCACCATAGCTTGCAAACTTGGCCCAGAGTCTTGCATCATTTAACCAACACTGTCTCAGCTGTTGTTACTTTATCTCACTGACATTGACGTTGTCTTTTTTTCCGGGTTCATCGTCTGTAATTGTCATCTGTCATCTCGCATCTCAGAGTAGGAGAGATTGCTAGTGGATCGTCTGTGCTCCTGTTCTTGGCATCGGACCACGCCTCTGGCTCGTCTTGGCCGTGGACCTCGCCTCTGGCACGTCTTGGCTGTGGACCACGCCTCTGGCTCGTCATCTCGCATCTTAGAGTGGGAAAGACTCCTGGTAGATTATCTATGGTCCTGTTCTTGGTTGGGGACCATGCCTCTGGCTCACCTTGGCCGTGGACCAGGCCTCTGGCTCGTCTTGATTGTGGATCCTGTCCCCAGTCCTATCTGGTTGAACTCTATTCAAATACATAGTTGTTGAGTTAGAAAAGATAATTTCTCTCTAATAGTCCTGGTACATCTTCTGTCTGTCCTGGGAGAGGATCTCTCCTTCCTGTAGACATCCCTAAGGTTTCTACTTTTTTCCATAATCAGGCTTTTCAGGAGTTATTCCTTACCGGGAAGGAGGGTCTAAGGGCAGGGATAACCAGTTTAATTTAGTCTGTTTAGTTTAGTTTAGCAATCAGCTATTGTTTACATGTTATGACTGACCTTCTGCTTCTGAACATTTACAGACAGGAAACCCAATGAGACAATTGTTTGTGATATTGGGCCATATAAATAAAATTGAATTGAATTAATTTGTCAGTTTGGGTTTCAGCAGGAATCGAACGATTTGTTCATTTTTTTTTCAGGAACGTTTCTTGCAAAACCGACAAAAAAAAACAGTTATTTTACTTTGTGCTTTTAGCCAATGTAAACTTGAAAGTTTGGTCCGGTAAAAAGAAATCAGTGAAGTTCTGTTGTATAGTTTTGTAGCCTTATTTAAAGTAATTTTTTCATGTTTTTTTTTTTTTTTAGTATCCAAAATAATAAAAAAACGTTTTGGTTTGAACTGTGTGTTCTGTTCCCCTTCAGTTTATGGAGCTTCAAAATGTGTCCAACACAAACTCCATTTGTCTGGCAGCTGACACTGTCACTGCTCCTCATTGAAAGCAACTGGATCCAAATCAGAATTATTTATAGATTTAAAAAATCCTGCTGCAATTAGTAGACTTTGAAACTTAAAATCCATAAAAAAAAAATGGGACATCTACTGACTTTGTGTTATAAGAGGCACAATTCTGGACGCTGCATAAAAACATTTCTTTGCTGGAATGGTCACAGCATCCACGTGTCTGAAGTCTAATAAATTATTCTCAGTCATGTGTTACAAACTGCACAGAAGTATAGTTTTTGAGCATGAAATCTGTTTTAGATTTTGTAGAAATTCCTTGAAACACTGCACTTCTTTTCCCAACTTGACGGGACAGCAACTTTATCTGCGTTCTCCCCCCCGGCCCCATCCCGAACACGTGAGCTGTATAACATGTGTGGATACGAGAGATTTCCACAAGATAAGCTTTCATGTCCCTCCATTTAGGTTTTGGCTGTTCTAGAGAATATAAGTGTATTACGATGAGAGCAGCAGTTGCCCGGCGGCGGTTCAAGGACAACCTTGTTTACTACTGCGTTCCCCTGACTCCTGATAAACACCCTCCGCCGTCTCCAGTGGCATAAAAGGCAGATCACGAGACTCCAGCAAAAATACAGTCAACACATCTGTTTGTTATCTCACATACATGAAATACATAAACTCACTCACATACAACACTCTTTAATACATTCAACCAAACACTTTTTCACTTTATTCTGAACATATATTTTCCAGATTAAATGTTTATTTGATAAATTAACAAAAATGATTGACTAAACTTGTGGAAATAATTAAAAAATGTTACTTTGGGTAGTGAAAAATAACTATTTTTTTCCATTTGGAATTTTCCTGACTGTTTTTGTACACTGCGATGTGACAACGAACTCTTAAGGCTAAAATTATAGAAAGTCAGGAACAAGTCCAGCTGTGCCACTGTTTTTACAAGCGAGGCTGTAAAAACAAACCGAAAAGTAGAAACTTTGGTCTAATTCGAGTCCCCGTGGAACCTATTAGGGAAACAACTTCATTTGAAATAGGATCTCCTGCCAGAAATTCTCAGAGATGATCCGGATCCAGATTTTTTTGTAGAAAACTTGCATTCGTTTATAGCAAAACGACAAAAAACAAAGCAACAACAACAGAAACAAAGCAGCTTCTGCCATTTAAATTGACATTTTTCTAGTGCATTCCTAAACCTATGTCAGATTTTTTGGGATTCTCCCTTTTTACCTTTTTAAAACAGTTTTTTTTCTTTTTAGTTTTGAGTTTTTTTTAACACTATGTATTCTGTTTTAAGATTTATTGTTTGATTTTTTTTTATATAGCATTACCTGTGATGATGCTAGTGCGAAGGCTGTAAGCTAAATCTGACTTCTGAAGATGCTAGTGCTGATAGCTGAAATACTGAAACTTATATCTAAAACATTGAAGCTGATGACTTGCTAAAATAGCAAAACTTCAAAGTGGCTTAGAAAACTTTAGTAGATCTTAAATTAGCCAAAACAACTAGCGTGTTGCTAAAAAAATCGTTAAATAACAAATTATTGTTAAAAAAAACAATAGTTGCCACACTAGCCAATAAAGCTAGCATGTTGGTCAATTATTAACTAAACTCCAAAATAGCCTAAAAAACTTCAGATGTTAAATTATCCAAATTATTAAAAAAAAAAAAAAAAAAGCTAGCATGTTGCTAAAATGTTAGCTGAACTTCAAAATAGCCCCAAAAACCTTCTGGAGACGTAAAATTATCCAAAACAGCTGTCATGTTGCTAAAATATAAGCTAAATAACAGATTATTAAAAAAAAAAAAAAAAAAAAGAAAAATACACAGTCAAACTAGCATAAAAAAGCTAGCATGGAACTAAATTCTTAAATAAACTTCAAAATAGCCCAAACAGTCTCAGTAGGGGTCAAATTAGCAATAAAAAAAAAGGTCAGCAGTCGCTAAAATGTTAGCTGCGAAAGCGTCAAAGTGGCTCAGAAAACCAAAACAACTACCATGTTGCTGAAATAATATTTAAATAAGAATTATTGTTTAATTAAACAGTAGTTTCCAACTAGAATAAAAAGCTAGCTTATTGCTAAATTATTAGCGTAACTCCAAAAATAGCCCAGAAAACTTCAGTAAATGTCGAATTGGCCAATAAAAATGCTAGCATGTTGCTAAAATGTTAATTAAACTTCAAAATAGCCCACAAAACTTAAATGGATATCAAATTAGTCGAAACAGCTAGCATGTTGCTAAAATGTTAGCTGCGAAAGCTTCAAAGTGGCTCAGAAAACTTTGGTGGGTGTAAAATTAGCCAAAACAACGTTTTGCATGTTGCTGAAATAATAATTAAATAACAATTGTTGTTTAAAAAAACAGTAGTTTCCAACTAGCAAAAAAGCATGTTGCTAAATTATTAGCTTAACTCCAAAATAGTCCAGAAAACTTCAGTAGATGTTAAATTGGCCAATAAAATTGCTAGCATGTTGCTAAAATGTCAATTAAACTTCAAAATAGCCCATAAAACTTAAATGGATATAAAATTAGCTCTTAACAGCTAGTGTGTTGCTAAAATGTTGGCTAAACTTTGATATAGCCCAAAAAACTTCTGAAGATGTCAAATTATTCAAAACAGCTAGCATGTTGCTAAAATATAAGCTAAATAAGAAATTATGAATAAATAAATAAATAACAGTAGTTGCAAAAATAGCAAAATAACAAAAAACAAACAAAGCATGTTGCTAAATTCTTAGCTAAACTCCAAAATAGCCCAGAAAACTACAGTAGATGTTAAATTGGCCAATAAAATTGCTAGCATGTTGCTAAAATGTCAATTAAACTTCAAAATAGCCCATAAAACTTAAATGGATATAAAATTAGCTCTTAACAGCTAGTGTGTTGCTAAAATGTTGGCTAAACTTTGATATAGCCCAAAAAACTTCTGAAGATGTCAAATTATTCAAAACAGCTAGCATGTTGCTAAAATATAAGCTAAATAAGAAATTATGAATAAATAAATAAATAACAGTAGTTGCAAAAATAGCAAAAAAAACAAAAAACAAACAAAGCATGTTGCTAAATTCTTAGCTAAACTCCAAAGTGGCCCAGAAAACAATAGATGTCACAATAGCCAAAACAACTAGCGTGTTGCTAAAATAATAATTAAATAAAAATAATTGTTTAATTAAACAGTAGTTTCCTACTAGCATAAAAAGCTAGCTTGTTGCTAAATTATTAGCGTAACTCCAAAATAGCCCAGAAAACTTCAGTAGATGTCAAATTGGCCAATAAAAATGCTAGCATGTTACTAAAATGTTAATTATACTTTAAAATAGCCCACAAAACTTAAATGGATATCAAATTAGCCAAACAACTAGTGTGTTGCTGAAATAATAGTAAAATAAAAAATATTGTTAAAGAAAAACAGTGTTTGCCAACTAGCAAAAAAAAAAGCTAGCATGTTGCTAAATTATTAGCTAAACTCCAAAATAGCCCAGAAAACTTCAGTAGATGTTAAATTGGCCAATAAAATTGCTAGCATGTTGCTAAAATGTCAATTAATTTTCAAAATAGCCCATAAAACTTAAATGGATATAAAATCAGCTCTTAACAGCTAGCTTGTTGCTAAAATATAAGCTGAATAACAAATTATTAAATAAATAAATAAATAATAGTAGTTGCAAAAATAGCAAAAAAAATAAATAAAAAAAACAAATAAAGCTAGCATGTTGCTAAATTCTTAGCTAAACTCCAAAGTGGCCTAGAAAACCTCAATAGATTCACATTAGCCAAAACAACTAGCGTGTTGCTAAAATAATAGCTAAATAACCAATTATTCAATAAATAAATAAAAAAGTAATGTAAATGGACGTTCTTCGAGGGAATTCCTAAAGCTGCTCAGTCTATTTCACATTGCTCAGGTGCATGTAGCAGAGCTCTGGTCACCAAAATAAAAGCTCAAGCTTTTGACATAGCCTATAAAGCGAATTACAGCCTGCAGCAGAACGGGGACCGCATTCGTGAGCCAATCAGAACGAAAATGCTTTGGAAAACGCCGGGATTGTCCTAAAATAGAAGTCTAATACCTGAGGGCTTCCTGAAGGAAAACATTCCGTCCTGTTGGGACGGAGTACAGGTTGTGCTCTTCAAGTCAAACTGTCAACATGAGCTGCGAAAAGAGACTTCAAAAATTTTGGAAATTAAAGTAAAGCTGTCTGGAAATGATGACGGCGTGCAGCCTCTACGGTTTCAACAGTAGCCACGAAGCTGCTGCTAAAAGATCAGTTACATTATCAGCGGGACGCTTTTAGCCCGTCAGTTCATTAACGGCTTGAACCTGACCCCGTTAGTAGAAAATACGTCAGGGTTTCATCCGTGTCTTGGGAAGGCCGGGCTGCACATAAGCTAAACAAAGCCGCCACAAGAGTGGGACAAGGCCGGAAGAATGAATGAAGAGAGACGCCTGAGTGGGCGGACAAACACCACGAGGCGTGTTGCAGGTTTGTTTCATTGTGGGAGCTGTCGGGCTCATGTTTGTATATAAAAAAAAGGAGTCAGGTTTAACTGCCTCGGAGCTGTGGCCCAGTTTACATTAGATCAATGCGATGTCTGCACATATCACATCTCCATGGGAACAGGCTGCAGAGGACAGCGTGTGCGAGCACAAACGCAGCAAGTTACAAGGTGAATTTTCAAGGTAATTGTTGTTTTTCTGGAAGCTAACATTCCACGTGCACGCTAGAATGCTCAAAGTGAGTTTTAAAATAGTCTAAACTAATTACATTTCCTCCTATGAGACTTTTGTTCCATGATCTAATTCTGTTGAAATAAACCTGCCAAACTGGATTTGCCAGATGTCTAACAGGTAACTCGTGGAAAAGGGTTGTTCATTGATGCCTGAAAGCTGAATGAACTGGTTTTGGTCAACAAGTAAAAGAGGAAACGCTAATAAGTGAGTCAAATAGGTAAAACACTTTACAGAGCTGGTATCTGTCCCACAGGTTTGCATTTGGCAGATCACAAAGATGAAAGATTTTTGTGAATCTTTAGAGCAATAAAGGGTTCAAATATGTGGATTTTAACACAAATGATTCGTTTTTACTCAGTTCTTTATCAAATCAAATCAAATCAAGCTTTATTTGTATTGCACCTTTTGAAAAAAATTCATTTCAATCAAAGTGCTTGACATAAAAACAATCAGAATTAAAAAAGAAAAGAAACAAAGAACAGGAAACATTGTGGGACCTAAACGATGTCCACAACCTGCCACGTCTTCACACACACCGACAGACACAAACACACATCGACATGTCCCCAAAGGTTGGGAAAAGAATAAATTACATAAAAAAAAGAAAAAAAATGGAAAATAAAAATAGAAATCTGGCTTTGTGTGGAACTTTAGTGACAAATAGAAAGTGAAATTGTTTTGATGTAGCACAGCGAGTGGCCGGCCCTCATTGTTAAAAGGACTTATAGACTTAATCTCTGAAATATAACGATGCTGAATGTTTCAAAACACAGTTTTCTGTTTATTAAAAGGTGAAATCTAGCCCTAGAATTCAGTCTGCCTATCATAGCGTGACATTTGAATGAACAGGAGTTACTATATTAGCAAAAAAAAAAAAAAAAACATAGCTTATTGCTAAATTATTAGCTAATTGCTAAATAACAAATTATTCTTAGAAGAAAAAAAACAGTAGTGGCATGTTCCCAAATTATAAACCTACTCCAAAATAGCCCACAAAATCTCAGTAGATGTTAAATTAAAAGAAATATATAAAATAAGCTAGCATGTTGCTAAATTTTTAGCTAAACACCAAAATAGCCCAAACAACTAGATGTTAAATTAGCCAAAACTGCTGGCGTGGTGCTAAAATATTGACTAAAAAAAAAAAATGTATTCTTAAAAAAACAAAACAGTAGCAGCTGCCAAATTGCAAAAAAAAAAAAAAAAAAAAAGCATGTTGCTAATATGTTAGCTAAACCTCAAAATAGACCAAAAAGCGAGATATCAGTTACACAAAACAGCTAGCGTGTTGCTAAAATATTATTTATATAACAAATGAACCTACAAAAAAAAAAAAAGAAGAAATAGCTAGCATGTTCCCAAATTATTTGCTGGGCTTAAAAATAAACCAAAAACTTCAGTTGATATCAAATTAGCGTGTTGCTAAATTATTAGCTAAACTTCAAAATAGCCCAAAAAGATTCAGGAGAAATCAAATTAGATGAAACAGCTGGTGTGTTACTACAATTCTAGCTAAATAACAAATTATTAAAAAAAAAGGACCAAAAAAAAAAAGTTTTACAGACAATATTTTCTTTTTTTAACCCTTCCGTTCTCCTTAGCTTGTTTACATTAAAAGTGGGGTCATCTGGACACCACAGGACAGTGCGCTGAACTTTTTTTTTTCACTGATTTCGGAGTTTCACTAATGTCCATGGCAGACATAAAATCCTGTCCCCCTTCGTCCACATTTGTCATGGAAAAAATCGCATAACAATATGTGGTTGGAGCCATCTGGACCCCAAGGAGAGCGGAAGGGTTAAAAACTCACACATTATTAAACTTTTAAACTGATAAACAATTTTAAAAAAAGTACAAAATCTTTTTTACAAATGGAAAATTTATTTCTAAAAGTAAAACATAATTTCACAGTCGGACAATTTATTTTCTGCAGATATGAAATTCTTTTATAGACACACAAATGTCTTAAAACAAGTACATCTTTTTACAGATGGACACGACTTTTGCAACAAATTTGACTTGGTAGTGTTGCCATGGTTACGCTTTTGTCTTGGAGTGATGTAAAAGAGCAAATATATGAAGTGTTTGTCATCTTTTTGTGAATAAAGATTTTCTTCCATTCGACCTCCACCTTTCAGTCCAGCTGTTTGACTAAAAACGAAACTTTTGAAATGTTATTTTCCTCATACTTAGCCAAATAATTAGGTCAGATTCCACAACACAGATCCATAAAACCAGGCAGTCAGGTTCTGCTGGGCCTTTGGTTCCCGTCCAAACGGCGCCGCCAGGTCGTACTCACGTGCCCCGAGCGGCCCGGCTTCCAGCAGCCTCACGTTTTCAATGGCTACCGGTCCATGCCACCAAAATCCTACCATGACTCTGTTGCATGAAGGCTGGAGAAACCTTAAAATATAAGGTAAATGTGCAAAATTTAACAAAGTATTGAAATGAAATAAACAAATGAAAAAAAAAACATATTTTTTAATTTGTTTGTGCACAAAGGATTGTCTGCAGAGATCAAAATGCAACAGAGAAACACTGACTAACTTTTGATTTACTGACATTTGATTTAGGTAACTGCGGTTGTGGGAGTAAAGGTTGTTCCTCATTTAAAGAGACAGGCTTCTGTCATAACAACCACCACTTTATTGCTCCAGTTGGCAGCGTTGCCCCCGATGACTGCAGCGTGTCACCTTTAGACAAATAAACACACGGCAAAGGTGTTGTTTATGAATGTTAACACAAAAAGAAAGTCCACTTGTGACATCCTGTCCTGCTTTTATTTCATTTCTGCGCATGGAAAGACATAAAACACAAGTTTAATCCGATTTTTTAATAATTAAAAAAAATATTCATGAATATAAAAGTTTGAATTTAGTCAGAAAACACGCTCTGTGGTTAAAGTGGAATAAGGAAAGAGTTTTGCGAACACGTGGTTCTTTTTTTCCAGGTTGAAGCAGAACAACTTGTTCTTTTTCCAACCTGAGATCTCAGATTTGTGTGTGGTATGCATTTCTCTTTGGAGGTTCACAGACAGCCTCGTAAAGTCATAAACTCTTTGAACTAAAACATAGAAATGTGCTTTCATCACGCTGGTACTTCAGGACACTAAGATGGACTCTCGACTTACATGCACGAGTGAAAAAGGCATTTTTAATGTGCAGCTGTGCCGTTTCTAAGTACATATCACCGAGTGCAACGCGACCCAAGTGTGCGGAGAAAAAAGGCATTTAAATGAGCTTTTTCTCAGCACGTGTTGCACAGGATGTCACGTGGCTCCCTGAAGCACTGAGATCCGAAACCATAATATTTTGAGCTTCACGCGCACACATGCATGCCCTCACAAAACGATTGCATCCTCTGTGCGAGCGCAGACTCGTGTGTGTTCAAGTAGGAAATTAAAACCCAAAACAAACATGAGAGAATCGGGAAAAAGTCGATTAATAGAATTATACTTTTTGTTTTTAAACAAAACTTCTATTCAAGTATGTAGAAGTTCTTAAAATAAACTAGACTTTTTGTTTCGTTTTTCTGAAAAGTTTCATTATATTTTGCAATAGCTGTATAAAGTTCATTTGCATGAGATGTACGGAGTGAGCCCCAACACAGCTGCATGTACTTTGGCACACGTTACTTCTCAGTTTCCCGTTTCTAGGAAAAACGGGGAAAACATCGTCTGTTTAAGGCCAGAAATACAAAACTCCTCCTCCTCCACTTGGCAGAATGTCATAGATTCTGGAGTTTATGCAATGCGTGTGTGTTTGCATGGCAGGGACATGCTTCTGCAGGTTTCTGTGTGATAACACGTGCAGGCCATGAAGTGTTTCAAAAGAGAGGCAAAAGCAAATACAGTATAGGTTCTTTGAGCTCTTATGTAACAGGCCACTAAATCTAATCTGACTGTACATAAACCCCATGACAGTATTTTAGCCCAGAGCACAGGCTGTACAAGGGTGGCAACTATACATACTGAAGCAGAACAGGTCCTGTCTAGACTGGAGTTCTAGTGGAAGCTTGTTTGAAATTTTTACTTAGTTGTGAATTAGAAGTAACACATACTAAACTAGAAAAGTTGCATTACCTGCGATAATGTTAGCGTAAATGCTTTTTGCTGAAAGTAATCGCTGAAGATGCTGAAGCTTTTCGCTGAACATGGCAACGCAACTGACTTAAATAGTTCCAGAGATTTGCTGAAAATGCAAAAGCTATTTGCGAAATGTTAAATTTGCTAAACTTTTTTAAAGAACTATGAAAGAGCGCCAAAGTTGACCTAAATTTTAGAAAAAATTCCTTAAAAATCCCAAATTAGTGAATGTGTTGCTTGACTTGTTAAACTCCAAATTATCCAGAAAAACCTTAATAGATGTCAAATTAGCCAAAAAAGCTTACTTGTTGCTTAAAGAGTAGCTAATCTCCAACATAGCCCAAAATTCTAAACTAAATTAGCCAAAAACGTTAGCCAATTTCTATAATAGAACAAACTCTAAATTAACCCAAAAAAACCTCAGTTGATCACAAATTAGCCAAAAACGTTAGCATGTTGCTAAAATATTAACTAAACAAAAAATCAGCATAAAAACTTCAGTAGATGCCCAATTAGCCAAAAGAAAGCTCGCTTGTTGCTCAAAGACTAGCTCAACTCCAACATAGCCCAAAATTCCAAACTAAATTAGCCAAACACGTTAGCCAATTGCTATAGTAGGAGCTAAACTCTAAATTAACCCGGAAAAACCTCAGTATATTACAAATCAGCCAACACGTTAGCATGTTGCTAAAATTCTAACTAAACTCCAAATTAGCATAACAACTTCAGTAGATGCCAAATTATACAAAAAGGCTAGCTCTTTGCTTAAATAATAGCTAAACTCCAAAGTAGCCTAAAATTCCTCAGCAAACTAAATTAGTAAAAAATGTTAGCATGTTGCTAGAATAGGAGGTAAACTCTAAATTAACCTATAAAACTTTAGTAAATACCAAATTCCCCAAAAACGATAACTTGTTACTTAAATAGCCTATTAGCTAAACTTCAAAATAGCCAAAAATTCCTCAGTAGACTAAATAAGTAAAAAATGTTAGGATGTAGCTAGACTAGAAGCTAAACTCTAAATTAGCCTATATAAACCCCCAGGGAATCACAAATTAGCCCAAAAAGTTAGGATGTTGTTAAAATATTAGCTAAACAAAAAAATAGCATAAAAACTTCAGTAGATGCCAAATTTGCCGTAAAAAGAAAAGAAGCTTTATCTTTGCTTAAATACTAGCTAAACCCCAACATAGCTAAAAATTCCTCAGTAAACTAAATTATTCAAAAACGTTAGCTAATTGCTAAAATAGAAGATCAACTCTAAATTAGCCTAAAAAAAAACAACAGTCGATAACAAATTAGCCAAAAAAATTAGCATCTTGCTAAAATATGAGCGAAACTCCAAATTAGCATAAAAAACCTCAGTAGATGCCCAATTAGCAATAAAAGCTAGCACATTGCGAATATAGACCACAATGCATTGCGGTTGAACAATTTCGAACAAAAAAACCGTGTTTAAATGTAATTTTTGACCATGTTTTCACCATCAGAACCATCAGAACTTTATAAATAAACGTCTTGAAATGTTCATATTTATTCAATTTTAAACGAGGAAAAAAAAAGTATTGTGGATGGTGTTTGAATTCCCTTTAAAATCCACAATATCCAAAATATATTATAGTTTTTTTTAGCAGTTAAGGGGAGAATTCTGACACAACCCGAGTCTCTTATTTTGAAGTATCTGTAAAGCAGAAGATTATGAAGTTTTCAAACCGTTTAACTTTATGCTAACATCTAGAGCTGCCACAAACGATTATTTTAATAGTCGACTAATCACTGATTATTTTTTCCGATTAGTCGACTAATCGGGTCATGCACAAACAGGATGTAAAACACACATCTTAACCATTATTAGCTTTAAACAAACTAAAAACTAAATATATCCACACAAGCATTATCTGCGAAAATGCTTGTGTGAATGCTGTAAGCTGAATTTTGAAGCTGAAGCGAGTGACGACAGCGAAGATGCTGAAATTGATAGCTAAAAACACTAAAGCTGATAGCCACTAAAATATTAGCTAAATGCCAAATTAGCCTAAAAAATAATTAAAAGCCTCAGCTGGCCAAAACTGCTAGCATGTAGCTGACATGTTAACTTAACTCCAAAATAGCCTTAAAAAACTGAAAGAAATCCAATTTTTTTTTCCAAAATAGCTAGCATGTAGCTTAAATATTAACTAAATTCCCAAACACCCTAAAAACTTTTTTTTTTAAAAAAGTTTAAGTTAGCCAAAACAGCTAGCATCTAGCTGAAATATTAGCTAAACACCAAATTACCCAAAAAAACGGAAAAAAGCCTAAATTAACCAGAATAGCTAGCTTGTCGCTGCAATATTAGCTAAACTCCAAATTAGCCTAAAAAATAATTTAAAAGCCTCAGCTAGCCAAAACTGCTAGTATGTAGCTGACATGTGAACTTAACTCAAAAATAGCCTTAAAAAACTGAAAAAAATCCTAAATTTTCCAAAATAGCTAGCGTGTAGCTTAAATATGAGCTAAATTCCAAAACACCCTAAAAAACTTTTTTTTTTAAAAAAAGCTTAACTTAGCCAAAACAGTTAGCATCTAGCTGAAATATTAGCTAAACAATAAGTTAGCTTAAAAAACTGAAAAAAGCCTAAATTAACCAGAATAGCTAGCTTGTAGCTGAAATATTAGCTAAACTCCAAAATAGCTTAATCGAACCGTGATAAATGCCAAAATAGTCTAAAAAGCTAGCATATTTTTATTATAACTTTCAACTTTACGACACTGTAACTCCATATATTACAAAGTAACGACTAATCGACTATCAAATTAGTTGTCGACTATTTTAATAGTCGATTAGTCGTCGATTAGTCGACTAATCGTGGCAGCCCTACTAACATCTGGTTTTGAGTTTAGACTTCAGCAATTCGTCTTCACTTCACTGAACCACTGTGAGCTGCCTCATATTATTGAACTGGTTGGGTGCTAAATGGATCTAATATCACCTTCAAATTCTGTTTTATTTCCTTTTTTCCAGGTTTGAACACGTTTCAATTTTTAACTTTCCACTGGAGTCCCATCAGGGTAACTTCATATTCTCATTCCATTTCTTATAACTCTGTTCACTCAGATGTTTGAGGGAAGGAGTTCGCCCGCTGAGAGCTATCATGCATTCCCCAAATGAAGTTCTGGGTATTGCATTTCCTGGAATTGTTGTTGAGACATTTGGATGTGATAAAGAATGGCGTACTCATCAGTTTAGCATCGGAGTCGGAGAGTTTGATGGATTAGATCTAATGGGACGTGTTATGCCAGCAGCACATGACAAGATGGTGTCAACAATGACCACGCAAATCCCACCGCTGTGCTACCTACCGGGCAGAGTTAGCCTCACAGGTAGAGGAAGGAAAATCAAAATCATCTGTGTGTGTTATTGTCGCCCTGAAAAGTTCATTTTAATTTCACTTTCATTTATTTCTATAGGACAGCGCTCATTAAATTAAGGCGATTTTTCAACTTTGGTTCAGGGAAAGATGTTAAAATTAACATAAAAGACATACAAGTTTAGATCATACGAAGGAGGAGGGGCATAAAATTCAAATATTAAGGACAACCCCGATTTCCTGGCTGTTCTCACTTTGTGACATCAGCTCGTGAGAGCCCGCCCATTTTCATGGGTATGGGAGGGGCTGGTGGTCAGAACGCAGGTTTTAAGACGATTACTCAGAAATGCGTCAATGGATCAAAAATACAGCTCTGAGGTTCTTTATAGTGAGAAATAATCATTATAATATAATTAATAGCTCAAAAAGTAGATTTTGTATGGTACAGGTCCTTTAAGGTGTCTAAAGTTTAACTTTAATTATTATTTTTAATATCATAAATTCAATTCCAGAGATATTTTAATTATGAAAATGCCATTTTATAGCAAAAATAAAATAGTTTTCGTTTTTTTCAAGACGTATTTTATGCACGGCGGCAGTAATTCATTAGAAATACAATTCTGGTTTGTGGGCGGGATAGTGACAGAGTAACCCCGCCCCCTTTCCAGTCACTGAGAGCACCGTTTGTGCATTCGAGCACTAGCTTATAGTCTCAAGCTAGCATTAGCGGCGCCAAAGTGACAAAGAGTAATAATGGATCAATCCAGACATACGTTTTTAGTCAATATTGAACGAAGCGTGAGTGGGTCAGGATGCACACAGGGCAAGGGGAGACTTTAGCCCCGCCCATTTTTGGAAGCTTATTAGTCAGAGCTTTTTCAAGCATCCGGTTTTCTTATCTAATGCCATTCAAATTAAGAAACACTCAGAAATGCAGTTTTAATTGTAAATCCTTTTATACATATGGAAAAATGCTACAAGAATTTGTTAAAGACACAAAAAGAAGATTTTCAAAGGAGTGGGTCTTTAAAATAAGATGTAATTTTTTGGAGTTGATCTTTCACTTCCTGTTTCAGGTGCATTTATCGCTTTTCTGGCCACTCCCAAAGGACGCTTAAAAAAACATTTAGATATTTTCATGCACTGTATTTTAATCTTTCATAGTATTTTTTTTTTATTTGGAGTTTACCCAATATTTTAGCAACATGTTAATGTTTTTGGCTAATTTGTTATCTACTGGGGTTTTTAAGGCTAATTTAAAGTTTAGCTTCTATTTTAGCAATATGCTAAAGTTTTTGACTAATTTTGTTTACTAAGGAATTATAGGCTTTTCTTTAATCAAAGAGCTAGCTTTTTTTTTTTTGGCTAATTTGGCCTCTAATTAGTTTTTAATGCTAATTTGGAGTTTAGCTAAGATTTTAACAATATGCTAACATTTTTGGCTAATTTGTTTTCTTGCGGGAAATTTTTGGCTAATTTAGAGTTTAGCTTTTATTTTAGCTACATGCTAACATTTTTGACTAATTTAGTTTACTGAGGAATTATAGGCTTTTTTGTGGTTCAGCTAGTATTAAATCAAAGAGCTAGCTTTTTTTTTTTGGCTAATTTGGCTTCTAATTAGTTTTTAATGCTAATTTGGAGTTTAGCTAATATTTTAGCAATATGCTAACATTTTTGGCTAATTTGTTTTCTTGCGGGAAATTTTTGGCTAATTTAGAGTTTAGCTTCTATTTTAGCTACATGCTAACATTTTTGACTAATTTAGTTTACTGAGGAATTATAGGCTTTTTTGTGGTTCAGCTAGTATTAAATCAAAGAGCTAGCTCTTTTTTTGGCTAATTTGGCTTCTAATTAGTTTTTAATGCTAATTTGGAGTTTAGCTAATATTTTAGCAATATGCTAACATTTTTGGCTAATTTGTTTTCTTGTTGGAAATTTTTGGCTAATTTAGAGTTTAGCTAATATTTTAGCAATATGCTAACATTTTTGGCTAATTTGTTTTCTTGTGGGAAATTTTTGGCTAATTTAGAGTTTAGCTTGTACTTTAGCTACATGCTAACATTTTTGACTAATTCAGTTTACTGAGGAATTTTAGGCTATTCTGGAGGTTAGCTAGTAATTAAGCAACAAGCTAACTTTTGGTTAATTTTGTATCTACTAAGATAAAAGTAAAAAAAAAAAATCCCATAAATTATACATTTTTGCTTTTGTTCTTCTTCTTACTGCCCTTTACGCCTTGAGACGCTTAGGGCAGCAACGAAATCTTGCTTTTGTTAGTGCCCAAAAAAATAGCCATAATTCATATTAATAAAAAAAAATAAAAAGGTAACAAATGCAAATCCAAATTACTTAAAGGCTAACGTAAATCTCTGCGGCTCCTTTTAGGTTTTGATCAGTGGAAAATGAGCCCAAATGGTGTTTTTACTGTTAAAGGTTGCCGACCCTTGCATTAGTATTAAACATAGGAAATAAATATGGTTTTGTGTCCATTTTCTAGCTTCAAGTTTAGGTAACGTCAACCGTGTTAAGCGATTTTAAATGGTTTTGGCTTGTAAACATTTATTTTTTGAGGCAAATAAACAAAATAAAAAAGAAGTTCCCTGTTACTAAGGGGATTTAGGTCTTTTGTGAAATTCTTTCTTATTATATCCAATATTCTACACATAAATACAAAAAAAAAAATCAATTGTGAGTACAAAATGTCAAAGGAAAAGTATCCAAGAAAGCAAAAACAGGGTAAGAGTCAGTGAGGTTGATACCTGCAGATGTCTGAGTCAGAGCTGCAGCTCTGCCTCTGCAGCACCAAACTCTGCTTCTTCACACTCATTTAAAAGTGCTGACTCAAAATCTGTTCCTTTCTGCAGCACGAGAGCGCTTTTTTCCCTCCAAAATAAACGAGGCTTCAAACACGCGTGTGCTACAGCAGAGTGAGAGGCAGGTACAGCCTGGCCTCATTAATGAGGGACTCGTCTAAAAATGCTGCACCAGATTGAGCGTTAGCAGTCCACGCACCTCCACCTCACGTGGCCGGTGTTCCGCATTCCGACTGCAAGTCAATCAGAGAGCGCTGGATCGATAACACATTTGGCCTGTTTCAATCCATCTGCGGGGGGGCAGGTCATTCGTTATTGGCTGACTCGTTCCACTGTGATGCCCGTCTAAAGGGGACATTGCTGAGGTCAAGGTTAGTTTCAGGAAGTCACTTTAACGCAAAAAGCACAAAAGAAACAAACTAGCAGAAGCAGAATTCAATCCCACAACTTACAAAGAGAGAATTCATCAGTTCTGATGCAGTCATGTGAAAAGTTTGAAATGTTTTCACATAAAGAAACTGAAACCCAGCCAGCAAGGCAAGTGGGCCCCATGTGGTTTACAAATGGGCAGAAAATGTGGGTTTATCAGAAGTTTCTGTGGTGGCCCCCCCTGTGTTTGCCCACATTGGCTCAACTGCCCAGGGACCGGAAGCCTGGGCGGCAAATCTGCTAGCTGTGCCGGCCCCTGGGCGCGGCATTCGCTTGTTCTGCTGGCCCCAGGGTGTGGTAGTCACTTGATCTGCTGGCCCCTGGGTATGGCATTTGCTTGCTCTACTGGCCCCTGGGTGTCGTAGTCGCTCGCTATATTGGCCCCTGTGTCTGGCACTTGCTTGCTCTGCTGGCCCCTAGGTGTGGCACTCTCTTGCTCTGGTGGCCCCTTGGCATGGCACTCTCTTGCTCTGGTGGCCCCTGGGCATGGCAGTCACTTGCTCTGCTGGCCCCTGGGCATGGCACTCTCTTGCTCTGGTGGCCCCTGGGCATGGCAGTCGCTTGCTCTGCTGGCCCCTGGGCATGGCACTCTCTTGCTCTGGTGGCCCCTGGGCATGGCAGTCGCTTGCTCTACTGGCCCCTGTGTCTGGCACAACTTACAAAGAGAAAATTCATCACCCAGTTCTGATGCAGTTACTTGAAACTTTTGAGATGTTTTCACATGAAGAAACTGCAACCCAGCCAACAAGGCCAGTGGGCCCCATATGGTTTACAAATGGCAAAATGTGGGTTTATCTGCAGTTTCTGTGGTGCCCCCCCCCACCCCTGTGTTTGCCCACATTGGCTCAATTGCCCAGGGACCGGAAGCCTGGGTGGCAAATCTGCTAGCTCTGCCGGCCCCTGGGCATGGCATTCGCTTGTTCTGTTGGCCCCTGTGTCTGGCAGTTGCTTGCTCTACTGGACCCCTGGGGGTGGCACTTGCTTGCTCTGCTGGCCCCTGGGCATGGCAGTCGCTTGCTCTGCTGGCCCCTGGGTGTCGTAGTCGCTTGCTTAACTGGCCCTGTGTCTGGCACTTGCTTGCTCTGCTCCCTGGCGTGGCACTCTCTTGCTCTGGTGGCCCCTGGGCATGGCAGTCGCTTGCTCTGCTTGCCCGTGGGTGTTGCAGTCGCTTGCTCTACTGGCCCCTGGGCGTGACAATCGCTTGCTCTGCTGGCCCCCGTGTCTGGCTCTTGCTTGCTCTGTTGACCCCTTGGCGCGGCACTCCCTTGCTCTGACAGATCCCGGGCAGCAGATCTGTGCCGTCCACCTGGCAGCTGGTTCCCATAGCCAGCCCACTGAGTGTCCACTTAAGCCAATGGGGGCAAACAGGTTTTTGGCCACCACAGAACCTCATTTGGGGCCCACATTTTTTTCTCACTTTTAAACCATATGGGGCCCACTTGGCCTTGCTCACTGGATGAGACGTAAAAAAAAAACCATTAGATGTGGAAGCAGAAAGTCTAAAATGTTGCAGTGAGAGGATAGATGGATTTAGTTCTGCAGGGTTTGTTCGGGGCCGTGTGCAAAAGGCTGGATTCCAAGGGAGATTTTTCTGTGGATCATCGACAGAAATAGTCGTTTTAGAATATATTTTGTTACATTTAACTGACAAAAAAAATTTGTTTCAGTTTATAAGGCGTTTTTGGAGTTGCAAGATCTGATCCAGAATAATAACTTTTAACCTTAATGCGCTCTCACATTTTAGGAAAATAAAAGCTTTTATGAAAAATAATGCAAGTTGGAAGTTCACCTAAATTCTTGTTTTGTGGTATTTAAGTGAATATATTTATGAGCATTTTTGTGGAATAACACATGAAGTCATTTCGTGTCCGTTTTTTCCAGGTTTGAAGGATAATTCTATCCGGATGTCTGCAGTCATTTGCCTTCAAATCCATCTCCTCCTCCGTCGGTTTGATTTCTGTCGTTCCCCAATGACACAGAGAAAAAAATCTCCTCTGTTTCCTCATCATCTGCATCCTTATTGCACCTGCTTCTGGCTCGCCGCCGCCGCCGCCGCCGCCACCCCTCCGCTTGCTGCAGCGTGGAATTTTCCAAGCACGGCGAGTGCTGCAGTGCTGGACCTCAAAGTGATGCTGTAAAGAGGAACGAGGAGGAAGGAGGCAGGCTCAGCACGAGCTCTCCATCTCACCCACTCCATTCAACTCAGTGGAAAAATACCGGAAAAGACAGAAATTGTTAAACTAGAACACTTCGTTGGAAGTGAATATAGAAAGGATCGTAGTAGTTCTTGGTGTTTTGGACGTTATGAAGCTTGAAATTCATGTTTTTATTTATGTATTTTTTTTTTTACAAAAAAAAAAAATGATATTTTAAAAAATTTAAACTGAAATTCAGAATTCTGCTTTTTTTTATATCTAGACATCAATTTTCATGTGACGTCACACAAAACGGCAAATGTGTGGAGTGACTTCCAGTTATATATGGTTTAGAACGCTCATTCTGATTTTCTTCTTCTAATTTATGCTAACGCTAGCTTTCCACAACGTAGATCTGCAGGAGATCTTTTAAAGTTTTTTACATTTGTCTTCACAAAATCACTAAAAACAAACAATTTTAGCGTTTCTAACAATAAAGAAAAACTGTCGTTATTTTTTCCTCTTCGCTCATAACCGCGTCTGATCCCTGCAGGATAATAAAGATAAACAAGGATACAAATTATTTTCAAAAATATATTCATATTAAAAACATTTCTATTTTTAAAATTATCCCTTTAAATACCCAGAAAAACAACAAATATCTCTTATGACAACGACTAAATTTAAATCATGCAGATGTGGATCTCAGCTGCTCCCATTAACATGAATTTCCATCAGTTTTCGTGCTGATCGCACTTAAAACACGTGTGAATGCTAATTCGTGCACATTACTGTTAATTAATGCTAATTAATGTTAATTACTGCAATTTAAGCAATTAATGCACTTTATACAAATTAATGCAACTTAAGCACTTTATGCTCCTTAAACAAATTATCCACCTTTTACAATTAAAGCAATTAATACAATTTATACTAATTAACGCATATTAACGGTAATTAGTGCTAATTAACGTAAATTAGCGCAATTTTGGCAACTTTTGAGGTTTTTCTGGGCTAATTTGGAGTTAAGCTAACATATTAGCAACGTGTTAGCTTTTTTGGCTAATTTGGCAACTTTTCAGGTTTTTTTGGGCTACTTTGGAGTTAAGCTAACATATTAGCAACATGTTAGCTTTTTTGGCTAATTTGGCAACTTTTGAGGTTTTTCAGGACTAATTTGGAGTTAAGCTAACATATTAGCAACGTGTTAGCTTTTTTGGCTAATTTGGCAACTTTTGAGGTTTTTTTGGGCTAATTCAGGTTTAAGGTAGCATATTAGCAACGTGTTCGCTTTTTTTTGCTAATTTGGCAACTTTCTCTGTTTTTTTTGGGCTAATTTTGAGTTAAGCTAACATATTAGCAACGTGTTAGCTTTTTTGGCTAATTTGGCAACTTTTCAGGTTTTTTTGGGCTACTTTGGAGTTAAGCTAACATATTAGCAACGTGTTAGCTTTTTTGGCTAATTTGGCAACTTTTGAGGTTTTTCAGGACTAATTTGGAGTTAAGCTAACATATTAGCAACGTGTTAGCTTTTTTGGCTAATTTGGCAACTTTTCAGGTTTTTTTGGGCTACTTTGGAGTTAAGCTAACATATTAGCAACGTGTTAGCTTTTTTTTGCTAATTTGGCAACTTTTGAGGTTTTTTTGGGCTAATTTGGAGTTAAGCTAACATATTAGCTTTTTTGGCTAATTTGGCAACTTTTTTTGTTTTTTTGTGCTAATTTGGATTTCAGTTAACATATTAGCAACGTATTAGCTTTTTTAGATATTAATGCAATTTAACCACTTTATGCACTTTATGCACCTTATACAATTTACGCATTTCATGCAAATTAATGCAATTAATGCAAATTAATGCAATTAATGCTATTTATAGCTAGCATATTCAGCAAAAATGCAGTCACCCTAGCATTATCGCAGGTAATGCAACTTTTCTAGTTAAAATTTGTTTTTAGATTTGAGAACGATCTAAAACAGGAAATAATAAATTGGTGAGGTTACTTTTTATTATTTAGGTAAAATTGTGTTTTTGAGCGTTCAGCTGTCAGCTTTGCTGCTCTAAACATGAACACCAGAAGCCACGATTCGCATTTTTTTTCTCATAAGGTTGTGAATTATTTATTTATTTGCTTTCCTAAAAGTAAATTTTTGTTGAACATTTTTTTATTGACAAACTATTTCAACATTAGAGGATGAATATCTAAAAAATACAGTTATTATTGAATATAAACAGCTTAGAGCAAAACCACTATTCGGATTTTCGACCCTGTCCCCGTTTTGTATGAAGTCACTGTAGAAAGGCTCTTTGTTTCCGTCCGGTCCAACAAAAAAAGTAAAACGATACAACATAATCAATATAAATAAAGTTTATATTGATTAGATTGAAATAATAAATTACAGTAAGTAAACAGACTGGGTTTGAAAATGTCAGCATTTCTGTTTTAAAGAACAAGTAGATTGATACAAGTGACCGGAACAGCACTAAATGTGTTAAAACGGAAATAACATAAAACAAATATTGTGCAAATTTTCCTTAAACATCAACATAAATAAAGTTTAGTATAAAATACAACAGGGGTTTATACTTAATAAACCCCTGTTGGGACATTAAAATCTTTCCAACACTAGAGGCTCTCAGCCCGTATCTGTTTGCTCAGATGTTGGACAGGACAAAAAAAAAAAAAAAAAAAAATTATTAAAAATAAAAAGTTCAGTTTATTCTATTGTAAATGTTTTGAGTTTTTTAATAGATTCTAATAAAATGTATTATTTTTTAGACTAATAGGGGAAAACAACCACACCAAAATTCTTATGATAAAAATATATCGTGCTTGCCTGCCTTGCATTTTTAATAAAAGAAAATCTGCTGCACAGGAGGAGCTTTTTCCACAGAGTGGGTTTTATTTTGAAAGGAACTAGTGTGAAAATTAAATAAGTTACAACTGTTATATATAGAAAAATATACACACTGTTGTAATTCAATTATAATAATATTTAAAAATGTAATTTTTAAACAAATGCTTAATTGCCAATAAAGCATGAGTATTTTATATGTTTTAATGAAAAGAAAAAAAAAAATTAGTTTTTAGTTTGAAAATTGCACCCTTTAACTCCTGAGGCGTCACCAGTAAAACAAAACCTTCTGCTGTAACTTATCAACCGTTTGCAAACTGTTTTTAAAATACTGTTAGCAATTTAAAAATTACATTTATTTAAATATTTCCAGTTTCAGCCTATACATATAATGTGCCACTCTTTATGTAATATTTTTTTAATCAAATTTCCACTTAATATTTTCCAGATAAATACACAATCTATTCCTAATAAGTGACAGTAACTCATGAAGCTTAGAGAAAGTGTTTGAAAATGCCTTTAGTATCTGCACAGAACATTGCTCTGATAATGTGCCGAGTCATCGGATCCTCGGGAACACAGAGTGGTGGCTGCAGAGCTGATGGATGTCTGTGTCGGAAACAGTCTGTGGTGTGAACGTGGAGGAGGTGACATTCGGGATGTGGTGTCCGTGCAGGACCGGTCACCGCTCCCGTTTGGTGGACTAATGTTCAGATGATGACGGAGAAGGTGAAGCGTGAGGTGTTACGCTGTCTGCGTCAGCAGGGATGTGTGGAGGGTGACGGGGAGCGCTGGAAGCCAGGGCAGGTGAGAACAGGGAGGCGGTTAAGCTCAGGTTCACAGGCTCACACAGTCACTACACACTTATGTTTGGTGGGAATGTGCAGTAAGTGAGCTGAGGAAAATTTCAGTCATCAAAGTTGTGTAATCCTCATGACTGGTGCAACGTTCTCGCCGCTCCTGGTTCTATGTCAGAGGTCAGAACCTTTGCCGGTGTTGTGCCAAGGTAAGTTCCCCCTGCCAGAATTTGTATCCCCCTGTCTCTGGGATCATTGATTTGGTCAGTAACACTAATATTTTCCCCCCAAAAGCATAAAAAGAAAGTGGATGATAGCAAAATACTTTATTCTGGGGCTTTTGAGAGTTTACTGTCATGTTTGAATGATTTTTTTCCCCTCATATTCTGCTGCTGATCCAGCCTGCCAGAATCTGTGCCCCCAATAATTTGACGTAGAAACAACAATTATTTAATTATTTTCTGTTGTTACATGCTTCCATCACAAAGTTACTTTCATAAATTGCGAGTTTTATCGTAAATTGGTCAAACATGTCATTTTTTTTATTTCTTAACATGAGAAGATGTCATTGCTTCATAGAAATGTCGGGGGAAAATGCAAATGTGACAAAAAAAACTCGAAAAAGCCTCAGAATAGTGTATTTTAGTCATTCACCTTCTTTTTTACGCTTTTGGGGACAAAATAGGAGCATTACAAAACAAATAAACAATGCCTAAGGCTGGGGATACAAATTCTGGCAGGGGAACTTACCTTGGCATCACACCGGTAAAAGATTGGACCATTTGGTGGGAATGAAAAACATAACATAGCTGAAAAAAACGTGTTTTTTTTTACCCTTTTAAACAATTTTTGTTCTACTTTGCATCATTACATTGTCGTTTTCTTATAATTAAAATAAATTTGATTTATTTTGGGATGTGAATAAATACATAAACGTTAAGAGAAAACTGTAATTCTCTCAAAGTTGTTTTGTTAGTTTTGACAGAAGCGGATTTGACTTCCTTTCTTTCAAAATAAAGGACTTCCTGTCCCACACAGGAACATTCAGGTGAGGCAAATGTATTCCTACACAACACAGTACAAAAATGAAGTTTTCCCATTTTTTTACTTTAGGTTTGCTAGAGCTAAGAGCTAAAATGGCTGAAACTGATAGCTCGCTAAAAATGCTAAAGTTGATGGCTGAAATTTTTGAAGCTCAAATCTTACTAAAATACTAGCTAAATACCAAATTGGTCACAAAAAATACTGGAAGAATGTCTAATTTTTCCAAGACAGCTTGCATAATGGTAACATATTAGCTAAACTCTGGATTAGCCTAAAAAACTGGAAACATGTCTAAGTTAGCCAAAACAGCTACCATAATGCTAAAATATTAGCTAAACTCCAAATCATCCTGAAAAAACAGAGCTAGAAAAAATATCAGATTTTGACAAACAGCTTGAATAAGGATAAAATATTAAACTCTAAATTGGCTTAAAAACCTGAGAAAAATGTTTACATTAGCAGAAACAGCGAGCATATTGTTGAAATATTAACTAAACTCTAAATCAGCCTAAAAAACTGGAATTTATTTTTTTTTTTTTTTTACTTTTGCCCAAACAGCTAGCATAACACTAAAATAAACTACAAACTGTCTTAAAAAACTAAAACTGAAAAAAATGTTTAACTTTTCCAAAACACCTAGAATTTGTTAAAATATTAGTTAAACTTAAAATTAGCTTAAAAAACTGGATAAAATGTCTAAGTTAGCCAAATCAGCTAGCATATTGTTAAAATATTAGTCAAACTCCAAAATTTACCTAAAAAAAACTGGAAAAAATGTCTAAGTTAGCAAAAACAGGTAGCAATATGCTTAGGCTAAAAACTGGAAATATGTCTCAATAAGCCAAAACAGCTACCATATTGTTAAAATATTAGCAAAACTCAAATTAGTCTAAAGAATTGGGAAAATGTCTAAGTTACCAAAAACAGCTAGCATGATGCTAAAATATTAGCTGAACTCCAAATTATTCTAAAAAAAAAAAAAAAAAAAAACAGCAAAAAAATATATATTTTTGCGAAAACAACCAGCAATTGCTTAATATATTAGCTAAACTCAAAATTAGCTCAAGAAAAACAGCTGGCTTAATGCTGCAATATTAAACTCCAAATTAGGCTAAAAACTGGAAATATGTCTAAATTAGCCAACACAGCTAGCATACTGTTAAAATATTTTCTAAACTCAAATTTAGCTTAAAAAACTGGGAAAACGTCTAAGTTGGTAAAAACAGCTAGCATAATGCTAAGATATTAGCTAAACTCCAAATTATACAGAAAAAGTAAAACTGGAAAAATGTCTAAGTTAGCCAAAACAGTTAGCATAATGCTACAATATTAAACTCTAAATTAGCCTGAAAACTGGAATATGTCTAAATTAGCCAAAACACCTAGCATATTGTTAAAATATTTGCTTAACTCAAATAAGTATAGAAAACTGGAAACTGTCTAAGATAGCAAAAACAGCTAGCATAATGCTAAAATATTAGCTAAACTCCAAATTATCCTGAGGAAAAAAAAACTGGAAAAATGTTCATTCTGCCAAAACAGCTAGCAATTAGTTAAGATATTAGCTAAACTCAAAATTAGCTTATAAAAACTGGAAAAATGTCTAAGCTAGCCAGAAAGCATAATGCTAACATATTAGCTCAACTCCAAATTACCCTAAAAAACCCAGTAGCTGCTGAATATTTCAAAGTTTGAATGAGAAGTATGGAAGTTTCAAAGTACACAAAGTTTTCGATTTAAGCAATTTATGGTTTATTTCCTATGAGGCACAGTCTGCTCAATATTTAAAAAACGATAAAGTTTATGAATACCAAAAATACAAGTAGTAATGTCTTGACTGAATGCATTCACACTAATATTTAAACATGTTGCAGGTTTTTGTTTAGGGAGTCTGAGTGGGTCAGAACCTTTAACTAGATGCCAAAGTTCTATGACAATCTCTGTAAAATGAAGCTAAAAACTGAATGGAAAAATAAAAGCATTTTCTCTCTAAAGCAGCAGCAGGAGTGTGTGTGAGCGGCTCCAGTAACCTCGTCCTGAATCACTGACCGCTCTTCTTATGTCACATTTGGATGCCAAGAGAAACTGGATCTTTTGAGACTCTTGGGACCCGAGCCAAAGTAGGCCGCCTCTGCACATCCCAGACATTTGTCCTCACATGAACAAAGTCTGGACTCTATCAAGGCAAATTAAACTCAACAACTCAAACAAAAAGAAACAGTTTTGGATTTTGATGCCTTTAATGTCTAAATATCTGCCATATATTTACCTAGACGTCCATAGGAGTTTGAACCTCGATGTAGTTTCGGCCTGTCTGATTCAGTTTGTCCTGTGGAGTAATCCTGAGGTTGCATAACCCTGTCCAGCACTAAATCCCAGAGATCAAAAACGGATCAGACAAAACTGGGACAGAAGAACAAAGAAGAGACGCGACGAAATAGAAGGAGCGGTAAATGTGAGGCCGTCTGACCGGCAGAAGTGTTAGGCGTTTGGCCTTCCCTGAAAACACAGGTCTCGTCAGCACATTGAAGCTGCACTCAAACACAAAGGTCACAGCCGAAAAAAAAAAAAAAGAAGAAGAGCTTTCTGCTGCGGCGCCAAATCCCAACACAAACTCCGTGAGCCGTCAGGAACACTATGACATAAGGCTGAACATGCTGGGCGAGAACAGCAGCGCCGAAACCCCGAAACCGTCCTTACAGTTCACAGAACAGACGAGAAGAACTTCATTCTGGAAGAATCCAGGAACATTTTTGGACAGGTCCCCCAAAAAATACTGTTTCAGGTTACTAAAATACTAGCTAAAATACCAAATTGGGCACAAAAAATACTGGAAGAATGTCAAATTTTTCCAAAACAGTTTACATAATGCTAAAATATTAGCTAAACTCTGGATTATCTTAAAAAACTGGAAACATGTCTAAGTTAGCCAAAACAGCTACCATAATGCTAAAATATTAGCTAAACTCTGGATTAGCCTAAAAAAAAAACTGGAAACATGTCTAAGTTAGCCAAAACAGCTACCATAATGCTAAAATATTAGCTAAACTCTGGATTAGCCTAAAAAAAAACTGGAAACATGTCTAAGTTAGCCAAAACAGCTACCATAATGCTAAAATATTAGCTAAACTCTGGATTAGCCTAAAAAAAAACTGGAAACATGTCTAAGTTAGCCAAAACAGCTACCATAATGCTAAAATATTAGCTAAACTCTGGATTAGCCTAAAAAAACTGGAAACATGTCTAAGTTAGCCAGAACAGCTATCATAATGCTAAAATATTAGCTAAACTCTGGATTAGCCGAAAAAAAACTGGAAACATCTCTAAGTTAGCCAAAACAGCTACCATAATGCTAAAATATTAGCTAAACTCCAAATCATCCTGAAAAAACAGAGTTGGAAAAAATATCAGATTTTGCCAAAATAATTTGCATAATGATAAAATATAAAACTCTAAATTGGCTTAAAAACCTGAAAATATGTCTAAATTAGCAGAAACAGCTAGCATATTGTTGAAATATTAACAAACTCTAAATTAGCCTAAAAAACTGTATTTTTTTTTTTTTACTTTTGCCCAAACAACTAGCATAACGCTAAAATAAACTACAAACTGTCTTAAAAAAACTAAAACTGGAAAATTTTTTTAATTTTTTCTAAAACAGCTAGAATTTTTGGACAGGTCCGCCAAAAAATACTTTCCCCTCAGAAGTATTTCTACTTCTCGTTCAAATTCTCCTCCTACTCCCTAAATACTAAAAACTCTGTAGTGCGAGACTAAAAAACTATTTTTCCATAACTCACTGCTTGGAGGGCTAAATGTAGGGGAAGAATTCCGATCAGATCTTGGCGTATAAGATCAGTTAAACATGTTTGATTCAACAGCAATGAATTATTGGCTGAACTGATCTTTTGTTTAAATATTTGACAAACTTCCTGCTGTCTCTGTTTACTTCAGTACCGACAGAAGGGTTTCCAGTAAAAAAAAAAAACCCTGAAAAACTTTATCGAAATTAAAGAAATGCCAAAAACACAATTTCACAGTTTCCATTAAATAATGGTTATAAGAATAAATACAAAACTCATTCAAAGACATGAATGTTAATAATACTTTGATTTTCAGCAGAAACATTCACATTACTGCCACGTTATCATTTATCAAAGGAGACGTCGGCGTCTTATGTAGGCTATAGAGCTGGAGGATTTTAGGAAACAGTGATTTGCGATTTTTTTTCAGAGAAGTTGTGGATCCAAATACTCCACATGGCGTGCTCAACTTTTGATGACGAGTCCAGGTTATTTCTGTAAACAATTTTAAAAACCGATCAGGAGTCAGAGTGAGATCGGTCGTCTGCTCATGCAGCTCTTTTTATTCAGAATGAGGTTGCCTTGGTTACAGGGGAGAATTGGAAGTCTGAAGGATGCAAGGTCAGTAGTTCCATTGAAACCTCTCACTGCTGACATGGGAGGATCTGTCACAGTTCCTGGGCTGTGTTCTAATCAGCTGGGATTCCAGGTTCCCTCTGCTTTCTCAGACTTTTCCTTCCTCCAGATGAAAGAACCAAAATGCCAACATGGCAGCCTTCAAAGTGCACGAAAATGGGCTTGAAAAACAGTTAGGATGATGATGAATAAATACAGACTCCTACCACGAATGTGTGATGCTTTATGACCTCTTTGCTGGACTCATTTAATTAAAAAAATACAGTTTCCGTTGCAGTTTTAAAAAATATGTCAGTTTAATGCGCCTCAGGACAATCTTCAAACTTATTTTCACAAATCCAATTTGTGCAATTTTCTTTTCAATAGAAATGCAGCTCGTGTGACTTTCTCTAATCTCTTGTGTCACCTTCATGGTTTTGTTCTGAATTTGGAGCCTTACTTTTCCTTTTTGAACTCTTGGTTTTGTCGAGGCCACATCAGAACATTTTCAGACACATTCCTGAGTTTTTAATCTCTACTTTCTTTAACTTTCTCCTTTTGTAAGTTTGGTACCGGGCCGGTTCTGCAGTCTCTCCGTTCATTTACTCAGTAGAGAGTTAAACGTCTTCCCTTACAATGACTAGTTCAGGGTTTTCTTTTCTTTGCAGAGAAGGAGGCATGATAAAGTCACACTTGTTAAGTATAGTGCTGGAGGAAAGACGAGTAAATTACAGCTTTCAAGGAGACGTTTGGCTCCTAATGAGAGCAGCTTAAATGCAGTCAGAGAACAAAGAGATCGACTCTAAAGTTTGCTGTGACTTTGGTCTCTGTATGAACGTTGTGTTTCTAACCGTCACTATCTGCATCTATATGTGTAAAATGTCTTTAATCTGATCAAAGATCGGATTAGAATTTAACGATGAACATCTGAGAAACCTTATCTGATTGAAACAAATGATTACAACAGCCATGTTTCATTGAAAGAAATCTTTTTGACATGCGCAGAATTATCTAAACTACTGGAAACTACGGTGGCTGATGTGGCTCATAAATGCAAAAGACACAACGCAATGACAGAAGCCGACAACACGACGACAACAGCTGAAGCATGACGACAAAAGCGGAAACACAACGACAAAAGCTGAAGCATGACAACAAAAGCTGAAGCATGACAACAAAAGCTGAAGCGCGACGACAAAAACCAAAGCATGACAACAAAAGCTGAAGCATGACGACAAAAGACGAAGCATGACAACAAAAGCCGAAGCATGACAACAAAAGCTGAAGCATGACAACAAAAGCTGAAGCATGACAACAAAAGCTGAAGCGCGACGACAAAAACCAAAGCATGACAACAAAAGCTGAAGCATGATGACAAAAGCCGAAGCATGACAACAAAAGCCGAAGCATGACAACAAAAGCCGAAGCATGACAACAAAAGCTGAAGCGCGACGACAAAAACCAAAGCATGACAACAAAAGCTGAAGCATGACGACAAAAGCCAAAGCATAACGACAAAAGCCGAAGTATGACGACAAAAGCTGAAGTATGACGACACAAGCGGAAACACCACAGAAGTCGTGTTTCTGCTTTTGTCGTTGTGTTGTCTTCACATTTCTGTGAGCCGTGTCGGTCACAGCACAAACAGACTTGAAGGAAGGGTTACGGTGGCGGTTAGATCAACACGAGCGACCAGCAACAACATTTAGACTTTCAGAAACAGAGTTCTGGTATCCAGCTGCTCTCTCTCTGGAGTACACACAATCAGAACAACTGGTTTACATGCACCACAATCGGATCAACAACCAGTGTGACCGACCTATCTCAATCGAAAGGAAATCTTGATCCGAATGAGTCTGATCGGATCAGAAGATTCAGAACAGCAGTTTTATTCTGATCAGACTTTTAATCTGATTACTTGAGTTCATGTAAATGCAGATTCTTAAAAGTGATGAAATCGATGCAGGACAGAAAGAACAAAGAATGAAGCAAATATACAGTCATCCGTCAGTAACACAGTAAAATGTCAAACACGTTAACCTCAACTCAAAGGAGTCTTCCTCATAGACATCCTCTTCCTCTCTGTTCAAGTCCAATAAAAGACTCTTAAATTCTGATCTAAATGAGCGAGTGAGTTCATGATGGGTCATTCTTCTGTTTCCGGTCTGTCAGCTCAGCTCAGCTGTTTGGGCCGAAACAGAAGGAAGTTCCACCAAACGGTGCAAACGTCAGCAGGAGGTCGGGGTCGCTGACTGTGCTGACATGAGCGACACATTTGCTCACACATGTTTGAGGAAGGATCGGGTGTTCACCGAAACAGAGAAACAACACGGATTGTTCAAAGAGTTTGGTAGAAGTGGATCAGTTATGTTTACTTCTGTCTCTTGAGGTTTGGAGAGAAGAAGGTTTGTGTTCAACAAACGTATATGACTCTATTCAGGAAAAAGCTGTTAAATATACAAAAAAAAGTCATGATTTGGTTTTTATTTTTCATTTGGTTAAATATTACTGATATGGAAATCTTATGAAATCTCTTCTAATCTCCCCATTTTGGATCTTTATTGAAGTCTGTCTAACAAATGTGTATTTTGGCTCATCTTCACTCTGTTCTCAAGAAATATTTGTGTTTTTTAATTATTATAAACTGATTTTGGGATGTATCCATAAACGAGGAAGTATCGGGGCCACCCAAACAAAATAAGGATGATTACAAGTTCTTCTCTAGTAAAGTTACAGCTTTTAATCTCATAAATGTTTGACATTTTATATTGTAAATTTACAAGTTTTTATCTCTTATATTTACTATTTTTTTTTCTCATAAATTTAATAATTTTAATCTCGTAAATTGATGATTTTTTTCTCGTAAATTTTTGGGTTTTGATCTATGGAATTTAAAAGATTTTTATCTATTTTTTCATGTAAAATTACTTTTTTCCTCAGATATTTACAACTTTTAATGTCTCATTTTTATGAGTTCTTTTTCTTAAATTTACTAAATTTTTTCTTGAAAATTTTCAGCTTTTAATCTCATAAATGTATGAGTTTTTTTCTTGTAAATTTATGACTTTTAATCTCTTAAATGTACAACATTTTGTATTGTAAATTTATGAGTTTTTATCTCTTAAATTTACTAATTTTTTTCTCATAAATTTAATAATTTTAATCTCGGAAATTTACAATTTTTTTCTCGTAAATTTTTGGGTTTTGATCAATGAAATTTAAAAGGTTTTTATTTATTAAAAGTACATGTTTTTTTCATGTAAAATTACTTTGTTTTTCTCTTATATTTACAACTTTTAATGTCTTATTTTTTCAAGTTCTTTTTTCGTAAATTTACTAAATTTTTTCTTGTAAATTTTCAGCTTTTAACCTCATAAATTTATGAGGTTTTTTTGTAAATTTATCACTTTTAATCTCTTAAATGTACGAGTTTTTATATATATTTACGAATTTTTTCTCACGAATTTGCTAATTTTAATCTCGTAAATTTATGGGTTTTTATCTCTTAAATTTGAAAGGTTGTTATTTATTAAAAGTGCACGTTTTTTCTTGTAAATTTACTATTTTTTTCTCATATATTTACAACTTTTAATCTTATAATTTTACGAGTTCTTTTGTCTTAAATGTACAGATTTTTTTCTAATAAATTTACCTGTTTTTTTCCACCTCTTAAATTTACAAGAAAAATCAGTAATATATTCAGCTTATGACTTTTAAAGTCATAAATAAATGACTTTATTTTGGTAATTTTTCCACTTTTTCCTCTACATTTACGAGATTTAAAGTCATAATTCAAAGAATAATTTTAACTGTGGTTCCACATGCCTTTTTTCCAAAGTTGTTCATCACAAATGATGTTTTCTCAAGAATTGCACTCGTGACAGTAAAATTACGTCAAAACACGTCAGACAGGCTAAATAAAACACATTTAAAAAAGAGGTTAAAATGTGATTTTTTTTACATTATTGAGCAAATATTCCAACACTAAACCCTCTCGCCTTCTCTTCCACAGACTAATCATCCGACTCATCCGAGCATCATTATTGAGACACAATAATGACTGTTTTCCATTTATTTATCAGTTCAAATTCTAATATTCAAAAGATTTCCTCAGAATCAAAGAAGTTCTTCATGCAAACAACAAAATTAATCAAAATGAACTAAAATATCTGAAAATATTTTTACTTTCACTGCATGAAAACGATTTAATCCCTTTTTTTTAATTAAATTTTAGGATTTATAGTTTTAATAAATGTAAGCAGATAAAAAAGTCAGCAGAGGAGCGATGTCTGCTCACTTTATAAAATATAAAGAAGAAAATACATTTAGACGAGGTGGCTAAAATATAACTAAAAGTTTCTGTCAGATGGAAATAATTAGACAGAGATTCTTCAGTAGCAGAAAGGAATTGAATTATTTGTAATAATTCACTAACGTGATGAAGGCAGTTGACACATTCAAACATAATTTATGTTGTTTCGTTTTTCCTAAATCTGCACATTTAATCTAAAATAAGAAACACGGAGGGATTCTGACGGCACACGTGTCTCTGAAAACAACATGTGAGAGAGATTTGGACAGCGAGTGAAAAATAGAAAGAGTTCAGGGAAATAATTACACCAACCCAGGAGACTCTGAGGATCCTCTTGAGAGGAAGAACAGAGTCAAATGATGTGAGCGCACGTGAGGAAGAGCCCCCAAGCTTCACTATCATGCTGCTAATTGGGACAGCTCTGATGATCATTTAGAATAGAAGCTTTGACCTAAAAGAATGAAGAAAGTCCATTTAAACGATGATTTAAGCCGTAGTTTGTTGCATTTTTCAAATCGTGTCAGACGATCCTTTGAAAGCAAATAGTGTCGGGAAAAAGGAAACGTGGAGCCGGGTTTCTCCTCAAGTTTTCCCGCTTTACTTATTGAACGCACCTTCTTCAGATAACCGGCTCGTTTTCAGGTTTTAACCCAACGACCAAATGTGAGACAAATGTAGGAAAACCCAAAACGGGGACGGCCAAATGAGAGAAAAAACCTGAAGAAAGACAACCGGTTCAATGGAAACAGCTGTGGAAAATTGACCTTTAACACCTGAGGCGTCAGCGGCGACGCTAAAACACAAAATCTTTAACATACTGTCATTTTTTTCAGCCGTTTTTCAAAATATGCTGGAATTAAAACTTTTCTAGCAAAATAGAAAAGTTACATTACCTGTGATAATGTGTATTATTTTTGCTGAAAATAGTTGTTGAAGATGCTGAAGCTTTTTGATGAAAATAGTGACGCGATTTACTTTAACTGATGAAAGGATTTGCTGAAAAATGCAAAAGCAATTAGCAAAATGTTAAATTTGCTAAAATACTGGAAACTAAAGAACTATGAAAGAGCGATGAAGTTGACCTACATTTGTAGTAAAATTGCTTAAAATCCCTAATATATGCTAATTTTGCAAAAATATTTAGTGTGTTGCTTAAATATGAGCTAAACTCCAATCCCCCCCCCAAAAAAACAAAAAGCTTCTCCTTTCTAAATACTAGCTTAACTCCAAATTAGCCTGAAAATTCTCAGTAAAGTGAATTAGTCAAAAATGTTAGCCTGTAGCTAAAATAGGAGCTAAACTCTAAATTAGTCACAAAAAAATTAGTATGTAACATAAAATTATCCCAAGAACAAGTTAGCATGTGTTTGCTAAATAGAAGCTAATTCTGAATTAGCTTGTTTAAGCCTCCACTAGATAACAAATTAGCCCAAAACGTTAGAGCATTTTGCTAAAATAGAAGCTAAATTCTAAATTAGCCTGTTTAAGCTCACTAGATAACAAATTAGTCCAAAACGTTAGCATGTTGCTAAAATAGAAGCTAAATTCTAAATTAGCTTGTTTAAGCTCACTAGATAACAAATTAGCCCAAAACGTTAGCATGTTGCTAAAATAGAAAGCTAAAGTTTAAAATTAGCTTATTTAAGCTAACTAGATAAATCAAATTAGTCCGAAACGTTAAGCATGTTGCTAAAATAGAAGCTAAATTCTAAATTAGCTTGTTTAAGCTCACTAGATAAAAAAATTAGTTCAAAACCTATTTAGCTTGCTAAATAGAAAGAATAAATTCTAAATTAGCCTGTTTTAAGCTAACTAGATAACAAATTAGTCCAAAACGTTAGCATGTTGCTAAAATAGAAGATAAATTCTAAATTAGCTCTTTTAAGCTCACTAGATAACAAATTAGTCCAAAACGTTAGCATGTTGCTAAAATAGAACTAAATTCTAAATTAGCTTGTTTAAGCTCACTAGATAACAAATTAGTCCCAACATTAGCATGTTGCTAAAATAGAAGCTAAATTCTAAATTAGCCTGTTTAAGCTAACTGGATAACAAATTAGTCCAAAACGTTAGCATGTTGCTAAAATAGAAGCTAAACTCAAAATTAGCCTGTAAAATCTAACTTGATAACAAATTAGCCCAAAACGTTAGCATGTTGCTAAATATTAGCTACAATCCAAATTAACATCCAAAATACCTTAGTAGATACTGTATCAAGGTAGAACATTGCTAAAAAAAAAACTACTAGTATTCCAAATTAGCCTAAAATTTGTCAGTTGACTGAACTAGCAAAAACGTTAGCATGTTGCTAAAATAGAAGCTAAATTCTAAATTAGCCTGTTTAAGCTAACTAGATAACAAATTAGTCCAAAACGTTAGCATGTTGCTAAAATAGAAGCCAAATTCTAAATTAGCCTGTTTAAGCTAACTAGATAACAAATTAGTCCAAAACGTTAGCAAATTGCTAAAATAGAAGATAAATTCTAAATTAGCTTGTTTAAGCTCACTAGATAACAAATTAGCCCAAAACGTTAGCATGTTGCTAAAATAGAAGCTAAATTCTAAATTAGCCTGTTTAAGCTCACTAGATAACAAATTAGTCCAAAACGTTAGCATGTTGCTAAAATAGAAGCCAAATTCTAAATTAGCCTGTTTAAGCTAACTAGATAACAAATTAGTCCAAAACGTTAGCAAATTGCTAAAATAGAAGATAAATTCTAAATTAGCCTGTTTAAGCTAACTAGATAACAAATTAGTCCAAAACGTTAGCATGTTGCTAAAATAGAAGCCAAATTCTAAATTAGCCTGTTTAAGCTAACTAGATAACAAATTAGTCCAAACGTTAGCAAATTGCTAAAATAGAAGATAAATTCTAAATTAGCTTGTTTAAGCTCACTAGATAACAAATTAGCCCAAAACGTTAGCATGTTGCTAAAATAGAAGCTAAATTCTAAATTAGACTGTTTAAGCTAACTAGATAACAAATTAGTCCAAAACGTTAGCATGTTGCTAAAATAGAAGCCAAATTCTAAATTAGCCTGTTTAAGCTAACTAGATAACAAATTAGTCCAAAACGTTAGCAAATTGCTAAAATAGAAGCTAAATTCTAAATTAGCTTGTTTAAGCTCACTAGATAACAAATTAGCCCAAAACATTAGCATGTTGCTAAAATAGAAGCTAAATTCTAAATTAGCCTGTTTAAGCTAACTGGATAACAAATTAGTCCAAAACGTTAGCATGTTGCTAAAATAGAAGCTAAACTCAAAATTAGCCTGTAAAATCTAACTTGATAACAAATTAGCCCAAAACGTTAGCATGTTGCTAAGATATTAGCTACAATCCAAATTAACATCCCAAATACCTTAGTAGATACTGTATCAAGGTAGAACATTGCTAAAAAAAAACTAGCTAAATTCCAAATTAGCCTAAAATTTGTCAGTTGACTGAACTAGCAAAAACGTTAGCATGTTGCTAAAATAGAAGCTAAATTCTAAATTAGCCTGTTTAAGCTAACTAGATAACAAATTAGTCCAAAACGTTAGCATGTTGCTAAAATAGAAGCCAAATTCTAAATTAGCCTGTTTAAGCTAACTAGATAACAAATTAGTCCAAAACGTTAGCAAATTGCTAAAATAGAAGATAAATTCTAAATTAGCTTGTTTAAGCTCACTAGATAACAAATTAGCCCAAAACGTTAGCATGTTGCTAAAATAGAAGCTAAATTCTAAATTAGCCTGTTTAAGCTAACTAGATAACAAATTAGTCCAAAACGTTAGCATGTTGCTAAAATAGAAGCCAATTCTAAATTAGCCTGTTTAAGCTAACTAGATAACAAATTAGTCCAAAACGTTAGCAAATTGCTAAAATAGAAGATAAATTCTAAATTAGCCTGTTTAAGCTAACTAGATAACAAATTAGTCCAAAACGTTAGCATGTTGCTAAAATAGAAGCCAAATTCTAAATTAGCCTGTTTAAGCTAACTAGATAACAAATTAGTCCAAAACGTTAGCAAATTGCTAAAATAGAAGATAAATTCTAAATTAGCTTGTTTAAGCTCACTAGATAACAAATTAGCCCAAAACGTTAGCATGTTGCTAAAATAGAAGCTAAATTCTAAATTAGCCTGTTTAAGTTAACTAGATAACAAATTAGTCCAAAACATTGGCATGTTGCTAAAATAGAAGCTAAACTCAAAATTAGCCTATAAAATCTAACTTGATAACAAATTAGCCCAAAACGTTAGCATGTTGCTAAAATATTAGCTAAACTCCAAATTAGCATTCCAAATACCTTAGTAGATACTGTATCAAGGTAGAACATTGCTAAAACACAAGCTTAGCCTAAAATTTGTCAGTAAACTAAACTAGCAAAAACATTAGCATGTTGCTAAAATATTGGCTAATCTCCAAATTAGCATGAAAAACCTCAGTATATGTCAAATTATCAATAGAAGCTAGCACGTTGCTTAAATACTAGCTAGATTCCAAAACAGACTAAAATTCCACAGTAAACTAAATTCGACGATAATGTTAGCATGTTGCTATAATATTAGGTTAACTCCAAAATTTACTTTAAAAAATGAAAATATTTAAAGGCTTATTGCTAATCTAAGGAAAATTTGAAGACTTTCTCATTCAATTTCTTATATGTCATATTTGGCTCAACATTTAAAAAATTACAACGTTTATACCAAAAATTCAAGCAGTATTGTCCTGAACGAGCTGAACGCTCTGATTCCAAGATGAAATCTCTAAAAGTGTGATTGAGTTTTTATGTACTGAAAGCAGCAGGAGAATCACTAAGTGGGAATGTTTACGCAATCTTACGATTGCTAAGCAATCACACGATTAAAGAATATAAACATGGGAAAAATGGTAATTGTTAAAGGGTTAAATTCCCCCGTGACAATTAAAAAACTATTGTTTTAATTATGATTATGAAGTTTTTAACTGAAATCCCATAACCTAAAGTCTTAAAAAGTCATTTTTCACGTTGATCTGAAGCCTCAGTTTCCAAAGTCTCCTCTGAGGGGGCGTGGCTTCAGGAGCTGCATATGTGACTGTGAGTCTCCAGTTTCCTCCACGTTCTCCTTCTGATGAGCTCCTTTTTCACATCTCAAACGGCTCCACAGGTAAGAAGGCAGACACGCCTTCATGATGACCACCCGCAGCATCAGCAGGTCGTGGTTACGGCACGCTCCCCGTCATCAGAGGACTCACAACTGTTTATCTGCGTGCTGCCAAATGATAGCCAGCGCGGCCAGGGATTTGGGTAATTAGCTTTTTGCTGCAGTCAGGGCTGAGTAAGACTCTTCCTGAGGAGTTTTCACAACAACCTCTTTATATAACCCTGCAAAACGACAAAAAGTCTATAGTTGAACTAGAAAAAAGATGTCAGAAATACATGTTACTCCATAGACATTCATGTCATTCTGCTCAGACTTCAGAATGAAAATATTTATAGAATGTATTGTGTGATTGCTTACTAAGCATTCACACGAAAGTGATCCTTTCTCCTCCTTTCTGTATGTTTTTCTGAAACGTAAAAACTCAATCACATTTTTAGTAATTTCCGAAAACGTTCATCTTGTTCAGGACGTTACTGCTTGAATTTATAAACTTTATGATTTTTGAAACATTGAGTAAAATATGTTCTATATAAAGTTAATGCGAAAGTGTCAACATTTTAAGTAGATTAGCAACAAGTCTTTAAATATGTTCACGGGTTACGTTTTCATCTTCTTAGTAATTAAAAAATAAATAAAATTGAGTTTATCTAATGTTTTAGCAACATGCTAACGTCCATCCATCCATCTTCATCCGGGAAAGATCCAAGCAAAGACGCCCAGACTTCCCTCTTCCCGGTCACTTCCTCCAGCTCCTCTGGGATGACTCCGAGGCGTTCCCAGACCAGCCGAGTCTCTCCAGCGTGTCCTGGGTCTTCTCCAGGGCCTCCACCAGTGGGACATGCCCGGAACACCTCTCCAGAAACGTGCTAACGTGCTAACGCTTTTGGCTAATTATATTTATCGAGGAATTTTATGCTAATTTAGAGTTTAGCTAATATTTGAGCAATGTGATTGCTTTTTTGGCCTCTATTTAGGTATTTCTGTTCAATTCAATTCAATTTTATTTATTTAGCCCAAAATCACAAAGAATTTTGACTCATTGGGCTTCATGCAGGTAGTTTTACAGTTGCAAAAAATAGTCATGAACAAGAAAGAAAGATCACTAAAGACTAAACAGACTAAATAAACTGGATATCTGCTCTTAGACCCTCCCTCTCGGTAAGGAAAAACTCCCAAAAAACCTGAATCAGGAAAAATGAAGAAACCTTAGAGATTCCCACATGAGGGAGAAATCCCATCCCAGGACGGACAGGAGATACCAGAACTGGTAAGGGAAAATGAGCTTCTAAAACTAAGTATTTGAATAGAGTTCATTCAGATAGAGCTGAGGGACGAGTGGAGATGAAGTCCTCAGTCAGTCCACGACCAGGAGCAGGAGTGTGGGAGATCCACCTGGATCTGAAATCACTCCTGCTCCCCAGAGGGGAGAGAGAGAGAGAAAAACAACATGTGAATCGAACTGCACCAACAAAAACATGGAGAACTTAATACAATGAATAATAAAGAGTAAGAGAGAGAGGAAGAAATAAGAACAGAGAACAGAACCCCAGAGCTGATGTGGAGAACAACTATGATAGAAAATCTAGCAGAACGCTAACCTGTCCAAAGAGGAATGTTTTAAGGCTAACTTTGAAGGTAGAAACTGTGCTGGCCTCTATGCTAACTATCAGTCTATTGAGGAATTTTAGGCTGTTTTAGAGTTTAGCTGGTATTTAAGCTACAAGCTTTTTTGGGGCTAGTTTGACATCTTCTACGTTTTTCTGGACCAATTTGGAGTTAATCTCAAATTTAAGCAATAACCTAGATATTGTTGCTAAATTGACTTGTACTACAGATTTTAAAGCTATTTTACAACAAATTTTTAAGAAATTAGCAATTAAAGTAAATTGCTTCACCATTTTCACCAAAAAGCACTCACACTAGCACTAGCATTAGCATAGGTAATTAAACTATTGTAGTATTTTTTGTTTAGTTTTTGTTATAGTTTCATTTGACCAAAATGACAAAACTATGAAATGAGAGAGTTCACATCAGAGCCTTCCTGCTTTGCCGTTTGTCGTTCACTGGAAACCTTTGAACAAATAACATAATCTAATATAATAATTTAAATAATATTATTAAATAATATAATAATACTATAATATTAATAATATTTTACATAACAATAATAATAATATCAATAATATATAAATATCTAGGTATATATGTGTGTCTACATATATATGTGTGTCTACATATATATGTGTGTGTATATATATATATATATATATATATATATATATATATATATATATATATATTTTTTTTTTTTTTTTTTGTAATATCCTTTTCTGTTCTTACTTAATGCTGTTTCTATTTATTCATGAATGCACCATCATCACCAAGACAAATTCCTAGTATATTTTCAGTTGTACTTGGCAATAAAGTTGATTCTGATTCTGATCTGCAACAAATGATCAATATCAACCTATATTTTAACTGCAAATTACCATTTTTTTGTTCAAAACAATAGAACAGGAAACAGCATTTTAGAACCAAAACCATAAAGCAGTAAAGAATTCTCAATAGAATGCCAACTTTCACCGGGATAAAGGTTAAACGGTTTCATTTTCTTTTCTTCTTCATCATAAAAATCAGCAGGGAAGTGGAACGAGAGCGTTTGTTTATTCCTGTTTAACTTTCCTGGCAGGAAACGGCTCTGGGAATGTCCACGTGATTCCCTGCTGTGTCACGGAACAAAGCAGGAACTGGGAAAAAAAAAAACCAAAAGTGTTTATATCTGCGTTTCAACAAAGGTCTAAATCTTACCTCCGTACACGGATCCCAGTGGAATCTGATCCTATTGTGTGTTCCGATGTTTGTCAAAACAAGTGTCATCAGGTTCTGTTCAAACGGGCCACGTGCTGCCGGAGAAAAAAGACAAAATGTCAAAGGATGACAGAGAAAAATGGAGATTTTTCATCAGACATCAGATTCAATCTGAACAAATGTTACTTTATAAAAAATAAAATCTACACAATTAACATAAAATGTAAAAAGTTGTGGTATTCCTACAAAACTGAAAGTACATTTATTTTTCAGTCTAATCAGTTTTAAACAGGTTTGAAAACTCAACAATAACCTTTGAATCCAGTTTCTCATTGACCCAAAGTCCCATTTTACTGGTAATAAAATTGTTTTATTGATGTTTTGTGGCAATTAAATGATTCATTTTGCCTCTATAGCATTAAAAGTGCAAAACATTGCTTTTCTATTTAACTATATCCATATATATGATCATGAATTACCTTTAGAACACTATAAAACTAATTATTTCTGTAATGTAAGTTATTTTCACAAACTCCTTTGATACTCGATCTCTGAGGTTTCTCCTCCAGGAAATAGTCTGCTCCTTTTCACTAATAGTAAACAGTTTGCGCCCTTTCTCCACCAGGAATTAGTCTGTTCTCTTTCTCCACCAGGAACTAGTTGGTTCCCTTTTCTCTACCAGGAAATAGTCTGCTCCTTGTCTCTAATAGTAAACAGTTTGGTCCGTTTCTCCACCAGGAATTAGTCTGTTCTCTTTCTCCACCAGGAAATAGTCACCTCCCTTGTCACAATGTGGTGTGACTGGAGTGACCTGATTAACACAGCAGGCAGACGTCTTCAAAGTTCAGGAACAGAATTGTATACACAGCTCACACAAGCTCCTCCCCTCAGCCAGCCTCCATTTACACTGAGCTTCCTCCATTTTATAGATCCCAGCTAATTGGCTGGCCACGCCCAGGAAGGAAGTCACCTTAACCAAACAATAAAAAAAAGAAAGACAGAAATGTCCTGCAAACTAAACATTTAAAGTCCTGTAAACAAAACAGAAATAAAAAAAAAAAAAGAAAAAAAAAAAAAAAAAAAAAAAAAAAATAAAAAAAAAAAAAAAAACAAAATGAACAGGAAGTCACAGCCTTGGCCACCATTTTGTCCCATGGGCTGTGTCTGTGTTGTTCCTACTTGATATTTCAATACGAGGTGGGGGTGGGGGGCTCTCGCTTTGCGTAGCAACTGTTTGTGTTAGCCGGGGGGCGGAGCAGATTCTTCCTGGAGGGGGCGGTTCCTAACTTGTGATGTCAGCACGTGAGGACCCGCCCATTATGCTGAATTCCTCAGAAATTTGAGAACGAATCAAAATATTACTTTGGGGTTTTTACAGTGAAGAATGAACAGAAAACACTCAAAGAAATGAAAAATCAAGTTTTTGAACGTTTAAGTTTAAATAAAAACCCCATAAAACTGCTCTTTTTCTGACCGTTTTGGTCAAATTTAATCATAAACTTATTTCACAAACTGAGTCTGTTAATCGTCTTGGTTTTACTTCCGTCTTTTTCTGTTAAAATCTCTTTTCTTTCAGCTGAAATTGTAGATTCTGGTTAAAATAAGATCTAAAAACAAACATAATTGAAAAATGACAGAGAACCAAATGTTTGTGTAAACCAGGCAGATAAAGCTCCAGACCAGCTTTTATCATAACCGTGTGTCTATATTTGACATTCGACCTCACAGAGAATGATTGTTTTCTGTTTGATACCAGAGCAGAAAGAAACCATGTTTCAAGACTTTATATGTTCCAATCACCAATATGGGCCCCGTTTTTTTTTTTTTTTGTATCTCATCTCATCTTAGGACAGAAAACAAAGAATTCAGGCCGGATTATTCTTCTACATCCAACTAATTCAACTGTTAACTGCAGGAGTTTGGATTTCATCTTCAGGAGTTGCTGAACAGGAAAGTTTCAGGAAGATTCCACCTCCTAAAGCTTCCTGTCTTCATGAGAATCTAAGATAGAGATCAAATGTCACTCCATTTTTTATCCATTTTATCTCTAATCAGGATTTCACTCTGTTTTAAAGTATCTCCCCATTGAGTTAAAATGATTTCTAACTTTTTAAATCGTCTTCATCTTTGACTTTGGTGTTACTTCCGCTGCTTTCGTCTCGTTTTGCTGAGGAGGAAACGGAGATCTAAAAAGAGGAAGCGCACTTGGGAGTCGACCGGGTAAATACAGGAAGTGAGGCCTATTCTGAGTGTCTGCCCTGAGCAGACGGCGCATCCTGCTGACGCGGTGCAACCGTTACCTACACGGTTCAAACTGTTCCCACGACGCTTGAGCGATACTACGACGTTAAAACTTTATCACCAGAACTCCACTGTTTACAGCCTCTGATTTACTGTAACTTTTCAGTCGTTAACACGATAATTCCTGCAGATTCTGAAGGGGGAAAAACTTGAATGTGGGCACACCTGTTAGTGTGTGCGCGCACACCAAGGAGTGTGCATGTCTGTTAGTGTACATAGGACTGTGAGTGTGTGAGCACAAGCCTGTGTGTGCGTGTCTATGAGTGTGCATGCATCTGTGAGCTTGTGCCTGCCTGTGCATGCCTGGGAGTGTGAGCACACCTGTGAGTGTGTGCACACCTGTCAATGTAGGCACACCTGTGAGTGTGTGCACACCTGTCAATGTGGGCACAACTGTGAGTGTGTGCACACCTGTGAGTGTGCGTGTGCCTGTGAGTGCGCATGTGAGTGTGTGCACACCTGTAAGTGTGTGCACACCTGTGAATGTGGGCACACCTGTGAATGTGGGCACACCTGTGAGTGTGTGCACACCTGTAAGTGTGTGCACACCTGTGAATGTGGGCACACCTGTGAGTGTGTGCACACCTGTGAATGTGGGCACACATTTGAATGTGTGCACACCTGTAAGTGTGTGCACACCTGTGAGTGTGTACACGCCTGTGAGTGTGTGCACACATGTGAACGTGTGTACCCCTGTAAGTGTGTGCACACCTGTGAGTGTGTACACGCCTGTGAGTGTGTGCACACCTGTGAGTGTGTGTACGCCTGTGAGTGTGTGCACACCTGTGAGTGTGTGTACACCTGTGAGTGTGTGCACACCTGTGAGTGTGTGCGCATAGGGGAGGCGCTGCGTTTGTTTTAATCTGAGCTTCCCTCCTTGCAAATTTCCGAAGCTCCTTTGGATTTAAAAGTTTCACACAAGTCATTCCCTCCAGGATTTTCTAGATGTCATCACAGAATAAAACACACAATAAAAGTTAAACATTATATTCCTCGTTAAATTACAACTATGGCCGTGAGTCACAGGGTTGAGGAATCATCCACTAATCTTTTGGTCAGCGGTTCAAATCCCAGTCTTGACATTATCATTATGTCCGTGGCTCAGACACTTCACCACATCGGCAGAACTGTAAATTGCATTAAAGCATCAGGTTAATGACGTTTTAGAATATCTAAAACATCTTCAGGTCAGAAGAATCATTTCATCTTCAACACGACTGAAAACATTTGCTGGGAAAACAGTTCAAGTTGAGCTACGTCATATAATATGTGGCAACAGGTGAGTCGAGTTTTTATGGGAGAAGGTAAAACAGACGTTTGGAAAACAATTTATTCAACCTGAACTGTTAAACAACTTAAAGCTTATGTGGAGGAACATTTTTCTGTATTTCCTGTGTGTAAAACAACAATAAAAACTTTGTTTATGGACACATTTGCACAATGAAGTAAAATCATTTACAAATAAAGTGAGATTGAGTTTAAACTTTTGATTTTTGTTTTTAGATTTTGTCCTATTTACATGCGGTGACAGGAACCAGAAAAGCCTGGCTCAGATTCAGATCTGGGAGTGCACCGGGTTCAAAAAGAGGTTCACAAAATTTCAACAGAGCGCGAAGGATCCAAAATAAACTGGCAGGTTTTTATTTTGCAAAGGTCAAAGCATGCAAACGTGTGGCAGATAAAGCAGGATTTAGGGCTCTTTGGGAAGCTTTAATCCGGTTCGGGCTGCAGACTGAGAAGCGGGGCTTCCACAGCCGCTACGTCTGCTCCTGAACGCATCAGAAAGAAATGCGCGCCCGTTTCCAGATATGATAATGGATTATGTAACCGCCTTGTTTTTATGTCGTCCTCAGCTGAGCTGCACTGACATAAAACACAGTGTATGTTTTTAAAAGAAACCATTTTATTGATAAAAATGGAACTCGTTTTGAGCTTATCAAAGGTTTGTTGACACAAATTCCTGCATGGATAAGTGGAGATAACAGATTAATTAAATGCCACACGTTAATATAAAACTGTTCTATAAGAAATGACTGTTTACCGCTGCAGAAGGCTCAACAAATTTCCGTCTTTGCTTTATAAAAAAAGAAATAACCTTAAATTGTGGTTCAACTTTTTAAGTGGCTTTACATGTATTAGATGTTGTGGAAGTTTTTGTTTTACACCTTTAACGAGCTCCAGGATTTAGGAAATTCCCCTTTTCCAAACTGCTCTGGTGACCTCTCCATCCTGTAGCTCTGATTTGATGGGAGGTGGGACGGACTCCATTGGAGGTTGTATGAAGGCTCGTGAAAACAAAAACAGCTCCACTGTGACACCGTTGTTTGTGCAACACTGCCCTCTAGTGGTTACAGACTCCACCTGGATGAGAAAACCTGGAAGCCGCACATTGTTGTAGTTTGAAGATTTATCTTCACAATTTGAAGTGTTTCAAAGTTTTTACATTTAAAATAATTAGGTTGACTTACTTTTTCTAACAGTTTACACGTTTTTGGCACATTTTTACACTTTTTACTATTACAGTCTGGTTGATTCAATTTTATTTTATTTCTATTATTATTATTATTATTAAATGACCACCGCCAATTAGAATTTGTAATTCAATAAATGAATAAATAAATAAAATCACTCAATGGTCGAACCAGAAGCCTTTTATCATGGTTATTGTGGTAATGGCCCATATATAAAATGAGTCCGAAAGTTGTTTTCTTTTTTCTGCAAAGCAGAAAAGGCTCACATGAGATTCTGTTGAAATGTTTAATTGTTCTTATTAAAAAAAAAAAGAAAAAGAAAGAAATCTTGAAGAAACGTCGAAGCCTGGAATCGATCCCATGACCTGTATCTGGCTAGAACCTTTGTAACAACATAAAGGAAAACGAAAAATGAACAATTTCAATTAAAAAAAGAAAAAAAACTTCCATGTATGAAAGAGAATCCTTTCAGCATTTACGTGTGCAATAATAATAAATTTAAGCCACCCAGGCTTGTGCTGCCGAAACCCGGGATCGAACCAGGGACCTTTAGATCTTCAGTCTAACGCTCTCCCAACTGAGCTATTTCGGCGGCGAAAACACAGCAGACATACGCAGCCCAACTCCTTACACGTTACATCAGTGTTGCGTCATAGAGTGAGGGATAGGGTGGTAACATCAAAAATACATTTTAAAAAGTAAATTTTATACTCAAAATAGTGCAAAGAATTTTACCAGTATATCTCCTTTATCGTTTGTCTTTTTTTGCTCACCTTACTCGCCTCTACCACTTCTGAACACAGGATGGCGCCATTGTCCAACAAAAAGCACAACTCTTTCACTCGTCTTAAAATGTCAGTATTTAAATGAAATATTTGAATAAAATATATACGGTTTCAAATTAAGCTTTTATATCCATAGAAGCCCACGTGACTGAGTAGCAAATCTTTATACAATGATAATTAATTAAGTATGCAAGAAGATGTGATTTTATTCAGTTCCGTTTGCATTTTTATTAAAATGTTTTACAAAATAATTATGCAGCAGATTAAAAAATACCAACAGAAAATGATTTATTTTTTTTCATATTCAGATGGTTGAAAATGTCAGACGCTTTTATAGGTAATGATGTTTATTTCTACCTGATTTTTTACGATGCACAAAATGGGGGAGACATTACCGTTTGTGGCAAAAGAACGGCGGGAAAAACGGCTCTTTTCATTAGTCGCAATTATTTCTTAATGTCAGGAACGGAGCTTTCCTCGCTAATCTTCTCCCCATATTTCCCACTTAAACACTTTTGTTCAACTATCTTCCCTCAAGGTGACTTTCCCGCCTTCGGAGATTCCACAGCCGCTCGTTGCTTTTGTTCTGGAAGGCCTGAGAGTGGATAAGAGATGAGAAGAGAGATGCAGACCAACACTTAAGAAAAAGAGAGGGAAGAAGGTGGGGTGTGTGAAAAAAGGGAGGGAGCTGATGAGATTAACGTGCAGGGATGAAGAAATGTGCGGTTCTGGGCCGAGCGGGCGAATCGGAGAGACAGGCGGGCGGCGTTTGCCTCTCCAGCACCAACATGTTGTCAGAGCATCCTTTCAATTCACAGATGTTTACCTCATTAGCATGTTTCAGTTCCATTAGGAGAGCTGATGAGAACAATTGTCCCATCATAGGGAGACAGTCGGCACCAAAACGCTAAAAATATCTGGGACAGAGATTCTAAATTTAGGGATCAGAGAAACAAGAAAATGAAACAAAACATAGACAACCATGGACGGGAGGAGTTTAAACCATCAGATCCATGAAATTCAACTTCAAGACGTCATCTCCTTTACATTCATCACACACCTTAACAAGGATCTAAATTCAGACTTTTCATCAGATGATCAAAAGTTAAAGAAGTTTTCAAAGCCAGTTTGCAAAAAAAATTATACTTAATTATATTTTCTCATAAGTAATCGTCCTACTAAGATTTAAACTGCAATAAATCTCAATTTCTTCTAATGTGGTCGGATTGTTGAGCTACAAAAACAAAATGTCTCCTGACCTGCCATCGCTGCAAAGGTTGGATGCTGTAAAAGAAAAGTTTTAAATGTTTAAATATCCTGAGGTTTATGGAACCAAAAGACCAAAAAAAATGTGTCTGAGGAGGAAAAAGGCTCTCTGCCAAGACACAGGATGGTCCCTGACCCAAATTAAGACCATCACTGGTGCTAAAAAAAGTGTTTTCTACGACCACTTCTCCATCAATGCTAAAAGAAAATGCCCGGTTGAACAAGGGAAAATCAAACACTGGAAGTGAAGGAAAGTTCTCTTCTCTGATCAGGAAACACGTTATCTTGATGGAGCTTCAGGTTGTTCTGGGGCATCAAACCACAGCCGACTATGTCAACATAGTCGTCACATGTTGACGTTGGGTTCAGGACCTCTCCGCGTCACTTTTTGACGTTTTGGGTGTCCCCAACTGTGGTGAACCAGAACCATTCCAGTACCCCGATGCGTAGTGCACTGGTACCCGAACACAGTACCGGTGCCATAACCATTACCCAACACTGGACCAGATGGTGTAATGGATGTGATTCGGACGCAGTACTGAACGTGGCACTGGATGCCAACCAGTATTGGGTTAAGGTTGTGGTACCAGTACTGGGTTAAGGTTATGGTACCAGTATTGGGTTAAGGTTATGGTACCAGTACTGGGTTAAGGTTATGGTACCAGTATTGGGTTAAGGTTACGGTGCCAGTACTGGGCTATGGTTACAGTATCAGTACTTGGTTAAGGTTATGGTACCAGTACTGGGTTAAGGTTATGGTACCAGTACTGGGTTAAGGTTGCGGTACCAGTACTGGGTTAAGGTTATGGTGCCAGTACTGGGCTATGGTTACAGTACCAGTACTTGGTTAAGGTTATGGTACCAGTACTGGGTTAAGGTTATGGTACCAGTATTGGGTTAAGGTTATGGTACCAGTACTGGGTTAAGGTTATGGTACCAGTATTGGGTTAAGGTTACGGTGCCAGTACTGGGCTATGGTTACAGTATCAGTACTTGGTTAAGGTTATGGTACCAGTACTGGGTTAAGGTTATGGTACCAGTACTGGGTTAAGGTTGCGGTACCAGTACTGGGTTAAGGTTATGGTACCAGTACTGGGTTAAGGTTATGGTACCAGTACTGGGTTAAGGTTACGGTGCCAGTACTGGGCTATGGTTACAGTACCAGTACTTGGTTAAGGTTATGGTACCAGTACTTGGTTAAGGTTATGGTACCAGTACTGGGTTAGGTTATGGTACCAGTACTGGGTTAAGGTTACGGTGCCAGTACTGGGCTATGGTTACAGTACCAGTACTTGGTTAAGGTTATGGTACCAGTACTGGGTTAAGGTTATGGTACCAGTACTGGGTTAAGGTTGCGGTACCAGTACTGGGCTATGGTTACAGTACCAGTACTTGGTTAAGGTTATGGTACCAGTACTGGGTTAAGGTTATGGTACCAGTACTGGGTTAAGGTTGCGGTACCAGTACTGGGCTATGGTTACAGTACCAGTACTGGGTTAAGGTTATGGTACCAGTACTGGGCTATGGTTACGGTACCAGTATTGGGTTAAGGTTATGGTACCAGTACTGGGTTAAGCTTAGGGTGCCAGTACTGGGTTAGGGTACCCCTACTGGACCTGTCACGAGTGTGCATCCAGTCAAAATCGAGGGTCCGCAATCCTCCGGATGCAGTACTGCATGGGCACTGGTCCTCGTGACATGTCCAGTCGGGGTACCCAAACCTTAACCCAGGACTAGTTGGCATAGAGTGCTGAGTCCGGTACTGCATCCTGAGGGTTGTGAACCCTTCATTTTACAGTCTACACATCAAAAAAAGACAAGTTGGGGACACTCAAAACATCAAAAAGTGACACATAGGTGTCCTTAACCAAACGTTAGAGAATGTGTTGCAGTAGGTATTCCTCATGACTGAGGGTCCTTGTTTGTGTGGGGACGACTGGGTTTTTCAACAGGAAAGTTCACAACGCCCATCTGACTGCAGACTTTTTTCAGGAGAATAGCATCCCTCTGTTGGACCGTCTTGCATGTTGTCCTCATTTAAAGACCCACTCCAAAAGGACATTGTGTTTTTAACATCTTCTTGTTGCATTTTTCTCATGATGGAGGACATACGTAAAATAATTTAAGCTTAAAACTGCATTTCTGAATACCGTATTTTCTGGACCATAAGCCGCTGTTTTTCTTTCTAGGTTTAGAGGCATGTGGCTTATACAAAAGTCCGACTATTCTGTGGATTTTTCTTGAACCACCTGGGGCTCTCTTAACGGAATTAGAATAAAAAATAAGATAGATGAAAATCAATCCAAAGAAGAATAACAGATTAGGAAGGACAACAGGTAATTATTTTCATTTCAATAGTTCAGTTCAATTTGTTTTTATTCAAATTGTTGTGAATCTGGAGCAGATATAAAAACGTCATTGGGTAACGCTTGTGGCAGTGGCGAGTGTGTTACGGTGCGTTCACACTGAACGGGAGTTTCAATGTTAAGTCAATGAAACAGACATGAGGCGATCTGAAGTCCTGCGGCACAATTTGAGCAACGAAGGTCAGCCAATTGAGTGGCGTGGACAAAATTGAAATATCTGAAGTTTGAGAGTAATATAGGGTTAATATAGGACAGTCATTGTTCAAGCTCAGCCACAGAGACACAGAAACACAGGGGAAGCTGCTGTCATACAGACACAGCTCTCTGTACCGGAAAAGTCTTTTAATCATAATCGTATAAACCCAAACATGGAGACGTGATAACTGATGTTTTTGTTGAATTCTTCACAATAAATAAACCTGATTTCTCAAACATTCTAACTGAGATATCCTCATCCTAAATACATCAGCTGGTAGCTCCTCCCACACATGGATGCGTTTTTGACAGGCGGTGAATTCATTGTGCGACGAAAGAGGGGCGGGGCAATCGCGTTCAGTGTGAAAGCACCTTTACAGTCAGAAGGTCACAAGATCCATGAACGTTTTCCTCGTCTGACCTGGAATCTGGATCGAAACTGTACAGCAGTTGCACCAGTAACGTCAGGTTGGGGTTGTAAGCTTAGGGATGATGGGATATCAGCAGAGGCTTACTTCCGCACTAACAGAGGAGAATTACTAAAGAACTCATGCCGCTCTGCAGGAACTATGTCCAAAAAAACAACAGCTTTTTTTTTAATGTATTTATTTAAACTATGGACCACTGGGAACCATTTTATACCAGATCAAAAGATGATTGGAGAAGAACTTTAAGAAGACTTTTAGATGATATTGGAACAGTTCTAAGGCAGTTTAAACAACTTTACCAAAAGTCTTTTAGGATTCGTTTTTGAATGGTTGTTTAGTTTGAACCTTTTTATTTCTTTTTTTAAGGATGTAAAAGAGTTTATTGTGATCCGCTTCTGGACTTTTGATCAACCGACGATTATAATTTCAGTTAAATTGATATATTTAAAATGTTTGGGTTCTTGTGACCATTTCTTAGATTTCAAAGCTCCACTTTCAGCTTCGTTTAAATCAAATTCCTGCAATTTCTTAACTGAGTCGTAGATTTTGATCAGGAGTGTAAAAAGTCCGTAAGATAAAATAAATAAAGTAATTTAGATAATCTTTTCATCTATTAAAAATACTATTTAGCTATATTTAAAGCGTATGAACTGACACAGTGAACTGAGACATTTTAATAGAGACTCTGTTCTCTTCTATACAATAACACATATTATAAATCTTGTACAATACTAATATTTTGATATTCACATAAATGTAAGGTACAGTGTACACACATAGAGTATTAACACACTTTAAAACACATATATGTATCTCTTCTTTACACGATCTGAGATTTTCTCTGGGATTTTCTGTCCGGCAGATGATTGTGGCCAAAAAGCAAAAGATTTCTGACAAAAAAACGCTAATTACAACATTTACAATCCCTGAAAAATGTACACGAACACATTAGAATTATTGTCATCTCTCTGGCTCACAAATAGTGTAAAAGGGGTGAGAGTGAATAGCCCAAAGCCCAAGGGGCTCTCAGAGTATTGCGTCCATACAAAGTTACAAAGTGTCTGGATCTACTCGGTGACATAATGCTGATTGAGGGCTGGCTTCTTCATTCAGATTGATGTATTTTTCCGCTTTTTATTTATTTTTTTTGCTTTCAGCAAGTTTAGAAATGACATGAAGCCCTGAGGAAAAAACAAAGTCTTTGATACGGCGGAGCATGTCCAAGTCTCAGTCCAGAGGCGGGCCGTCTCTGCAGACGAAACAAAAAAAAACCAACCCGGCAGCCGTCCATCTTACAGCAGGAGATGCAGAGTTTTTATTCACGTTAAAATTCACCGAGTCTGTGGTAACCTGCAGTGGCTTCAAAAACAGTTTTAACAAAGTTTTCTCAAATATTGCCCTTTAATTTTCCTCATTAAAGCTGCAGTGATGTAATCGTGTTAAGGTGGCCCATGATATACACATAAATACAAATGCTGGGTACTTCTGCTCCGCCTTAACTCATACGATACACAGAAAAACCAGCTCACATTCTCTTTGTTCACATCTTAGGGAACAATGCTTTGCTAATGAGTTATTGCACATTTTCATAGACACACAATTTTTGAAGATTTCCTGCACACTTGTGTGCAAACGTACAAACACGACCTCGAACATCAGGACTATTAAAATAAATAAAGAATTTCTGCAGTACCCTGCACGGTTTCCCCTCGTTCAAAAAAATAAAAAATAGAGATGTAAGTTCAAACGAAAGAGGAGTGGGTTTTTTCTGAATTTTTGGTGAGTTGGCGTGAACCTGTAAACTTTAAATCCGAATGTTTGCAATCATCCGCCGCTGTCACACCGTTTACAGTAAGTGCAATTAAATGTTGTAAACATCCATCCTGACATTCAGCACCATGAGAACTCAATTAAGGCATGACAAATTGGGGAAAGAAAGAAAACGTTTTTTTTTTTTTTTTTTTAAATCTTCTTTAGTTATTTATTTTCACTGAGAATATATGTGCAGGTAGATATTGGTGTGCTTTCATAGACAGTAGCTATACATAAAACATGTGATTGTGTGTGTGTCACTGTGCATATGTACATGCACATGCAAGGTAAAAGTGCACGCAGGAGCGGTATGCCTCTATCTATCCCGTTATGCTACATGTGGGATGCACACTAGTATTTTCAGTGGTCATGGCTCGGTGCTCATAATGAGTGGCATGTGTTGCCATGGAGACACGCTGGCAGTCAGAGGTGGACGGCCTAGAGAAACGTAAGGAGGAGAGAAAACGGGTTTAGATAAAAGCTTAAAGTCACCTGGGAGTAGAGCTGCCACGATTAGTCGACTAATCGAGTATTTTAATAGTCGATTAGTCGTCAATTAATCGACTGTTAAAATAGTCGACGGAGTCGTTGTAAAGTTGAACGTTATAATGGTGTTATGATAGCTTTTTGGTCAATTTTGGCATTTATTGAAGTTATTTTTAGTCTATTTTAGCTGCATGCTAGCTGTGTAGTTTCTTTTCAGTTCTAAGGATAGTTTTGGAGATTAGCTGAATTTTTTAGCCACGTGCTAGCTGTTTTGGCTAATTTAGGATTTTTTTCAGTTTTAAAGCTACTTTTTGGAGTTTAGCTAATTTTTCAGCTGCATGCTAGCTGTTTTGTCTGATTAAAGATTTTTTTCAGTTTTTAGGCTATTTTTGCAGTTACGCTAATTTTTCAGCCACATGCTAGCTGTTTGGCTAATTTAGGATTTTTTTTCAGTTTTAAGGCTATTTTTTGGAGTTTGGCAAATTTTTCAGCTGCATGCTAGCTGTTTTGCCTATTTCAGGATTTTTTTTTCAATTCTAAGGCTAGTTTTGGAGATTAGCTAAATTTTAAGCCACTTGCTAGCTGTTTTGGCTAATTTAGGATTTTCTTTCCAGTTTTAAAGCTACTTTTTGGAGATTAGCTAATTTTTCAGCCACATGCTAGCTGTTTTGCCAAATTCAGGATTTTTTTTTTCAATTCTAAGGCTAGTTTTGGAGATTAGCTAATTTTTCAGCCACATGCTAGCTGTTTTGGCTAATTTAGGATTTTTTTCCAGTTTTAAAGCTACTTTTTGGAGTTTAGCTAATTTTTCAGCTGCATGCTAGCTGTTTTATCTGATTAAGGATTTTTTTTCAGTTTTTAGGCTATTTTTGCAGTTACGCTAATTTTTCAGCCACATGCTAGCTGTTTGGCTAATTTAGGATTTTTTTTTTCAGTTTTAAGGCTATTTTTTGGAGTTTGGCTAATTTTTCAGCTGCATGCTAGCTGTTTTGCCTAATTCAGGATTTCTTTTTTCAATTCTAAGGCTAGTTTTGGAGATTAGCTAATTTTTCAGCCACATGCTAGCTGTTTTGGCTAATTTAGGATTTTTTTTCAGTTTTAAAGCTACTTTTTTGAGTTTAGCTAATTTTTCAGCCACATGCTAGCTGTTTGGCTAATTTAGGATTTTTTTCAGTTTTAAGGCTATTTTTTGGAGTTTGGCTAATTTTTCATCTGCATGCTAGCTGTTTTGGCTAATTCAGGATTTTCTTTTTCAATTCTAAGGCTGTTTTTGCAGTTACGCTAATTTTTCAGCCACATGCTAGCTGTTTTGGCTAATTTAGGATTGTTTTTCAGTTCTAAGCCTATTTTTGGAGTTTAGCTAATTTTTCAGCTGCATGCTAGCTGTTTTGGCTAATTTAGAATTTCTTTTCAGTTTTAAAGCTACTTATGGAGTTTAGCTAATTTTTCAGCTACATGCTAGCTGTTTTGGCCAAGTTATGATTTTTTTCAGTTTCTTAGGCTATTTTAGAGTTTAACTAATATTAAGCTGCATGCTAGCTGCTTTGTCTGATTAAGGCTTTTTTTTCAGTTTTTAGGCTATTTTTGCAGTTACGGTAATTTTTCAGCTGCACGCTAGCTGTTTTGGCTAATTTGTTTTTTTTAGCCTATTTTGGAGTTTTCCTGTTTTTTGGACCAATTTGGCATTTAACTTAAATTTTATCTGGCTATTAGCGCCTGCATTTTTAGCTTTCCGTTTCAGCCTTTTCAGCTTTCAGCACTAGCATCTTTAGCGGCCAAATTCAGCTTACAGCATTCACACTAGTGCTATTGCAGGTAATGCTATATATCTAGTTTTCAGTCAGTTTAAAGCTAATGATGGTTAAGATGAGTGATTTACATCCAGTTTGCTCATGACCCGATTAGTCGACTAATCGGAAAAAATAATCGGTGATTTGTCGACTATTAAAATAATCGTTTGCGGCAGCACTCCCTGGGAGCCAGAGGCCGTGAGATTTGTCTTGACCTTTGTAAACTAACTGCCTCTCGTTTATTTATCCCAGCACACATCCGTCTCCGTCAGCTCGGAGGGATAAATGCATTTCCTCAAACCCAGCACGTACCCCAGCATTCTAGCCTCACTCCCTCACGGTGTCGGTGAGGCATCGATCGGTGCCGTCACTGGCTTCCAACCGCGACTTGCGACCCTTCCTCTGACCTCCGCCCTCCACCCAAGAGTTGTGAATGATGGTGCCCCCGCTGGGAGCCGGGTCCACTTGCAGCAGCGACACCACCCTTTTTTTGACGCGCGTTTTGAGAGCTCGCCTCAGTTTCTGCCTGGTGAAAGCGTAGAGCAGGGGGTGGAAAATGGTCGTTCCGTAAGCCATTGCCAGGAAGCACAGGCGGAGCCTCACCAGGCCGTCGCTGGGGCCCATGCACAGGATCAAGACGTTGACTGCAGACAGAGGAGCCCAGCAGCCCAAGAAGGTGGATATGATGATTAGGGACATTTTTAGAACTCGGCGCTGGCGCTCTCGCCGGTCCCTGTGCCTGCGCACCGCCCGCCTCAGAGCTATTATTGCAGAAACGGAGGCCTGCACGCCCATGGACGATGCAGGCAGAGGGGTGGAGGCGCGGGTCTGAGCTGAGGCGGAGGCCGGGGTTGGAGAGGCAGGGGTTGCTGGTGTGGTTGCGATGGGGGTGGTAGCAGCAGTGCTGACGGTGGTCACCGTTGCCCCGCTGTCAGAAACTCCTTGAGGGATGGAGGAGAGCGGTGGGGGGGATGTTGGCGTCGGAGTCGCTGAAGGAGGGTGGTTCTGGTTGGGGTTCTGGTTGGAGGACGCCGCTTCGGTCGGCAGGCTCAAGTCCTTCCTCTTCTGCCTCCTGCAGCGTATCCTGCAGGTGGAGTCCTTCGCACGGGTGCTCCTCATCATGTGGGAGCCGATCCGGATGTTGAGCGCCTGTAAGATCCTGGAGTAGGTGAAGAGCATCACCGCCACCGCGATGAAGAAGCACGGCACCTGGAGTAACAAGTGATAGTACATCGCCAGGCCCGTGTAGTAGCCCTGCCCTCCGACACACAGCAAAGTCCTGTTCTGCCACGCCGGGGGCAGATGGTGCGAGAGGGAGGGCGGCGGAGTCGGCGGTGAAACGGAAGGAGGGAAGGACGAGTACACGGGGGTGGATCCCGTGGCGAGCTCTGAGTCATTGCTGTGCCTCTCCAGCTCTTCATCCTCATCCTCCTCAGTGGCCGAGGAGAAAAAGTCGCCTTCAAGGAAGGGCAGGAAGAAGACCGCCAGAGACACCGCCCACACCGCCGCCAGGAGGAGAGCGGCGCGCCTCGGCGTCAGCAGACGGCTGGCCGGACGCACCGAGATGTCGTAGCGGTCCAAGCTGATAACCAGCACGTTGACGGCCGTGGCCACGCTGGTGAACGTGACGCAGGCCTCGTGGAAGCAGCAGAGCGTGGCCAGGCTACCGACCCCGTTTTCGTTAGCCGGCAGCAGGATGACGGCCACCGTCAGCGGCAGACACAGCAAGCAGACCAGTATGTCCAGCACGTGGAGGTTGACCGTCACCAGGTTGCTGACGGAATCCACCAGGTTGGACTGAGCGCAGTAGAGCACGAGGACGGTCAGGTTGCTGCTGAAGCCCAACACGAGTTCCAGCATCAGCACAGTGGTCAGCGACACCTGGAAGCTGAGGGGGTACGGCTCGCTCCAGCCTTCCTCCACACCCACCTCGCTCCCCCCATCCAGCAGGCCCACCCCCTGACCATCGCTGGTCTCTAGGAGGTCACGATAGCCTTCAGTCTCCATTGACGCCACAGCGGTTCTTCACACATAGCAACAGCAGCCTCCACACCGGACCATGGTCTTTGCTTCCTTTTCCTCGGAGCCGAAAGCGACTGGTGGCGAGGGCCGGCTCTGCGGTCGTATCTGTGGATCCAAACACAAAAGCCCCCACAAGGGTGGTGAGAAAAAGGCAAGAATGAAGGACAGACAATGATCAAGTTACAGTTTGCCTCACTTATTTTAAAAGAAAAATTCCCAGAAGAGTTTAAATTTTGAAGTTTTTAAATAATTCCACAACCTAAATGTCTTAAAGACATGTTGATCTGAAGTCTCTGTTTCTGAGGGGGCGTGGCTTTTGGTGCTCCGCCCCTAATTATGATGGCTCTGTGTCTCGCTAGTGTAAATCTTCATAAAAACATCCATCAATCTGGGTAATGTCCAGCTGTATGGTTCTGATCCGGATGTCAGCTCAGATCTTCATGGACAGAACTTCCTCCAAAATCCTGATTCTTTCTCCTTCCAGTTCACCAAAGACTCTTTGATGTTTCTTGACGTTGCTGTGATCAATCCATTCAATCCATTGGTTTCTCAGGGCAGAAAATAATGAAAGCTAACATCCAAATGCTCTTTCATTCATTTACAATCCTTTCGGTCAAATGAGCCGCCGTTCACATTTCCGTGGTCACATCAAGAAACTCCGTGGAGTCTGGTGGAGATTTTCCAGCGTTCTCAGCCCTGCTACTAGTATTGGATGAAACTCACACCAAAAATCCAGTGACGGCTGATTGGACCACAGAAATGTGAACGGCGGCTCATTTGACTGCAGTCAATGTGAAGACATCATCTTCTCACTCAGAAATTCAAATGATTTCTTATTACATTTGTTCTCTTTCATAAGAAAAATTTATCATTAAAAACTCAAAAAACATGATTTTCATCTAAAATAAATACTACTACCAGTGCAAGTCAAACACATCAGATTTCACAAGTTGACACAGACGGTGAAAGTGATGTTGGCACTTGTTTGGAGTCATGGTGTGCAGTTCAAGCTGCTGTCATGACCCGCGAAGTCTCACCGGGCTCAGCACTCAGACACAGAGACGGCGGTAATAGCTCTGAGAGGATCTGGAGCAGCCCATCTCCTGAGGGACGCTTACAGGTGCGAACGCTTAGGCTGAGTCTTCAGGAATCCCAGACCCATCAGTTAAGCAAAAAAAAAAAAAAAAAAAAAAAAAAAAAAAAAACATAAAAAAGGGGAATTTGAAGGTTTCAGCTTAAAGTTAAGGTGCTGCACAACAGTAGTCTGTGTATTTTCAGGCCACAGACCAATTTTATATCAGACAAAAGTAACACTAATTTTCATGTTCTGTAAAATATCTAATTTAAACTTCATTTGTACACTAGATTTCAATGTGATGTTTTAACCCAAAATTGTAGCTAAAAAAAGTTTGAGAGAAGAGAAATGGTGTTCTAAATATAGTCCTAAATGTGAATCCATCAATTGAACACCTTTATTAGCAGGCTCCTCGTAACATTGCGCCAGGTTCCCAAGCTAAGCAGAGTGTGCGTGGAGTACACAGAGCCGGCCCTGGGCAGCCGGCTGGGGCGTCATTTGCTGGAGGGGTCACCAAATTGCAATGATTGTTTTTTCTTTTACAGTTTAACACACCACTCATTTCAAATAAAATTAAAAAAGGTAATAATTAAACCATTAATAAATATCTAAAAAAATTGACATAGTCAATAATTTTGCCAAGTCGAGGTGGGGAGGAGGAGGAGGGTACACAGTGTCATCCATTAGAGTTTCTTTCAAACTTTAAGTATGAAAAAAAACCCAGAAAAACAAGCCCTATGGGACAGCTGTAAGATCCAAAAAATAAAGAAAGAGTGGAAAAACAAACTCAACGCAGAGGTTTGTCTGTTTTAGAAAAAAAAACCACCATTTCAGTTGAAAAACACTATTGTTTTTGGTTGGAAAAGAAGAATCTAACTAGCATTTTTTTGCAAATTTGCCGTTGTGTTAGCCAAAATCCCTAACGGCGCCCCTGCCTCTGCTGGTTCTAGACCCCTCTAATGGTTCTAGACCCCTATGGTGATTCTAGACCCCTCTGGTGGTTCCAGACCCCTCTGTTGGCTCTAGACCCCTCTGCTGGTTCTAGACCCCTCTGATGGTTCTAGACCCTATGGTGATTCTAGACCCCTCTGGTGGTTCCAGACCCCTCTGTTGGCTCTAGACCCCTCTGCTGGTTCTAGACCCCTCTGGTGGTTCCAGACCCCTCTGATGGTTCTAGACCCCTATGGTGATTCTAGACCCCTCTGGTGGTTCCAGACCCCTCTGTTGGCTCTAGACCCCTCTGCTGGTTCTAGACCCCTCTGATGGTTCTAGACCCCTATGGTGATTCTAGACCCCTCTGGTGGTTCCAGACCCCTCTGTTGGCTCTAGACCCCTCTGCTGGTTCTAGACCCCTCTGATGGTTCTAGACCCCTATGGTGATTCTAGACCCCTCTGGTGATTCTAGACCCCTCTGTTGGCTCTAGACCCCTCTGCTAGTTCTAGACCCCTCTGGTGATTCTAGACCCCTCTCGTGGTTCCAGACCCCTCTGTTGGCTCGAGACCCCTATGTTGGTTCTAGACCCCTCTGTTTGTCCCAGACCCCTCAGCTGGTTCTAGACCCTCTGGTGATTCTAGACCCCTCTGTTGGTTCTAGACCCCTCTGGTGATTCTAGACCCCTCTGTTGGTTCTAGACCCCTCTGGTGATTCTAGACCCCTCTGTTGGTTTTAGACCCCTCTGGTGATTCTAGACCCCTCTGTTGGTTCTAGACAACCTCTGTTGGTTCTAGACCCCTCTGTTGGTTCTAGACCCCTCTAGTGGTTCTAGACCCCTCTAGTGGTTCCAGACCCCTCTGTTGGCTCGAGACCCCTATGTTGGTTCTAGACCCCTCTGTTGGTTTTAGACCCCTCTGGTGATTCTAGACCCCTCTGTTGGTTCTAGACCCCTCTAGTGGTTCTAGACCCCTCTAGTGGTTCCAGACCCCTCTGTTGGTTCTAGACCCCTCTGTTGGTTCTAGACCCCTCTGTTGGTTTTAGACCCCTCTGGTGATCCTAGACCCCTCTGTTGGCTCTAGACCCCTCTGCTGGTTCTAGACCCCTCTAGTGGTTCTAGACCCCTCTAGTGGTTCCAGACCCCTCTGGTGGTTCCAGACCCCTCTGGTGGTTCCAGACCCCTCTGTTGGTTCTAGATCCTTCACATACACAAAGCAATTAAATAAAATGATCTCATCTTTCCAGCTCCTATATCCTGAACATCCCATCCAGCTTGCTTCATGTCTGTTTTGGTGTTTGGGATATGCTTATTTTCAGGTCGTGAGTTTCATATCAAAGTAGTTACATAACAAGAGATCAGAGTCTTTAGAAAACATCTTCAGTAGCAAATAAAACTGTCCCCCTAAAGTCTCCATAAAAACAACAGGTCTTAACTTGGCCCCACCCTTTCTCACCTTCTGCTTGCTCTTTTCTTTTGGTTTTATATCACAGTTTCTCTTGCAATACATCATGTAGAAAGGACCTACAGGCAGAGCAGAACTCTGTGAGGAACACTGGTCCATCTTAATTCACTAATGGGTTTCATGGGGTTTGCAGTGGTGCTGGAACATTGATTTAAAGCATCATCGATCTTCCAATTGAACGAGCCCGAGGAAAAAGAGCACGTAAACACACTGCCTTCCTCTCTGACTCGCAGCCCAGTGAAAAACTGTTCCAAGTTCATTTGTTCACTTTTGATACAAGTTCCTCCAATAAATGAATTCACAAGTTTCATCTCTATTGTGCAGCATTTTCAGTGAAAAAAACAAATCCCCTATGCCGTAACGGAAAAAAGAAACTTTATGAAGTATTGATGGAGCTTGGTCTTTTTATGTCAATCACATGCTCATTTTGGTCAATACTATGATGTTAAAGAGCAAAAACGGGCAAATTTAATATTGGAGAGTCACAGAAGAAGCACACAAATCAATACTACTTTAATGTTCAGCAGCTTTGTGGCTGATAAAGGCCTGGATAACGGGACTGCCTACTGTCAGCCGCTTGACAAGCTAAAGACAGATTAATCATTTACAAAACAGGAGGAAAAAATCAAAGGACTTGCTGACTCTGACTTTGGTTGCTTTCACACAAAAACAATCACACATACATGGTTCGAATGGACACAGAATGCTAATGTCTTTGTCTGGTTTGTTTTGCTTTCACTCACAGAGGTGAACCAAATACTGAAGTAAGAGGACTAAACAGGGGTGTGAAGTACTTGTGTAAATGGACTTTGTTACTTTACTTAAGTATTTTTTAAGCAACTTTCTACTTGTATTGAGTATCAAAAATATAAAAACGTTTACTCTCTACTCTACTACAATTTTGATTAAATCCAAGTACTCAGGATTCCCCTACATTTTAATTGACACCTAATGACCCGATCGCGATCAGATCTTTGTTTTCACTCTTTAAACTGGACTTATTGTTTATGAAGGTACATGAAGATGTATAAAAGCTATTCTGACTAATCATGTGATTATCATGTAACAGTAAACGTCTGAACATGCTCAGTATGAGACATTTTCCAACCTTTTTGCTCCTGTGGGCTGTTATTTTTTTAAAACCCCTCGATAAGCAGCTTTGACAACCTTTCGAACAGCAGAACTCTTCAACCGCTAACATCATAAGCATAATTTCAGCGGGTTCTGAAACGGAGAAAAGCAGCTTTGCACTGATATGTAATAGGTTTTAAAGTGTTGCCTATCAGAGCAAAGCCGACATGAAAATCCACTTCTCTCAACGCCAGAATCAATGATTCACATTGATTGCGGAAATGGTCACAGAGATACACAATGTCAGGCGTCGGCGACCTTTAACAGTAAAAGAGACATTTGGGCTCGTTTTCTTCTTATCAAAACCTAGAAGGAGCAGCATTGACTTACTTTAATCTTTCTAATTTCTTCTAATTTGTTTTTTTCTATTCCCCTCTTTATCTTCAGCAGTCTTACACTGCTGGGTTTTGTTCTTTTAGTTTGGGGTTGGATTTTGGCAGTCTTAGTTAGTCCTAGCATTAAAGCTAATAAATCTAGAATCCTAGCTAATAAAACTAGTATCATAGCTAATAAAGCTAATTTCATAGCTAATAACGCTAGCATCATAGCTAATAAAGATGGTATTATAGCTAATAAAGATAGAATCATAGCTAATAAAGCTAGTATCATAACTAATAAAGCTAGCATCATAGCTAATAAAGCTAGTATCATAAGTAATAAAGCTAGCATCATAGCTAATAAAGCTAGTATCATAACTAATAAAGCTAACATCATAGCTAATAAAGCTAGCATCATAGCTAATAAAGCTAACATCATAGCTAATAAAGCTAGCATCATAGCTAATAAAGCTAGTATCATAATTAATAAAGCTAGACTCATAGCTAATAAAGCTAGTATCATAATTAATAAAGCTAGACTCATAGCTAATAAAGCTAGTATCATAACTAATAAAGCTAGCATCATAGCTAATAAAGCTAGTATCATAACTAATAAAGCTAACATCATAGCTAATAAAGCTAGTATCATAACTAATAAAGCTAACATCATAGCTAATAAAGCTAGTCATAACTAAAAGCTAGCATCATAGCTAATAAAGCTAGTATCATAATTAATAAAGCTAGCATCATAGCTAATAAAGCTAGTATCATAACTAATAAAGCTAACATCGTAGCTAATAAAGCTAGTATCATAACTAATAAAGCTAATATCATAGCTAATAAAGCTAGCATCATAACTAATAAAGCTAATATCGTAGCTAATAAAGCTAGTATCATAACTAATAAAGCTAATATCATAGCTAATAAAGCTAGCATCATAGCTAATAAAGCTAGCATCATAATTAATAAAGCTAGCATCATAGCTAATATAGCTAGTATCATAACTAATAAAGCTAGCATCATAGCTAATAAAGCTAGCATCATAGCTAATATAGCTAGTATCATAACTAATAAAGCTAGCATCATAGCTAATACAAATAGTATCAAAGATAACAAAAGTAGTATCAAAGCTAATAAAGCTAGCATCATAGCTAATACAGGCTAAAAGCAAAGAATCCCGAGTGAAACATTCTTTTCAAATCTATCTCCACGATGGAGTTCACTGGATTCAATGCTAATTGCGTTAAACTACAGTTGCCTAATTTCCAATTCCACCGGAAAGCTTTGCAAGCTGCAACTGAATCTACGACTCATGCTAAAGCTAACACAATAACGACCGACCGTTACAGATTCAAAGATGGGCGGGGCTTTAATACCAGAACTGCAGAGCATGAGTGAAACTTCAGAAATGTCGTGGGACCTAAACCAGTAGACAAATCACAAAATTCCACTGCAATACCTCGTTTCAACCTGTAGGGGGCAGCAGACAGACGGTTTTAGACCATAACTTCAAGAATTAAACAACTTTATTTAATTGTTAAATATGTCACAAGGATGAACAGGCAGCACTTTTAAAGCCCCATTTATAGAGGTCAACAGACAAAAAAAGTTGATTTGAGTTTGGTTACCCTTTAACTACTCCTTTTAAATAAAAAAAAAAAAAACGGACTCCAGCAGACCCTAATAACCATGATAAGGATGAAGTAGACATAAAAATAGACGGATATTTGCTTTCATCAGCTGAGAGTTTATCACGTTAGGAAACATAAAGATAAGGTTGCTTTCAGATTAATTTCTATCCCTTAGAACGAACCGTGTCTGACAGAAAAACATAAATCATCACTTAAACATTTTTAATATATTGAAATTATACATTTAAAATATTTTTAACAATTTTGCTTAGTATGAATCAGGAATGTGTTTTTATCAAACGTTAGTCCCACTCCTGTCATCTTTTGATCTATTTTTAAAACATTCTATTGATTAAAACACTTTCTAGGACATAGTTTCTGTAAAGTAAGCCACACCCCACTTCCTGTCACCCATCTGTTTACACCAGGGGTCGGCAACCTTTAACAGTAAAAGAGACATTTGGTCTTGTTTTCTACTGATCAAAACCTAGAAGGAGCCGCACTGACTTACGTTAGCCTTTAAGAAATTTGGATTTGCATTCATAACCTTCTTTTTGTTTTTTTAAAATAAATATACATGTCTACTTTTGTCACAAACAAAAGCAAAAAAATCAAAAAATAAAAATAAACAAGCATCTCTTAAAAGAGAATTTTTTAAAAACGTTTTTAACTTTAGTAGCAAAAAAGCTAGCTTGTTACTTAATTACTAGCTGAAATTGAAATAAGCATAACATTTCTCTGTAAATTAAATCAGCCAAAAATTTTAGCATTTTGATGAAATAAAAGCTAAACTCAAAATTAGTTGATTACAAATTAGCTAAAAATGTTAGCATATTGCTAAAATATTAGCTAAACTCCAAATTACCATAAAAAAGCTCATTTGAGGCCAAATCCGCCAAAAAAAAGCTAGCTTGTTGCTCAAATACTAGCTGAAATTGAAATGAGCATAACATTTCTCTGTAAATTAAATCAGCCAAAAAATTTGAGCATTTTGATGAAATAAAAGCTAAACTCAAAATTAGTTGATAACAAATTAGCTAAAAATGTTAGCATATTGCTAAAATATTAGCTAAACTCCAAATTACCATAAAAAAGCTAATTAGAGGCCAAATCTGCCAAAAAAAAAGCTAGCTTGTTGCTCAAATACTAGCTGAACTCCAAAATAGCCTAAAATTCCTCAGTAAACTAACTTTGTCAAAAATGTTAGCATGTTGCTAAAATAGAAGCTAAATTATAAATTATAAAAAAATAAAATAAAAAATAGCTGAAAACATCAGCATGTTACTAAAATATTAGCTAAACTCTAAATTATCCTAAAAACCGCACTATAAAACAAATTAGCCTAAAACGTTAGCATGTTGCTAAAATATTAGCTAATCTTCATCCAGAGAGCCACTATGGAGTTGCAGACCTCTGGTTTACACCCTCTCCTGCTAGCTTACAGCCCCAACCCAACGATACTGGTGCAACAAGTATTGTTCGTCTGATCCTCACTACAATTTTAATAAATTATTAATAGTATTTTGTTTAGCAGACGTAATATTATTAAATTAATATGTTGTATTAGAAGATTGGTCCAGTTTTTGATGGTAAAAACGAGTAAAACAATGTAAATAAAGAGAACTGTCAGTAGAACGGGGGTGCGTGATTGCTTCCAGCTAAACTGGATATAGACGCCCCTTCGACGCCCCTTCGAATGCGCAGCTGCGACTCTGACCACGAGCACCGAAAGCGCCAGGATTCTAGATTGCACAGGGACGGAGGCAGAACTCGATGAAAATGTTCTGACAGGGTGGTGAACTTCTATGTTTAGATTCCACCGTTGGAGCCTTTGACTGAGGACTGTAAAGAATCGGGTTTGATTTATTTCCCAGGTCAAAAAGTTCAATCTGTGTCTTAAAGCGAGCTGCACCAAAGTTTTGGCTCCGCAATCTACACACTTTTTTTTTTTTAACAAGTTTATTGCGTTTTGACATTCTGTGTCTTTGCAATCACACCGTGTTTGGGTGTTTGCTTTTGATTGCAGCCTGGCGCGCTCCTGAGTGAGCTGTGGCAGCCGAAAATTGCTGCAAACAAAGTGAAACTCTTGACACAGTAAATTACATCCTGCCTGCCGTCATTAGGTCAGAAAGGCAAAGGCAGGGGAGGCTGGAGGCGTGAGAGCGTGACCTAAACAAACACACATTCAAATTGAAAAAATAAAAAAGTTGTTTTTCTTAAGCGGCAGCACTGTTCTCGGTGACGGAGAGTCTCAAATTCGTTTTGGTAACCCTGTGGATCCTCTCCTCACCTGTCAAAACAGCCCAAATTGCAGTTACGTGTTGAAAGCTAAATGATAAAACTGGCTGGTTCAGTGCACAAGTCAATGAATAACTGTCATGGAGACATTTCTGGCAGATGTTTTCATTATGACTGGTGTCTGTGTCGCGTCGGTGATCTGCTCCAAAAACGAGAAACTGACAGGTTTTCAGCGGCGCCATTCTGCTGGCAGGGTTATTACAGGAGTCAGGACAGAGACGACTGTCGGTCACGCCGCTTTTCACAATGTCACACCCGAAAACACTTCGGCCGCGGACAAACTTTAGATTTCTCTGCTTCGATGTCTCACATGCAAGATCCATGCCGTCAAGTCCTGAACCTCGTGTTCATCTGTATCCTCTTTCTGTTTCGGACCAAAGCCTGTAAACAAAACCATGTGACTAAAGATCTCTTCAATCATTGGCCAGGAATTACGAGGAGAAGGAAGTCGCTTTCCAATCCCTGTCTGGACACTTCACTTATACCAGGGCAAACTTTAACAGTAAAAGAGCCATTTGGGCTCGTTTTCTACTGATCAAAACCCAAAAGGAGCCGCATTGACTTAAGTTAGCCTTTAAGAAATTTGGATTTGCATTCATAACCTTATATGAATAATGTCTATTTTTGGCACGAAGAAAAGCAAAAAAATATAAAAAAGAAACAAATATCTCTCAGAATTTTTTTACATTAACTTTAGTAGCAAAAAAGCTAGCTTGTTGCTTAATTGCAAGCTATTGTATTGACTTACGTTAGCCTTTAAGAAATCTGGATTTGCATTAATGATCTATTTTTTTTATTTTTTCATAAATGTGAATAATGTCTATTTTTGGCACGAACAAAAGCAAAAAAATATACAAAAAAAAAAGAAACTAGCATCTCTCAAAAATGTATTTGTTTTTTACTTTGGTATCAAAAAAGCTAGCTCCTTGCTTAATTACTAGCTAAACTTCAAATTAGCATAACATTTCTCTGTAAATGAAATCAGCCAAAATTTTAGTGGCATGCTGAATAAAAGCTAAACTAAAAATTAGCCTAAAACCCCAGTAGATAACAAATTAGCTAAAAATGTTAGCATATGGCCAAAATATTAGCTAAACAACAAATTAGCATAAAAAACTAATTAGAGGCCAAATTAGCCAAAAAATAAAAGCTAGCTTGTTGCGTAAATACTAGCTGAACTCCAAATTAGCATAAAATTCTTCAGTAAACTAAATTAGTCAAAAATGTTAGCATGTTGCTAAAATAGAAGCGTAAACTCTAAATTAGCCTAAAAACCCTAGTAGATAAGAAATTAGCTAAAAATATTAGCAATTTGCTAAAATATTAGCTAAACAATAAATTAGCATAAATTAGCCGGATACGGCTAACTGCCTGTTCAACCAAACGATTGGAAAACATGTTTTTTAAAGATATTGATTGTGTGTATTACGGAACTCCTAAAGAGAAATTGAAGAAAAAAAAATTAAATAAAAAGCCAAAAATTGAAATAATAAAAAAAAATTCTGGCTTGTAACAGATGCACACTAGATAGTAACCAGAACATTTTTTTTTATTAAATTTTTAGAAAAAAAAACAGTTACTATCTGGTTGGAACCAGTTATTTTTTAAAATATTTTTACAACTTTAATTTTTAGAAGAACAAGTTCTGGTTAATAACCAGGACTTGCTTTTATTACTTCCGTTTTTTTTACAGTATTTATTAGAAAAAAATGTTTTTTTCTTTACTTCGGTTTCTTTTTAACTTTGATGTCCCTTTGGAGACTCCGTACCAAAGCAAACATCAGCAGAAAAAATATGTTTTTTGGTATTTTTTTTCTTTTTTGGGTAGTTAAAGGGTTAAAAGTTCATGAAAATGTTATATAAAAAGTCACAAACGCAGTAAAACGTGCAGAACAGTGCAGCTGCAGTCTGCATGCTACAAGCTGCAGGTCTTTAGACTGCAGTGGAACCAGAAAAAAGACAAGAGCAAAGCCAACACTAAGTGACAAGCCTCCTGACTTCCATCAGAAGCTGCAATCTGGTGTCACAGCACTCTTGATAAACGACACACGCTCCCATTCACAGCGGAAATGAGGCACAGAGAGCTTATTAAATCTGGGCCTCAGCTTCATAACCTCTGCCCGCTGCGCTGGAGCTGCATGTTGGGGTCTCCGTTTGCTGCTTTTTAAAAGTCCGGCCCTTTCAGGAGGAGGCATGTCTTCCTTCACACTCGACAATGTAGATTTAGCTGCTGTTGGTTCAGGGAACTGCAGTCTTTATGGTATTATTTACCTTTGACAAGCAAAAAAAAGAGAAATAGAAAAATCCTTATTTCAGTGACTTTAAGCTTTAATAGTACTTTTATGAGTTTTATGGCTTAGAAACCAAATATTCTCATTACTTTGTTGGTTGTAGTCAAATTTAAAATCATTTTCCTTTGATAGACTCTTGTTTCATGTGCCTTTATATTTCCGTAGAGAATCGTCTCTTGTGGAAGAGTAAAATGTCAGTAAAAAGTGGAGATAAAACTTTGCTCTTTGACACATGAAACGGTCACCTGAAGCTGACATTTAAGGAAGAAAGGGACTTTAAAGAAGAGTCCTGGACGAGATAAAGCAGAAAACGATGGTGCGTGCAGCCCGCTGACTCATCTTAGGTATTCCTAATGTCTGCAGGGAGACGATCGATCACAGGCTTAATTTTCTCACTCAATTCATCTAGCAGCACTAACAGCGAGCAGCCACCAGCTGGGCAGCAGCGTCCCTGGCAGCGTCCCAGCAAATCAGCCTGAGCGGGCGAGCAACACAGCCGGCCCAGTCAGAGCAACAACATGCTGACCTGATGCGGGGAGGATGGAGGCAGGATCAGGAGGAAGACGGCCCGAAACCTGACAAAACAATCCATTATTTAAGACAGGCCAGGCCGCTCTTAACACCGTGAAATTTTAAAAAGACAAACACAACCAAAGACGTCCAAGAAGACTTCATGGTTCGTTGAAGACTGCCACGAAACCCTAGCCCAGGGGTCGGCAACCTTAAAGAGTAAAAGAGCCATTTGGGCTTGTTTTCTACTGATCAAAACCTAGAAGGAGCCGCATTGACTCACGTTAGCCTTTAAGAAATTTGGATTTGCATTCATAACCTTCTTTTTGTTTTTTTTTAATAAATATACATGTCTACTTTTGGCACGAACAAAAGCAAAAAAATATACAAAAAAAAGAAACTAGCATCTCTCAAAAAGGTATTTATTTTAGGTTTTTAACTTTGGTAGCAAAAAAACTAGCTCGTTGCTTAATTACTAGCTGAAATTCAAATTGACATAACATTTCTCTGTAAATTAAATCAGCCAAAAATTTTAGCATGTTGCTGAAATAAAAGCTAAACTCAAAATTAGCCTAAAACCCCCAGTCGATAACAAATTAGCTAAAAATTTTAGCATATTTCTAAGATATTAGCTAAACTCCAAATTAGCATAAAAAATAATTAGAGGCCAAATCTGCCAAAAAAAGGTTAGCTTATTGCTAAAAATAGAAGCTAAATTAAGCTAAGAAGCTAAATTAAAAAAAAAAAAAAAAATTCAGTAGATAGCAAATTAGCTGAAAACATTAGCATTTTACTACAATATTAGCTAAACTCCAAATTAGCATAAATTTTCTCAGAAAACTTAGCCATAAACGTTAGCATCTTGCTAAACTAGAAGCTAAAATTCTAAATTAGCCTAAAAACTCCAGTAGTTAACACAGTAGCTAAAAGTGTTAGCATATTTCTAAAATATTAGCTAAACTCCAAATTAGCATAAAAAAGCTAATTAGAGGCCAAATCCGCCAAAAAAAAGTTAGCTTATTGCTAAAAATAGAAGAAAAATTAAGCTAAGAAGCTAAATAAAAAAAAAAAAAAAAAGTAGATAGCAAATTAGTTGAAAACATTTGCATTTTACTACAATATTAGCTAAACTCCAAATTAGCATAAACTTTCTCAGAAAACGTAGCCAAAAACGTTAGCATCTTGCTAAACTAGAAGCTAAAATTCTAAATTAGCCTAAAAACTCCAGTAGTTAACAAATTAGCTAAAAATTTTAGCATATTTCTAAAATATTAGCTAAACTCAAAATTAGCATAAAAAAATAATTAGAAGCCAAATCTGCCAAAAAAAAAGTTAGCTTATTGCTAAAAATGAAAGCAAAATTAAACTAAGAAGCTAATTTCTAAATTTTCAAAAAAAAAAATTCAGTAGATAGCAAATTAGCTGAAAACATTAGCATTTTACTACAATATTAGCTAAACTCCAAATTAGCATAAACTTTCTCAGAAAACTTAGCCAAAAATATTAGCATCTTGCTAAACTAGAAGCTAAAATTCTAAATTAGCCTAAAAATTCCAGTAGGTAACACATTGGCCAAACATGTTGCTAAAATAATAGCTAATCTCCAATTTTTTTAAAAAATCTACTATAATTTTATTTTTCTTCAGCCAGAGAGCCACCATGGAGACATAAAAGAGCCACATGCGGCACATCTAGCCTCTGCACCCTCCCTGTCCAGCTACCCCCAGCAGTCTAACATGGAGGTTCGTGGTGTCCTTAAGCCCCCGAATCCCAACCATACCCAACCAGCAAGGCCAGGTGGGCCCCATATGGGTAAGAGTAGGGCTGTGGAAACTCACAACAGTGGAGCTCGCTAGCTCAGTACAACCCGGGGTCGCTACAGCAGAGCTCGATACAGCGGGAGGTCGCTATAGCGATGATCGCTACAGTAATGCTAGCTAGCTTGATATAGCGGAGCTCGCTACAACCGAGCTTGCTACAGCAAAACCTGCTAGCTTGCTATAGCGAAGCTCGCTAGCTCATACAACATAAGTTGATTCAGGGGAGCTTACTAGCTCTCTACAGCGGATCACTAGTCCACTACAGCAGAGCTGGCTAGCTCACTACAACCGAGCAGAATTCAGCTGGTGAGCTTGCTGCAGTGGACCTGGCTTGCGCGCTAAAGCGGAGCTTGCTAGCATGCAACGCCGTCTACCTGGAGGCTGGCTAGCGTAGCAAGCTAACCCACTGAGTGTCCACTTAAGTCAATGTGGGCAAACCCATTCGGGGTTCACATTTTCTGGCAACTTTTAAGCCATTCATCCACTAGAAACATTAGAATGGATGGAGGTGACAAGAGGAAGGATGAGAAAAAAAGGAAAGAGAAGCTTCAGGGTTTGCAGATCAAGGGGACTATTTGTTTTCTTCTTTGCGCACTATTATCAATCTGTTTTTTTGTCTTTCTTTTTATTCATCCGTGTAGAAACCAGCCTGTGCCTTTTAGCTTTAATACTGTAGAATAACCCCCTCACCCGCAGACTGCCCGAGGAGAGTCTTTTAATGCATCGGTGCGTCCAGACCGCCAGGAATCACCGCAGACGAACATGTTCAGCCCCTTTCTGGGCTAAGTTTGGGCTTCGTAAAAGAAAAACAGAAGCGCAGTCCCTAAACAAGTTTGGAGCACAGAGAGTGAGGCATGGTTCCCACCTGACAGCATGCTCGATGGATTTCATTTTGCTCTGCCATTTGTTGGAGACACATTCCGACTCCCCCCATCCAGCTGCGCCGCCCAAAGCCCATGATTTTGCCATTACACGCGACTCCCATCAATACTCGCTCATCAGGGCCGCCGCGCAATCACGGTTCTTTAAGACAAAAACGAATCAAAGAGTGAAAGCTGGCAAAATTAAGATAAATTGAGTCTAAACAAGTGGAGACTTTAACTTATTTCAAAGCTGTGGGAGGCTGCTCGCTGCACGGCTGAACAGAATAGCAATGATTAGCAAATGATGAAAGACAAAAGGAGCAAGACGATGAAGAAGCACTCGTTATATTTCTTTTAAAGCAGTAATTACACCTCTAATCCATATGCGCTCTGAAGTGATTGTTTGTGATTAGCAGCATCTCCTTTTTTAAGGCTCCCTATAAAGTCTGACTTGTATGAATAGTAGAAAAAGTTCTTACACCAGGTTTCTCAAACACGATTTACCTTGAAGGCGGAATCTGGGCCGTATGGGGCTCCATTTGTGCCAAAAATATGATGTTTTTGCGTCCACTGTCTATGTCTACTGAGCAATTTTATTTAACATGTGTTCATGTCTGCGTAATACTAACCATTATCTAAATATAAAACAGGAGCTAACGACGCTAGCAACTGTTGCTAAGGACTTTTCTGACGACCAGATTCAATTCAATTTTTCAATTCAATTTTCATTGTATAGCCCAAAATCACAAAGAAATTTGCCTCATTCGGCTTCATGCAGGTAATTTTACAGATGCAGAAAAAAATTTACAGATGCAGAAAACAGAAACATGAAAAAAAAAATATCTAAAGACTAAACAGACTAAATAAACTGGATATCCCTGCCCTTAGACCCTCCCTCTCGGTAAGGAAAAACTCCAAAAAAACCTGAGTCAGGAAAAACGAAGAAACCTTAGGGATTCCCACATGAGGGAGAAATCCTATCCCAGGACGAACAAAAGATACCAGAACTGGTAAAGAAAAATTAGCTTCAACTACTACAACTACGTATTTGAATAGAGTTCATTCAGATAGAGCTGAGGGACGAGTGGTGATGAAGTACGATGCGACGACAATAAAAAATGCAAAGTTTTAAGCGTAAAGCAAGCTGAAAGTAGACATTAAACTTTTAAATTCAGGCGGGATCTGCAAAATATCAACTTGGGACCTACGCCGAAACGATCCGCTGCACCGTGCGAGCCCTCCGCGACTGGTGTGAACGACGCCATAGGATAACAAGGGCGCTGAATGGAAGCGGACTCCGCTCCGCGGCGCTTCCGCGTCCAGTGTGAATTGGGCGTTAAACGGGCCGCCAATATGAGACCCCTGTCTTACGCCGGTATCACAACCGGACGCTGAAGCGCCGTGAAGCAGAGTCCGCGCCGCTTCCGCTCTGTAGTTCACAACAGATACGCATTTTTCCGCGGCGGTCCACAGGCGCTTCTGCTTTTTTTCTTTTTGCCATCATGGTTGATAATTTCATAACCTAAAGACATAAACCCATGTTTCTGCTAAGAAGAACTGCTCCTTTTTTATTTTATTTCCCGAAACTTGTCACCCCGCACCGGAGTCTGTCCACGTTGATCTGGTGTCTGCATGTCTGTCAAAAAAAAAAATTGTGTGTGTCTGTCTGTTTTGTGCGTCTCTGTTCTCGCGCTCACACATGTGTGCGTGCGTGTTGTGACTGTATGTTTATTTCCATGTCTACCTTCTGTTTGGACACAAAAACATGATCACATTTGTCAATCGCGGCGTTTTATTGTGAAAAACTGGTTATATTTTGAAAAGAAACCGGATTTTCTCATGTGTCTTAATGCAACTTCCTGCCAGAATTGATGCGGAACACTCGTGGCTCACGGACAAAATAGGTCAGACGCCGAAACGATCCGCTGCATCGCGCGGACCCTCCGCGCCGCAACTGGTGTGAACGACGCCATAGGATAACAAGGGGGCCGAATGGAAGCGGACTCCGTTCCGCGCCGCGTCCAGTGTGAATTGGGCGTTAAACGGGCCGCCACTATGAGACCCCTGTCTTACGCCGGGATCACACCGGACGCTGAAGCGCCGCGGAGCGGAGTCCGCGCCGCTTCCGCTCTGTAGTTCACAACAGACGCGCATTTTTCCGCGGCGGTCCACAGGCGCATCTGCTTTTTTTTTGTTTTTGCCATCATGGTTGATAATTTCATAACTTAAAGACATTAACCCGTGTTTCTGCTAAGATGAGCTGCTCTCTCTGCTGCTTGTTTTACACCCAAAACCCCGCCCACCCGCTCTGTCGGCCCACTGTATTGATCTGTGCGCACGCGTGTGCGTCTCTGTTTTGTGTGTGTGGGTAAATTAATAAACTAAGATGATTAACCCCTGTTTCTGCTAAGATGAGCTGCTCTCTGTTGTCGTTGTTTTATCTCCGTAAACCGTTCACCCCGCACCGGAGTCTGCCCACGTTGATCTGCGTGTCTGCATGTCTGTCCAAAAAAAAAAAAAAAGTGTGCGTGTCTGTTTTGTGCGTCTCTGTTCTCGCGCTCACACATGTGTGCGTGCGTGTTGTGACTGTATGTTTATTTCCATGTCTACCTTCTGTTTGGACACAAAAACATGATCACATTTGTCAATCGCAGCATTTTATTGTGAAAAACTGGTTATATTTTGAAAAGAAACCAGATTTTCTCATGTATCTTGATGCAACTTCCTGCCAGAATTGACGCGGAACGCTCGCGGACAAAATAGGTCAGACGGCGAAACGATCCGCTGCACCGCGCGGGCCCTCCGCGCCTGGTGTGAACGACGCCATAGGATGACAAGGGCGCCAAATGGAAGCGGACTCCATTCCGCGGCGCTTCCGCGGCGCTTCCGCGTCCAGTGTGTAAACTGTAGTGTATAAAAAGTGAAGGTCGCAGGGCTCTCTTTGGCTTTTACCTGATCACATGACTTTTTTCCAGCACTAACATTTTACCCAAAAAGGAGATTAAAAAAAATCCAATTTTTTTTTTTATTCCACTAATACATAAGACATCTCTACGCACATATCAAACATTCCTCGCACAAATTGGGAAAACTTTCTCCTTTTTCCTGTCTTTCTCCAACTCTAAGGATTGTTGTACTGAATGGTGAGAGTCTCGTTCACCTGCCAGGACTTTCCTCATATTATGTATGATCAATAAACTTATTTGATTCGCAAATAGATCTTGTTTCCATGTGGAAACATAAATGTCACACATCCAGTCTAAAAGCTTTAGATTTAAATAAAAGGTCTGGAAATGACAACAATAAACAGTCCAGCTCATTTACCTGCTTTCAGTCAGAGATCCAGAATCAATGACTGTTTCATTGTGTTCAGATGTTTTTACTTGTTTGGTGGTTTTCTGTTTCACATTTGGTTAAGGCTGTAATTCCATGCTTTTACTTGATCTTTGTTAGATGTTTTCTTGTCATCCTCGTTTATTTTGGGTCGTTCTGTTCAAGTTTGGGTCGTGTCATGTTTCAGTGTTCTGTTCGCTTCTCTAGTTTAGTTATTTTTGCCTTTGGTCGTGTTTCAATTTATATAAAGAATCCTTTACGATTTCCCATCATGCTCATGTAAACCTGCACGTGCGTCCTCAGATGTTACAGAAGAACCTGAGTGAGTAAATATGGACCTAAAGGGGAAAGAGATTTTCAACAAAACAGAAATGGTGACTCCGAACAAAAACTTGAGAGGACTACATTGAATTTGTGAATCAAATTCATTATTATTATTATTATTATTAAAAATTTAATTTGATTTTTAATTATCTACTATTACATTAAAGGTAAAGTTTTTTTCAAGACAACTTTATTCAACAAAGGAAAACCAGATTAGAAAAAGTGATTTGAACAGAAAAAAATTGGAACTTTAATATCTTATTGCCTCAATGGATCTTAAGCCAACAAACGGTCTATTTTTTTCAACTCATATCATATTTAAGCCGCACCAAACTAAATCAAATAGTGGCTAACTTGTCGTACAGGTTAGCCACATTATTGTGTTAGCGAATATCTGTGATAAGGGCTGCCACGATTATTAAAATAATTGACAACAAATTTAATAGTCGATTATTTGCTACTTTATATGGAGTCGGAGTGTACTTAAGTTGAAAGCTATAATGACATTATGCTAGCTTTTTGGACTATTTTGGCATTTATTAAGGTCTTTTAGGCTAATTTAAAGTTTAGGCTAATATTTTAGTTGCATATTAGCTATTTTGGCAAATTTAGTCTTTTATTTTAATTTTTTAAGGCTATTTTAGGGTTCAGATAATATTTCAGCTACATGCTAGCTGTTTTTGCTAATTTAAGATTTTGTCAGCTTTTTTTTTAACTAATTTACAGTTTAGCTATTTAGCTACATGCCAGCAGTTTTATGCTCATTTAAGATTTTTTCTGTGTTTTAAGCTAAATTGGGGTTAAGCTAAATTTTTAACTGCATGCAAGCTTTTTTGGCTAACCTAGGCTTTAAAAAAAAAAAAAAAAAAAACGTTTTTTAGGCTGTTTTGGAATTTTGCTAATATTTCAGCTGGCTATCAGCTTCAGCGATTTCAGCTATTAACTTCAGCGTTTTCCGCTATCAATTTCAGCATTTCCAGCTGCCAAATTCAGCTTACAACATTCACAATAGCATTATCTCAGGTAATGCTATATATAGCATTAGTTAGTTTAAAGTTCATGATGGTTAAGATGTGAGCTTTACATCCAGGCTGCACATGACCCGATTAGTCGACTAATCGTAAAAAAATAATCGGCGATTAGTCAACTATTAAAATAATCGTTTATGGCAGCACTATCTGTGACTCGACCTTGTTTGCAACACATAAAAAAAAACAGACTGATGCAAGAAAACTAAAGGTCAGTGTAACTACGCTAACTTCCAACCTTGTTGGTAACACGTAAAAAACCCACAATTCCACACCCCTACATGCCGTTTTAGCGCATTAGCAATAACAAAACCATTTGGAAAAAAGCAATCTGACCCCGCAACATGTTAGCCATTTTAATGCATTAACAATAACACGCAACATTGTTAGGAACATGTAAAAAGAAAAAAATACAATGTGACACCCCTAAACGTTAGCCGTTTGTGCGCGATAACAATATTTCTCATCCTTTTTAGGAATACATAAAAAAAAAAAATATATATATAACACTGCTACACGTTAGCCGTTTTAGCCTATTAACAATAACACACAACCTTGATAGGAACACTTGAAAAAAAGAAACACAATTTGACACCGCTACTTGTTAGCCGCTTTAGCGTTTTAACAATAACACACAACTTTGTTGGAACACGTAAAAAAAAAGAAAAAAAACGCACAATCTACCACAGATACACGTTAGCTCTGTTAGCATAAACACATTAATGCCCCACCATATCCGTGCTTTCAACTTAAACAAAATAGACATTCTGACAGAGCGCACAGTACCTTTCAAAATCCCTTCAACATCAGTAATCACAGAAAGAATCAATCCACAAGCTATATAAGACGCTCCAGATTAGAATTCGCACAGCAGTTTTAAAAAAAAAAATTTTTATATAAAGCTTTCAAGTATGTCAAGCTAAATTAAAAGATGAATTTCTGCAACTACTGGTGGAACTGCTGATTTGTTACCTGAAAACAATGTAAAAAATAAAAAGCGGAATCATAGATTTGATTCATCTATTTTGCTTTTTCTAGGTAAAGGTTGATGCGATGTTGATCCAAAAAAAAAAAAGAAAATCTGAAGTCAAAACTAGAAAACTAAACTAAAAATGAAAACAGATCCTCACAGAATTCCTCCATAACTTAGACTTTAATAGAGCTCTGCTGCTTTGATTTAGAAGTAAAAATGAAATCAAAAGATTTACTCCCATTTTGTAATATAAAAAACCCCTTTGAATTATTAAATAAATATTCCCAACAACATAACTTTTTTTTTAGCATGAGTTGGACAGTGTGAAGTAATTTGTTCTGAGTAGATAAAAGTGCAGTCACACCATTACAATGAAATTAGTCTTTTAACTTGTTTATGTTGCATTTTTCTGATGATGTAAGACATATATAAAGAAAATTAAGAGCACAGTCCCAACCGGTGAATTGAACTACAATAGAAACTGTTTTTATTTTGTGTAAAAACGGCATACTCATAATTAAAAGACCACTGGGAATGCTTCAACGATGGATCAAAAGACGATAAGAGCGGGACTTTAAAGGTTTTTTACTTTGGGAGTTACCTGATGTATGCTAAAAAAATAAAAAAGCAGAATAAGAATTCAAACATACCACCTTTTCTAGGAATAAACTTGAATAATACTCACCTTCACTTTCAGATTTAATTAGACTTCGCTTCAAAGACTCCATTCAGACCCAACTTCAAGTGTCAGAGTTTTTTTACCAGAAAAACCAGGGGTTCTGAGAGCGCCGTGACCACAGCAGAGCAGACAAAAAAACCACACAACTTCACAAAAAAAAAAACTTAAAGGCCAAAGAAAGAAAAAGTTAAGAAAAATCCTCTTTTGAGGGTGGAAAAAGTGCCAAAGCAGTCGGCACCAGGTTGTAATGATTAAGCTATTTCGGTCAGGAAGGCAATTAGATCTCAATTAACGACATTTATCTCCTGCAGATAGGACATCATTGGCCAAGAGAGGAGCGTTTCGCTGCAGGAATCTGCAGTCATCATGTCATAATGACACACAGAGGTCCAATCACGGCAGGAAGACCTGCGCCACGCAAAAACAAGTCGGTTCCTCTGTCAACACCAGGAGCTTTCGTATGAAAATGGGATCCAAACACACATCAAACCTGCCGGCTCCCAGCGCATGCAGCAGGTGTGGAACTGTGTGTGTAATTTAGTTCAAATCACATCTCATATCCAGGCAGGGAAGTGGATGTGAGGCTGCGTGTGACGGACGCCGGTCTTTTTAGAGCTCCGTATTACCTCTCTTCATCTATTGACTCGTGATCACTCCATTATTCTGCTTCTGCAATGATGGATTGTTCTGTCCTCTCCTTCTATTTGCTCTTTCCTCGTGCTGCTTTCACCGTAACCCCCCCCATGCTTTTTTATTTTTAAAAACGTGTTCATCTGAGTCTGACTCAGACTCCTGTTCTCCTGCAGCCGCACACTGCACAAACACATCACTGTGTAGCTACACTGAGCTCAATATTTCAGTCATTATGGGATGAAAGACTTCAAACTTTAGAGGATAAAAACATAAATACACACTTACGCATTGAAAACACTAAATGATTTACATACAATTTATTACTTTTTTTTTGCTCTGCACCAGGGGTCTTAAACTGGCGGCCCGCGGGCCATTTGCGGCCCCCGCTTTAATATGAAAGTTCAATCTAGTTCGATCTAGTCGTCAAAAAAAGTCCTTAGCAACAGTTGCTAGCATCGTTAGCCCTTTAAGACACACAGAAGAAATAGCTTAGCAGTACATAAACATGGAGAAATGTTTAATAAACTTCTTCAGTAGACATAGACAATGGATGCAAAAAAACTGTTTTTGGCACAAATGGGACCCCATACAGCCCGACCACAGCCAGACTCTACCTTCAGTGACCTCCAAGGTAAAGTTCAAGACCCCTGGTTATATATATGCATAGTCTCATAAAGAGACAGAAACTAGAAATAGGAACTTTATTATTAAAATGAGTCCAAATCATTTTGCTGCAGACTCTTGACAATAGAAAAACTTAATTTTAGATTCAAAAATACACAAATTGTACTGTAATTTCTGTTCATTTCAGGGGTGCCATTTTAAAGTTTAAAAGAAGTTCATCAATAGCTGTGTTTCCACTACACATATGAATAAAACGTTATTGAAATTCTAGAAATTTCTAAAAAATACAATTTTGTGACTGCATCGTTTTCATCAAATCCTAGTAATGGGAATAAACTACGGATGCGTATTTATAATAATTTCCAGAATTGATTTGATTCTATTCACAAGATACCGGATGGATTCAATTCTGATTTTTTTGGATTATTTCAATCCATTTAATTCAATTCAGTTTTGAGTTTACACATTTAGAGACATTTGTTTAGAATTACATTATTATATGTTTTGAATATATTTATATTAATCTGATCCAGTTCTCATACTGTAAAATGTATCAGTGAAATACTGAGATTATTAATATCATACAGTTTTACATGATTCTCTAAAGGAGAATTTCTAACTAAAATGTTCATTTCATTAACATTGTAAACATTGTTCTGCTTCTCCTGGAGGACGTTTCAGTTTGGCCACTAGGTGGCGATGGCGCTATAGTGGTACACTTTTTTCAAGAAGAATAAAAAAGTATGAGAAAAAAAACATGTTTTACACCACAAATATAGTTACTTTAAAATATTTTCTTAAAAAAGTTTGGAAAATTCATGTCCATGAATTTATAAAGATGTTTATATACTCGGCAATGTATGTTTAGGTCAACCAAGTGTTAGCATTAGCCGTCCTATGGAAAATCCCATTATACGTTAAGCTAGCGGACGTTAACTTTGTGCTTTAGAGCGATCTCTACGTTTAGAGATCGATTTTTGATCTATTCAGCTTAGATTGACTCAAATTGATTGTATACGAATATGAACAACACTTTGATTTACAGCAGATACATTCAAATTTCTGACACGACACTAGCGCTCATCATCATCGATCAAAGGAGACGTCTGCGTCATGGGAGTGACTACGGATGAAGAGATTTTGGAAAATGGTGGTTGGGGATTTTAGAGGATCCAACTATTCCACATGACACGCTCAACTCCTGATGAGCTGAGTGATGCTGTGGGAACTCTCGTGGTGTCCGCAGCTAAGCGCGGTATCCGGTTGTTGGTCATGGAAAAATGGTTGCAGTTTTGCAAAATGTCTTAATCTCGATACGCCTCAAAAACCACCTACTGCAAACAAAAAAAACTGTTTTTCGATACGTTAGGTTTTTTTGTTTCCATTTGACAAATTTATTTTCGAAAATCCAATTTGCTTAATTTAAAATTTAGAATTATGTCCTAAGAATAAAGGCTACTTTTATATTCTATCAGGATCTTTAAAAATAAGACAACTTGTACTAAGAACTTATTCTTATTTTAACCCAATATTGTTGTTAGACAAGTCATTTCCACTTATTAGTATAGTATAGTATTATTAGTATAGTTACTTACTTAATAGTTTTGTGGTACTGTAATCTAAATGAGCTACAGGTAGGTAAATAAAAACTCAAAAAATATAAACCGTTCGCTTAATACCAGCAAAAAAAGCTAATTTTTGGGGCATTCAATTCAAAATAATTCTGACAGCTTTTTTAAGGCTTATTTTTTGAACATTTATATGGAACTCCTTGTTTATAGTTTCTGATATTTTCTTAAAAATGTCTTGCTAAGTAAAACTTCTGTTCATGGACATATCATTACACCACTTTACATTCTAGTGATTTTTCTCCTTGAGATTAATGTTCTTTTCCCCTTTTTAGACAACTATTTAAATTTTGAACGTTTACAAATTCACTAAAACTGGTTTACAGTCATAAATACTTTTATAATTAGAAAACAAACTAATATCCGTTCTTGTTTGTAAAGTAAATCATTTAAATCTTTGTATTCTTAAGCTTAAAATCAACAAACTAGATTGAAGAATCTTTTAAAGTTACATAAAGAAGAATTGAAATAGTTGTTATATAATTTTCTGTCTGACTAATAATTCTCTGATGCTTTTTTCAACAATGTTGTCGTCTCATAATACCCTCTCCAACTGAGTTATATAAAAAGTCAAGAATTCTCCATCCTGAAACTAAATGTGACTGTTTTCCTTCAATCTGAAGAGTGACGTGTGCGGCAGCATCAAAGACTCTCTATAATCATATTCCTCGACACAAACATGGAATGACCCATATGCAGAGCAGAAAGCTCAAGCTGCCACTCTGACGCTGAACTGAAACCAGAAAAACCCTCTGCCATCTGTCCGGGTGGGATTTTCACCTGTAAAGGAGAGAAAAAGGAAAAAAAAACCTCCTTTTGTTTGTTTTTTGTCCTCAGGCGCGTGAGTGTAAGACGTGTCGGTAAACTCAACAGCGAGTTTTCACCTGCAGGATTCCTTCAGTAAATCATAAACAATCAGTTTCCGCTTAAATGCTGAATGACTCCTCGAGTGTTGTGAATAAAGGAGCCTGATGGACCGATTTCAGGCTCTACTCAATGAAGATCCAGTATGTTCCTATGGAACAGAAAGTTACAACTGTTAGAGTTGGAAAAGTCAGATTGAGTTCTGAACCTTCACTTCTGATTTGAAACAAAGCTTGTCAACAAAACCATGTGACTAAAGATCTCTTCAGTCATTGGACTCAATCTTGTACTTAGTAATCCTTTCTAGTTCAGTTAATTTATTCAAAGTTTGTTTTTCGCTGAGCAATTTTAACCTTTCTTACTGCTGCTTGGGTAACGGTGTCGAGGAGACGACGGCTACGAGGCTCTCTCTCCGTTTGATCGTTTTTATTTTTCATATGTTAGAAAAAAGGAAAAGAGGAGAAGTGAGCGCGTTTTACTCAGCTGTTGATAACGTGTCTGTGTTAACGCAGCTAAGAAAGTGTCAGGAAGAGGCGCAAGTAAACTGCCGTCAAACAAAATAGAAGAAGAAGAAAACGTTTGGAGTCCTCTGGTAGATCCTGAATCTTAACATTTCTTTTTCCTTTCGTTGATTTTTTTAAACACTAAAGTAAACTTTTTCATTATGATAAAAGTCTTCAGGGTCGTGAACATTCAACGAGGTTCTATTGTTGTTAACATCTAAAGACATTCTCGGACTGTACTTGAGCAGAGGCGACGCATGGTTTGAGAATGAGACTTCTGCATATTGGGCAGTGATATTACCCTCTTATTTTGTTTACATCCCATAATGCCCGTCTACGGCGGCCTTTTTGGTCCAGTTGTTCATCTCCGAGCGTGGAGTCTATTCAGACTGAGGAAACTCAAAGTCAACCGAAGCTCGGTTCGATTGGAAACGAACTGAGACCACCTCGAAAGAGGGTTCCGAGGGCAGTTCTCGGTCCGGGACCAGGATTCGTTATTCAGACTGAAACTTTGCTCTGGATTATCACGGGAGACACTCTGAAGAAACGTAAGGACTTGTACCATCTTCTCCTGTTTGATAACACGCCAATAGTTGCTTTACATTAGTCAACGGCTCATTCGCTGTTTACATCACGGGACTACCGGCTACGGTGGTCGTTTTTATGGAGTTATTTTGGTCAGATCGTATTCAGAACGAAGTATCTCAGAGATATTGGGAGTTTAGCCCAACTGGAAAGGAACCACATCGAGAGATGAGTCAGTGAGCGGTTCCTGGTCTGGATGTAAATTTGAGGAAAATGAACTCTGGTTCACTTTAAAGGGGCCATAACATGAAAAATAAAACAACTTTTTGAGTTTTTAAGTGTTTTCTACTGTTCATTCCTCACTATAAAGAAACCCAAAGCTTTATTTAAACTCCTAAAAAAAACCTGATTCAGTAAAGAAGGAAGAAACCTCAGGGATGTCCACATGAAGGCAAGATCCTCTCCGAAGACAGACAATTTACCAGGACTATTAAAGAAGAACTAGAAAAGTTGCGTTGCCTGCGATCTGGTCACTGAATATTCTGACGCTCTTTGCCAAAGATGCTGAAGTTGTTACAGGACTTCAAGTTTCAGAAATTGCATAGAATTAACTCGGAATTAGCACAAAAAACTCAGTAGATGCCAAATTAGCAAAAAAAGCTAGCAGAGTGCTAAAAGACTAGCTTAACTCAGAAATAGCCCCAAAAAATCTCTGTTGATTCCAAATTTGCCAAAAAATAAAGCTAACACGTTGCCAAAATATTAATTTAACTGAAAATTTACCCAAAAAAATCTAAGTAGATGCCAAATCAGCAAAAAAGCTAGCATGTAGTTAGAATGCTAGCTTGACTCAGAATTAGCCCATAAAACCTCAGTAGATGTCAAATTTTCAAAAAAAAAAAAAGCTAACATGTGGCTAAAATACTAGCTTAACTGAAAATAGCCCAAACAAACTTCAGAATACGCCAAATCAGTAAAGAAAAAGCTAGCATATGGCTAAAATGCTAGTTTGATTAAGAATTAGCCCATAAAACCTCAGTAGATGCCAAATTAACCAAAAACGTTATCATATTGCTAAAATATTAGCTAAACTCAAGAATAACCCAAAAACATTATTCAAAGCTAAATTAGCCAAAAACGTTAGCATGTCGCTGAACTATTAGCTAAACTCAAAATTCTACTCTTCCTTCCTCACAATTTTGATCCGTACACGCCTTTCTGAGTAAAAACCTGCGCCGTCCGCAGCAGCCCCTCCCACAGCCACGAAAATGGGCGGGTTCCCACGATCTGACGTCACAGCGTGAGACCGCCCCTTTCAGTCTGCTAACACAAACACTTTCTCCGCAAAGCTAGCAGCTCGAGCTAGTGAAGATCAGCTAGCTTTTCGATATCTGAACACACTTTAATTGAAGGCTAGCTCTGAAGCTACGATAACAACGCCAATGAAGCGTCTATGGAAATGCGTTCAAAACTCATGTCCGTCCATCACTACGCACATTTTTAAAACCCTATTTGGGCTCTTTTACAAAACGCGTCCATTGAACGTGTTGAAATTTCAATTTTTGCGCTAAAATGTCATTTTCCCAGCTTCAGAATCTACTTAAAGGGTAAAGTATGTATTTCTGCAGATCCAGTAACTCTATTTTAATCTATCATAACTAAGGATGTCCCGATCCGATCACGTGATCGGAAATCGGGCCCGATCACGTGGTTCTAGACTCGATCGGAATCGGGCTCCATTGTCCGATCAGGATCGGATATTTCATTTATTGTTATTCTGATCAGAGCTTTATATTTCAATCTTATTATTCCGGATAAATCCTCCACTAGAATCTGCATGTCATGAACAGATCACAAAATGTTATTCCCGGAAAACGCAGCAGAAAACGACAGTTCAAGCAGAAGACTGATGTAAACAGCTAGCTAGCTAGCTAGCCGATCACGAATTCAGACTTCCGGGATCAAAAACTCTTTTGAAAACGCTTTAAACTGACAGTTAGTGTCTCTAAACAACAACCTCTAAAGGCATTTCAACAGAAAAAGACAGAGTTTCTTTTTAATGTTAAGCTCTTCGTGCTCCAGATAGACAAATGGCTAACCGGCAGCTGCTAACTGCTACATGCTAGCGCCGTGATTTAACTCCTTAGGACCCGAGCTGTCCTTTAATATGCCTGTTTTATTTATCTGAAAGATAAATAAAAGTTGAGAAAATTGACTCCTCAAAAACAAAAATTAATACATGAAAATTAATAATGAACACTCGTCAAATTCATGCTAAAACACATAATTTATTTTTAAGAATTCTAAATTAGGACAGGAATCACATTTGATCAAAAATGTTCAATAACTAAATATATTAAAGTTAAAGTTACTAAACTTTATCACTTATAGAAGAAGAAAATATGATTTTTTTTTCTAGTTTATATTTGCTCTATTTTTACTTGTTTATTAAATTTTATTTAAGTGTCTAATGATAAGATAATGTTGATGAAATATAAATAAGGGACAAGACAAATGTATATATTCAATTTGTTCATGTTTTAAATGTGTTACAAGTATCGGATCGGGACTCGGTATCCACAAAATCCAATGACTCGGAATCGGATCGGGACATCCGTAATCATAATCATCTTGATGATGCATCTCACATCGTGCAAACTAAAAACAAGCTGCAGAGCGACTTTGAAGGAATCCCAGAACTTCCAGAGACTTCCAGGTCTTCTCATAAGCCCAGTAACAGGATGGAGATGCTTTTTTTTTTTTTTTTTTTTTTTCCGGGCCAGCTCCCGCGCAGCCACCGGGCGGTCTGGCTGCAGGTTTTTTTTTTTTTTTTTTTTATTGAACAATTAACAACTTACAAACTATACAGATACAAGTAGAGGATACAGTTAACATAATATTTTTCTTTTTCTTGCAAGGGGGCAATTAAAAAAAATCACATGTTCCGGCATGTACTAAGAATAACTGAGAATAAATAAATGGGAGCTAAAAAAAAAAACAAACAAAGAAATTACAAAAGTAAAGATGTGTTTGGAGATCACGTTTGCAATTTTACAGTTTTTTATACATTTTAGGGACTTAAAATACAATTTAAATTCGTTAAGAAAACAAGAAAATGAGGGTTTGTTACCTCTCCATTTACAACAGTGTATGTGATAAGTAGTATAATGATATTAATAAGATTTACCAGGGATATGTCTAAGTTTTCCATATATATTAACACATCTGAAATGTTAAAGTGAGGGATGTCAAGTTTAAGATTTATCCAACTCCTGATGTTTGTCCAGAACTCTTTGGAATACTGACATGAGAAGAAAAGATGTTGCAGAGTTTCATCAAAAGAATTACAGAAAGCACAGGGTTCAACATCAAAATTAAATCGTTTTTTAAGAAACTCAGCCACAGGATAGATATTGTTTATAACTTTAAAATGACATTCTTTAACTTTTGGTAGAATAGGCCACATTACAAATTTAGATTTACCTTTAACTACTACAGATTGACTGGTTATACAGGCTGGAGATGCTGCTGCTGCTGCACGTGGTCGCGCTCCTTTCCCATCAGAAAACACTCTGTTCCACAGCGCAGAACTGTGGAGGACTCGAGGAGAAACAGCCTCACGAACCCCCCATTTGAAGTTGGGGTTATGACGTCTAAAGACCCTCTAATGAGATGCGGGGTCGTTGAAACGAGAAGGTTGCTGTCTGCACCGCTCCTCTGATCAAAGACAGCCGTGTCACGCGTGGCGCGTGCATGTGACTGGAGCGTATTAATGGAACACTTGGAGAATAGAAATGACTCAGGAAAGACGTGATTGTATAACCGCGCTAACCTGGATTGGTTGACAGTCCCAACAGAGGATTTACTGAGACCATTGAAGTCTTAAATGGTTCATTATTGGAAAATCCCGCAGGAAGAGACAACAACAAACAGATGAAACAGCCCCGATCTGTCAAGATCACGTTAGTAGTTGTGAGGAAGTGGCCACCACAAGTTGAACTTACCAGTCGTGTCGGCGGGAATTCCCTTCACATTGTACTGCAGGTGTCGGTGCGCTGCGCCTCCTCCAGCGGCGGACCGCGCTCCACTCCCGCGCGCTCCAGGACAGCCGGCTGTCAGCCAGGAACGTGACCGGAATATTTGGACTCCGTTTTGTCATAAATATTACAGCGGGAGGGGTTGTGTGGTGGGGGGGGGGGGGACCCCTCCTCGGCTGCAGATGCAGGCTGATGCAGTCACAAATCAGACACTTTCACTCTGAATTCCCGCTCTCCGGTCCAGACGGCGCGCCGCAGCGGTGGTGGCGCGGCATCCCACACACGGACCGGCCGAACGCATGATCGTGCGCGAACCGCTCGCCGTATCAAAGACGCTCCGGAACGGTGAGGGGAGGGGGGGTTATGCTGGAAAGGGGAGGAGACAGGGAGCGGGGGGCTGCGCGCGCGCGTGTGTGATGTGGGTAGCCTCTCACAAGGACGACCTGAAATTCCTCAAGGGTGAATGCCCCTGCCTGAGATGTCCAAATGCGCCACCGTCCCTTTCTCCTGCTCGCTCCAAACGCATTACGCACGATCTCCATCAGAGGGAAACGAATGGATACATAGACAGATAACATGGAGTAGGCTGTTCTGCACCTCAGGGAGGGAGAACTTGAAATTTGAAGCCATAAACACAGCCTTCCATCTGCAGAGCGTTCAGTCCCATTGATTGGTGAATTTGTGACCTTGTAGCAGAATAAATAGAAGGTCCCTGTCAGAGCAGCTCTTACCCTGATTCACACACGGTTGTTTTTAGCAACATACATAAATACTCTGCCAGTGAATGTTTGAGATAATGTGCAGGAGGGGATTAAGATAAAAGATGTGAACAGATGGAAGCTGACTCACTGTTCAAAAACTCCCTCAAAGAAAGTGCATTTCAAGAAAAACCACTTAGTTTCTCCCAAATGTCAGGAGACCTCAGAAGTGTAAATTTTGCACTACATTTATGAAGTTTTCCCTTGATTTAAGGGGTGTAGTGATTCATTTGATTCACATCATAATTTATAGTTGCTGATCCAATTCAATTGTATTTGTATAGTCAAAAATCAAAAAACAATTCCCTTATTGGGCTTCATGTCAGTAATTGTACAGAAGCAGAAAATCAGGCATAAAATATAAACAATATCTGATAAATTAAAAAGACAAAATTAAATTGGTTTTCTCTGTTCTCAGACCCTCCTTCCCAGTAAGGAAAAACTCCTTAAAAAATCAGATTTAGGAATATTTTTATTTTTTATTTCACCTTTATTTAACCAGGAGAAAACTCATTGAGATTGCAAATCTCTTTTGCAAGAGTGTCCTGGCCAAGAGGCAGCAAAACATTTAACAAATATTACAGGACAGACAAAACAATTACACATTACTAAATACACAATAAAAGTAATAGTAATATAAGAAGAAACCTCAGGGATGTCCACATGAAGGAGAGATCCTCTCCTGGGACAGACAGACAATTTATGAGGACTATTAAAGAAGAACTAGAAAAGTTCCATTGCCTGTGATATGGCTTGAGTTAATGTATTTTTCTGAATGTGATCACTGAAGGTGTTTGCTAAAGATGCTGAAGTTGCTAAAGGACTTAAAGTTGCAGAAATGGCATAGAATTAACTCAGAATTAGCCCTTAAAAAACTCAGTAGATGACAAAAAAGGCCAAAAAAGCTAACATGTTACTAAAATACTATCTTAACTGAAAATTAGCCAAAAAGAACCTCAGTAGCTGTCAAATTAGCCAAAAAGGCTAGCACGTAGCTAAAATATTAAACTCAAATTTAGCTCTTGAAACCCCAGTGGATGCCAAATTAACCAAAAAAGCTAGTATGTAGCTAAAATGTTAGTTAAACTCAAACTTAGCTCTTAAAATCTCAGTAGATACCAAATTAGCCAAAAAAGCTAGCACATAGCTAAAATATTAGGTAAACTCAAAATCAGCTTTTAAAACCTCAGTAGATGCCAAATTAGCCAAAAAAGCTAGCACATAAATAAAATATTGGTTAAACTCAACATTAGCTCTTAAAACCTCAGTAGACGCCAAATTGGCCAAAAAAGCTAACATTTAACACTATCTTAACAGAAAATTAGCCAAAAAGAACCTCAGTAGATGTCAAATTAGCCAAAAAGGCTAGCACGTAGCTAAAATATTAAACTCAAAATTTGCTCTTAAAACCCCAGTGGATGCCAAATCAGCCAAAAAAGCTATCACTTTGCTATAATATTAGTTAAACTCAAAATTAGCACTTAAAACCTCAGTTGATGCCAAATTAACCAAAAAGCTAGCATGTAGCTAAAATATTAGTTAAACTCAAAATTAGCTCTTAAAACCCCAGTAGATGTCAAATTAGCCAAAAAAGCTAGCATGTAGTTAAAATATTAGTTAAACTCAAAACTAGCTCTTAAAACCTCAGTAGATGCCAAATTAGCCAAAAAAAAAAAAGCTAGCACGTAGTTAAAATATTGGTTAAACCCAACATTAGCTCTTAAAACCTCAGTAGATACCAAATTGGCCAAAAAGGCTAGCACGTAGCTAAAATATTGGTTCAACTCAAAATTAGCTCTTAAAACCCCAGTGGATGCCAAATTAGCCAAAAAAGCTAGCACATAGCTAAAATATTAGGTAAACTCAAAATCAGCTTTTAAAACCTCAGTAGATGCGATATTAGCCAAATACGTTAGCATGTAGCCAAAATATTAGTTAAACTCAAAATTAGCTCTTAAAACCTCAGTAGATGCGATATTAGCCAAATACGTTAGCATGTAGCCAAAATATTAGTTAAACTCAAAATTAGCTCTTAAAACCTCAGTAGATGCAATATTAGCCAAATACATTAGCATGTAGCCAAAATATTAGTTTTAGTTCAAAATTAGCTCTTAAAACCTCAGTAGATGTCAAATTAGCCATTATCCTATTGGTAAAATATTAGCTAAACTGAAGAATAACCCAAAAAACCTTATTAGACCAGACGGGTTGAATTTGGCCCCTGAACCAGTTTGATACCCCTGGATTAAGTAGATAAATCATTACACCCCTACTTGATTAGGGGGGAAAATTAAAAGAGAACCACGTGTTATGCTGATGATAACAACATCTACAGGTCAGAGTGTCTTGATGACCATGTATTGATTTTTGTACATCATTCTCAGACGTTCTGCTCTCTTCCTGTAGATCTGCTGCTTTGCTAATCTACCTTCTCTGAGCCACAGTGTTTTCCCCGTAGCTAACCTTTTTTTTTTCTCTTTCCTTTCACTGCACCGCATATTTTACAGGACACCAAAGGCACCCTGTGGGTCCACAGCTGCATCTTTTTTTTTTTCTCTCCAATAAACATGGAAACACAGAATTGCCCTTGCTGCCGATCTGAATCTCTTGTGAAAACGGTCACATACGAATGCAAACCTAGCCAGTGATTAGGAGCATCTGCCAAACACCCACATACCATATGTCTGTGTCTCCTAACCGAGGAGAAACGGGAAAGCAAATCCAAACATGCTCACGGGACACCAAAGAAATAGAAATGTATCATCTTAAAATATCTCTTATTCTTAGTCTTGATTGGGAGACAATACAAGTGAACACTTTATTCTGAAATCTGGCTCACATCTTAACCTATGGATTCTAATATCTACCTCTGCAAGAACATAAAGATGGAGTTATGACCTCACTGAATGAAATAAATGGTTAATACGATCACAGCTCAAGGCTTTAATGCTGAGAAGCTCAAACCTGTCATGTGAATATAAGTCAACATACATCTCTTATTCACCTGCACAGAATCGCTTCTAAATCGGGATCTGAAATGTCAGCCTGAAACGATAAGTCTAAAGAGAAAAACCTTTAAAGGGTAATATCAAACTCTGACATTTATCTCTGATCAAATTCTGAAATGAAAAGTTTCCTGTCAAAAATTGCTGGAGCAAACCAGGAATTATCTTTTTTTTTTTTTCCAGTTATTTAACTTTCAATGAAGTCCTTATCCTGGTCTGTTTATGCAGATTAAAAGATGAGAACATTGGTAAACATGATCACAAACATAAGACGTCTTTACATTGGCCATCACTTGAACACACATGAATGGATTTCTGTTGATAGTCAGTCTAGTCTCACATTTTCAAACGAAAATGATTAATTTTTCCGTTATTTAAGTTAACCTTTAAATCACACGTGTCAAAGTCAAGGCCCGGGGGCCGGATCCGGCCCTCCGAGTAATTCTATCCGGCCCTCCAAGATCATTTAATTTGATTGTTATGAATGACCCGATGTTATTTTGCGTTTTATTTTTAACTTGTATAATTTTGACTAAATATATTTTTATGGAGAGTAAAATTTTAAATTTATTTAAGGTTTAAATTGATTTATTCTGTAATAATATTTCTGCATTTTTATTATTCATAATTATGTTAAGACGTTACAGTTAAAGTTTCAAAAATTGCCATTGTGTTAGCTTTGTGGTCTGTTTTAGTATTTACTAAGACTGTTTAGCCTACTTTGGAGTTTAGCTAATGTTTCAGCTACATGCTAGCTGTTTTTTAAGCTAATTTGACATTTAGCTGATATTTTGTTGGATATCAGCTTCAACATTTTCAGCTGTCAGCATCAGCATCTTCAGCTGCCAAATTTATCTTACAGCATTCAGTCTAGCATTATCACAGGTAATGCTTTACGTATATCTAGTTCATAATTATATTTAAAAGTTATAGTTTTAAAGTTTTAAAATTGTAGTTTTAGAATGTTTGATAAATGTCTATCCTGTTCGGCCCGTGACCTAAGGTTTGTTTTGGATTTTGGCCCCCTGTGCGATTGAGTTTGACACCCCTGCTTTAAATCAAAGAATATAAACACTGCAGCTCCAGTTTTAAAATAATTAAATACTGCTTGAATTTTGGGGTAAGAACGTGACAGATATCTGGAACCCGAATGATGAACTCATCATCAGCGCTCACATGTGTTCTCGAGTCTGTTTATGTGAGTCGTGTCTCCTGCAGTTTTGTTTTTTCTTAATTTTGCTGTCAGAAGTCTTCAGTGTTGCTGTTGAAAACCGGCTTTTAGTTGGTACAAACGGGCAGACAGCTGTCCAAGAAGAGAGTAGAGATGTCAGAGGCCAGGTAAGGGTCAGGGCAGGCGGCAATCAGAGATGAAGCAGAATCAGAAACAGATCAGGTCCAGAATAAAACGCTCAGTAATGCAAGCAGGGTGGCACAAACAATACTTTGCACCGAGTCAGCGGAGCAACATCCAGGATCGGTGCGCTGGGGCTGCTGGGAGATGTAGTGCGGTCAGTGCTCTGGAGATGGCTCCCGCCGGTGACCAGAGGGGGAGACAGAACTCTGACTCCTGACAAACATAAGGTTTTATGTTGAATTCAAAATGTTCACATCTTTTTTCACAGACATTTTTCTTTTAACGTTTGAATCAAGTTCTGAAAATCCACTCGTTCACTCGCTCTGTGCAGCTTTTTGGCTGGTAGAGGCTTTTATTCCATAAGTTATGTCCCAAGCTTTTTTTTTCTTCAAGTATTTGTTATAAAAATGTTATACTCCACCATCCATCACTGCTAATTGACAATAAAACAGCAAGTTTGCACTCTGCTGCTGGAGGTCAGATGATGTCTTTATTGTCATTTCAAAGTCAAGACTCAATTTGATTTGCTGCCGCTGATTTATCAAATCGTTATATAATATTTTCATAATGTGATTTATTCTAGTAAACTCATCAGGGGCACTGAGGATAACTAGAAGAGTACTTTTGTACCAGATAGGTAAATGTAAGTCTACTTCAGTAAAAGAACAACGAAAGAATGATTCTGAGGAGAACAATCTTCATGTTAGGTTGCTTAAAGGCCTATATCATGCTTTCAGTGGAAACTATGTACATAAATATGATCATTTATAACCTCTGGAACACTAAAGATCTAATTATTTATGAAATATGAGTTCTTTTTGTGAACTCTTCCCACCCAAGAGGAAGACGACTCGATCTCTGATGTTCCACATTTCATTACATCATCCTAGAGACGCCTCAGCAGCGTCTGTTTCACCTTCCAAAGCAAACATACATACATCCATCCATCCATCCAACTGAATTTATCTCAATCTGTCAATATGTCCGTCCCTCCGTCCATCTGTCCCATCGAATTTCTGTCTAGCTATCCATCCATCTATCCGTTTGTCCATCCATCCTTCTATCCATCCATCTGTCTATCCATCAATCCAATTGAAATTATCTCAACCTGTCTATACGTCCATCAATCCATCCATCCATCTGTTCATTCTTCTGTCCATCCATGCGTCCTCCAACCCATCCATTAATCCATCCATTATCTGTCTATCCATCCATCCGTCCGTCCATCCATCCAACTGAATTTATCTCAATCTGTCTATCTATGCGTGCGTCTGTCCATCCACTCATCATCTGTTGAGCCATCCATCCATCTGTCCATCCATCCATCCATCCATCCGTCCGTCCGTCCATCCATCCATCCATCCATCCATCCATCCATCCATCCATCCATCCATCCATCCATCCGTCCATCCATCCATCCATCCATCCGTCCATCCATGGGTAAAGGCGGGGTACACTCTATAGAGGTTGCCAGTTCCTTGCAGGGCCACACACACACACTTTTCCTAGGAGCATTGTAGATTCACCAATGAACCTATGAAGCCTGTTTTTAGATTGTGGGAGGCAGTTGGAGAACCCAAACAAGAGGAGAACATGCAATCTCCCAATATGCCAAACCCAGCTGGGAATTCAACCAGAGACTTCTCACTGCGAGGCGAGAATGCTAACCACTACACCACCATGCAGCCTCTGAAGGGGAACACACACAACAGAAAAATAACAACAAGTAACCGTTCCCTAACAACAAACCACTATAAGTATGTGAATATGTAAAAACTGTGTATTTTACAGTCGTACTGAAGAACTGTTTTACCATCTCACTTCAACAGTTAAAACTACATTTACTGTCAAAATGTGGAATTTTACTGGAATTTACTGAATTTTACTGTTCAGAGAAGCAAGCCCCCAAAATGTGCGAAAAAGTTTAAGATTCTATAAAAGTACATTTTGCAACAAGCAGGACTTTGGTCAAAAAGTTAATTACAGCCATCTGCTGGTTCAGTAACAGTTGAGTGATTTTCTTTTCGTTTGGTGGCTTTGTTCTGGGCTCTGCTGGTCCTGCATGCAAACATGGAATGCCCGAGGCGGGAAAAGCTGCAGCAAAAAGCCCTTAGAGGACAGAAGGGAGCAATATCAATGAAAACGGACATGACATTGATTAAGTCGGACACAGTTGGAAAAAGATGCGGCTGGTGCAGGAGGTGGGCTGCGCAGCAGCATGCACAGGAAAGGAGGCAGAAGGAGGCTGAAAGCTAAAGGAGACAGAAAACAAAGTGAGGCAGAAAGCAGAAGGAGGCAAAAAGAGGCAGAAAACAAAAGGAGAGAGAAAGTAAAAGGGGGCAGAAAACAAAAGGAGGCAAAAGCAAAAGGAGGCAAAAAGAGGCAGGAAACAAAAGGAAGCAAAAAGCAAAAGGGGGCAGGAAACAAAAGGAGGCAGAAAGTAAAAGCAAGTAGAAAAAATAAGGAGGCAGAAGGAAGCAAAAAGCAAAATGAGGCAGAAAACAAAAGGAGGCAAAAAGAGGCATAAAGTAAAAGGAAGCAAAAAGAGACAGAAAACAAAACAAGGCAGAAAACAAAAGGAGGTAGAAAGTAAGAAGAGGCATAAAAAAGGAGGCAGAAAACAAAAGAAGGCAGAAAGTAAAAGGAGGCAGAAAACAAAAGGAGGCAAAAAGTAAAAATCGGCAGAAAACAAAAGGAGGCAGAAGGAGTCAAAAGCAAAAGGAGAAAGAAATCAAAACAAGGCAGAAAACAAAAGGAGACAAAAAGTAAAAGGAGGCAGAAAACAAAAGCAGGCAGAGAGTAAAAGGAGGCACAAAACAAAAGCAGGCAGAGGGTAAAAGGAGGCAGAAAACAAAAGGAGGCAGAAGGAGGCAAAAAGAAAAAGGAGGCAGAAAACAAAACATGGTAGAAAACAAAAGGAGGCAGAAGGAGGCAAAAAGAAAAAGGAGGCAGAAAACAAAACATGGTAGAAAACAAAAGGAGGCAAAAAGTAAAAGGAGGCAGAAAAAAGAAGGCAGAAAGTAAGAGGAGGCAGAAAATAAAAGGAAGCAAAAAGTAAAAAGAGGCAGAAAAAAGGAGGCAGAAAGTAAAAGGAGGCAGAAAACAAAAGGAGGCAAAAGGTAAAAGGAGGCAGAAAACAAAACAAGGCAGAAAACAAAAGGAGGCAAAAAGTAAAAGGAGGGTGAAGGAGGCAGGTCTGAGCACGTTGAACAGAACACAGTAATAGAAATAGAAAAGAATCGGATGAAACAACATGAGTGCTAAGCTTGAGTTTGTGCTCTGATTTAAAAACAGCACTCTCCTTATTTTCCTAGTTTTAGAAAAACCTTTATTTACATAATCTGGATTGAAACGGTTACTATATGGAATAAATTCTGCAACATATTTGATCAACTTTGCTGGCTTTTTTTTTAAGTTCCCCTCAAATGAAAATCATGCGTTTTCAGTTTTTAACATGTATGTGTGGCATTTTTCTTCTGTAAGAGAAAAAAACATCATAAGAAATCATTTCGTGCTTGCATTTCCGAGTATTCCGAGTAAACGCTGGCTGAAGAACTCCGTTTGAATTCCTGAGCTTTGCTTACGTCACTAAAGCTGGCCATTCACAAAATTCAACTGGAATACCTCGTTTCAACCTTGCAGCATTTCACTATATTTTCAAGAATTAAAACAGTTTATTTAACAACCGTCAGACAGCACTTTTAAAGCCCCATTTATAGAGATCATATATGTCCTTTATCAGGAGAAAAATGCCAAAGCAACATGTTAAAAAAGCCATTTTCATTGAAGTGGGCCTTTAGGGACCCATAAAAGCTCATTCTCCTTTAGGAATGGTGAATTATTGAGAAAATTGCATATAAATCTTGATTGTTTAAGGTGAAGCGGAGGAAGATGCTGTACAGTACAATGAATGTGAAGATGTTTTCAGTTAATAGAGACATGCTTAACCACTGGAGCAGGCACAGTTGGCCTCTAACTATAGAACGTCATGAAACAGTAATAGAACTGCACAGACTCAACTACACTTCCTGGTCAAAATGATGGAGACCGATCAAACCGACCCCGCAGACGGGGATGCAGCAACACCAGCATGACCGTGGGATTCATCATTCATCCAGTGATGCAGAAAAAAGATTTCAACAACGGGAAGAATAATGAAAAAGAGGAGAAGATTCAACAAAGTTCCTTCTACAAGCGAGAAGAAAATCCAGCATCAGATATGTGACCTAAAAGCAGAATACAACGGATGGCATGACGAAGAAAGGGAATCTCATTAAAGACAAAAGGCACCAAAAAGAAAATCATCGTGAAGCCACTTTGGCTCGATAAAAATGACCTTGAGCGGAGGCAAATGCTGAGCCAGGGGTATGAAGCAGATGGAGAGGATTATGGGTGAGATGGAGAGAGAGAGACAGCCAAGAATGACAATGAAGCGGAGGAGAGAAAGAGGGAGCAAAGGTGACAAATGAACGAGAGGGAGGTGAGGCAAGCGAAAAGAATCAAAAACCTCCGTCCTGATGGTCGTCCGGACAATTACCGTCCTGCATTATGAATGAAGGTAAACTAAGTTACCTTTCACAGCCTTAAAGAGCAGGAAGTAGAGCACAGACAGGGTAAATGCCACCCCTAAAGGGTATCTGTGAGACCTCATGGTGTCTTGGCTCAGGAGGGGGTGGACTAACAGCTTGATTTCCCCCCCTCATTAGTGAAGCCAGGAAGTAGCCCCCTACCTGCACAGTTGGTCTAATATTGACACCGCGTGACCTGCTGGCGCCGGCCAATCATCTTCATGTGGTATTTGAAGGCGCTGTAAACTATAATTTTCTTTCTGCTCTGATGTGAGTCTGCTTGCAAATACGTTTAATGGCCTGTGAAATTTGTTTTATCTGCAGACGAGAGAGCGGCAGAACAACTATCAAGTTCAAAGAAAAGGTTTTTACTTCAAATCGTTTACCCAAAAACCATTAAAGTGATGAAAATCCTGTTTTTTCTTCAGTTGTAAAGGATTGTAAATCATTGAAAGGGTATTTTGATCAGGGCCAGCTCTGGGCTGTATGGCACCCTAGGCAAAACGAGATTTCTGCCCTTGCCCACAAAAATATCACTGCACGCAAAAAAGAAACACTGTAGCTGCCTGGAATATGTTAAAATAAGTATTTACACAATTTTAACTCTCACAAATTAAGTAATAATTACTTACATTTTTTTGGCATAATAACACTTCGCCTAAGCCGAGACCGTTACAATGGAAGGCGGCTGTGCGAACCACCGCACTGACATTTGGTATGTTTCTGTCCACACAGTAGATATTTTGACCAGCATCTCCAGTATTTAAGATTCAAAGATCTCCGTTAAGGGTTTAAAAAGAGGAAATGTTAAATAAAAGCCAGTTAAACTCCCCTTTTCCGACCAAAAACAAGAGTATTTTTCGACCAAAATGGGCAGTTGAGGGGGGAATTTTTCTAAGTGACTGAATGTAAATAAAACAGACAAACCTCTGCTTTGAGTCAATTTTTTCCTCCACTTCCTTCCTTTTTCTGTTCCCCAGGGCTTACTTTGCTGCTTTTTCATCCTCAAAGTTTTAAAAAAGCACAAACAGATAACACCGTGCTCTTCCCCCTCCTTCCCCCCACCTAAATTCAACAGGCAAAATTATTAATCATGTCAAACTTTTGAGTTATTTCATGTATGGTTTCAATTTTTTTACCTTTTTAACATGTTTACAAAAAACAAGTGGCGTGTTAAACTGTAAAAAAAAAAAAAAAAAAATTCTACACTTTGGTGCCCCCTCCAGCAGATGGCATCCTAGGCAGCCGCCTGGGTTACCAATGCCCGGGGCTGGCTCTGATTTTTATGTTAGCTTTCATTATTTTCTGCTCTGAGACACCAATGGATTGAATATATTGATCACAGCAACATCAATAAACATTGGAGAATGAGCTGAAAGAGTCTTTGGTGAACTGGAAGGAGAAAGAATCAGGATTTTGGAGGAAGTTCGGTCCATGAAGATCTGAGCTGACATCTGGATCAGAACCATACGACTGGACATTACCCAGACTGATGGACGTTTTTATGAAGATTTACGCTAGCGAGACATTTTTAAGACATTTAGGTTGTGGAATTTTGGTTGAAGCCTTCATAATCATAATTAAAACACTACAAGGATTTTTTTAAATAGAAAAAATAGTCATGGGTCAAAAAAATCTCCCTGGGGCTTTCTTTCACGAGAGGCTTTCGTTTGACTGGATGATATTTTTGTCTGGCAGGTGCCTGCATGGCTTCACATTCACTTGTGCTCCCGCTGTCAAATTTAGTGAAGACATTTCTGGTTTGACTGAACCACAAAGGGACCGAGTGATGGATGAAAGATGAGACGTACCCTGACCCGTCACGTCAGCCGCCTCTCTGCCTCCACACCTTCCTTTCCTGACCTCCTCTTCCTAACATCCACAACCCTAAATCCACCCCGCCGTTCCTCATCCACTCAGGCATTTTCTACCCACGCTGACCCACACAACAGGAAGAGCAGCAACAACAATTTCTTGTTCTTCCACAATGACACAAGCGTGAGTGTTTTCTTATTTTTGAGTGCCTATAGGTTCCTGTTTGATTCAGGTAGGGGATAAAACTTCAATCCTGCCAGATAAAATGTGCTGAATAAGAGCGACAAGCCCCAGAGCCCAGTAATCCAACGTGATACATCCTCTCAGACAGCACCCATACATCCAACTATACTGACAAGCAGGATATAATCTTCTGTCTCTCCCCATCAGTCTCCCTCTACAGCAACACCATGACAGTCCCAGTAGGTCAAGGTCATCATTTTCACTGTTTGGAAGTTTGAGTCTCTATATTGTCACATCTTTTCAATTAAGGGTTACTAAATGAGCGAGCAATTATTCAGCTTCAGTGATTGCAGCAGGTCAGATAATAAGCCGAGACTGAAGACGTCTGCTCAGGTAATGATCCCGGGGTGTGGAGTAACATCGCAATGATGCATTGCAAATAATGCATTCATTCAAATTCACAAATGAACACAAGCGAGATGGAGGATGAATCATCTAAACTAAACGGTAGGATGAGTTTTAGCTTTGGCTGGAGGATAGAAATCAACAAATTTCACAAATTTCTATTAACTTGGAATAATACATTTGTCGACACTTAAAGTATTTAAGAGAGATCTTTAAGGGTCTCAGAAAATTCTACGCGGAAAGACGTAACATTTCTTTACAGCTTTCTGTGACTAAACTGCTCTTAGATATATCTGAGTCTAATCTGCCAAGGATATTCATTATTGCAAGGTTAGAGCAGTGACAGGTAACTTGAATCATGATACCATGTTGATACATAAATCTGTAGAGTACATATGAATTTACTGCCACATCTAAAATTGATGACAACGGAAAGGCAACATTATAATATCGCTTAGTAAACTGGACTTTTTATTAACCTTTTTCTGCCTTCTTATACATATTTCATGGCAAGGCTTCGTAAACGAAGATTATGAAGAGGGCTGTCCACGTCTTCTGCAAGCTCGCTCATGGCTGAGCAAACCGATACGGGAAAGGCAAACCCTACAGCAGAGGCTGCAGGCAAAAGTCTGTTCTGGATTTGGTGTAGTCGTGTGGTCGGCTTTTCTCCTTTGTCTTTTAGACTAGTCCGCCGATTGTCTTCAAAAAAGGAGACAGCGTCTTTGATGTTCTGGTGCCAGGTGTCCCCATCTTTTGCCAGAGTGGACCACTGACGATGGTCGATGTTGCAAGCACCAAGGGATTTCTTGAGAGAGTCTTTGAATCTCTCTTTTATGGTACCCCTCTGTCTCGCTGACCTGATACAAGTTCGCCATACAGAGTGATCTTTGGCAGTCGATGGTCCTCCATCCTGTGTACATGTCCAGCCCACCGCAGCAGTGACTTAAGAAGCATGGCCTCTATGCTTTGAATGTCTGCCCTCTCGAGGACTTCAACACTGATGACAAAGTCACTCGAATGGATGCCACAGATAATGCGTAGACAGCGCTGGTGGAAGTGTTCAAGGACTCGGGCTCGCATATATATATATATAAAAATATATGTATAAAACATGTATGTATATGTATAAAACATGTATGTATAAGACACAGTCATATTTAATATATGAATATATATAAATAATATGTGTGCTACATACATATGTTTTATTTTTTAAACATATATACATATATGTTATATATATATGTATAAAACACATTCATATGTAATATATGAATATATATATATATATATATATATATATATATATGTTACAAATATGTATGTTACATACATATGTTTATATATATATATATATATATAACATATATACATATATGTTATATATATATGTATAAAACACATTCATATTTAATATATGAAAATATATATATATATATATATATATATATATATATAAAATACGTATGTTACATACATATATATACATACATATTTTTATAGTTTATATAGTTTTATACATATATATATGTATATATATAATATATATACATATATGTTATATATATACACACACACACGTATATATATATATATATATATAATATATATGTATATATATATATATATATATATATATGCTAAATTGTGGTTATGTCTTTTACTATCAGAATGACATCAAATTTGCCAAGATATAAACATTAACTATAAACATTAACTATAAACATAAACTTCTTCTGTCAAGAAGAAAATGAAAATAATAAGCTTTGAACTAAGGTTTGATGATAACCAGAATAAATCAAAGAACCAATCAGCTTCATCCATGAGGGCCTTTCTGGTTCACTTTAATGATCTAACCATTGTGTGTAAATTGGCGGAACCGCCATCTGTGTTTGAATGTGTGTGAATGGGACTGTAGCTGCATTTCCATTGACTATGAATTTGCACCAATTGGAGTTGCGATAATACATTTGGAAATAATTTAATGGAAACATGAAAATTAAAACAAAACAAAAACTTGAAGTTATCATAAAAGTTTTTAGTCCTATTCTTTAAGCGTATTGAAATTGACATATTTCGCAAAAGTGCAATGTAACCATTTTGTATTAAAGTTGTCACGTGACCAACATTGACTGCGCAGTACTTTGGGGACTGGACAGCAGGCGCCGCGAGAAGTCCCACAGCTCATCAGAAGTTGATCGTGTCATGTGGAATCCACAACTCCTCTGTAAAACACCAACCACCATTTCCCCAAACCGCTTCATCTGCTGCCGCTCCCGTGTAGCTTACCGCTCCACGGCCTGAATGAGACGCGGACGTCTCCTAGATGATAAACGACACATTTCCATCTGTCTGTCACATCCTCAGAGCTTCCATTACCCTGTAGCCCTCATGTTTGTATGTTATGTATAAAACATGTATGTATAAGACACAGTCATATTTAATATATGAATATACATATATAATATGTATGCTACATACATATGTTTTATATATACATATATATATATATATATATATATATATATATATATATATATATATATATATATATATATATAACACATTCATATTTAATATATGAATATATATATATATATAAATATATATATATATATATATTATATATATATATATATATATATGTGTGTGTGTTACATACATATGTTTTATATATATATATATATATATATAACATATATGTTATATATATATATAACATTTATACATATATGTTATATATATGTATAAAACACAATTTATATATATGTATATATTATATTAATTGTTATTATATATACATAGGCTCATGTTTGTGTACGTCCACAAACCGTCACTCTCATTTTTCTGTATCGGTTCAGTTTGAAAACCTTTTGTGTAGAGAGTCTTTGTTCACATCCTGTCACGCTAATTAAAGCTCAAAATTGTTGCAAAACTTTCCCAGTTCTCCGTCAGAATGTCAAACTTGAAGGAGATTTTATTCAACATTTGTTTTCTTTTTACTCTTTTTTTATTGTAGTTCTTATCAACTAGTACAAATAACAAGAGATTAATAAAATAATGTGTTTATTAATTGAAATGTAAACATGCTTTAAATTATTTTCTAATCATAGCTCACTTAGTGAAACTAAAGCAAATTTAATCAAACTTTTATCAAAGTTTGAGACTGTATTGGTTTAATTTGAATGTCTTTCTACCTTTGGACTTTTTTATGCAGAAATTGTTGTGTTAGGAAAAAATAATTCAATTAGAACATATGTTTAAAATATACTCTATGTTATGTTAAACTGATGAAAATGGTTTAAATTCCAGGAAGTGATTTACAGAATTCCATCTCATTTAATTTCACCAACTGTCAGAATAACTAATAATTTACACCGTTTTTTTTCTACAAGTCAGCTGCAAAATTACAGACTACAAAGTTGCTTCAAGTCAAGAGAGGGAAGTGAATCTCTGAACGGAAGACAGAATGTAGGAGGCGGGAAAATGTGGAGGAGATGGCTCTGATCTGGAGAGTTCAGAAACATGGAAGCTCAGGCCGTCAGTGCTTAGAAACACAAGCTGAACTTTAAAAAGCAATAAACTTCAATATGACCAGAAGTTTAACTCCAAACGCTAATGCCTTTGTCGCTACTGTCCTCATGGCCAGACGCAAAAAAATCTGTAAACCTTTACGGGGGGACGGAGATGATCCACGTGAAAAATCAGACCGCTTGGTGAGCCTGTACAGTGAAAATGTTCATGCGCATTTTTCTATGGGTCTGCTGCGGGCAACAGGTCTAAACACTCATACAACACGCAAGTTTAAGCAAAGGTGAAGTCAGTGAGACGCTAACAGGTCAATTTTTCACTTTTTGAGTTGTTCGTGTTCACGTTTGCTTACAGGAGTCTGATGACTTGATCGATGAAAAGAAAGATCTCAGAAAAATAAAAGTTAAGAAAAATTAACTACTGTGGTAATAAAACCGAAAATGGGATGTTTTAGGGCTTAAATTGAATGACGTAATCTTAAAATAAATAAATTAATAAAAAGAAAATCAATGGTTCTAATGATATGAGCTAGTCATGAACACTCATCATCAAATTCATGCTAAAACAGTCATCATTAATTTGTAAGGATTTTAATGAGGACAGGAATCACATTTGGTTAAAAATGTTCAATAACTCTTAAGATAAAGTCGCTAAACTTTCTCCCATTAATAATTTTCACCTATAGAACAAGAAAATATTAATTTTTTCCTCCTAGTTTACATTTGTTCTATTTTTACTTCTTTACAAAAGTGTTCTAATTAAGTTTTTATTGATAAAAGAAGGTTAATGAGATATAAATAAAGGACAACACAATCTGTTTATTCAATAAAATATGCAAATCAAATTTCAAATCCACAAAATCCAACGACTCGGAATCGGATCAAGTCCAAAATCGGGACATATTAACCTGGTTCCACCCCCGTCACCTTCTTGGGCCTGACAAGGTGAAACTGAACAAAATACAACTTACCTTGTAGAACCTTCATCTAGAAAACAATAAATAATCCTGATGTTCTCTGTTCACTGTGAGGAAAACAGCAATGTGAGGTGTGAGCGTGAAGCGTTGCATAAGCAGACTCCACTCATATGCGGTCTGCAGGCTGCCATCGCACGTCATTAAAATTTGAATTTTAGAATTTGTAGAGATTTGATAAAGGATTTCTGGGTTTTAAAAAACAAGGGAAAACAATAAACGGATGATAACATGTCTCAACGTCCCCAAACATGTAAATGTCAATGTGACCTTAAGAAAACACCAGTCACGGTTGGATAAAGTTCTGCTGCGTGGTTCAGTGGTTCCCTGCGTAATTCAAATCTGTTTTCTTCAATGAAGCCGCAATAGTGTTCAAAGCTGCTGGAAACTTGAACAACACAAGCTGTTCTTTGGATCCAGAAATTGTTGCTGTACAAAAAAATGAAAATGTACTTTCCACTTTCTTTTTGACCTTTTCTGCGTACTCTGTGATAAACTATGTATGTATTTACCCTAACTATTGAAAAGAGACATTTGCTGATTTCTTCTTATTGTTAATTTCCAGCAGTTGTATGTTTTTTTAAACACACAACAACTTTTCCTTTGTCTTAAACGCTCATTGTTAGCATGATTACAGAGTAAAAGTTTTCTTCAACATATTTTGGGAATGTTTCATTGCTATAGCAACGGCCCTTGCTCTTGTGCAGGGAAGTGGGTGGCAGGAAAAAAAAAGAGCCGGAGTGAGAGGAGTGACAGAGCGAGGAAGACTCTGCTGTTGGCGAGGTTCTGCTGGCACCGCTCCCTGCCAAACCAGGACCCCAGGGCTTTAAGGAGTCAAGGTCACTGAAGAGGAAAAATGAACAGCTCTGCAATGTGTCTCTGCATTCCTCTTATCCAAAAAACAGACCGATTCTGGCCTCAGACAGGCAGGGGGAGCCACTTTTGTGCTCTCAGCAGGTTCATCTGTGTCAGCTGATACTGACCGGATCACAACGGCTGAAGTCTCTTTGAGGTCTTGAATACCCTTGAAGAGTCATTGTAGCGTACAAGCCATGAAAAAAGGGCTAATATTTCACTAGGATAAGATCTGAGTCTAGAAAGAAAAGACATGATGCTTACAGAAGCACATTTAAACTGGTCTAATGGCTCAATTAGAAAAATAAAGACTATGAAAGGTTGAAAAAAGTTGCACTTTACACACGCTCAATTTAATACATTTTATACATGTAAATATGCTTTAACTCATTGAAATCTATGTGAATAAGTACTTCCTCTTGTTCTTACAATGGCCAAAACAGTGTTTACAGGTCTGTAAAAGATGATTTGGTGTACTTTTTTTGTTCAGTTCAATTTTATCTATATAGCCCAGGGGTCGGCAAACTTTAACATTAAAAGATCCATTTGGGCTCATTTTCTACTGATCAAAACCTAAAAGGAGCCGCATTGACTTATGCTAGCCTTTAAGAAATTTGGATTTGCATTTATAACCTTCTTTTTGTTTTTTTTTAAATAAGTTTGAATAACGTCTATTTTTGGCACAAACAAAAGCAAAAAAAAGAAACTAGCATCTCTCAAAAAGGGAATATTTTTTACATTTTTAACTTTAGTAGCAAAAAAGCTAGCTTGATGCTTAATTACTAGCTGAACTTCAAATTAGCATAACATTTCTCTCTAAACTAAATCAGCCAAAAATGTTAGCATGTTGCTGAAATGAAAGCTAAACTCAAAATTAACCTAAAACCTCCAGTAGATAACAAATTAGCTAAAAATGTTAACTAAAGTCCAAATTAGCATAAAAAACTAATTAGAGGCCAAATTTGCGGGGAATAAAGCTAGCTTGTTGCTTAATTACTAGCTGAACTCCAAATTAGAATAGAATTCCTCAGTAAACTAACTTTGTCAAAAACGTTAGCAAGTTGCTAAAATAATAGCTAATCTCCAATTTTTTTTTGAAAATTACTATTATTTGAAATTCTAAAAATTACCAAAAAAATTCAAGATAACAAATTAGCTGAAAACATCAGCATTTTCCTAAATTTTTAGCTAAACTCCAAATTAGCATAAAATTCCTCAGTAAACTCACTTTGTCAAAAAACGTAAGCATGTTGCTAAAATAGAAGCTAAAACTCTAAATTACCCTAAAAATCCCACTAGAAAACAAATTAGCCAAAAACGTTAGTATGTTGCTAAAATAATAGCTAATCGCAATTTCTTTGAAAATTACAATTATTTTATTTTCCTTTAGCCAGAGAGCCACCACGGGTAAATAAAAGAGCCACATGTGGCTCTGGAGTCGCAGGTTGCAGACCCCTGATAAAGGCCAATATTACAAAACAGGGCTCCTCTCTGACGGGACAAAAACGTTCGTATTGGATTAATATTTTACCCGCTGATCAGGTCACTGAAAGCATCACGTGCCCAAATCTGAGTTCCTGATTGGCTGATGCGACGCCCTCGTGCTCGCTTCGTCAGCGGTCTTAATCGAGCCCGCCCACTATCGCAGGAAAGGCAGAGGGATTGGCTAGAACAAGGGTCTGCAACCTGCGGCTCCAGAGCCACATGTGGCTCTTTTATCCCTCTGGCTGAAGAAAAATAAAATAATATTACACTTAAAAGTGGAGATTAGCTATTTTTTTAGCAACATGCTAACGTTTTTGGCTAAGTTTTCTGAGAAATTTTATGCTAATTGGAAGTTTAGCTAGTATTTTAGTAAAATGCTAATGTTTTCAGCTAATTTGTTATCTACTGAATTTTATTTGGATAATTTAGAGTTTAGCTTCTATTTTAGCAACATGCTAACTTTTTTGACTAAGTTAGTTTACTGAGGAATTTTAGACTATTTTGGAGTTCAGCTAGTAATTAAGCAACAAGCTAGCTTTTTTTTTTTTTGGCAGATTTGGCCTCTAACTAGTTTTTTATGCTAATTTGGAGTTTAGCCAATATTTTAGCAATATGCTAACATTTTCAGCTAATTTGTTATCTACTGGGGTTTTAGGCTAATTTTGAGTTTAGATTTTATTTAAGCAACATGCTAACATTTTTGGCTGATTTAATTTACAGAGAAATGTTATGCTAATTTTCAGTTCAGCTAGTAATTAAGCAAACAAGCTAGCTTTTTTGCCACTAAAGTTAAAAACGTAAAAAAAAACCTTTCTGAGAGATGCAAGTTTCTTTTTATATATTTTTTTTGTTTTTGTTTGTGCCAAAGAATGGACATTATTCACATTTATTAAAAAAAAAAAACGATAAGAAGGTTATGAATGCAAATCCAAATTTCTTAAAGGCTAACGTAAGTCAATGCAGCTCCTTTTAGGTTTTGATCAGTAGAAAACGAGCCCAAATGGCTCTATTACTCTTAAAGGTTGCCGACCTCTGGGCTAGAACTTCAACGTACTGAACAGAGAGGAAGTGACTGACATGTCCAAAGACCAACTCAGGAACCGACTGCAGCAGCTTCTTTCGGTTTCAGTAGAACTGTGTAAATCATAACGGCTGCCTAACTTTACTCATGGAGGGTGAGAAGGACATCATTTTTTTATATATACACTGAGACACAACTCTGCGGTAGCTATTATTCCCCCCGACACACACACACGGTGGCTTGTGTAAAGCTGACTGGTTGTAGTTTTTTTTAAATCAGTCTATTTTTGGCATGTGAAATAAAGCTGTAGCACAAGAATCATGATGAAATGTGTGTATATGCTAGTGAGCGCACACACACACACACCTACACCCCACACACACACACAGACTATCCTATAAAGAGCTGTCTGAAGGAACCAAGTGGATTAAAATAAAAGGCAAATGTAAATTTAAACAGTTCACATTTAATCTAAAAAAAACCCCTCTTGACACATGACGGCTGTGCTGCATTTAGATTTGGGTTTGAGGGGGTTGCTGACAGAATCTGCCTGCGGTTATGGTACAGTAAGATGCTGATTCTTCAAAATGGGATTGTTTATAAACATTTAGCAGATTTCATCATTTTTATTCACTTATTACTGATTCAGTGATATATCTATAAAATAACCCTGAGACACACAAACATGGAGGGTTACATAAGTCGAGCATGCGTTACTCCAATAATAAATTTGTGTCTTCAACAGGACAAACCGCATGGACTGCCTTGTAGTTAGTTGCATGTGGGAAACAAGGAAACACGAATGAATCAAAGGACTCTGAAGCATGTATGTGACAAGATGAAGCTGGTTACCCAATGTAGGGCTACCAGTGACGGGTAGTCACAACCAGTGTCCCGTGAGAGACGTTCAGGTGCGCCGTCGGAAATTATTCATTTTTAATGATCTAAAAAATATGTTCTATCACCAGATTATCAGCTGTTTTCATCCAAACAGGTCCTGATAAAACACTGAATAGTTAGGAACATGAAAGACCATGAAATACTTTATTTGATTCCAATAAAGACTTTGGTAACACTTTAGATGAGGTGCTGCAAAACACTCAGTATAATGTTGACATTTGTTAAGCTTTTAAGCAGTTTATTCATTTAGCTTTTGTAAAAAAAAATGGTCTCACTTTAGATGTAAATAAATCTTGTTCATAAACCTTATTTGGCTTATTATGATAATAAATGTCTTATAAACATCCTATAAACACATTAATAATGTGTTAATAAAGCTTGTTAAGGAACATTATTTTTTGATAAAATTGACGGTCCTGCGATTCAGCTGTTTTTTGGAAAAGTTCCGCCTCTTCAACTGTCTCCGCCACTCATTCTTGCAGGTTTAATCACGTCATCAGTCTGACCAATCAAAAGCTGTTAACATCTTCACTTTTTTGTTTCCACTTGGCTCGTAAAGTCTCACATTTTCAACAGAGTTCCCGCAGGATCCGGTGTTAGGGCTGCCACGATTAGTCGACTAATCGATGACTAATCGACTATTAAAATAATCGACAACTAATTTAATAGTCGATTAGTCGTTACTTTATATTGTATGAAGTCAGATTGTAGTAAAGTTGAAAGTTATAATAGCATTCTGCTAGCTTTTTGGAATATTTTGGCATTTATTAAGGTTTTTTAGGATATTTTGGAGTTTAGCTAATATTTCAACAGCATGCTAGATATTTCGGCTAACTTTAGCTTTTTTACATTTTTTAGGCAATTTTTGAGTTTAGCTTATATTTCAGCTATATGCTAACTGTTTTGGCTAATATAGGATTTTTCCGTTTTTTTAAGGCTAATGTGGAATTTAGCTAATATTTCAGCAGCATGCTAGCTATTTAGGTTAACTTTGGCTCTTTTTATTTTTTGGCTAATTTGGCATTTAACTAATATTTTAGCTGGTTATCAACTTCAGCATCTTTACATCCACTTTGGCCATGAACCGATTAGTCGACTAATCGGAAAAAATAATCGGTGATTAGTCGACTATTAAAATAATCGTTTGTGGCAGCCCTATCCGGTGTTCAGACCGTGGAAAAAGTGAACACAATAATGAAACTCAGAGACGAGAGTTTGTCCAGCATTAGTTTTTGCACAGCATCTCCCATAATGCATTGGGTTAAAGTGACAACACTTCTGCACTATGCTACTAAAATAAAAGCATTTATTCACCCAAAAATAAATGTTTTTTTGTTAAAGTTACATTTTGTTTTAAGACAAAATAAAAAAATTATAAAAATTCAAAATGTTCACTTTTGTGTTGTTACAATTGAACATAAACGCGAATATGTTTGGTTTTTTGTGTAATAAACGAGGATTTTGTGATCAAATATTTGTTCAAAAATTACACTTGATCTAGCACAAATGATTAAAGAAATATTTTTTTAAAAATCCCTCTCTGGAAAGAATATATCATTGTTTTTGTGAGGTCTCATAAAATTGATTATTAATAAAGTTATTAATAAAGGCAAAAACAACCAAGTTTTCAACTATTTTAGTTTAAATTATTATTGAAAACTATCACAACTTTTATTACAACATTTAGGAAAATCAACAGCAGCTTCAACTTTTCTACCTGAATTATTTCAAAAATGGATGTAAGGTTATGGAGGGACAGTAACTCAACACAGACTATAGAGTTTCTCCTGTTTCACATATTTAGATGCTGGTGTGTCGCAGAATTCTTGTCAAGGTAAAGTGTACCATGGCTCCGTTATCACATCTCCATGTTTGGGTTTATATTTTGGAAGCGTTTATGACTCACAATTCAAAATAAAAGTCAATAATGGAAATGCTTTTTTATTTTCCCAATGTAACTGTTTTATTTGTAGCTCAAATTAAATAAAAAGCTAAGATCAGAACTGCTTTTTCTTTTTCAGCACAGCTCATTCTGTAACTTAATATGATAAAGAAAATAGCATTTGACATTTTATTTTCAAAACGTTCTCTAGTATATTTATACCAAAATTTAATTAGAAATACCAAATTTGAAAATTAAACTGGATGAACAGAAATGCTTTTTCATTTTCACAATGCTACTGCATCACTTGTCTCGGAAATAAAATGAAAAAGATATTCTGTGAAATGCGTTTCCGTTTTCTTCTTTAAAAAACGCTCATTCTGTGACATAAACAAAGTGACAAGGCCAATGAAGACCGCTTTTTCATTTTCACATCTCGCCACGCAAAAAGTGTCTCATAAATCAGTTTGAGTTAGCGACGCACGTCAATGACGTCAGTTCTCGCTCTTCTTCTGCTTTGATTGCTGCTATCAGCAAACAGCATGCTGTTTTCATTTACTTCCCGTATTTTCCAGAATATAAGTCGCGTTTTTTTATAGTTTGGCCAGGGGTGCGACTTATACTTATTTGTGATTTTTTTTGGCCGTAAATCGGCTCATATATCTGTTATTTTCCCACCTTGTAACGGTTGTTTCCCACTAACAACCACTAGAGGGCGCTGTAGGATTGTGTGTCAGTATTTTCTGCTGACAGAAACGCAGCAGAAGAAGTTCCTCCATCTTATAGCGTTGAAGCTAAATGAGTTCATGAACACATCTTTAGACGAGTGTTGAGCTTTAAATTTAAAAGAGGCAGCGGACTCAAATTTGACGCATAAATGGCGTTTGGTGTCAAATGCAACGTTACGTCGGGCTTGTTGAATTTGTTCATAAATGTTGGACTTTTCTCTTACTTATAGTCTGGAAAATACGGCATATGGAGAAAAGGGGAAAAAAAGGAAAGAAGAGGGTGAAAATGAGCTTAAAGCAGAACGTTTATCTTTTCAGAAACAATTAACTTCTGATTTTTTTTTAACTTTCAACATTGGAATACCATGATTTTCATCATGAGCTACACCAGGGGTCTGCAACCTGCGGCTCCAGAGCCAAATGTGGCCCTTTCATCTCTCCATAATGGCTCTCTGGATGAAGAAATATAAAATAATAGTAAATTTAAAAAAAATTGGACATTAGCTTCTATTTTAGCAACATGCTAACGTTTTTGGCTAAGTTTTCTCAGAAATTTTATGCTGATTTGGAGTTTAGCTAATATTTTAGTAAAATGTTCATGTTTTCAGCTAATTTGTTATCCACTGAAATTTTTTTTGGGATAATTTAGAATTTAGCTTCTATTTTAGCAACATGCTAACGTTAGTTTTCTGAGGAATTTTAGGCTATTTTGGAGTTCAGCTAGTAATTAAGCAACAAGCTAGCTTTTTGGCAGATTTGGCCTCTAATTAGTTTTTTATGCTAATTTGGAGTTTAGCTAATATTTTAGCAATATGCTAACATTTTTAGTTAATTTATTATCTACTGGGGGTTTTAGGCTAATTTTGAGTTTAGCTTTTATTTCAGCAACATGCTAACATTTTTGGCTGATTTAATTTACAGAGAAAGGTTATGCAAATTTGAAGTTCAGATAGTAATTAAGCAACGAGCTAGCTTTTTTGCTACTAAAGTTAAAAACGTAAAAAAAATACCTTTTTGAGAGATGTTAGTTTCTTTTTATATATATATATTTTTTGCTCTTGTTCATGCCAAAAATAGACATTATTCACATTTATAAAAAAAACAAAAACAAAACAAAAAGAAGGTTATAAATGCAAATCCAAATTTCTTAAAGGCTAACTTAAGTCAATGCGGCTCCTTCTAGGTTTTGATCAGTAGAAAATGAGCCCAAATGGCTCTTTTACTGTTAAAGGTTGCCGACCTCGGTAGTATAATGGTTAGCGCTATCCTATCATCTCCGATTTGAGTCCCACTATGGGATGCTCTGCTTCTTTTATTAATCCTAATTGGATTTGATTTAAGTTTTAAGAATCATAAATCAATAAATGCTTATTTGACTTCAGATCGCCTCAAATCGTGTCTGTATCATTAACTTAACTGGCCGCCTTTCGGTGTGAATGCACCTTAAGGCAGGGGCGGGTCCATATTCTATTTAATCTTGCCAAAGTAGAATCAATTATATTGATAATTCTAATTATTGTTTTATTTTCTCTGTATTTCAGATGTCTCCCCATAGATGGTGCAATACAGAAACATTGACCTCCGTCTAGGTCAGACATGTCAGAAAGTCATGATTTTTTTTTTCCATCTCGCCACACATAAAAAATAAAAACATGTTCTTTTAATTCTCCCTTCTCCTTATCTGAACCCTCAATAATCTGTTAAACAGAACAGAATTGTGTTCTCTTTCTACCTCTCAGGTCATCTCGCTGATTCTTTCAGAGCGATTATGCTGCTGCGTTTTTTCAAACAGCGCACCCTGTTCTGTGTCCTGATTGGTTGAGAACTTCTCAATCGTCTCCTCTGCAGCGTTTATGCAGGCGTTTATGCTAAGTCGAAACTCTACACAGAAATAATACGTCTCCTGCAGGAAAAAAAGAAAAACAAGCAGCAGTTTGCTTACTGTCCTGAAGACGAGCTTTGAGACTTTAACCTCCATCTGGACAAAACTCGGAGGATTACGCTCTCTGAGGCCTGATATGAGTTCATCAGCGCTACCGTTTGAAAAGCTTAGAAAAGACTTAAAGACGCGGTGGTATTATTAAATAATCCAGACCTGGACTGGAACACGGCGTCTGCATCCAGAAACGGGCGGAGTCGGCGCCGTGACAAAGCTTCAGTATTCGGGGTGAGATGCAGCGACGATTTTCTCTCTGCTGCTTCCAGTTCAGCTCAAAGAAAGTGAAGCAGCTGAAAATGGAAAACAGAGAACTTGAACACAACTGCATTCATTCTGAGGATGACAAAACAGGACATTTCTGCTTCAATTTAGATTTCTAGTGACTTTAACACATGACTTTCTAACTGCAATTTATTTTCTGATATTCAATCGTTTTAAATTGACATTTAAATCATATTACAGCACATTTTCACGAAAAATTTGACCCAAAAGCTGATGTCTGCGTATTAAGCTAACATCTTCCTCATTCTGTCAGGCGACAGATGAACCACATGACAAACTGTTCCATTCAATGTTCCATTTCTTCATATTTTAACTGTTACATTTGCCACATTTTGTGGTATTAGTATTTTGGCAAATATTTATGTATCTTCCTGTAATTCTGCAAAAATTGAATGCTAACAAATTTAAGAGGTTAAATGAAAATCTTTAAAGTACTTGAAATTTTTTTTTCTCATAGTTTTGCCATGGGTGTAGTAGAAGAAGTATCAAACATGGAAGAGAATCTGATTGTTTTCCTCTTTTATACACATCAAAATATTATTATTAGGGGTCAAGAGGCCCCATACGGTTTAAACCATGATTATCTTAAGTCTTTCAGATGAACTATATCCATATATATCATAGGGCTGCCACGATTAGTCGACTAATCGACGACTAATCGACTATTAAAATAATCGACAACTAATTTAATAGTCGATTAGTCGTTACTTTATATTGTATGAAGTCAGATTGTAGTAAAGTTGAAAGTTATAATAGCATTCTGCTAGCTTTTTGGAATATTTTGGCTTTTATTAGGGTTTTTTAGGCTATTTTGGAATTTAGCTAATATTTCAGCAGCATGCTAACTATTTCGGCTAACTTTAGCTTTTTTACGTTTTTTAGGCAACTTTTGAGTTTAGCTTATATTTCAGCTATATGCTAGCTGTTTTGGCTAATATAGTATTTTTCCATTTTTTTATGGCTAATTTGGAGTTTAGCTAATATTTCAGCAGCATGCTAGCTATTTTGGTTAACTTAAGCTTTTTTAAGTTTTTTTAGGCAATTTTTGAGTTTAGCTTATATTTCAGCTATGTGCTAGCTGTTTTGGCTAATTTAGGATTTTTCTGTTTTTTTAAGGCTAATTTGGAGTTTAGCAAATATTTCAGCAGCATGCTAGCTATTTTGGTTAACTTAAGCTTTTTTAAGTTTTTTTAGGCAATTTTTGAGTTTAGCTTATATTTCAGCTATATGCTAGCTGTTTTGGCTAATATAGTATTTTTCCATTTTTTTATGGCTAATTTGGAGTTTAGCTAATATTTCAGCAGCATGCTAGCTATTTTGGTTAACTTAAGCTTTTTTAAGTTTTTTTTTAGGCAATTTTGAGTTTAGCTTATATTTCAGCTATGTTCTAGCTGTTTTGGCTAATTTAGGATTTTTCTGTTTTTTAAGGGCTAATTTGGGGTTTTAGCGAAGCTATTTCAGCAGCATGCTAGCTATTTCGGCTAACTTTGAACTTTTACGTTTTTTTTAGGCAAGCTTTTGAGTTTCAAGCTTATATTTCAGCTATTATTGCTAGCTGTTTTTGGCTAATTATAGTATTTTCCATTTTTTTATAGCTTTAATTTGGAGTTTAGCAAATATTTTCAGCAGCATGCTAGCTATTTTGGTTAACTTAAGCTTTTTTACGTTTTTTAGGCAATTTTGAGTTTAGCTTTATATTTCAGCTATGTGCTAGCTGTTTTGGCTAATTTAGGATTTTTCTGTTTTTTTAAGGCTAATTTGGAGTTTAGCTAATATTTCAGCAGCATGCTAAGCTATTTGCGTTACTTTGCGCTCTTTTTATTTTTTAGCTAATTTGGCATTTAACTAATATTTTAGCTGGTTATCAACTTCAGCATCTTTACATCCACTTTGGCCATATACCGATTAGTCGACTAATCGGAAAAAATAATCGATGATTAGTCGACTATTAAAATAATCGTTTATGGCAGCACTAATATATCACCATATATTACATTTGGACCACTAAAATCAAATTATTTATGAAATATTAGTAATATTTCATGAATTTTTCCCTACCCGGAAGTAAATCGGCTCCATTCCTGAAGCTCCGCCCTGCCGCTGCTGCCCACTTAATGACGTCATCCCAGACAAAATCTGTATTTCTCCCACGAAAATAATCCAAACTTCTTTAAAGATGGATGCACATACGATATATCTGCCTTTAGTATGTCTGACCATCGCTAAACTCCTTCACAACACTAACACACGCGGCTGCGCGGGACCGGCCGTTAAGGTAGCGTCTTAAGGTGGCGCCGCGGGGAAAGTAACAAACACTTTTCTGGGCTGGAATTTATGTAAGACAGGACACAACTGGAATATATACAGTATACTGCATCTAAAATTATTATTATTATTATTATTATTATTTTTTTTTTTTTTGCTGATTATCACTGGTAAGGGGATAAATTGAGTGTTGTGTAAGACGGGGGCGGAGCTTGCAGCACAGACTCTTCCTGGCGGGAGCGGTTTGAAACGATCTTAACGTTTCATACCGCTCGTTTTCGTGGGTATGGGGTGCAGGGTTTTTTTTATAGGAATGAACAGTAATATTAAAACCTCAAAAAGTAGAATTTTCATGGTAGGGCCCCTTTAAACGGGGCAGGAAAAATGTGGGCCCCTAGTGGGTTTGCCCCCAGTTTCCATGGTGACCCCACCTGTGTTTGTCCACATTGGCTTAAGTGGACTCTCAGTGGGTAGGCTCACTAGCCAGCTGCCTGGTGGACAGCAGAGCTCGCTAGCTTGATGCAGCGAAGCCCACTAGCATGCTACAGCAGAGCTTGCTAGCTCACTATAGTGAAGCTTGCTAGCTTGATGCTGCAAAGCTTGCTAGATTGGTACAGGGGAGGTCACTAGCTCGATACAGCGAGCTCGCTAGTTCAGTGCAGTGAAGCTTGCTAGCTTGATGCAGCGAAGCTTACTAGCATGCTACAGCAGAGCTTGCTAGCTTGATGCTGTAAAGCTTGCTAGATTGGAACAGGGGAGGTCACTAGCTCGATACAGCGGAGCTCGCTAGTTCGATGCAGTGAAGCTTGCTAGCTTGATGCAGCGAAACTCGCTAGATCGCTATGGGGAGGTTGCTAGCTCACTACAGCGGAACTTGCTAGCTCGATACCGCGAAGCTCACTAGCTCGCCGCAGATTAGCTCGCTTGGATGCTACAGCAGAGCTCGCTACAGGGGAGGTCGTTAGCTCTATACGTCAGAGCTTGCTAGCTTGCTACAGAGGAGTTTGCTACAGCTGAGCTTGCTAGCACACTACGCTAACCCACTGAGTCCCTAAGGCCTAAGCCTCAAAATGTCCGCCTGGACTTTCCTGCTAATTTTGACTGTGAAAGGATCAGAGAATGTCCTACAAATGTGTTCTTTTGTCCCTTTTTCCAGAAGACATTGAATTTTCAATATCTATCATCATTTTACAATTTATTTTATTTCATAGTAGTGTTAGACCAATTTAAATTGTAAAAAAACACAAAATCGAAATTTAATTTTTTGAGTTTTTAGTGAGAAAAACAGTGCAAATGTACATGAACAACAGATTTTGTTTGTTAAAAGTTTAAATTTATCCAATATAAAACAATTTACAACAACATTTCTGTATGTTTCTCTCTGAAAGTGCAAAAAACAGTGCATAAAATGTCAAATATCTACAGGCGTTTTTGGTCACACAGGGCAATTCTGTCCTCTTTGGCTCCTCAAAGGTCTGGGTGACGCTGTCAGTGACAGTCTAAGGCAGTGTTTTTCAACCAGTGTGCCGCGGCACACTAGTGTGCCGTGGGAGATGGTCAGGTGTACCGTGGCAAATAACCAATTTTCACATATGTAAAACATTTACCATCACTAGGGAATCCGCTCTGCGTTCATCCAAACGGGCCCTGATTTAACTCTGGTAGATAGTTTAGAATATGCAAGATTGTAAAATATTTTTTTCAATGTTTCTATAAATGACTTTTAATCAGAATAATGTTACCGCAATCTGGCCGCAAAACCAGCTGCAACCTCGGCTTTCAGAAAAGTTCCGCCCCCTTCAACTGTCTCCACCAATCATTGTTGGAGGCTTGATCACATGTCACAAATCTGACCAATCAGAAGTGGTTAACGTCCTCACTTCCTTGTTCCTTTTCGGCTCATAAAATCTCTCGGTTCTCACAAAAACAGCCGCTAAAGCTCATGTTTAGCGGTGTAACTTCCTGCAGGATCCGGTGTCAGACAGTTTAAGAAGTGAACAAAAGAATGAAGCTCAGAAACGTGAGTATATCCGGAATACGCGCGAGTTTATGCACTACATCCCCCAGGATGCATTGGGGTAAATCAGACTTTCTCAAATGGTGGGGGGCGTGGTGCGACCCAGGGATCATACCATTTATTTTAGTTACTAAACAGTTGATCGGAGGACAGACAGTGACCGGGATATCCACACAGAGAGAAGAATATTGAATTAAACCTCAAGAATTGTGATGGAAAAATATTTAACGGAGATTAAAAGAAACAACGGAGAGAAATAGAGTGCGCGTGCTGGGGGGAGGAGGGGGGGTGTACAGGAGCGCAAGAGCTGAGGAGAGAGAGAGAGAACATCAACACAAAACCTTCAAGAAACTCGAGACATTAGAAAAGAATAAAAAAACTGGAACCATTTGACTTTTTTGACAGTATGAAGGAACAGAGTTTGCAGGAAATCCTTCTATATGTGTAGATATATTCTATATTTATTATATACAGAGAGAGCGAGAGAAGACTGAGAGAAGAAACCAGATTTCAATCTCAAAGCTGAGACTCTTTTGTCTTTCTTAATTGTATTGTGAATAAAAGCCCTTATTTATTAGTTTTTCACAATTTAAATTGTATTTTTGGTTGTGGTTGCAGAGTTTTGTGTTCACTTCAAATGTGTTTAAAAGGAAAAAACTTAAAATGTATCGAGTTAAAAATTGAATAGTTAATAGTTCTTTTTTTCATTAATTTTGTACATTCTGTCTGGAAGGGATAAATAACAACATAAACATAATAGACACTTTAAATGAATGAAAACATGTTTACATTATGGACTTTGTGCATAATCTTATACAATAGTTTATGATAAATTAAAGCAAAAAAACAACATAAAAAGTCATTTTGCAGCTGAAAAAACCACTGTTTTCAGAGAGCTAATGCAAAAGAACAGAATTTTTGAGAAAAGCCAGATTTCCCATCACGACTGTGGAGGGAAACAAGGAAAGATTGTTGTTTTTACTTTGAAAGTTTTGGAAGTATTCTTAAAAAAAAGAAAAAACTTATAAATAATCATTTTTTTTAAATATATTTTTTTTAATCATTCTTTAATGATAATAAATGTAGACTGTTTTGAGGAGGTATAAGTTTAACTTGAGAAAATTGACTAATGGTACCAATGATATTCGCAGCAGAAAGTTGTGTTTGTGTGTGTGGAGGGGGGTACGAGAATTAACATTGAGAAACACTGGGTTAAAATGACAGCGCCTCTGTGCTGCAATGACGCTTCCCACTTATTTAAAAAATGTAAATTAGATTGTACATCAATACCGATTTAAATTTTTTACCTTTTGGATACTAGTGTGCCGCGGGACTTTTTTCATTGAAAAAGTGTGCCTTGGCTCAAAAAAGGTTGAAAAACACTGCTCTAAGGTCCCAAACTTCCAGGAAGTGCTCTTGGTGCACAGTTTGCTGCATCAGTGGGAAAATATTTCACCTTCTGATGGTTTTCTGTGTTTAGAGGTGGTTGGACATCTGGGATGTGTCTGGAGTTGAATCTCAGTGGATGAGGATCTCCATCATCCGGTTCTGCATCTGTCTTCCACTGTTGTTGATGTGATGAGCAGCTTTGATCTCTGACCACATCACCAGAACCTCCAGAATCCTCATATTTTCTCCTGTTTGGTCCTTCAGCATCATCAGCTCCAGCTTACAAGACACTGGAAGAAAAAATGTTTTCATTTATTGGGATACTTATTTCCTAAACAAACGTAACTCTATGCTTATTTTATAAGATTACTTATAATTTATGATTAAAAAATAAGCTAATTTACACTTGAATGACATTTCTCTCACACAGTTTGTGTTTCAGAGTAAAAACTAGCTAGTAAGTGTTTGATTCCTTCAGAAAATAACCCGGAAATGCAGCTCCAAAAAACGTTACCTTTTCTCGCCAAAAATGATTCCTTCTGTTGCTCCTTCGGCCTCAACATCTTCTCTGGACCTTCATGAAGGTTATATTTCCCAGGATGGTCGTTTTTCAGACATTTTTCTTATTTTTTTCGCCGTTATAAAAACTATTTTCGACCGCTCTGCACTCTGCATCTCTCCTCCGCTCCGCCTGTCTCACCGGTAAACAAAAGTGAGATTACCGTAATGAACCAATATTGTCAAGAAAGTGCAATGTCTCAGCTTTCAGAAACTGTTAGAATTTTAAAAATAGAGCGAACCGTTCAGGAATTACGGTAATTAAAAGAGCGCGTGTAAAAAATGTGTCACCGGTGACGCGTTCGCCCTTACAGGGTTAAGTCGAGGGCAAACACAGGTGGGGCCACCTCAGAAACTGTGGACAAACCCCATTTGGGGCCCACTTTAAGCCCACCTGCTGGCTGGGTTCCTTCTTCTCAATTAGACATTTTTTGTTCTTGCAACGTCTACTACGGAAAATACGGTAAATTCTTCACTCCTGTCACGAACTTTGAAGACGTGAACATGTAGCTTTGATGTTTTACCTTTTGGTTTAAAACAAAGATTGATAAAGTAAAATCAGAGGCGTTTCTGGGTGAAGAGGGGACAGCCGACTCTCTCTCAAAAGTCTCTGGGTTTCTGGCACGCCTCAAATGTAGCACGCCGCCTGCCCGTGTCTCATTACAACCCCCTCCACTGCATATTTGGCGTCCCCGCTTCCACTCGTTCCTACGACGGAGTATTAGGGTCACCGAAAAAAAAAAAAAAAAGTAATATTACAAGTTTTTTTCTCGTAGATATACGACTTTAAATCTCGTAAATGTATGAGTTTTAATCTCGTAGATTTACGACTTTTTTCTCATAACTTTATTAAAGTCGAGGAGAGTCTACATTCCAGCGAATTTATGCCGTGAACTGAAGCAGACCAACCAAACTGTGAAAAGCATCTTGGATTTTATCAGGTAAACTGAATGTTTAAATTATTTCAAATATTTGGAAGTTTCTTTATTTGATTTACAGTGTATTAATGTTTTATTGGTTGATGCTGCTTGCAGGATCTCTGCAGATCCCGTCTATGAAGCGGTCCATATCCTCCAGCTGTCCACTTCAGTCATTTCTTCTTCTGACAGACCAGATCTCCTCCAACTCTGTGATGCTTCCGTCTGAAGAGGACTAGTTTTTGGAATTTTCAATGTTCTTGTGCTAACGTTGTCATTTCTCAATGTTGTTTTGTGTCGAGACGGGACGTTTCATTTGGGGAAGGAGGCGTCCGGAGCTCTGTTTACGTTCTCTTTTGGTTTCTGAGCATGACAGAGACATGATGTAAGGTGGAGAAAGGAAATGAAAGACGTAATAAAGTGACGGTCCTGATGAACGTGTATCTCTGAGCTCTTTATTTTACATATGAAACTCCGCACTGTTGTGGATTGAAGTTAGTTGTTTAAGAACTGCATTACCGAGAAGGCCAAGCGACTGGTCACATGTTCGGTGCACGGCAAGTAGTAAGCTAGCAGATGAGCGCTAGTCATGCACAGTGTAGCAGTATGAAGAGACTGTTAATAAAAAGTCTGTTTAACACAATAATAGCGACTCCTTTGCTTACTTGAAGATAAGCAAGACAACACACGCACTACCGAACCCGGAAATAATTTGATTTTGAATCGCCAAAACGTTCAGAATTTCTTTGTTTTTAACACCGATCTGGACATAATCTTCACAAGATTCTCCACGTCTTTCATCTTCAAGCACGGCTCTGATAAACAGACAACTTTGGTTCTTTTCTCATTAAATTACGACTTTTAATCTCGTAGATTTACGACTTTAAATCCCGTAGATTTACACGTTTTTTCTCATAAATTTACGACTTTAAAAGTTGTAAATTTAACCTATGACTTTTAAAGTCATAAATATACGACTTTATTCTCATAATTTAGCAGTTACGACTTTTTTTCTCGTAAATTTACGAGATTTAAAGTCGTATATCTACGAGATTAAAAGTCGTAATATTACTTTTTTTTTTTTTTTCGGTGACCCTAATACTCCGTCGTACGTTCCAGCTCGTCTTCTGTGACAAACCGTCCTGCACTCATTCTGGTGTTGGTCTTCCACTGTTTAGGATTCTCTTCATGTCTTTCACGGCCCGCCTCGGCCTTGAGAAACTCCCGTCTGATTGACCGATGCACCGTGTACAGAACACGTCTAAATAAATCATTGCTTCTTCAACCCGCCCGTCCAGAGCCGGAGTCCGGCGAGCGCGCTCGTTACCTCCTTCAGGATCGTCCTTCCCATTATTTGTTCAATCTTTGATGCGTTATTTTTCCAGGACTGGCAGAGCCTTCAAACTCAGGAGGGGATGATGGAGATACACTCCGAGATAAACTGGAGTACGGCGAGAACGACGGTGAACCAGGGGAAATCAAACGAGGCCAAAGAGTGGAGAAATGTGGAGAGGAGGAGTCACGGCCAACAAGCAGAAAATCATCTAATTAATAAAATCTTCAGATGAAATTAGAACATCTAATAAGTCACACACCTGCACGCACACACACTGGAAATCATTTAGTGACTGTTCAAACCTTATCAGATTCTCATTTTCAGGCGGTTAATGAGGTGAGTTCCCAGAGATAAGCGCCGGGACTGCGGGGTCAAATCCGGATCTGCTTAAAGGCAACGAAAAAAAAAACGATTGAAAAAAAAGTTCATATTTGAAAAATAAAAAAGAATATTTGAAAGTAGTTTTAAAAAGTACATATTCAAAACTTAAGGGAATTATTGAGAAATAAGAAAAAATTGAACATTTGAAAAAATTATATTGAAAACTTCAAAAATACTGAAAATTTAATTAAAAAATGTAAATTTGAGACTTGAATTACATTTTTTTGAGTTTTTCGAATCCTCAATTTTTTTTCAAAATTTTCAATAATTCCTTCAGTTTTTCAATATGTATTTTTGAGTTTAAAACTGTGTTCAGATTTTTAATTTTTTTTCAATTTTTATTTTTTCTCAAATTTAAAATCTGCTTTTTCATATACTTTTATGGAGCTAAATATGGGCCAATATTAATCGAAACCCACATACAACAAATTAAAATTTTTTTTTTTTAAATATCTGAAACTTTTTGCTATTCTAACATAAACCTAATTGTTTTCAGCCTTAGTTTTTTAATTTTTCAAAACTCATAATTTATCATTTCAAAACATTTTTCAGTTTCAAATTTTTTTTTTTCACTTTCAACTCCAATTTAGCTCCATAAATATTACTCTAAACCCTAATGAAACAAATTGAAAAAAAATATTGGCGTTTTGCCAAAAATATTTAAAATGTCAGAAACTCTTTGTATTCTAAAATAAACGGGGTTTTTTTTAGCTTCAAATTGTCAATTTTTTTGGGTTTACAATGTCAATTTCAAAACTTTTTTTCAGTTTCAACTCGTTTTCTTCAATTTTTACATTTTTAAATTGTCAAATGAAAAAAAAGTTGATAGTGAAAAAAAACTGAAACTGAAAAAAACTTTTGAAATTAACTTTTTGAGTTTTGAAACATTAAAAAACTGAAGCTGAAAACAATTAAGTTTATTTTAGACTAGCAAAAAATTTCAGATATTTAAAATCTTTTCAATTTGTTTGATATAATACATAGTTATAATAAAATATAATAATTTGTTTCGAATAATTTTGGCTCCAATTTAGCTCCATAAATATTGACTCCACTTGAGCTCCATAAACTTTAAGCAGATCCTGATTTGACCCCATCCAGGACTTCCACATGTCAACACCTTTTCCCATATTTAGGAGTTTAAAATGAACCAAGGAGCTCTTTTTTTTTTTTTTTGTTCAGACATTTTGTTTATTAGAAATGTTTCATTAAAATGTCATTTTTTTAAAAGCTCACACCTTCGACACATGAATATAAAAACAGCACCTATAAAAATAGCACCTTTTCACTGGCAGATAAACATGCAGTCCTGAAGAAAAGCTAAACCCGACAAAAGGAAAAAAAAAAGATTCCACACAAAGAGCAGTGAGCTTGATTCTTCATCTTTAAAAGTATTTTTAGAATGCAGTTTTATTTTGGACGACAGGTTATTTGGGACCAAAGTGCTTTCCATATTTTGCATAAGATGTCTTTTTTTGATAACATTTCGGACTTAATGTATGAATTAAACATTTTTTTTCTATTTTAAGAAATCTCTCAAACATCTCAGCAGCTAAAGACGTTGCTGGAACTGGTCGAGGTTTCAGGAAATGGAAAAAATCAAAGATCTGGACACAGAAATATAAATTCACTGCTGATGAACTGAAAGGTAAAAAAAAAAAAAACAATTTGAGGAGTTCAGATTATTTGTCTTATTTCTGAGCTCCTCTTTTGTAATCTGTGGAAAAATCTTTTACAGTGCATAATAATGATAAAAAATGAACAAAACAGAGTGAAGCAGCAAAGTTTAAAATAATCATAGATTGTTTTTTACTGAATAAAGTTTTCAAGTTGACCCATTTATACCCACAGCTAGAGGGTCACTCTACGTAATAGATGCAAAACTAAAGTAGATTGTGATTACATTTAAATACAAATAAAGTTATTGAGCTTTGATGCAGCTGACTTGTTTTCTGGATAAAAAAAAATGTGTTTATTCTGAAGGAAATCAAACAAAACTTTATCGAAATTCTAGAAATGTAAAAAAAACTCCACACAATTATTCTGTGTCTGTTAAATCATAATTATACGAATAAACGGAAACTAAATCTTGGGATAATTCATTAAGTTGAGTTTTTACAATTTTCTTCTAAAAGGAACAAATGTAATAAAAAATCATTTTGTTTTTCCGAGCATTCCTCCTTTTCAGTCGCTGTCGATCAAACTCTGTTAGAATGAGCGAGCCTTCTGTACGTCACGACAGCTCTCTATCATCTATCATCTATCAAAGGAGACGTCTGCGTCTCCTTCAGGCAGACAGATGAAGCGACGAGGAAATCTCGGTTTATGATTTTACGGAGGAGCGTCTGACATGAAACTTCTACTGAATCTGTTGGACAGAAACTTCCAACCATTTCATTCAGAAAAGTCTTTCCATTTCAGTTTTGAGATAAGCTCAAAAACACGTCTTCAATAAATGAGTTTTTTCAAAATTTTGGCGTTTTCGTTAAGAGAATTTATTATCAAAAATCCGGTTTACGCAGTTTCCTGGTTAATGGAAACGCTGCAGTTCAATAAACTGAAAACGAGAATACAAGGAGGGAGCAGAAAAATCACATTTCACCCAAAAACTCTGAAATTGTGAAGCAATAAAATGAAAAAGAAAGATGAAAATGTGTTTTAAACTGTCGGTGACAGATTAAAAAAAAAGTTTCCAGTGTATTTTCTCTGGAATATGCAATTTTTTTTTTTTTAATTTTTAATTAAAAATAGAAGAAATAAAGAGTTTAAAGAGACGACTGAAGATGTGATGTCACCAAGACTTTTTGTTGTATTATTTGAGTTTGTTTCCAGTGGGTTGATTCTGCTTAAAAGAGCTTAAAACAACTGTATACATGACATTTTGGAACTAGAAAAACATTGTTAATTCTCATTTTTTAAAGAATTAGACCGACACGTTCACACAAAATGAGAAAAAGTGATGGCTTAAAAACCTCCCAGCAGCTGAAACAGTCTGTCTGTGTTTCTCTTTATCCTTTTATTCAGCTCTAATGCATGAGTGTGTGTGTGTGTGTGTGTGTGTGTGATGCACAAAACTAACTGTGAACACAGAAAAATAAACTCTTGCTGAGCAGGAAAACAAAACAACAAATCTATTTGTTTACAGCATCTTTTTTCTGGGTTAAAAAACAAAACAATAAATAAACAAAATCACATAATTAAAGACTAACACTCCTGCGGCGGAGGATCTGGCGGCCACAATCACCGAGCCGTCTGTAACGCACGAGGACCTGCACACAGAAGAGCGGCTGTCAGGTTGGTTCTGATGGAATTCTGGACTCGAGCGGGTTCGTTGAGAGGATACCTCCAGCCTTCCGGAGGCAGAGCTCCTCACATTCCTCCTGCTGGAGGAAGCGGTTGCCGTTGCCTTCACAGCCGCCGTAGATGAAGGGTCTGCACGCTCCCACCTGACGGTTGAAGTACCAGCGCAGAGTGTACCGCGCACAACTGCCCTCGTCCATGGGCAGCGAGCACGAGTCTGCTGGAGAGCCAGAACGCCACGTGAGGTCAACGTCCGACCCCGAAAAACGGTCTGGAGGGATTTCCAGGCCACCGCGGTGCGAGGTAACGTTAGGTTTAAGTTAAAAAGGTTAAAAATGTAGAGTGTTAGGAATGAAAATTCAGGATTTACGAATAAAAATGTTTAATATTTGCTTTCAAAATTTTTTAGACCAATCAGCAGATTGGCTCAAACATCCCACCAAACAGAAACATTTCAACGCAAAATCAAAGATAGGAAAAAAGCGGGATGAGGTACAACACATCTGAAAACAAAAAAAAAAAATTTAAAGCAAAAAATAAAAGCTTGCAAACGTAAAAAAAAAATTTGAAAGCAAAAAAGTTTAAAAAACGCAAAAATATTTTTCTAAAAAAAAAAAGCCAGCAATTGCAAAAGTGCGTTTTAAAGCAAAAAAAGCAAAAAAAGGTTTTAAAAAATAACAAAAAAAAATGTTTTAAAGCATTAAAAACATGTTCAATTAGAAAAATATTTTTTAAGAGAACAAAAGTAAAAAAAATATATATATATATTTGTTGGAAACAGAAACATTTTTTTTAAATTGGTAAAAATAATTTCTGAAAGAAAAAAAAAAGTTTAAAAAACGCAAAAATATTTTTCTAAAAATACGTTTTCCAAAAATATGTTTTAAAGCAAAAAAGATTTTAAAAAACAAACTAAAAAAATGTTTTAAAGCATTAAAAAAACGCTCAATCAGAAAAATATTTTTTAAGAGAACAAAACGAAATAAAACAAAAATATTTGTTGGAAACAAAAACATTTTTTTAAATTGGTAAAAATAATTTCTGAAAGAAAAAAAGTTTGCAAACACAAAAATATTTTTTGAAAACAAAAGTTTGCAAATGCAAAAATATTTTTAAAGCAAAACAAGTTTTAAAAATGCAAAAATATTTTTGAAAGCGTAAAAAATTAAAAAAAGCAAAGATTTTTTGGAAAACCAAAATGTTTGCAAACGCAAAAAAATTTGAAAGCAAAAAAAATTTGCACATGCAAAAGGTTTATGTAAACAAAAAAAGGAAAAAAAAAAAACAAAGATATTATAAAAAAGTTAATAAAACAAACAAACATTTTTTAGGAAAAAAGTTTAAAAACGCAAAGTATTTTTTAAATAAAAAACATTTTGCAATCGCAAACATTTCTTTGAAAGCAAATAATAGAAATTTTCATCTGCAAATTAGGAATTTTAATTCGTAACACTTTATATCTTGTTTACAGTTTAGAAAATTTTCCTCGCAATACGGTGGCAGAAAACTCCCTCCATAGTTAGAAGCCGGACAGAGAAGAGGCAGAGCAGCGAGAAGAAACGAGATGCAAAAGGAGACGTCTAACTCACAGGAACCGTTCAACCAGCCGCTTTTCTCATGTTCATGCAAAGCCAGAATATCTACTTCCTCTTAGTTTGTTTGAGCTTTTCCTTTATTAAAAACACAACATTAACAGAGCACCCCGAGTCATGCAGAAAGCTAAACACCTACACAGCCAATTACCCCGTTGCCCCACATCTAATCACCAAGCAGGACGGGATGGCAGGAGCCGCTTTACCTTCCTCTGTTACCCTCCTCCTGGACCTGACTGATCTGTTCTTGACCGCTTTCTCACCACCGCCTGCTGTTACCGGCTGAGCGTCAGCACTCGCTGATTTACTGGCTTTGGTTCTGACTGTTTTCTCTGAATCTTTTCCATCATCCTGATCTGCTGATGTACACAGACACACACGCATGAGCCGAATGACATTATTAACATTAATATGTTACACTGGAAAAGCTTCTTCTTCTTCTTCTGCTACTGTTTACTAGCTCATGTGTGCCACCTACAGGTGGGAGAAGCTGAGTGCAAAAATGTTGAAGGGGATCAAATCTGGTGAATCAGGGGTCTGTTTCAAGAGTCAGGTTTTGTTGGAACTCTGAGTTCTTGAACTCCAAATTCAGCAAAACTCTGAGTTTTCGGTTTCAGAAAGAGAGATAACTCAAACCCGTGAAAGTGGGATAAACCAAGCCCGTTTCAAGAAGCGGGTTAAGCTGAACTCAGAATCAATCACTGTGGCAACTGAGTCTGTGAACGAAACCTGGTCTGGAGCAGGTTTTCTTCAGGAAACTTAGAGTTCTCTGTGGTCTCCGCCCCTTTTTAAAGTGAAAGATGTTCAAATCTGAGTTCTTCATTAATATTTAGAGAACATTCACATTAGAGACGTCACGTTTCCACCAGCAGAAACCAAAATGACATGTCTATTCATAGAGGATCATGTAGAGAGGAGGCTGGATTAATCCAGAGGAAATGTTATTTATGTCTGGAGAGGATCTGAGGACACGAGTCCATTGATGCAGTTTCTACGATTCATTTTTATTTGAGCGACATTATTAATAGTGAGTTATTCCAGGGATTTACTATTAAAAATACAGAGTTTTATTTTCATCATTTGAAACCCTTAACAATAGAAATCATTAAATTTCAAACACTGAAAAGAGGTTTCAACTCTTAATTGTATACCAAAAGTATTAGCTCAATTGTCAGCAGTGCTGCTTCCACTTCTGACATCTCAAGTTCGAGTCCCGGATCCGGTATATAATATTTATGGAAAAAAAAACCCTTTTCAGCAAATATTTTTTTAGTTTTGAGAATTACATTTAAGTAAACGATTATTTTAACATATCTCAGGCAGCTACAGTGTTTCTTTTTAGCGTGCAGATCCGTGTGTGTATGTGGTGGTGGGGGTGGGGGGTTGAGGAAAACGGTCATTCATATGATTACGGAGATTACTTTTTAAATTATTAACAGATCAAGAACCATTTCTTACTTTACAAGTGATAAAATAACCTTCCTGATATTATTATTTATTCGTTATTTGAAATGATTCAAATGTAGACGTATGCATTAACTCTGCAGATTTTCTCTCTGTTTTACCGCTGCAGCTGGGTTTCTTTTCTTGCTGAAAATGTTCTTGTAGTCTGCATATGCTTTAGGAATTTATCAATTTCCGTCGCCGGAAGTCTCAGTTGTTTGTTCCCGTTGCCATGGTGAATCCTGCTGTCTTTGCTCCATTGATCAGGGCTTTTAATGGTCGCGACGCTCGCTCCTGATTCTGGTTCCAACAACTTCAAGTTGATTGAATCAAACATTTTCAGCTGTTCTGAAACCGAAAACTCTAAGTTCTAAGTTCTAAATGTGTTGAACCTGCTTCTTGAAACGGACCCCTGGACCGTCTGAGTCAGCAGCTCCCTCGAACCAAAACTACCTCAAGAAAACAAATAAAACAAAGCCTGAAAACTAACGAAGATCCGCTTTGATCCTGAAGATCCTCTTTTATTTTGAAAATAAGTTATTTGAGTTTATGTCAAATGTAAAAATAAATAAATAAATAACCAAATTTTGAGAGATGCTATATCCTTTATATATTTTTTCTTTTGTTCGTGCCAAAAATAGACTTAATTTATATTAATCATTTAAAAAAAGAAAGTCAAATGTCTTAAAGACTAAAGTAAGACTATGCAGCTCCTTCTACCCAAATGACTCTTTTAATGTTAAATGCTGCAGAATATTCTACAACTAAATATAGAAAACATAGAAAAAACCTCTAATAAACATTTTCTTTCAAACTAGATGTCAAACACATTTTTGTAACGTAATAAAAGGATCTGCACCTGCGGTCTGGTTTCCTGGCTGCGTAGAGAGGTAGAGCAGCTCATCGGCGGGGTCGTCCAGGGCCTCGATGGAGTAGATGTGCTCGTAGTCCGGGTCACGGGTGTTCATCACGACATGGAGCTCGCGGCCTGAGATGGAGGCAGCGGCGCAAAGGTCAAAGGTCGGGATGTGACAGAAACCCTCAAACCTCTGGGCTGTTATCCGGAGAAACCGTTCAGTGACAGCAGGGAGGCTCCGCCCCCTCCGAGGTCACAAACGGGATTCAGTCCTTTGGTTCATAAACATTTACTAGAGGCTGGAATCAATTAAACCAATTAATCCCAAATTAATCAAGATTAATATTTTTTTTCTAGCAGTATTTTCCACTTATTATCTGCAAATAATCATAATATGAAATCACACTCAAAATTGTACATTTAGAACGTTTATTTTTTTAACCTTTGAAGCAAAAAGAAATAAGAATTTCTCCATTTCTCCATTTCTCTCATAAATTTTCCTTATTGTGTTTGTGAAAAATAATAAAAGGGACATTTTTCTGGGAGAAGTTTGATCCAGCTGGATTTTGAGTCGGCTCGGTTGGAATCTACTCAGATGGAGGCGTGTCTTTCCACTCGGAACAGCGGCGGTGGGCGGGACTTTCGCGGTGAACCGGATATTGTATATTCTATAAGATATTGTAGAAAAATTCTTTGCCGGCCCCCAAAACGAAAGAAAATAATGATCGGTTTCATCGTTGTTAGATTTCTGTTTGTTTGGCTCCGCCCACCACAGCGAATCTTTCACTCTTCGCTCATTTATTCGTTCATTCCGCCTCATTTATTAAAATAAAAGATCGCTTTTGTCCAAAAACTACAAATAAACTCTGCGTTATCGATTTAATTTAACAAAATCTCAACCACAGATTATTAAAAAAAACAGTTTAAGACGGATTTTTGCTAATAAATATTAACGCGTTACTTCTGTTTCAATTCATGTTGTCCCTAAAATGTAAACAATATTGTCCGAGTCACCAATGACATCCTGATGCAGATATTCTGTGATATCCTCTAAGTTTAAGTCCTCCTCTGCATCTCTCTCTCTTCTGGTGTTCCACAAGGCTCTGTTTTAGGACCTTTACTGTTTATTTTATATCTGCTACCTTTGCAACATATAAATATTGTGTTTATTTTACTATTTTTATTGTCAATTTGCTTATAAAGAGTATTGTGATGAAGTTTAATTCATGATAATTGTTCAAAGTTGTCAGTAATGTCATCTACTGGAATGAATTAAGGGGCCGGCTTCAATAAGCAATGCTTCTGTCTGCCACCTTTCAAACATGTATTAAAGACATAGTATATTGTCAAATTGTGTTAATACAGATGTGACTGTAACATATAACTATATGTAAATTAACATATAAATTAAAGCAAAAAAACACATTTTAAGTACTTTTAATGCCATTTCTTATCACTTTTATGCTGATGACATTCAGCTTTATTTGTCTTTTAAACCTCAGGATGTTTTTAGGATTCAGATTTTACGCAAGTGTCTGGATTCAGTCAAGAGTTTGATGAACGACGACTTTCTCCAACTAAATGATGATAAACTGAGGTCCTCATTTTTGCTCCTGACAAATACCACCCCCACATAATCCAGTGGTTCGGTCCACTCGCCTCTTTTGTCAGACCCTCGGTCAGAAACCTCGGGGTAACTCTAGACCCAGTTTTATCTCTTGACTCTCATGTCGCTGCTTTTGTTCGTTCTTGTTTTTATCAAAACTTTGCTAAACTGAGTCCAGTTGTATCACGTTCTGAGATGGAGATGCTCATTCACGCTTTTATTTCCTCCCGTCTTGATAATTGTAACTCCATCTTCACATGTCTGAGTAAAAACTCTCTAGAACGTCTTCAGGTTGTCCAGAACGCTGAAAGGTTTTAACTAAATCCTCCAAGTATTCTCATGTGTTAATCCAGCTGCACTGGCTCCCTGTCACTACAGAGTGCAGTTCAAGATCCTGGTTTTAACCAAGAGAGCTGTTAATAACCAGGCATCGGCCTACATAAAGAACCTCGTACAGCCGAACGCTCCCAGCAGGTCCCTCAGATCATGTGACCAGGACCTGCTGGTGGTTAGAAGAACACGGTTAAAAACTAAGAGTGACAGAGTCTTTGCAGCAGTGGCTCCATCTCTCTGGAACTCCCTTCCTCTCAGATCTGAAGACTCAATGTTTTCTTTTAAAAAGCAGCTACAGACACATCTTTTAAAATTTGCCTTTTCTTAATTCTGTTTTTATACTCTGTGGTTTACTCTTTGTTTTACTGTGAAGCAATTTGTGATTTTTATCTTGAAATGTGCAATATAAATAAAGATTATTATTATTATAATAATCATTATTGTTATTATTGTTTTTGTTATTATTGTTTTTGTTATTATTGTTATTATTGTTATTATTATTGTTATTATTATTATTATTATTATTATTGTTATTATTGTTTTTGTTATTATTGTTTTTGTTATTATTGTTATTATTATTATTATTGTTATTATCATTATTATCATTATTGTTATCATTATTATCATTATTGTTATTATTATTATTATTGTTATTATTGTTTTTGTTATTATTGTTATTATTGTTGTTATTATCGTTATTATTATTATTATTGTTATTATTATTAATATTATTATTATTATTATTATTATTATTGTTATTATCATTATATTATTATTATTTATGTTATTATCATTATTATTATTATTGTTTTTGTTATTATTGTTATTATTATTATGATTATTAGTATTTTTATTATTGTTTTTGTTATTATAATTACTGTTATTATTGTTATTATTATTATTATCATTATTGTTATTATTGTTATTATTTTTATTATTATTATTATTATTATTATTAATAATAATAAATCATCCAAATTCATTTTAGTTATTTGGTTTTAAAAAGTTTAGGACTTAAAAGCTTCATCATCGTCTTCACTGTTCAGTGAATCGTGTGTGACGGCGTCTCTGTCATCTGTTACATTTCACTGCTGCTGGAGCAAATGTGGCTTCATAGTTATGTCCATCAATGACAGAACTCCACAAAAAATCCAATTCAAACAGAAACCGTCGGATCAAAACCACATGGTCGACTTCCACTTAAAGTCATGCAGCTTCGTGTGTTTGTGAATGTTTCTTGATCGATCGTTCCTCTGCTGGTGGAGCGCGTCTGTCCTCCGCACAGGCCTGGTTAGAATGCACTTTAGTTCTAAAGCGCTTCTCTTTGTTGGGGAGAACAAATGCTGTAATCACCACAGAGCAGCTGGGACAGGACGCAGCAAATCAATCTGCATTGGTTCACCTAAAAACGCTCAAATCCAACTCGCTGGAAGCATTTGGAGCATAAATACAGAATATAAAGAGGCAGGAGCAAACGTGCTAACGTTAACTTAAAACTTTAAAAAAAAAAACAAGATTTTGTTTTGTTATAAAAAAAAGACAAACATCTTTTGATAAGTTTTTGTAAATAAATGTTCATAAATTCACTCTTTGTTGAAACAATTTGAAATTAAAGAGAAGAATATTAGACAAATGAACACTAAAAGTGCTTTTAAGTAGGGATGTCCCGATCAGGTTGTTTTAAATCTGCTGCCCAATGAGGCAAATTTCCTTTGTGATATTGGGATATATAGATAAAACTGAATTATTTTAAGTTTTTTTGCTAAATCATGAAACATCTATCAGTGAATTTAAATTCCAACTTTATTTTTAAATGCCTTGTGTGAAAATAAGTAAAAAAAAAAAGAGGTGGCCATAAATATGAGAAAACCTAAGACTTAAACCACCATTAATAATGCTTTGAAAACAAACAGAAATGATCAAATTATCTTTAGAAAAATCCAAATGAATCTGTCATTTTTCAGTTAACATTATCTTTCTGACTGAACGGTTCTCCCTAACACTGCGACACAGCAGAACAACAACAATTCAACAGGGCACTAATGGAGTTCTCTGTTTTCTTGCGGAGAAAACCACCCGATGCTCAGAGATCTCCAGAAGTGACCCCACCAGCGAGAGAACACACAGACAAACGGACCCCGAGCTCTTAGGGAAACACTCACCCGTTTCCCCCTTCAGTACCAGCTGCTGCTCTGCTGGAGACCGAGCCCTGACTGTGGGCTTGGACCGACTTTCTGGGCCTAAACCTGAGAGAGCCGGATAGGAAGGACAGAAACGATGGGTGCCAAAACAGGAAAGGAGGTTCAGAGAGCAAGCAAGAGCAGATCCGTGTCACACGGGGGGGGAAGGACAGGGGAGGAATCCCAAAAACAAAACCATGGGAAATCTACTGAAGGGTCGGAAAGTTTGTGAACATTTAAGAATTTGATTTTTTTTTTCAAAAATGCTGCATAAATATGACTTGAAACATCAACATTTTGTAAGAAAACGGGACAGTTGGAGGCGGAGTCCATCCTCTTTATGAAAACGTAACAAAGGGGGCGGGGCTAAGGAAGGCTACGCTGCGTCTACAATAGTGGAAAGTGATGCCAATTTCACCCACTGACTGTATATTGTGAAAGGCGTGGGCCAAAATATCGATATTGCGATATATCGCGATGTTTAGCCCTGGGTTCTCACCGAGTATCGATCTTATATTTTCATTTGAAGAGGATGTTGCGCTGAGCGTCTGAGTCACGTGACATGAAACTGTTGATCCGATGGGCGCACTGCGTCGGACATTCAGGAAAAGCAGCGGCGAGATCCAGGCTCGGTAGCGCGAGTGTAACTCATGTCTACCTGAGCGCAGGTATCATCCATCTGTATGGCACTAGAATGACCGCCATCTCTTATTTCCTGTTTGATCGGCGCGCTGTGGGAACGAGGCGCGCGCTTCGTCGTCATCGTTTGTGTGTACTTCAGGTACCGTCGGAATTTTCGTTTTCATGCATTTTGATATTTAACCTGCTGGTGTAACTTTAGTAAATTTATGGTTTCAAATGAATGTCATTACTTTTTGCTAATGTTAATTTAAAGTAATTCTTAAATAAAAATGCAGATTTGATGTATGAACTTAAATAAACATGTAATTAAAATAAAATACATGAATTCACCGTAAAATAGGGAGGTTGCTAGTTAATTGAAGCACTTAAATTATTTAAATTATTAGTGATGTAAGTCTTTTATTGCTAACCTGTAATGGAATTTGAATTTGTAAATATTTATTGCCATTATTTTGTGTGTTTCAGGGTTTTTAACTACTGACTCTGACTGTTCAAAATAGATAAAAATGAGAAAAATAATCTCAAGTGTCAGTCTGAGTACATCAACCTTCATTTTTGGATGTTCAGCCCTTTTCAAATGTGAGAAAAGCTCACAAAAACAATCAGTAAACACTTGACAGAGGCTGTAAAACGTTCCTTTGGAGGTAGATTGCTGTCGCCACTTAAATTATTTAATTTTTGTTCTGTTGTTTATAACAATTCTGCATTAAATAGTGTCACTGCTGATCATGTTTACTATTGTTTACATTGAATTTGACAGATAATTCCAACTCAATTGGTGTCAACACTTATCAAAGACATTTTATGACAGATTTCAGGAATGTTGCACAAAAGTGTGTGTTTGTTATGATTGTGTTTAAGCCAAAAAAAATAATAAATGAGGATATATTTTCCCAAAAAATATGTGTTCTTCTATAAAATGTCAGTTATTAGAGAGGTTGACAAAAAGAAACAACGTTCTTTATATTTTTTTGTGAAAATAATAACTGTCACTAAATAGGAAATTATTAAATAATTCCTGAGAATAGACACAGATGTAGGTATCGATAGATCTGGGATCGACTACTCTGGTCTTGAAGTCAAAACATACACATAACAGTGATAACGTGTTTGATGATAATATTTATATTTCTTTTTAATATTTAGATTTGAGAGTTTTATCTGTTGATCGTGTTTCGATTGCTCTTGTCTGAGTTCATGTAGGGAGATGAGTCGCTTCTGTTTGTCTTGTGTTATTTCTTTCAGGCTTTTTTACAGTATCTGGCACAAAAATATGGTTTTCTAAAGTGATAAAGAAAAATAATGCTATTTATTGTAGTAAAAGATTCCTACTCCTTAATAAACCAGATTATTTTAGTTTAATAAAAAAAAGTCTTTAATTTAACGGTTTATTTAAAGACCGACTTAATAAATTATTGAGGGATTTTTTTCATATATTAAGAAAATTAATTATAAATTTGCATTTCTTATTATTTATTAATTCAAATAGTTGTGAAACAGAGGAAAAAAATTATGTTTGGAAAAAATCATAAAAAATTCAATGGGCGGACAACAAAGAGGGGAAGGGGGGCGGAGTTGCTCCACAACTCAGCGGCAACTTTCTAATGAACTGTACTGCAGAAATTATGTCAAAAAACGGCGGGTTTTTACATTTTAATCATAATTTGAAAGCAACAATGTACTCAACAGCAAAAACTGGACTTTAGAATGTTAGAATTAAGCTAAATTTGATGTTTCTGTTAAATTTATGCAAAAAAAGATTTTTAAAATTCCAAACATTCGACAAACTTTCAGGTAAAATAAATCTTTGGTATAATAAAAAAATAACAATTTAAACAAATCACACATTATAACTTCCCCAGAAATACCAGCAAAAAAAACAAAACAAAAACCAGGAGCCCAATCAGACGATGTTAAAAGGATTTATTCAGTTTCAGGGGGAATGACCATCATGGACCTGAAACTGCGATCAGACTCAAGTCAAAGTCGAGTTTCTCGTCACTCTGACATGACAGGTGAATCCAAACCATCACCAGCGTTTAGTTGTTAATTGAGCAAAACAGGAATGACTGTGTGAAGAATAAAACATGATTTGAACATGAGTGAAAATGCAGCATATTGGTTAGCGGCGCCTCCGCGGCGCTGATCTCATTCTGATGGAGCTGCTGCTTCACGACGCTGACGTGGCCCTGCGCTGACATCTCAGAAACTTAACCCGATGATTCCAATTTTGGGGGAAACTTGATCATTTTGTGACGGAGACACAAAATTTCTTGGTCAAGAAAAGGTCAATTTAGCTTGAAAAACACGAACGCAAATGAATAAGCCTCAAGTTTTTGTCATTTATCAGGAAAAAAAATGAGTATTTGTCTGAACGTGACAGGAATTTTGAATCGAATGAATGCAAAAGACGGGATAATGCACTGCTGTGTTTACAAATGACTACTGCTGCACCCTGCGCAGTGTCAAATGCTGTGTGTGGTACAACACTGTGACTCATGCTCAATAACAACCCCTTCTGTCCACCAGTAATTCTTTTCTGCTGCACTCGGATGGCTCACTTACCTCCACACGCTGAGGAGCAGACACGCCGGCCGAGAAAAGAAAAACAGAAAATGCTCAGTCAATCAATTATTATAAACGAGAACTCTACGTCAGGGCTGTCAAACTCAATCACACAGGGGCCAAAATCCAAAACACTCCTTAAGTCGTGTTCCAAACAGGATAAACATCTCTAAAACTAAATTTTTAAAACTTTAAAAACGTAACTTTTAAACATAATTATGAACTAGATATATAAAATTACCAGCAATAATGCTGGTGTGAGAGCTGTTAGCTGAATTTGGTTGCTAAAGTTGCTAGTGGTGAAGCTGATAGCCAGCTAAAATATTAGCTAAATGCCAGATTAGCCTAAAAAGCTAAAAAATAATAAAATGTAGGTTAGCCAAAACAGCTAGCATGTAGCTGAAAAAATACCTACATTTTAAAATAGCCTAAAAAGCTGAAAAAGCCTAAATGGGCCAAAACAGCCAGAATGTAAATATTAGCCTAACTCAGAACAGCCTAAAAAACTTCTCTTTTTTTAAGTGTAAATTTGCCAAAACAGCTAGCATGTAGATGAAATATTAGCAATACTCCAAAACAGCCTAAAAAACAAAAAAAAGCTCCAAAATAGAAAAGAAAAAAACTAAAATAGTTTAAAAAAAAACAGAAAAAAGCCTAAATTATCCAAAACAGCTAGCATGTAACTGAAATAAATAGCCTAAAAAATCTCAGTAAATGCCAAGATAGTCTAAATAGCTAGCAGAATGCCAATTTTAAAACTCTAAAACTCGATATATAGCATTACCAGCGATAATGCTAGTGTGTGAATGCTGTTAGCTGAATTTTGTTACTGAAGATGCTAATGTTGATGCTAAAAGATAAAGATTCTAAAAATTGATGGCTAAAATCACTGAAGCTGATAGCCAGCTGAAATATTAGCTAAATGCTAGATTAGCCTAAAAAAGCTTAAAAAAAAAAAAAAACAACTAAAATGTAGGTTAGCCAAAACAGCTAGCAGGTAGCTGAAAAAATAGCTAAATTTTAAAATAGCCTAAACAGCTTAAAAAGCCTAAATGGGCCAAAACTGCCAGCATGTAAATATTAGCCTAACTCAGAACAGCCTAAAAAACTTTTTTTTAAAGTGTAAATTAGCCAGAACAGCTAGCATGTAGATGAAATATTAGCTAAACTCCAAAAGAGCCTAAAAAGCAAAAAAAAAAAAAAGCTCCAAAAAAGAAAATAAAAAGCTCCAAAATAGACTAAAATAGTTTTAAAAAAAAACAGAAAAAAGCCTAAATTAGCCAAAACAGCTAGCATGTAACTGAAATAAACAGCATGAGAAATCTTAGTAAATGCCAAAATAGTCCAAAAAGCTAACAGAAAGCGATTTTTAAAATTCTAAAACTCGATATATAGCATTACCAGCGATAATGCTAATGTGTGAAAGCTGTTAGCTGAATTTTGTTACTGAAGATGCTTGTACTGATTCTAAAAGATGAAGATGCTAAAAACTGATGGCTAAAAACACTGAAGCTGATTGATGAAACCACTGAAGCTGATAGCTGAAAATGTTGAAGCTAATAGCCAGCTAAAATATTAGCTAAATGCCAAATTAGCCTAAAAAAACTAAAAAAAAAACAAAAAAAAAATGTAGGTTAGTCAAAACAGCTAGCATATAGATGAAAAATTAGCTAAACTCCAAAATAGTGTAAAAAATCTTATTAAATGCCAAAACAGTCCAAAAAGCTAGCAGAATGCCAGTTTTGAAACTTTAAAACATTTTAACATAATTATGAACTAGATTTATAGCATTACCTGTGATATTGCTAGTCTGAATGCTGTAAGCTTAATTTGGTCACTTAAGATGCAAGTGCTGCTATCTGAAGATGCTAAAAATTAACTGCTAAAAACACTGAAGATTATAGCCAGCTAAAAATATCAGCTTAATTCCAATTAGCCCCCCCCAAAAAAAGCCTAAATTGATCAAAACATCCAACGTGTAAATATTAGCCTAACTCCATAAAAGCCTAAAAACCTTTTTTTTTTAAAAAGCGTAAATTAGCCAAAACAGCTAGCATGTAACTGAAATATTAGCTATACTCCAAAATAGCCCGAGGAGTCTTTTAAGAGCCAAAATAATCCAAAAAAGCGAGCAAAATGCCAATTTTAAAACTGTAACTTTTTTAACATAATTATGAACTAAACATATATACATATACATATATATATATATATACCTGCCATAATGCTAGTGTGAATGCTGTACGATGAATTTACTAAAAATTGATTGCTAAAAACACTGTCAATGTAGCTGATAGCTAGCTAACGATATTAGCTTAATGCCAAATTAGCCTAAAAATGTGTAAAAAGCCTCAATTGGTCAAAACAACCAACGTGTAATTATTAGCATAACTCCAAAACAGTCTAAAAAACTTCTTTCTTAAAGCGTAAATTAGCCAAAACAGCTAGCATACAGCTGAAATATTAGCTATACTCCAAAATATCTTAAAACAGCTGATGTGGGTGGTATGAGAGACTCACCGCAGTGCTGATTCATCTCTGAGCGAACATACTCTCTGACCTCATCCTCCTGAAGCCAAAACAAACAGCATCACAACAATCGTCTGATCAGCTGTGTTCGAGTGCAGGACCTGCGGTTCGGGTCGGGCGCTGACCGTCATGCCTGGCTCTCCTCGGTCTCCTTTCACCCCATCTAGCCCCATCTCTCCCTGTAAAGTGGACAGGCATTAAGGTAAGGGACAGACGTAAGAAAGTCTGCAGCTGCACCCATTAAAATAATTATAATAATCCATTTTGTTGAAAAATAAGTGAAGAAGAAGCTATACTGACCGGTTCTCCTCGCTCCCCGGGTATCCCTGGGATTCCACGTGGACCGACCATAGCAGGACCAATCGGACCCCTCTCCCCCTGACACACAGGAGAAACCACATTACATTTGAAAACACTGTCCCACGTTACAGCTGCGCTCGTATTTGGTTCTGTGCACTTTATTTCTGTCAGAGTGAGAGTTCTCTGTGCTTTTGGATCTTTGTGTTTCTGTCTGTGTCGATTTCTTTCAGGCGGATGGAGGGAGTCTTTCAAAGCTCCACGAGGACCTCCAGCCCACGAGAAGAGAGGCGCTCTTCTCCACTTGTTATCTAGTTTGTGTTTAGTTCTACTCTGTGTAGTTTTAGTTCAGTATTACTTCTGTTTTAACTGAAGCTGTAGAGGTAAACTTCCATTTTCTTTAGTATATGCTTTCTCCTCACATAGTCCTACTTTACCATTTAAGAATTTTGGATTTGCATCCATGAAATTTAAGAACAACAGAATGTTTTTTTTTGTCCTCAGCAGTCTTACACTGCTGGGTTTTGTTATTTTAGTTTCCAGACTTTGTTTATCGGTTTTCTTGTTTTTTTACATTTGACAGAAGGTCAAATAACTTATTTTCAAAATAAAAGCAGGATCATCTCAGTGCAGATCTGAACAGCTATGAGCCATATGTTCTTTTAACTCATAAATGATCAAACTTTTTACTAAAGTTTTGCTTTGCAGATAAAATCTGTTCATTCTGAAGGTAGAGTTTAGCAGATACGACGTCTTCAGGTCAACAGAGTTTATCATCTATGTCAGGAGTCTGCAACCTGCGGCTCCAGATCCACATGTGGCTCTTTTATCTCTCCATGTTGGCTCTCTGGATGAAGATAAAAAAAATAACAGTAAATTTAAAAAAAATTTGAAATTAACATTTTTTTTAGCAACATTCTAACGATTTTTGGATAATTTATTATCTACTGGAGTTTTTAGGCTAATTTAGAATTTTTGCTTCTATTTTAGCAACATGCTAACGTTTTTGGCTAAGTTGTCTGAGGAATTTTATACTAATTTGGAGTTTAGCTAATATTTTGTAAAATGTTAATCTTTTCAGCTAATTTGTTATCTACTGATTTTTTTTGTATAATTTAGAATTTAGCTTCTATTTTAGCAACATGCTAACGTTTTTGACTAAGTTAGTTTTCTGAGGCATTTTAGGCTATTTTGGAGTTCAGCTAGTAATTAAGCAACAAGCTAGCTTTTTTTTGACAGATTTGGCCTCTAATTAATTAGTTTTTTTTTTATTTAATTTGGAGTTTAGCTAATATTTTGTAAAATGTTAATCTTTTCAGCTAATTTGTTATCTACTGATTTTTTTTTTTTTTTTTTTGGATAATTTAGAATTTAGCTTCTATTTTAGCAACATGCTAACGTTAGTTTTCTGAGGCATTTTAGGCTATTTTGGAGTTCAGCTAGTAATTAAGCAACAAGCTAGCTATTTTTTTGGCAGATTCGGCATCTAATTAGTTTTTTTAATTTAATTTGGAGTTTAGCTAATATTTTAGCAATGTGCTAACTTTTTTTTGCTAATTTGTTATCTACTGGAGGTTTTAGGCTAATTTTGAGTTTAGCTTTTATTTCAGCAACATGCTAACATTTTTGGCTAATTTAATTTACAGAGAATTGTTTTGCTCATTTGAAGTTGAGCTAGTAATTAAGCAACGAGCTAAAGTTAAAAACGTAAAAAAAAATACCTTTTTGAGAGATGCTAGTTTCTTTTTATATATATTTTTTGCTTTTGTTCGTGCCAAAAATAGACATTATTCACATTTATAAAAAAACAAAAAGAAGGTTATAAATGTAAATCCAAATTTTTTAAAGGCTAACATAAGTCAAGGCGGCTCCTTTTAGGTTTTGATCAGTAGAAAACGAGCCCAAATGGATCTTTTACTGTTAAAGGCTGGCGACCTCTGGTCTATGTGCACCTCAGACATCAATTTATACATGTATCTAATCTAAATTAAACAAATGATAATCAAATAATCCTTACTTTAAAAAAATGCAATTTTCTTTTTCTTGTATTTATGTATTTTGGTTCTTTTTCACTCTTTAACAGATATGGATCTGGAACCCTGCCCTAGACCAAAAAAGGAAGTAACATAAATTGGGGGCTCGTCCGGGATCCATTTCATTGGTTTTTTTTTTTTGATTACTTGAGTTTTGTAAAAACGGAGCCTCATATGACTAAAAATAATTCTACACATGTCTGAGAAAGGGTGCGTCCATTGACGATACTCGATGTTGCCCGAAACCTTATCAGCAGTTTCTTTATTATCCAGATGACAAAGCCGTCAACCCAGAGTCCCATCGAACTGTCAATCATCGTGAAGCAAGGCGGCAACAGAAAGGGCCCAGAAAAGAAGAAAGACAACAACAAAGAGGAGCGACACGGGGACTGTAATCTTTTTATATCAGTGTTACATAACACTTCTAATGTCAAAACTGTCAAATACTTTATCGTGGCTGCTTTGGCTTGTTGCCACTTACAGAACCGACTGCTGCTGTTTTGTGCGATACTTTTCTACTGTCCTTTTCTGCTGGATCTGCTGCAGTCTTAACAGGTGTTGATATTGGTGCAACAAGAATTTGTCTATATGTCATTAATCTTCCACTTTAAAAGCTTTACATGGGGAAAAGGTAGATTTTCTGCAACATTAAAGTGAATGAAGTCACCTTTTGTCCCTGCAGCCCCTCTGGGCCTTTAGCACCAGCTGGTCCTTGTGGGCCAGTCAAGCCGGAAGGCCCGTCCACCCCTCTGGGACCTGGAGGACCAGGAACACCAGATGGACCCTGTGTGAAGACGAGACGAGTGCGGTTTCAACGGGATGACTGATGTTGCTGACGTTTGAATATGGAGATCAGACCGTGTGTGATTGTGCTGTTGATGTTATATTTGTTATATTGGCTCTGAAAGTAAACACCCACCCGTTCACCCTTTTCTCCTTGCGTTCCTTTGGGTCCAGGGACTCCATCAAATCCACGGTCACCCTGTCGCAAGAAGGAAAAAGAAAATAACCAAAAGTTGCAGCACTTTTAATTAGTCTAATCCAGAGGTTGGCAACCTTTAAGAGTAAAAGAACCATATGGGCTCGTTTACTATTGATAAAAACCTAGAAGGAGCCGCATTGACAGACGTTAGCCTTCAAGAAATTTGGATTTGCATTTATAACATTTTTTTTTAAATAAATGTGAATAATATCTATTTTTGGCACAAACAAAAGCCAAAAAATATATAAACAGAAACTAGCATCTCTCAAAATTTTATTTTTTTACGTTTTTAACTTTAGTCGCAATAAAGCTAGCTCGTTGCTTAATTACTGGCTTAACTTCAAATTAGCATAACATTATTGAAGAAATTCTATTAAGGCAAAATAATCTCAGTATAACTAAAATTTTAGCATTTTACTAATTTAGCTAAACTCCAAATTAGCATAAAATATCTCAGAATACTTAGCCAAAAACGTTAGCATGTTGCTAAAATAGAAGCTAAAATTCTAAATTAGCCTAAAATCATCAATAGGTAACACATTAGTCAAAAACGTTAGCATGTTGCTAAAATAGAAGCTAAATTCTAAATTATCAAAAAAAAAAATCAGTAGATAACAAATTAGCTGAAAAAATTAGCATTTTACTCAAATATTAGCTAAACTCCAAATTAGCATAAAATATCTCAGAAAACATAGCCAAAAACGTTAGCACGTTGCTAAAATAGGAGCTAAATTCTAAATTATCCAAAGAAAATTTCAGTAGATAACAAATTAGCTGAACATTAGCATTTTACTTAAGTATTAGCTAAACTTTAAATCAGCATAAAATATCTCAGAAAACTTAGCCAAAAATGTTAGCATGTTGCTAAAATAGAAGCTAAATTCTAAATTATCAAAAAAAAATTCAGTAGATAACAAATTAGCTGAAAACATTAGTATTTTACTCAAATATTAGCTAAACTCCAAATTAGCATTAAATATCTCAGAAAACATAGCCAAAAACGTTAGCATGTTGCTAAAATAGGAGCTAAAATTCTAAATTATCCAAAGAAAATTTCAGTAGATAACAAATTAGCTGAAAATATTAGCACTTTACTTAAGTATTAGCTAAACTTCAAATCAGCATAAAATATCTCAGAAAACTTAGCCAAAAATGTTAGCATGTTGCTAAAATAGAAGCTAAATTCTAAATTATCCAAAAAAAATTTCAGTAGGTAACAAATTAGCTGAAAACATTAGCATTTTACTAAAATATTAGCTAAACTCCAAATTAGCATAAAATATTTCAGAAAACTTAGCCAAAAACGTTAGCATGTTGCTAAAATAGGAGCTAAATTCTAAATTATCCAAAAAAAATGTCAGTACATAACAAATTAGCTGAACATTAGCATTTTACTTAAGTATTAGCTAAACTTCAAATTAGCATAAAATATCTCAGAAAACTTAGCCAAAAACGTTAGCATGTTGCTAAAATAGAAGCTAAAATTCTAAATTAGCCTAAAAACTCCAGTAGGTAACACATTAGCCAAAATCGATAGCATGTTGCTAAAATAGAAGCTAAAATTCTAAATTAGCCTAAAAACTCCAGTAGGTAACACATTAGTCAAAATCGTTAGCATGTTGCTAAAATAGAAGCCAAAATTCTAAATTAGCCTAAAAACATCAGTAGGTAACACATTAGTCAAAAACGTTAGCATGTTGCCAAAATAAAAGCTAATTTCTAAATTATCCAAAAAAATTTCAGTAGATAACAAATTAGCTGGAAACATTAGCATTTTACTAAAATATTAGCTAAACTCCAAATTAGCATAAAATATCTCAGAAAACATAGCCAAAAACGTTAGCATGTTGCTAAAATAATAGCTAATCTCCAATTTTTTTGTAATTTACTATCACTTTGTTTTTCTTCATCCAGAGAGCCACTATGGAGAGATAAAAGAGCCACATCTGGTCTAATCAAAATGGGAAATGAAAGAAAAACAAATAAAAGCACCTTGGGGCCGACTATGCCCTCTTTTCCTGGGATTCCAGGCGCCCCAGGGGGTCCAAGATCTCCCTAAAAACATAAAAATAAGAAACTATCTGACTACAGATCAGTTCACTCCTCATGATTTCATGCAGATACCGATCTTACCTGTTCACCTTTTCTTCCTGGTAGACCCGATCGCCCATGTATCCCAGCATCCCCCTGAGTGCGACACATACCCACTCAATTATTTTAATATATGCACATTAAAGCGAGAGATGAAAACCGTCTGACGCTCCCACAGTTAAATGATCACAAACAGCATCCCTTCCACCTTTAATTTCTGTCTAACGAGCTCACCTTGTCTCCCTTCGGGCCGTCGCTTCCACAAGCCCCTTTGGGTCCACGGTCACCCTGGAAACGCAAATGATCATCACTTACAGTCAAAAAATGAGAAGCTAATGAGGAAAAAAATACATCAAATTATTCTAGAAAAAAAAAGCTCTCCAGTATTTTTAATAAAATCAGAGGTCAGAGTCTTCAGCAGGTAAGAAACATGGAAAGAACCACAGCTTAGGCCTCGACTCAGGGGAGTGCAGGGGTGTCACCTTAAGGGATGTCATGAAAATGGAACATACCATCATCATGTTAAGTGTATTGTGAAATATCTGTAAGAAGAATGACGTTTTCACTTGTGACGGAGATTTGGTGTTCTTAGGCCACACTTTAGTTATAAGGTGTGAGTATAGACAGTGTGTAGACGGAACTGAGCGTTTCTGGTCCTCTGTTGGCCGCAGGTCCATAGAAACATGGAATGGACCTGTGAGGGCGGAGCTTCTGTCGTCACACGATGTAACCCATTGATTGGTTGAAAGGTTTAACGACAACAGGAAGTGTCCGACCAGCGATTTTCCTGACTCAAGATCAAGTTTTGTCCTCTTTTCATCTGGATTCTTCTTCACCCCAACAAAGAAGAATAAACTCTTTACTAACAATATTCCCACTTATTCACGGGGGGTTGGGGACCAGAGACACGCCAGATCCACGAATACAGAGACATCCCATCCCCCGTTTCCGTCTCACCCATCCCCGTCTCTGTCTCACCCATCCCCCGTTTCCGTCTCACCCATCCCCCGTTTCCGTCTCACCCCCCCCGTTTCCGTCTCACCCATCTCCAGTTTCCGTCTCACCCATCCCCCGTTTCCGTCTCACCCATCCCCCGTTTCTGTCTCACCTATCCCCCGTTTCCGTCTCACCTATCCCCTGTTTCCGTCTCACCCATCCCCCGTTTCTGTCTCACCCATCCCCGTTTCCGTCTCACCCATCCCCGTTTCCGTCTCACCCATCTCCAGTTTCTGTCTCACCCATCCCCTGTTTCCGTCTCACCCATCTCCAGTTTCTGTCTCAACCATCCCCTGTTTCCGTCTCACCCATCTCCAGTTTCTGTCTCACCCATCCCCCGTTTCCGTCTCACCCATCTCCAGTTTCTGTCTCACCCATCCCCTGTTTCCGTCTCACCCATCCCGTTTCCGTCTCACCCATCCCTCGTTTCCGTCTCACCCATCCCCCGTTTCCGTCTCACCTATCATCCATTTCCGTCTCACCCATCCCCCGTTTCCGTCTCACCCATCCCGTTTCCGTCTCACCCATCCCCCGTTTCCGTCTCACCATCCCCCATTTCCGTCTCACCCATCTCCAGTTTCCGTCTCACTCGACTTCATTTTCCGTCTCACCCATCCCCCGTTTCCGTCTCACCCATCCCCCGTTTCCGTCTCACCCATCCCCTGTTTCCGTCTCACCTATCCCGTTTCCGTCTCACCCATCCCCCATTTCCGTCTCACCCATCCCCTGTTTCCGTCTCACCTATCCCGTTTCCGTCTCACCCATCCCCCATTTCCGTCTCACCCATCTCCAGTTTCCGTCTCACTCGACTTCATTTTCCGTCTCACCCATCCCCCGTTTCCGTCTCACCCATCCCCCGTTTCCGTCTCACCCATCCCCTGTTTCCGTCTCACCTATCCCGTTTCCGTCTCACCCATCTCCTGTTTCCGTCTCACTCGATTTCATTTTCTGTCTCACCCAACCCTTGTATGTCTGTTACCAATTCATACTCATTAAAAACACTTTGTAAACATTTATTGGAGAATATTGCTCAAACAGTTTTTTTGTCTTTTTAATTCAGATCAATAGAGGTTCTGCAGCGTAGAGGCCGGCTTCATCCAGGATAAACACCTGATCCGGATTATAATGATCCTCCACGTTCATCTCTTTCGTTTTCCCTCTCCTGCAGGTTCTCTTACTTTGTAGGTACAGCTACGTCATCGGTCTACACCCCGCCTGCGCTTTGATGGTCCAACGCTCCATGGGAACGTTCTCTTGAATTCTCCGGACCGTTCTAAACCGGCCAGGAGGGGACCGGTCCGGTCCGGTCCGGACTGCTCAGTGGAAACGAGGTGTCAGTGACAACCATTTGACAGCATCTCCCTTCCATCATCAGTGCATGTAACTGTCATTATCCTCACAAATATGCACTAATAATGCACTAGGCACAGGCACAATAATGGTACGTTCCATTTTCATGACGTTCCTGAAGAGGGTTATCACCTGTTCAGGTGCATGTGAGGCTTTATGTATAAAGTCGCTCGCAGCATTACTATAAGGAAAAGTGTGCATTCACATTTTCACGCAACAGGCTCCCTGAGCTGGTTTTCAACCCGTATCCAACCGCGAGGGTCGCTACGGTAACCACACAGCTGCATTTCCAAGTTCAATTGAGCCGTAACCCAACCTGCTGAAATCAGCGCTCGATTGGTCAACAGCCGTGACACCATTCCCGATCAGAGGGGAGAGCTGAGCGTGCGCGTCCCTAAACAGCGTGACACAACTTGGTGGCGATCCCTCCACTTCCCGCAGGAACGCTAAATGAGAGCAGAGCGCCGCGCTGCTGCACGCCACGCAGAGATTGACACATTCAGGACACTTCCTCTTCTCACGGGCCGGGCCGGACCGGAGCCGGAGCTCAGAACAGAGGCGTCTGCCTTGCTAGAAACATACACTGTGTGTCACAAACACATGAGAAGCTTCCTGTCTGCAAAAGAACAGAATGACAAACTCAAGCAGACGGCGCAGCAGCGGCGACATCACGTCTGACTATCATTTTCACACAATCTGACACTTTTTTTTTCCATTTGTACTCGTATTTTTCTAAGTTTGACCTTTTAAAAATGTTTTTCTTTGTGTGGTTTGCTTTAAAATTATAATCAAAAAGATTTTTATCATCTTATACATAAAATCTTTGAGTTTGAATTTGTTTACATTTAGCTTCTATACACAACATGATTTTTTTTTTTTTTTTTTACCAAGATATTTATGATTTTTACTTAAATTAAAACACTGTTTTCTGTTGCATCTACAATCTGTTTTGGTTTTTATTGTTTGAATGCGTCACCTGTGAAGAACGGTGTCTTTTTAATTTGGTATATTTTAATTTTCACATCTGAATTTGTCCTTAAAAGGGCTCAACCGTGATTTTCTTCAGCCTTTCAGAGTAAACTACATCCATAAATATGATCATAGATTAATACTAGTCAATAGTATTCAATAGTATTTTAATACCCGGAAGTTGATTTCTGAGCCTCAGCCTTTCACGCCTCGTCGGTCCCGCCCATTTCACGACGTCATCCTTGAACCCGCCTCCCCAGCGTGAACAAAATTTGTAAAACAAATCTATAAGTAAGATGGATGCGTCGGTTACTGGAGACGCTACACGCTAAAAGACACGCCTGTAGAATCAATGTGGATCACGTTAAAAGTTGTTTTATTGAGCCTGAATTCATCCGACCACATTTGAATGAGTTTCCGTGTCTCATCGTTGTGGTTTTATGGGAATTCTGGAGGGAGCTGTTGGCAACGAACTTAAGTCAGCACGTTTCCAACCGCTGGTTTTCGTGGGTATGGGAGGGGCTGCTTCAGACAGTGCAGGTTTATAGAGGATTACTCTTAAATGCATGAATGGACCAAAATGCCGCTTTGAGGTACTTTATAGTGAGGAATGAACAGTTTTCATGGTAGGGTCCCTTTAAATCCCACTCCGATCATCTTTTGATGTATTTTCAAAGCGTCCGCAGTGATTTTTCCATCATGATTACACCATTTTGAGGTAAAATTGAAACCCTTTGTTATTTTTTTAAGTTAAGTTAAGTTTATTAAGTTAAGTTTATTTATTTATATAGCGCTTTCAAATGACGATTGGCCAAACAAGGCGCTGTACATTAAAAATCCAAAGAACAATAAAAACAACAGTTAAAAAGGTAAGAAAGTATAAATAGATTACATAAAAGCATAAAAACACCAGGTGCACAGATTGAAAATGCTCGTTCCCCTCTGAGCTTCCTCTTAGACCTCGGTACCTCCAGGAGAAGCTGATCAGCTGACCTGAGGCTCCGGGTCGGGGTGTAAGCACAGAGAAGCTCAGAGAGGTACGGGGGTGCACAGTTGTTTAAAGATTTAAAAACAAAATAAAAATAATTTTAAAATGAATTCTAAAATTCACAGGCAGCCAGTGAAGGGTAGCCAGGATGGGGGTGATGTGGTCCCTCTTACGCGCTCCAACCAGAACCCGAGCCGCAGCGTTCTGGACCAGCTGGAGACGTGAGAGGGACGACTGGCTAACACCAAAGTAAAGAGAGTTACAGTAATCCAGCCGGGATGTGATAAAAGCATGGATTACTGTCTCAAAATGACGTTTGGATAAAAATGGTTTCACCTTCACCAACTGCCTCAGATAAAAGAAGATGGATTTTACCACTGAGCTAATCTGACAGTCAAGTTTAAAATCACTGTCCATCTTAAAACCCAAATTTGACACGGACTGTCTGAGATGAGGAGTCAAAGGACCCACTGAGGAGGGGTCACAGGAGCTGCTAGGACCAAAAACCATCACTTCCGTTTTTTTATCATTAAAACTCAAAAAGCTGAGAGCCATCCACTCTTTAATGTCTTGAAGACAAGACAACAGTGTTGTAACGGAGCCTCCTTTCTTTATTGGTAGATAAAGCTGACTATCGTCAGCATAACAATGAAAGGAGACTCTGTGTTTTCTGAGGATGGAACAGAGAAAATAAAAGTGGTCCTAGAATAGAGCCCTGTGGAACCCCAAACAACAGTGGAGCAGTTGAAGAGTAGGATCCCGACATGCTCACACAGACAGTCCTGTCAGATGTTTTTTTTTTAAGCCATCGAGTGCGGTACCACAATTCAGCCAAACCTTTCCACCTGGAACAGTAAAAAAGATTGTGGTCCACAGTATCAAAAGCTGCAGACAAGTCCAGTAAAAGAAGGACAACAAAGTTACCATCATCAGTTGCCCGGAAGATGTCATTAAAAACCCTCAGCAGTCCAGATTCTGTGCTGTGACGAGTTTTAAAACCAGATTGGAACTTCTCCAGGACATCGTTCTCTTTTATGACAGTTTCTGCAGAGCAGCAAGAAATTCACCTCTGACTTCTGTCATCCACGACTGAGAGCTCTCTGTTTACACTCTCTGGCTAGCTAACAACAATGGCTAGCAATATCGGAGCTATTCCAGCCGTGCAGCTTGGAGCCAAAGACGTTCATGGATCTATTGGTCTACAAGTGGGTGCATCAGAATGGAGCGGAATACTCAGAAATGCAGTTTTATTACAAATTTTTCTTTAAATATGTCCTCCATCATCAGAAAAATGCAACAAGAACATGTTAGAAACACACATTTTACTGGTACTAGCACTTCCTGGGTCTCCACACTACATTTCCCATCAGCCCCACAACCGTGTTCGATCTGCAATCACTCCCAGAAGTATTCAGTCTAAACCCTGATCTCTGCTCTGTGCGAAGTCTTGTTTGAGCGTTCTTATCCTGACCTGACTTGATGGGTTTTCTGCTGAGAAAGGTTGAAGGGAGTTTTGCATCAAACTGATAAGAAAATCAGAAAATCTCCCTCCGGTTTGTGTCTTCTTTCTTTCTCTATTTCTTTCTTTTTTCTTTTCTTCAGGTGTTGTTTGAGGGGTCGGGGGAACAGTTTGGTTTGGTTTGTTTCATTTACGGCCCGAAATACCAGACTAGTGTGGACACTCTCCTTAATTTCCTTTCTGCTGAAGTCAAGCTGGCTGTTTGGAGGTCCTGGGAAAACCGGATCCAGGGGAACGGGTCAGACGATGTTTTGTTTCTTTTCAGGAGGCGATTGGTGGCACGATTGGGGGTGGAGTTCAGTTTTTACAAACTCACCAATTCTGTTGCTGATTTTGAAAAAAATCTGGGCATTTAAAAATATTTTATGTTCTGTTAGCGGAGATTCTGTGGTGATTGATTTTTGAAGTTTTGAATTGTTTGTTTTTTTTTCCCTTTAGAATTTTTTCATTTTCATTCTTGTTCATGTAATTTTTAATTTGTAAAACGCTGCTTATTAAAGGTGTTTTACAACTCTTTCTTCCTTCCTTCCTTCCTTCCTTCCTTCCTTCCTTCCTTCCTTCCTTCCTTCTTCCCTTCCTTCCTTCCTTCCTTCCTTCCTTCCTTCCTTCCTTTCTTTCTTTCTTTCTTTCTTTCTAAATGTATTAGTCTTTGCAGGAGTGACTTTAACATCAACACTGATTGTTTGCCGCCTGCCCCGACCCTCGCCTGGACCCTGACCACTCCGGTTGTCCTCTGATGCTCGTGTTTGACCCCTGCCTTCCTGACCCTGATTTATCTTTGTGGACTTTTAGCCGTGCTTCACTCCTGTTTCTCCTGTTTGTACTGCTCCAGTTTAGTCACATTTTTATTTTTTTCCACTGGCTTGCCAAATTATGTCCTATTTTTTAGAATTAATTGTGATGCAATTTCCCATGAGAGTTGTGTATTACTAGACAAATCCAACTTTTGACCCAAAGTTTAGTGGTGCTCCAAAAAATGTAAGTAAAATATCAATTTAAAAAAAAACACAGTTTTTGTGCAAAATAATTAATTCAAAAATAAAAGGTTTTAGTGGAACATTCTGCACCGTACTTTAATTTGAACTCTCGGCACTCGTTTCTACTTCTGTTTTTAAGGAAAAAAAAATGTTCCTTAAATTTTAAGAAAAAAATATTTACCTTAATTAACATTTACTATCTGGTGTGTAACAGTTGGTAACCAGAAAAAAATACTCACATTTTTAGAAAAACATTTTTTTTCCCAATTTTTAGAAATTGGTGCAGACCAGTTAGTAACTAAACTTTTTTTAACTTAAATTTTTAGAAAAAAAAAATTAACTAGTAGTAGTAAGTAGTAACGGGTATGAATTAGTTAATAACCAGAAAAAAATGTTATATTTCAATTTTTTGAAAAAAAAAAATCAGTGCATTGAGGTGCGCAACAGTTACTATCTGGACTTGTTACTATCCACACCATTTAATTACCAGAAGAAAACTTTTATTTACTAACATTTTTTTAGAAAAAAAGTTTTACTCCAATTTTTTAAGGTGAAAACAATAGTTACTATCTGGTGCGCACAAGATACTAAACAGAAAAACCATTTATTTGCTCAGTTAAAAAAAAAAAAAAAATCCTTCAATTTCTTTGAAAAAAAATGTTTTTACCTTAATTTTTAGGGAAATAAATGTTACTGTGTGGTGCGGACCAGGTAGTAACTGGACTTTTTCTGAGCTCATCTTGTTTGAGTTAATACATTTTGAGGAAGATAATGAATTCAAAAATAACTGCTTTAAAATCCAATCAAACTAGACAGAAGCAAATGTTGCATGTGTTTCTGCTCCGCACTTTAATTTGAAATCTCAGCACTCGTCTCTACTTAAGTTTTAAGGAAAAAAAAAAGTTACTTAAATTTTAAGAAAAAAACATTTACCTTAATTAACACTTACTATCTGGTGTGTAACAGTTGGTAACCAGAAAAAAATACTCACATTTTTAGAAAAACATTTTTTTTTTCAATTTTTAGAAAAAAAATTATCTGGTGCAGACCAGTTAGTGACTAAACTTTTTTTAACTTCAATTTTTAGAGAAAAAAATTAACTAGTAGTAGTAAGTAGTAACGGGTATGCATTAGTTAATAACCAGAAAAAAAAAAAATTATATTTCAATTTTTAGAAAAAAAAAAAATCAGTGCATTGAGGTGCGCAACAGTTACTATCTGGACTTGTTACTATCCACACCATTTAATTACCAGAAAAAAAACATTTATTTACTAACATTTTTTTAGAAAAAAAGTTTTACTCCAATTTTTTAAGGTGAAAACAATAGTTACTATTTGGAAAAACATTTATTTGCTCAGTTAAAAAAAAAAAAAATTAGTTCAATTTGTTTGAAAAAAATGTTTTTACCTTTATTTACAGGGAAATAATTTTTACTGTGTGGCAGCTAGTAACTGGAGTTTTTCTGAGCTCATCTTGTTTGAGTAAATACATTTTGAGGAAAACAATGAATTCAAAAATAAATGTTTAAATGCTTTAAAATCCAATCAAACTAGACAGAAGCAAATGCTGCATGTGTTTCTGCCCCGCACTTTAATTGAACCGTCTGCACTCGCCTGGCTTTGATGAGGTCAGCCAGAACCAACAGAATACCTTGATTCCTCTCATTCCAGTGATCCCGCCTTCTCCTTTCTCCCCTCTCGGACCCAGCAGACCGTTCTTCCCGGGTAAGCCCTGGTTCAGAACACAGACGCGGTTCCTGTCTGCAGCCGCTACAAGGTGAAATCTGCAGAAAGCTCTTCAATGGAAGCAGAACTCTCACCGATTCACCAGGTACTCCAGGTTCGCCCGCTTCTCCCTGCAGACACACAACATTACTGCACTTCTTATAGCACCGCATCACGCCGGCCTGCGCTCGCTGCTGCCTGGGTTGTTATTTTTAGCTGTCATATTGATTTAAACAGCCATCTCTGAGCGGCGAGACTCGCCTTCTGTCCACCGGGCCCGCGGGCTCCAGGGAATCCAGTAGATCCTTTTTCTCCGGGCTCTCCCCGCTGACCCTGGTGTCAAACACGCACATTTCAAAACAATCTAAACTAGATATTCTTTTTATCCTGATAACAAATCCATGCGCTGGTACCTGCTCTCCTGGGGGGCCTTCTTGACCTTTCACCCCCTTCTCTCCCTGTGTACCTTTCGGCCCTCGGTCACCCTGAGCGAAGACAAGAAAAATATACAGATATACAGATATAATATAAGGAAGGGTCAGAAAGCATGTAGGTGTCTACAAACCGTTTCTCCTTTGGTTCCCTTTTCTCCAGCAGGACCTCCAACCAACACCGTGTCCCCCTGTGTGGCGGGAGACAGGGTTCACCCGACGTGAAAACACCACAACAAAAAGTGCGCACAACTACAGAGCCCTTAAAGGGACACTGAAGGTAAGAAAAAACTGAGTTAAAAAATTTATTTCTAAAAATTGAAGTTAAAAATGTTTGGTTACTTGCTGGTGCTCACCAGTTACTTTATTTTTAGGAAAAAAAAAAAAAAAGTTTTACTCAAATTTTATGAAAAAAAAAAAAAGTTTTACCTTAATTTTTAGAAAAAAAACAAAAATGTTTACTATCTGGGGTGTAACATTTGGTAACCAGAAAAAACTATTTTTAGTTCAACTTTAAGGAAATTTTTTTCTTTTAGAAAAAAAAAGTTATTATCTGGTCAGTTAGTAACTAGACTTTTTTTAACTTCAATTTTTAGAAAAAAAAATAGTAATTAGTAGTAGTAAATAGTAACTGGTGCACAACAGTTGATAACTAGAAAAATATATTTTTTACTTCAATTTTTAGGAAATAAACAAAAAGTTGCTGTCTGGTGCGCACCAGTTACTGTCTGGACTTGTTACTATCCACAGCTCTTAATCACCAGAAAAAAAACATTTTGTTTACTTCAATTTTTCAGAAAAAAAAGTTTTACTTCAGTTTTTAGGGGAAAAAATGGTTACTATCTGGTGTGCATTTATTTGCTTAATTTAAAAAAAAATCCTTAAATTTCTTAGAAATAAAAATGTTTTTACCTGAATTATTAGGAACAAAAATTGTTCATATGTGGTGCAGACCAGCTAATAACTAGACTTTTTAAACTTCAATTTAAGTAATAAATAGTACCTGTAGTGCTCCAGTTACTATCTGGTGCGCACCAGTTAATAAACAAAAAAACATTTATTTATTCAATTAAACAAAAAAATTACTTCAATTTATTAGAATTTTTTTTTTACCTTAATTTGTAGAAAAACAAAATTAGTTACTATCTGGTGCTGACCAGATAGTAACTTAGAATTTTTTAATTTCAATTAGTACTTAAATATAGTAACTTTTAGTAGATTAATAGTAACTGGTGTGAACCAGTTAATAAACCAAGAAAAAAAGTCATTTTTTAACTTCAATTTTTAGAAAAAAAAAATGTTACTATCTGTGCGCACCAGTTAAAACAGAAAAACATATTTGCTTAATTTAAAAATAAGAAAAAATCCTTCAATTTCTAGAAATAAAAATGTTTTTACCTGAATTTTTAGAACAAAAATTGTTATTATTGTGGTGCAGACCAGATGGTAACTGGACTTTTTAAACTTCAATTTAAGAAGTAAATAGTACCTGTAGTGCTCCAGTTACTATCTGGTGCGCACCAGTAAATAAACAAAAAAACATTTATTTATTCAATTAAACAAAAAAATTACTTCAATTTATTAAAATTTTTTTTTTTACCTTAATTTGTAGAAAAACAAAATTAGTTACTATCTGGTGCTGATCAGATAGTAACTAGACTTTTTAATTTCAATTGAATAAAATAGTCACTAGTAGTTAATAGTAACTGGTGTGAACCAGTTAATAAACCAGAAAAAAAGTTTTTTTTAACTTCAATTTTAGAAAAAAAAATGTTACTATCTGGTGCGCACCAGTTAAAAAAACAGAAAAAACATTTATTTGCTTAATTTAAAAATAAGAAAAAAATCCTTCAATTTCTTAGAAATAAAAATGTTTTTACCTGAATTTTTAGGAACAAAAATTGTTATTATGTGGTGCAGACCAGATGGTAACTGGACTTTTTAAACTTCAATTTAAGAAGTAAATAGTACCTGTAGTGCTCCAGTTACTATCTGGTGCGCACCAGTAAAACAAAAAAACATTTATTTATTCAATTAAACAAAAAAATTACTTCAATTTATTAGAATGTTTTTTTTTTACCTTAATTTGTAGAAAAACAAAATTAGTTACTATCTGGTGCTGATCAGATAGTAACTAGACTTTTTAATTTCAATTGAATAAAATAGTCACTAGTAGTTAATAGTAACTGGTGTGAACCAGTTAATAAACCAGAAAAAAAGTCTTTTTTTTAACTTCAATTTTTAGAAAAAAAAATGTTACTATCTGGTGCGCACCAGTTAAAAAAACAGAAAAAAACATTTATTTGCTTAATTTAAAAATAAGAAAAAAATCCTTCAATTTCTTTGAAATAAAAATGTTTTTACCTAAATTTTTCAGAACAAAAGTTGTTCATATGTGGTGCAGACCAGCTAGTAACTAGACTTTTTAAACTTCAATTTAAAAAAAAAAATGTAATTAGTAGTAGTAAATAGTACCTATAGTGCTCCAGTTACTATCTGGTGCGCACCAGTTAATAAACCAAAAAAAAGAAAACATATATTTATTCAATTAAAAAAAAAATTACTTCAATTTCTTAGATTTTTTTTTTACCTTTATTTGTAGAAAAACAAAATTAGTTACTATCTGGTGCTGACCAGATAGTAACTAGACTTTTTAATTTCAATTGAAAAAAAATAGTCACTAGTAGTTAATAGTAACTGGTGTGAACCAGTTAATAAACCAGAAAAAAGTCATTTTTTTAACTTCAATTTTTAGAAAAAAAAATGTTACCATCTGGTGCGCACCAGTTAAAAAACAGAAAAAACCATTTATTTGCTTAATTCTAAATCCTTCAATTTCTTAGAAATGAAAATGTTTTTACCTGAATTTTTAGGAACAAAAATTGTTACTATCTGGTGCAGACCAGCTAGTAACTAGACTTTTTTTTAATTTCAATTAAAAAAAAAAATAGTTACTAGTAGTTAATTGTAACTGGTGTGAACCAGTTAATAAACCAGAAAAAAGTCATTTTTAAACTTCAGGTTTTTTTTTTTTTGCTACTATCTGGTGCACACAACAAATAGTAACTAGAAAAAATCTGTTTTTACTTATTTTTTTTTTTACTTCAATGTCGATTTATGATCATACTCAGTGTTTTTCGTCGCTGTTATTTCATAAACAGTTTCATCTAAGATTCATCGACTGATTTATTAATCCTTCATTCACTTTTAACAAACGTTCCAAAAAACTCTGTTCAAACAACCACAACTAGCTTTATTTTTTTACATTTTTAACTAAATCTTTTATTTCAAAACTGAAAACTCGATCAGATTGTATTAGTTATGGAAAAGCACAAACCTTGTCTCCTTTCTCACCTTGAGGGCCCACGTCTCCCTGAGGACTCAGAGTAAAACAGTTTATTCAAACGTTCTAAACTTTCTATCAGCAGAAACTTAATCCACGTTTCATCAAATCAGTCAAATAAACGATATGAAGATGAAGTATAACTACATTTAACCTTTTTTCAATGATTTATTGCATGCATGAATTTATTTTTTAAGTAATACTAAAAATACTAAAAGTGTGTTTTGCATTAGAAAAAAAATAACATCATTTTCTTCCTTCTAAGTTTTATTTTTTGTCACTTTGTCAACATTTTAAAGACAATTTCAACATTATAAAGATTCAGATTCAAGTGTTTTCTTTGATTTAAAGACACGTTTAGGTCCTGCAGAGGAACTGAACATGAATATTATTTAAAAAATAAATAAATAAATGCTGGTATTTACCTTCTCCCCACGAACACCTCGAGTTCCTGGGGGTCCCTGATAAACAAACAAACAAACAAACAAACAAACACACATCACACGTGAATGTCTGCAGGGTCGGCGCTTCTGTCAATACTCCCATTTTTCCTGGTTAGGAAGCGTATAATGACGTGTGACTGTGACAAACCTGCTCGGCTGCTCTGAATAAAAGCTTCTGCTAAATGACCAAATATTGAAAAATGTCCGTAAGACGTGAAATAAACCACGACGCCGCGACAACGCGAAGAAATGCAGAATTCATTATAGATGTTTGGAAATTACACCACTGAGGATTTTTATTTTTTTATTTTTTGCACTCCCGGAAATGAAAAATGCTCGTCCTTTATTAATTATTATCAGTATTATTGAGACTTAATGAGAGAGGAAAAAGGAAGCGTTCATATTTACCGATGAACCTCTCTCTCCGTCGATGCCGGCCCGACCCTCCTCTCCCTAAAGCAGAAGACACAAAACAAAACCTCTAATATTGAGTTTCCTCCTTCAAATCAAATGAAACAGAAGTGAGTTTCTTACCCGGGGTCCCGGATCTCCTCTTTCTCCTCTGAGTCCGGGAACGCCGACACCGACTTCCCCCTGGCAACAGAGGAGAAGATCTCTCTACCCTTTCCAGATTCTGCATACGTTCATTCAGGCTGACAGCACGTTTACTGAGATGGCTGCTATCGGCCCGTATAGTCACCTTGTCCCCTTTGACCCCGTTGGTACCAGGAGAGCCCTAAAAACAAAATAATAAAGAAATAGTCTCAGCTTCTATTTATGTACCAGATCGGATTTAGGATCAAGAATCGGATCTGTAAAGATTAAAAGCAACTGAAGGAAAAAGAAAGAAGATAAAAGCCTAAGATTACTTTTTTTTAAGTTTTAAAACATATATATATAATAAAACAGATATAAAGTACTTCAGAGATTTTGAACATGAACAAAAATGTAAAAACATGTCGTTTCTGATCACATTCACATGTCTTGAGACAAAATCTGCAGAGAAAAAAATGCGGTTTCTTCCTTACGCCCCTCCCCCACCACACAATGTCCAAACTCAACCATAAATGAAAAAGTTTAAATTAAGTTTGTTTTATTTTTGGACATTAATTGCACTATTGAAAATAACTGTAGGAACATTTAAATATTTCAAATAATAGTGTGATTGCTTAGTCGGCATTCACACTTTAGTGATCCTCCTGCTCCTTTCTGTAAGTTTTTGGCACAATAAAACTCAATGATTTCCACAATCCTGGAATAAAAATATTTAAATAATTCAGGAGATTTCTGCTTATAATTTTGGTACTTATGAAATTTATAGTTTTTAAAATATTGAGCAAAATGTGCCCTAAAGGAAATGAAAGAGAAAATTTTAAATTTTAAGTAGATTAAGAACAACAAACCTTTAAATAGATTCATAAATTCATCTTTTATATTTATTTCCCCAAAAGATGGACTTTAGCTAATTTTATACCTAATTTACCTCATATTTTATACGTGTTTTATATCTGTTTATGCTAGCTTTTTTGGTAAATTGTTACCTACTGGGGTCTTTATAGGACATTGTAGAGTTTAGCTAATATTTTAGCAACATGCTAATGTTTTAAACTAATTTAATTATCTGAAGAATTTTAGGCTGTTTTGGAGTTTAGCTATCATTTAAGCGACAAGCTAGTTTTTTTTGGCTAATTTGGCATCTACTGAGGTTTTCATAAGCTAATTTAGAGATTAGCCAATATTTTAGCAACATGCTAACGTTTTTGACAAATTTAGTTTTCTGAATAATTTTAGGCTGTTTTGGAGTTTAGCTAGTATTTAAGCGACAAACTAGATTTTTTGACTAATTTGGCATCTACTGAGGTTTTTTATGCTAATTTAGAGATTAGCTAATATTTTAGCAACATGCTAACGTTTTCGACAAATTTAGTTTTCTGATTAATTTTAGGCGATTTTGGAGTTTAGCTTGCATTTAAGCAACCAGCTAGCTTTTTTTTGGCTAGTTTGACATCTACTGGGCTTTTTTTAATGCTAATTTAGAGATTAGCCAATATTTTAGCAACATGCTAACGTTTTTGACTAATTTAGCCTTCTGAGGATTTTAGGCTGTTTTGGAGTTTAGCTCGTATTTAAGCAATGAGCTAGTTTTTTTGGCTAATTTGGGATCTAATGAGGTTTTTTATGCTAATTTAGAGTTTGGCTAATATTTTAGCAACATGCTAACGTTTTTGACAATTTTAGTTTTCTGAATAATTTAGGCTGTTTTGGAGTTTACCTAGTATTTAAGCGACAAACTAGATTTTTTGACTAATTTGGCATCTACTGAGGTTTTTTATGCTAATTTAGAGATTAGCCAATATTTTAGCAACATGCTAACGTTTTTGACTAATTTAGTTTTCTGATTAATTTTAGGCGATTTTGGAGTTTACCTAGTATTTTAGCAACCAGCTAACTTTTTTTTTGGCTAGTTTGACATCTACTGGGCTTTTTTTAAGGTCTAATTAGAGATTAGCCAATATTTTAGCAACATGCTAACGTTTTTGACTAATTTAGCCTTCTGAGGATTTTAGGCTGTTTTGGAGTTTAGCTCGTATTTAAGCAATGAGCTAGTTTTTTTGGCTAATTTGGGATCTAATGAGGTTTTTTATGCTAATTTAGAGTTTGGCTAATATTTTAGTAACATGCTAACGTTTCAGACAAATTTAATTATCTGAGGAATTTTAGGCTGTTTTGGAGTTTAGCTAGCATTTAAGCGACAAACTAGATTTTTTGGTTAATTTGGCATCTACTGGGGTTTTTTATGCTAATTTAGAGATTAGCCAATATTTTAGCAACATGCTAATGTTTTTGACTAATTTAGTTTTCTGATTAATTTTAGGCGATTTTGGAGTTTACCTAGTATTTTAGCAACCAGCTATTTTTTTTTTTATATTTGGTATCTACTGGTTTTTTTAATGCTATATTTAGAGATTAGCCTATATATTTTTTTTTGCTAATTTATGCTATATTTTTTTTGACTAATTTAGTTTTCTGATTATTTATGGCTGTTTGGAGTTTAGCTAATTTGATGCTAATTTTTGACTAACGCAGCTACAGTTTTTTGGCTAGTTTACTATTTCTATGCTGTTCTTTTAATCATAATTTTAGGTTGTGGCTCATATTTAGCAATCTTATGCTATACTATTTTTTTTGATCTATATTTTTTATTGCTTTACTGTATGGATTTTAGGCTGTTTTTGGAGGTTTTGTATTCGTGATTTATAGGCAATGTTTAGTTTGTTTTGATGCTAATTTGGTATTTAATGAATGTTTTTGATTGCGTAGATTTTTTTTTTAGAGTTTGGCTAATATTTTTTAACTATTAAGCTTGTTTTTTGCACTATTAATTATCTATTTATGGAATTTTAGGTTCTGTTTTTGGAGTTTAGCTTTTATGTTATTTTTAAGCCGACAAACGTAGATTTTTTGTTTATATTTGGCTATCTATTTGACGTGGGGTTTTTTCTATATGCTAATTTAGATGATTTATGCTCATTATTTTTTAGGCAAATGCTAGATTTTTTGGTATAGTTTTTTTCTTTTTAAGCTATTTTAGGTTCTATTTTGAGATTGCCTAATGCTATGCTAATTTATTTGACAATTTTAGTTTTTATTTTGGCTAATTTTTGTCATCTTTACTGAGGATTTTTTGTATAATTTATGATCGTATTAGCTAATTTTTAGCTACTTATTGCTAATTTGTTTGACTAATTTAATTATCTGAGGAATTTTAGGCCGTTTTGGAGTTTAGCTCGTATTTAAGCGACAAGCTAGCTTTTTATGGCTAATTTGACATCTACTGGGGTTTTTTTAATGCTAATTTAGAGATTAGCCAATATTTTAGCAACATGCTAATGTTTTTGACTAATTTAGTTTTCTGAAGAATTTTAGGCTGTTTTGGAGTTTAGCTAGTATTTAAGCAACGAGCTAGCTTCTTCGGCTAATTTGGGATCTACTGAGGTTTTTTATAGTAATTTAGGGTTTAGCTAATATTTTAGCAACATGCTAATTTTTTTGACTAATTTAGTTTGGGCTAATTTGGAGTTTAGTTAGTATTTGAGCAACACACTAAATACATTTTGCTAAAATAACATTTATTAGGAATATTTAAACAATTTAACTATAAAGTTCTTAGTTCTTGAACAAAATGTCCAGTTTATAAGCAAGTTTAATGTTTTGTAAATAACTTTTGCATTTTCAGGAAATTGCTTTAGCAATCGACGTAAAGTGTGTCACCATTTTCTTAGCATCATTTGAAAGCGTTAGCATCTTCAGCGACTACTTTCAGCAAAACGCATTCACACTAGCGTTATCGCAGGTAATGCAACTTTTCTAAGTATTCTTATCTGTAGCACATGTGCAGGTGAGGCACTGTTATGCCTGCTTCTAGTGGCAATTTTTGACCCTTTTGGCTTGCCATACTTCGTTCCTGGCACGTCCCGTCACTGGCTGATCTGAATCCAGACACGGAGACGTGCTTTTACTCAGCTCTTCAGAATAAATAAAACCAGATCTCTCAGTATCTGCGTCCTCCATGACGAGTTCCAGGACAGTTTCTGACGGAAGCTCCTCCCACAGGCGGCGGGAGCTTCAGGTTAACAGACTTTTGGAAGAACCGTTAAGAGGAAACTTATTAAAAGAAAGACGTGTACAGAACATAAATTTGACACCGGTTGCATTCAGCGTGGACAGACGATTGATTTTAATAATAGACGTGTGGCTGGTGATCCGTATGTCACACCCCTGTTTCACTGTATGATTATAGGCAAAAGCAGATACAAATATGAAACATCTTAAGAGGTTTATCGGTCATAAGCAGGAACTCACAGGCTGTCCGGGAGGACCAGGAGGACCCGGAGCTCCAGCATTTCCTACACGGCCTGCAAAACCTTGGAGTCCCTGTGAATGTTACAGCCGAAAATCTCACAACAGGGTGACAGCAGACAGAGGAACACTGACATTTTTTATATGAATCCATCAGTGGCTTCACTGACCCTCTCCCCAGGGGGTCCTGGAGGTCCTGGCTGTCCATTTTCCCCCCTCATGCCAGGCAGGCCGGGATCGCCCGACTTCCCCAAGGGGCCCGGTGGACCAGCCAAGCCAGGAAGTCCTGGATCTCCCTGAAACGATCAGCAGACTTTATTTTGAGACGCATCAAAGCGGCCGCGGGCTGTTGGATAAAATTATACATCCGCAGCGTCATGTTGAGCTCACCTTCAAACCCGGAGGTCCAACTCGACCAGATGGACCTGGCAGCCCGACGCCCTTCTCCCCCTGCAACACAGATTCTGTCAACACTGAAACTATGAGAAGGAATTAAAAAAAGTCTTTAGAAATGTAATGAAAAAGCTCACTTTATCTCCTTTTGGCCCAGAATCTCCCTTCGCTCCCTGCATGACAAAAAGAACAATGGAAACCTGAAAATCAACTCACCATATTTTCTGGAGTATAAGTCGCTGTAGTTTCATAGTCTAGCCAGGGGTGCGACTTATACTCAGGAGGGACTTATTTATGTTTTTTTTTTTTTTTTTACATAAATAGGCTCATAAATTCATTATGTTTTAAGGTAGAGTTAAAAAAAATCGATTCATGCATTTGAACAAGCTAAGCTAAGCTAAAGTCCACTAGCTTGATGTTAACGTTTAATGGAATTTCCCATAGGACAGCTAATGCTAACGCTCAATCGACCTAAACATACGTAACTAACTAAATAAACATCTTTATAAAGGAATTTTCCAAACTCTTTAAAGGAAATATTTTTTAAGTAACAATTTGTGGTTTAAAACAGTTTTTTCCTCATAGTTTCTTCTTCTTCTGGAATAAGGTGTACTTCTGTGGTGAGACTGCCACCTAGTGGCCAAACTGAAACGTCCTCCAGGAGAAGCAGAACAATGTTTATAATGTTTAACGAACTTCTCCTTTAGAGAATCATGTAACACTGGATGATATCAACAATCTCAATATTTCACTGATACATTTTACAATATGTGAACTGGATCAGATTAATATATTCAAAACATATAGTAGATTATTAATGTATTTCTAAGCAAATGTGTAAAATTGTGTGAACTCAAAATTGAATTGAAGAATTGAAAAAATTGGAATCGTATCGATTCAGGCTGTAGCGGTTTTAGGCACGGGCAGTAGCCCGGGGCGGCAGTTCATAGGGGGCGGCGTCTCGGCTTGAACAAAAATTGGACCTGTATGGTGTTTATTATCTGTGTGGTGTTTGGAACGGTCCGAAACAAGCGAGTCAGCGCCCCCAGGTGGTGCAAGCGCCCCTGTTAGAAAGGTACGTGATGGGAAGGGGCGGGATGAGGACATTTTCTTCTATTGCAGATCCCATCCGGTCTCAGCGACATGGTTGAGAATGATACACCATGCGCCTATAAATAATGAAAATTAAAATTTATTTTATTTAGGATTTGTTACTTCAAAAATTACGTAGTCCAGCTACAAAAGAAAGAAAGAAAAAAAAGTATTTTTAAGCTTTATTTTCTTGTTTTTTTCTAGTTAGTCATTACTTTAACCTTAATATTTTCAATTTTTTAACCAGTTAACTGGAGATCTTAACTGTTAAAGTTGTGAGCCTGTGTGCATGAAGTTTATTATTTTGTTTCATCATGTTGGGTTCTATGTTTAGGCAATAGTATATTCATAAATCTGTTGGTAGTTTTTAAGATTTATATTAACCAGAAACAACTACTCGATGGTGACAAAACATTATGTAACCAGTATAAAAATGATGTGTCAATCATAGGATTGAAGACAGCAACCATTAGCTAATTTTTTCTTGGGGGGGGGCATCTGGGGAGGCGTTCGCCCGGGGGGGTCATTCAGTCTAGAACCGCCCCTGGATTCAGGCTCGATACGCATCAATTGCCTTTAAGCGTTTTTTTCCACTATCGACCACCAGAGGGCGATGTATTTTCTCCTGACAGAGCCAGAAGAAGAAGAAGAAATGTCGTTCAAAACAAACACAGAGGAGAATCTGATCGTTTTCCTCTTAAATCTGAATATTTTTCTCATTTACATCAAAGAATTGATATTCTTATTTTTATTTTTTACAAAGATAAATCTAAAAGTTTAGCTTATAAATGGTTTTCTTCTTCTTGATTAGACGTTTTAGATTTATAATCCAGAAAATATGGCACTGCCAGACTGGAGCTGAATAAAAGAAGCTGCTGTTTACATAGAACAAATAAAAGCCAGATCCGTCCTTGTTCAGGTTTGAGCACCTGTTCTCCACCTGTCCTCCACATTCGTTTACCCACAAAGCTGACATGAGTGGAAGCGGATTACTCACATCCTCCCCACTCTCCCCGGGATCACCAGCCACTCCCTGAGATGACGACAGAAAACAAACAAACATCATCCTGCTGTTGCGTAATCATCAATTATTGCTCTGCAACACTCGAAACTCACTCTCTCTCCTTTGAAACCCGGACCTCCTCTGTCCCCCTTGTTACCCTGAAGGACAGATTTGAGTTTTTACATTTGCGGCTCGTCTTCGGATTTATTTTCAGGGGGGGGGGGTCAGACTCACCTTCTCTCCAGGTGGGCCCTGCTCTCCTGCCGTACCTGGCAGCGTTTGACCCGGCGGACCCTACATCAACCAGGAACGCCAGCAAAAGTTCCGCTTAGTCAGAGCAGACACATGAACGGCTGCGGGCGGACGGCAGCAGTGACTCACCCGATCTCCTTTGGGTCCTGGGGGTCCAGCTACAGCCTGCAACAAACGAGGAGCACCTTTGTATTAGCTGCAGTCAAACTTCTCTGCTAATGTAGCGCGACTTCGATAATAGTGATTAAAACATTACATAAATTATTTTGAAATCTTTTTGATGCATAAATAATAAAATTAAACTACATAAACTTGATATTTTCTATAATTTTTGTATAAAAAACGATTAAAAAATATGTTTTTTTCTGAGAAACTTGAATTAGAAAACATAACGTTGGCAGTAAAACACCTCAGTAATGATCCTGAAAATAGATCAGTCACTAGAATGTGTGGGACAGCAAATGCAGCGAGAGCTCCCGAGCATATGGAGGAGAGCCGCCGGCTCGTTCATCAAGCTACTGAACTCCATGACAACATAATTGTGGCTCTGTCCGAGGTGCTGAACCTCAGGTCCTCAGATACGAGAAAGCTCACCGAGACACAATTCACCGGGACTCGTGTAAAAATTATAAATGACAGGAGTGGTGATGGATTGCTTACGAGTCACAATCCATTACCAAAATGAAACAGAGCTTCATGTTCGGCCGTGTTTGGTTTTTTTCATCCCTTTTGCCAACGACAACTGGAAGTATGGAGAGAAAAAGGACTCAACCGGATGTGTGCGCGCGTAATTCTTGATTTACGCGCGACTTTGAAATTATGAGCGTGTCATTCCTGATTTGTATGCAGCTTTGGGTTTTTATTTGTGTAATTTTTAAATTAGGAACGACGGTGCGCACACAAATCTTTAAAAATGACACAGCAAACGCTTGTTACTCACACACAAAACCCCAGTTACGCACAAATCTGAGGTGAGGCTCTTTTCACGCCTTCAAGATAAATGATGTGTTTAAATGCTGCTAGAATGCTGGGTCATCACAGTTTTCTTTTCAGCCACAGATTTGCTTTGATATTTAATTTAAAAAAAGTCTAAATATGTGTTTTATTTATCTGGCATATTTGTTTAAAGAAATTGGAAAATGTCAAGTTTCACCAAATAATATTGAATGAATGAATGAAATGTTTTTTTTTTTTCAAGTAATTAGAAATTACACATCACATAATAAATCACAAGTAGATCGCTTGAAAGGGAATGGAAGGAAGTGAACTTATATAATCCGACCCCGACTCGACCATTTTCTCTACATGAATGATCAATATCCGGTTCAGGACTTAAAATCAAATCTTAATAGATTCAGGTTATAAAGGATCATTAATATCAGTGATGTAATCAATTTTCACAGACGAATCATTTATCTTAATCAGTATCAATAATCTAAATATTCTCATTAAAAAATACAAAATACTCATACAAAAATAATAAATAGAAATCATCTTCATTTGTTAATGCAGAAAAAAATGAAAATATTCCACAAATATTCACAATCTAAGTTCAAAGATTGAACTTAGCATCACTTATGGACAAATATTGGAGACATGAAGAGAGACGTAAATCCAATTTGTGCCTAAATGTGGTTTTCTATGAGTGTAACAAGCGACTGGTTGTGTTTACAGATTTGTGTATGTGATTCGTTTTAAGCTGTTGTCATTTTAATAATATAAAAAATTGTATTAAATTGTATGTTTTTATTCATAATTTTTTAACTTAAGCACAAAATATATTGTATGAGTTACAATCAAGAATTACGCACACACAAATCGAGTCTATTTTCTCTCCATATCGAAGCGTCTAAATGAGTCAGAAAAGGAAAACCAAAGAAAAATCAACGAAATTTGACGAAAATACACCGTTCATATATATCCAACATTATATTGATAAATCTCTATTCCAGTTGTTGCATCGGAGCATAAAGACATCTTTATCTTTAAATAAGAGATCTGACTAATCTTTTTAAATCCGTGTTACCGTTAAGCATATTGACGGATCAGCAGTGGAGTGGGATGCAGCTCAGCATCAACAAAAGCGTCCCAATAACATCACGTAAACTTTAGCGACTTAAAAGAAATCCAAAAAAAAAAACAAATGAAACAAGGAACAAACAAAACAAAACAATGTATTTAAAGGAGGTGCATGAAACAAACACATCCAGCAGAACATCCGATGTTTTTCCAAGACTTAAATAAAAACTTAAATTGTTGTTGTTATTAAAATTGTGAAGAAAAATATATTGAATAGTTAAATCAACAATCAAATTACAATAGAAAAGCTTTAAAGGCTGTAATATTCTACACAATCGCAGGGATCATGCATCTTTGTTACAACTGCAGTATAATTCATCATACTCGCTCTGTCGTATTTATGAAAGAAGTTTAGATATTTGTTCTTAAACTCCGTTTACCTCGGGGCCACAGAAGGCTGAGGCTGGACGTACGGGGTTCCATTTGTGCCAAAAATATGTTATTGCGCCCATGTTTATTGAACGTTTGTTCATGTCGATGAACAAAGCCATATGTGACACGACGCTAGCAACCGTTGCTAAGGACTTTTCTGATGACCAGATCCAAAACAAATACAAAGTTATCATCAAAGAAGCGTGGAGACGCGGGACATATTGTTTAGTAGACGTTAAACTTTCATATTATGCCGGGGGCCGCAAAATATTGACTTGTGGGCCACAAATGGCCCGCGGGCCGCCAGTTTTAAAGCCCTGATTTAATTAATAAGGTTTTTTTTTTTTTTTCAAGAGATTTATGAATATTTATTTTTAACCCTTTCAACTAATTAACTTTTTAGGTAAATTTTAAAGAACATCTCAGGTTTGCTAAAGTTCTAGTTTTTTTCGGGTATTAAAACTTGCGAACCTTATAAAATGTGTTTTTAATTTTATTTGACAGAGAGTAAAGTTAAGAGTTCTGCTTTCTTTTAATTATTTCATGAAACATAATTAAATCAATAGTTTTTTTACTGACAACTGTAAAAATTAATAATAGTAATAATAATAATAAATACAATAAAATAAAAATAAATAATTAAATTAAATAATAATTAGTAATAATTGTATTGTATTGTATTGTACTGTATAGTATAGTATTATATTGTGTTGTATAGTATTGTATAATATTTTTATAGTATTGTATAGTGGATAGTTATTGTAGATAGGTGTGTATTTCTTATGTTCATATTTATGTTTTCATAGGAATATGTGTGTTTTGCAAATGTTTAGATATATGGGTGCCATGACAGATAAATGTATCCCTTGGGGATATGAATAAAGTTCAATTCAATTTGATCATGAAACTATTTATAATTGAGAAATAACACATTTATGTTTTATTATAAAGGATTTTTTACAAGTTTAAGTCATTTTGATTCTGACTTTTCTTATTTGTTTGCAGTTTGAAATGATTTCTCACAGTAAGATACAGAATTCAGTATTTCTAAATAATCTGAAACACGAGTCAACGGGAAGTCTTTAGAAAGAAAAAAATTGTAGCATCTTCTGTAATTATTTCCTTGAATTATTTTTTTATTATTTTCTATTTTAATGTATTTATTTATTTTTAATTTTATTACTATTATTTTTTATAATTTTTTTTTAAATATGTCATTTTATTGTACTTTATTATTACTATAAAGATGACCTCAGCTGGGGTGGGTTTGGGAAGGGGGTAAATATGTACTTGTACTAAAAAACAAAAAAATTCAATAAAATATGTTTGCAGAGGAAAAAAATTCCCTTTTAGAGTGAGGTCAACAGCACACAGAAGGTCATCAGTGATGAAGACAGAAATAAGATTCTATCAGTGAAAACGTTTCTGTAAAAACAGCCTCTCAGCTTTTATTACCACTAGATTAGAGATATATCTCTAAAGTGGAGAGAAATGAGCTTCCTGGCATCAGATCTGTAAAAATGAGGTTTGAATGAAAAGCTGATCAACAGACGGAGCAAACGCCGACCTTTCCTGGAGCGCCGCTGTCTCCCTGCTCTCCTTTTAACCCCGGCAGACCCACGGATCCGGAGATGCCCTGACAGAGAACGACCACAACCGTGAATACCAGAGTGAGCCGGCAAAGACAAACCAAAGGTTTGGGACAACGACATGAACTACCTGCTTTCCCGGTAACCCGGGAAGTCCATCTTTGCCTGGAACTCCGTCTCTTCCGGGAACTCCGGGTTTTCCCGCTTCACCCTGAGGAGCAGCAAACCGGACGTTTGTCAGCGTAACTGGAGGGAAAATGTCGACATGACCGATGAGTTTTGATTTACGGTATTTTTGAAGTGTTTAAGTTTCCACGGCGATGCCTCGGGTCTTAAAGATTTGATGCATTTGATTCATCCAAACTCATCAAATCTATTTTCTATCTTTGAATTTGAACCTAAACACATTTCTTCTTCTCTGTTTTCCCTGTAACAGTTCAGAGGATTGTGCAGATCTGATCTGATCTGATCTGAATACTCACCACCTGTCCTGAGAGTCCTGGGGGGCCCTGAGGACCCTGGAGGGAGAAACAAAAACAGTCCAGAGATGGAGCATCGAAATAGATAGAGAGATAGATAGAGATAGATAGAGAGATAGATAGAGAGATAGAGAGAGATAGAGAGATAGATAGAGAGAGAGATAGAGAGATAGATAGAGAGAGATAGAGAGATAGATAGAGAGATATAGAGAGAGAGATAGAGAGATAGATAGAGAGAGATAGAGAGATAGATAGAGAGATATAGATAAATATAGAGATAGATAGATAGAAATAGAGATAGATAGATAGATAGATAGATAGATAGATAGATAGATAGATAGATAGATAGATAGATAGACAGATAGATAGATAGATAGATAGATAGATAGATAGATAGATAGATAGATAGATAGATAGATAGATAGATAGATAGATAGATAGATAGATAGATAGATAGATAGATAGATAGATAGATAGATAGATATATATATATATATATATATGGTTTATTGTTCATGCCTTTTTTTCATTTTACAAGAAAACATACATTAAACATATTTGGGCTTGAACAACTGGAACAGAGTGAAGAAAAACAATTCTTATATAATCTGTTCCCTTTTCCTAAACAAAAACAGAAACAAAAAAACAAGAAGGCGACATTTTAACAGAAAAAAAAAAAAAAACAAATCTTCAAGACTTTATATTTCTGCCCCTTCCTAATCCGTCTCGGTCTATGGTTTACATTTATTGTCCCGATAAATTTTCCTTCATGTATTTATCTAATATCCTATCTTTAAAGATTATTTTAAATGCAGCTATGCTAGTAGTTTCTTTCAATATTGTGTCCAATGAGTTCCATAGATTGACTCCATAAACTGATATGTGAGTCTGTCTCAGGGTTGTGCGTGCAAATGGCACTTTGAAACAGTTTTTTCTTCTGTTGCTGTTATCTTATGAAATAAATGAAAAAGCTGACTGAATGATGTCCGGGAGAGTTTTTAATTTGGCTTTTAACATAAATAATAATGTTTTTAAATCAACTAAATCTGAAAACTTTAGCAATCGTGATTCAGCAAAAAGATTATTTGTGTGTTCTCTGCTGCCTTTTTTGTTGATTATTCTTATTGCTTTTTTCTGTAAGATAAATAAAGGCTTTGTATGAACTGAATATGCTTTTCCCCAGATTTCAAGGCAGTAACTAAAATATGGTAAAATAAAGGAACAATATAACATGCGTAAGCATTGACTATTAAATATATCTTTTACTCTGTAAAGAATTCCAATGTTTTTGCTAATTTTCTTTTTCAAATGATTAATGTGAGATTTCCATTTTAACTTTTCATCCAAAATAACTCCTAGAAATTTTATTTCACTTACTTTGCAAATGTTAACTTGACCAATGTTTAATGTTAAATTTTCATCTGTTTGCCGATTACTAAAAATCATAAACTTTGTTTTCTCCCAATTCAAAATAACTTATTTCAGAAAAAATTTTTCACTTTAGTTATTTCTTCTTTTAGCGTTACCATCAGCTCAAGTACATTTGATCCAGAGTGGAAAATGGATGTGTCATCAGCAAACAACAAAAACTGGGTTATTTTGGAAACTTTGCAAATATCATTTATAAATACAGTTTTTCTCAGTCGCTTTGGTGCGTTTCTCAGAACACTATTAACATTTGCACAACAGTTAGTGCATTTCTCTAAACAATTAGTGCAAACTGCAGAACATAGTGGATGTCCTGCAAAAGCACATTGCATGCTCAAAACTGATAATCCATTCCTCAAAAGCAAGTATTCATGTCAATGAATCTGTCAGTGCCATCAAAATGAAAAGTCTTGACACCATCTTTATGAACAAGATAGTCAAATGACTTTGTCATGTTTTCACTATGACAGTTTATAATTTCAGTGTTTTCCATTGCAAACATATTTGGTGACGCCTGAAAATGCTCAAGACAGCACTATGGCCTACTTATACAGCCATCTGAAATGTGCAGTAAAGTCACTGTAGATGTCAAACATAAAGTCACCCTTTTGGTAGAGCTGTGAACAATATACAGCACATGTAACAGTACAGTAAATTACTGTTTGCATACCTGTTTTCCCTACGGAATGTTTGAATTATTGAACTGACAGTAGTTCTTCCAATATTGGGTTGCACCCTTCCACCAGCCTCCTCCATGGTGAGGCCGTGATTGACAACATGGTCCACAATTGTAGCCCTTATTTCATTAGGAATCCACCTATATCTGCCTCTTCTCCCTCTTCCCTTTCCTCCCCACATCCTCACCCCTCTTCCATTGACGATTCATAGGATTCATCCATAATTGACAGTGAACAAGTTGTTTGTCGTTGGTTACAACTACTGTAAAATTGCACACACCTCCTCATGAGTGACAGCTGAAATTCACCTGAGATCAAATGTTCAATTTAGGAGACATTTTCAGGAAAAAATGATAAAGAAAGGTACAGAATTTGCTTGACAGATGGCTAATATTTGACATTTGATAACTAGTTCAACAATTTTGAGTGTAAGGACTCAAGCAATGAAAGTAAGACTATTAGTTTTATTGAGAACGACTATTCAGCATCCATAAGTATAATTAATTTTGACTGACATGACAAAAGCAAATGAAAATGTCAAAAAACAGCAGAGAATGTATGAAATCAACTGATTCATATCCAAAATCATTTGCAGTTTGTTCAGAGACAGCAGAAATTGCTATTATGATGTGCACAAATGACTAAGTGTTGTGGAAGTTGAACTAACAGTTATGAGAATTTCAATTCTGATCTGAGAAACGCACCAAAGCGATTGAGAAAAACTGTAAAATAAAAAGTAGGGGACCTAATACAGATCCTTGTGGCACTCCAGTAGTGATCTGTTGATGGTTTGAATTTGTTCCATTTACTTGGACATACTGTTGTCTATTAGTTAGATAACTTTTGAGCCACTGGAATGACAGACCTCTAATCCCATACATAGATATTTTAGATAACAGTAAATCATGATTAATCGTATCAAATGCTTTTTGTAGATCGATGAACACTCCAACTGTGTATTGTTTGTTATCTATAGCAGTTGTAATCTTTTCAGTTAGCTCTAGTAGAGCCAGTGCTGTAGATCTTTGTGACCTAAATCCATATTGTTTTTCACTAAGTATTTCATTTTTTTCGAAAAAAAACCTTTTAGCTCAAAAGCAAACAATTTTTCAAGGATTTTGGAGAATTGTGAGAGTAATGATATAGGTCTATAATTAGTAAATAGATGTTCATCGCCACTTTTAAAGATTGGTATAATTTTTGCTACCTTCATTTTCTCAGGAAAAACACCAGACTGTATCGATAAATTGCAGATGTAGGTCAATGGTTTAATGATGCAATCAATTGTTTTTTTTACGATTTTCATATCAAGTCCATCACTGTCAGTGGATGATTTGTTTTCACTTTTTTTTACTATAGCTAATATTTCACTCTCATCAACATCTCCAACAAACATAGATTGTAGGATTGTGTCTATGCTATGTATTTTATGATTACTGGGACTGTCTATTGAATTAGCTATATTTACTCCAATATTAACAAAAAAATTATTAAATTGATTTGCTACTTCTTTGCTATTATTTATTACCAGATCGTTATTGACAAAGTAATCTGGCAGCTTTATTTTTTGTAAATTCGGATGAATTGCTTCATTCAGAATCTTCCATGTTGCTTTCATATTCCCTTTCTGCTCTATCAGTTTTCCATTATAATAATCTATTTTAGCTTTCCTTAATATAGTTGTAAGTTTATTTTTATAAGTTTTGTATTTTCATCTCATTATTCACTGTATGGTTTTTCATAAAATCTTTATACAGTTTATTTTTCTTTCTGCATGCTTTAGTTAGTCCTCTTGTCATCCAGGGCTTAGTGAGTTTTGACGTTTCCTTAAATAACTTTAATGGGCAGCATTTATTATAAAGAGAAATATAAATGGCCAGAAAGCTTTCATAAGCAACATTCACATCGGTCACATAAACTTTTGACCAATCCTGTTGAAATAGACTTTTTCTAAACTCGTTGACTGTTACTTCTGTTCTCTGCCGATAACAATTTAACTGTTTCTGAGTTTTAGTTTTCAATGGGTACAAATCAAAAATAGTGAAAACAGGCAAGTGGTCACTAATATCATTATATAGTAAGCCACTTTGAACAACTGCTCCCACATTATTAGTAATAATATTGTCAATTAATGTGGCACTGGAACTTGTGATTCTGCTTG